>JAENHJ010000197.1:2400000-3600000 GCA_025330945.1 Mucuna pruriens
ATATCATATTAAAATAAGTGAAAACCGTAATTTTGATGCACCACCTAATAATTTCTCAATTCTTAAAATTAGAAGGGTCAATCTCCCCCATTATGAGTTTATTGCAGGTAGCCTTACCTTGCATTTGCAAGGCTAGTACCCTTCAATCAAATTAAAAACAACTGTACATGTAAAATTTAAATTGAATTTTCCTTTCATATATTGATCAAATTGAAAGAGTGTTCTCACATTCAAACCCAAATTGAAAATGGGTGTGAAGTATAAAATCCTAAAATCAGAATGAAACTAGTTCCTGGCCAGAATCGACTATAATGTACTAGTTCACTATATGAACTGTGAAGTTTAAACAACATGTGCCAACTTGTGGGGGAGAAAAAAATGGCAGATTGAGAAGCCTTTCTCAGTGGTTTTCAGACTCCCCTGAGCATTTCTTGCTCCAACCACCGGAACACGCTTTGCGCTCCCCACGTTTTCTTTTGTTCTTGGGGAAGTTCACATCTCTGTACATGCAGGATTTCAGAGTTGATTGCTCTTGAGACACTGCAGTGTTTGTTGCTGTATAAATATCTGACATGGGGATAGGAACATGACTCAGACTTTCCCCTCCTTCGCCTTTCTCCATGGGATGGTGAGTTGCACTTCTAAAAGTGTGCTCATTTGTTTCAGCTACCTCATGTATCAAGACATTGTCTACCATCTGCAACCATACATGTCAAAAGTGAATATTTTCTTAAAGTACAACCCCATCATAGATAACAAACTTCCATGTTTAGTGAATAAGCAATAGCATTATCTCGAGCAACAACTTCGATAGGTGTGATGTTTCAAAAGAAATGTCGAAAAAGCATTAGTGCACAGGTATTTTAATATGTTGTTGGATGGCATATACTATATATATATATCAGAACCATGAGAAATAAATTATAGAAAAGTGTTTAGCAAATTAACAATACTATGAAAATGAAGTTTGTCTTCATTGAATTTTATATGACACTTTTTCTCACATTTTACCTAACAGTATAAAGATCCAAATAAGTTATATTTCATTGCATAAAACACTTCTCTAGTCATCATCTTAAAAGGAATTGGCAGAAATTATAGGAAGAACTAAAACTATTGGATTCATAGTTTGAGAAAACTTACATCTTCGCACGAATCCCCCACCAAGGACGAACAGAAGGTGACATCAGCAGCAGACAATAAGCCCACAGTGCTCTCAATTATATCAGGAACCATTGGAACTCCATAACTTGAAACAGCACTACCATGCATAAAATCTCCTAAATCAAAGTCAACAGCATGGTGAGTTGAATTATAAATAGCGCCAACAGATGCTGCATCTCCATTCCCTGCAGAGATTGTAGGGCTTGGACCAGAGCTAGTCTGCACGTCCCCATGAGGAAGAAGGCTCAAATTCTCTGATGAAGAAAGCTTTGATGCATTTTTGGACATGACTGCATCAACTTCACTCTTCAGCTTGTGGACCCTAGAATGTAGATTGTCTATTGTCCAAAGGAGATGCTCTAAGGAAGCATCAGCTTCGCTGAAATCCAATAAAGGTCGATTTTCTGCAATGCCAAATCTGTCTGTTGAATCAGCATGTGGCTCTGTGATCACTATACCAAAAGAGAGTATAAAAACATTAGTCATGAATCAGATTCAAGTTTAAATGTGATTATGAGGCATAATGAAAGGCAACGGTGAATACAATGAAAGATAAGTCAACACATACAAACCACTAACATACTGCTAATGCAGTTGAATAAAACACTTTTTCTTATCCTTTTCTCTTAAGGGAAAAGAATACAAGAGATGCTAATGGCACCACTGATTTAACATTTGGGAGCAGCAAGACATTAGGTATCATTGCAAAGCAAATTTCCTAACCTGGATTACCGAAATCATCAGCCAAAGAGCCCTCACCATCAGACTTCTTATTCTCTACAAAATAAACAAAGGAAAGAGTCACACACTTTTCTAAAGATAAGCAAATCAAGTATCAAGATAAATGAGTGGTACCAAGATAGGAGAAAATATAATGATGTGATGTATATGATCCAATATCAGTTGTGTCTTCAACTTTCTTCCTTTTTCTTCTCTTTTGGGCTTTACTTCTGCGCTGTTCACCCAAAAATGGCAATGACTTTGAACCAAACTCTTCTAAGGTAAATTGATCAGGTTCTGTATGTTTTCCCTTCTCATATTCTGCAAGCTCTTTACTATATTTTAATGCTTGTGATTCAATTTCCTTCATTCTTAGTTCTGTCCATTTGCAACGCCACATTAGAGGTCTTATAAAGTTCCTCCAATGATCAGTCAACTTCCTCTTCCTACAATTACACAAGAAATTAATATGAATAAATAACAGTATAATGTAACAAAGAAACAATGTTCAGGAACATTGCTTCACCATTGAACACCAACTAACCAGGTATAGTGGTATACCACTTCCAATTAATGATTAGCATTAGCTTACAGAAGCACAGATTAATCATAATGGTCTCCGAAAAAGACATTAATGATGATAGACCATACAAACAAAATGATGATAGGTTTTCCAATGTTACTAGATGCAGGGCCAAAATTATTCCAACAAGAGTTACTACAAGAACTATTGTTGATGAACAATTATCTAGAGGCAAAGGGGCAAAATAACCTACTCTCTTACTGAAAATAACATACCATATACAAGTGGAGATTGTCACCTTTAAATTCCATACCTTCTAACCTCTTTTAATAATCATTACTAAAGTAGTATGCAGATATGTTAAGACTTTTAATTGTTAAACATACACTACCTAATTTGAACATTAGATTTTATTTGTAACTTCAATCACTTGTCAACAAAAATTTCATAAGACCTGGATTCTTTTGTCCAAGCAAAAGAATTTAAAATTTACTGATTTGGAATAAAAATACCTAGTTGGAAATGCAGAACCATCAAAAGTGTCTGCCAAGCCATTATCACCCAAGAATTCAGACTCCACTTCAGCATCACTCAATACAGACCCATTTTCAGCATCAGACGTAGTGTCAGCAAACGAACTTGAATAGTCAGTTGCATCAGGGTCCTCATTTTTGTTGGATGCAAAATCACCCTTGGTTGCCCAACTCACAATATCTACTTCTGTGTCCTCTAAGTCTTTTGTAATGTTAATTTGTTCATCCAGAAAAGGCTCCACCTTAATCATGGGCTTCTCACAGTGACCCATGTTACTCAAAACCCTTATATTGCACCTGATGCAACCTTTAAAGTGAGATTTGTTTACTCTTTTTGTAATTCAGATGAGTAGGGATATCAGGTTGTCTTTCACAAACTTAGCTCCCTTTGAAGTTTTCCTGGTCAAATTCAGAATGTTCAAGTTTATGAGTAAATCAACAAATACAAAATCAACTCATTAGATATACTGTTGATATCGATTCAATAGTAAATAGCTCAAAAGTAAACTAGCAACTTCTACTACACAAAAAAGGGTACATAATTCAATATTTCAAAAGATTTTGCATACATTAAGAAGTTACAGGCTCTAGCCCCTCCATGGTCTCCTAAGCATATAGCTCCAGTAAAGAAGCGAATAACAAACAAATATAATTCAATAATAATAACTTACAACACATATTTAATCAAGTATCATTTCAAGTTCAGAATGCATCTTTGCGAGCATAAAACCATATCATAAAACAAAGTAACAAATGAAAAGGAGAACAAAAAAAAAAAAACGAATTGTTAAATAGTAGCATCCAAACATATATTACGAAAAATCAAAAACAAAGTCAGTAGTGCTAAAACATTTATACATTAAATATTCTAATTAAAAAAAAAACTCAAATTTAATTTAAATTTCATATTTAAAACATTAGATTTAATTGAAGTGATAATAGGTCAATTACTCTGACTATTCAAATCATAAACTCTTTCAAAAGATCTTCTATTTAAATAATAAAAAAAAAAAAAAGAACACGATTATGTCACCTTCAAATTCCATTTGAAACTTCAAATTTATTTTTACCCCTCTGTAAATAAAACCACTCGTTTCAAGTTCCAAAACCATTTCTTCTTGAAAAAAACAAGGTCACGAATAAAAGGAAGGGGGAAAAAACCTGCAAGAATTACTGACATCACAAGTTACATCAAAACAGTGTAAAATGATGAAGGAAGTAATAATATATTCCAAACTCGAACTACACAAACAATTCATCTATAGCATACCAACATATAAAATATCAAACACCATTAATCGCAGAAGCGACACAATCAAGTCAATGCACACCGAATCAGAAGAAACCAAGCAACGCCACGGCAATTGCAACAAAGAAAGAGACGGAAAAGCGCAAACAATAATGTTCGGAACGCGTTGAGTAGGAAGACGAGTAGAGCACGGGCACTGCAAAATGAACCGAAGGAGTCTGGGAAGTAGAGAAAAGTGTGTTGAAGTGGCGAAAGTTAACGTGCATGAGGTGGCAGAGAGTGTGAATGGCGAAAGAGAAAGTGAAAGGAGATAGAGACGCGAGTGGGGATGGCTGAGTTGGCGGCGTGGAGCAGGAACCGAGTGAGTAGCGGTTAACGTTATAAACCTAGGAGCAGTGGGCACGCAGGTTGCCGCTATATATATTGCTTGTTGCTGTTCGCTTTTCTTGACACGTGTCCGGCACTACCCTAACATTGCACGCTTTGCCTCCTTATTCTCTCCTTCGCTTTTTCTTTTTTTTTTTTTTTTTTTTTGACCTTTTGCCTGAATCGTATACTCTTTTCTCTATTTAATATGAGAAATCTTTCTCCTCTGTTTTATTTACTTCTATTACTGCTAGATTTGTATTCTTCATTTTAAGTTTTAAACTTAATGAGAAGTGGATTTTAATTTGTTTTTAAGTGTTTTTTTTGGGGGGGATTGAAAATAAGTTTTTAAAAGTAAAAATTAAGTAGTAAATAATAAAAATATTATTGTTAACATTTTTAATAAGTTTAGTTATTCATAAATTATTTAGTTATTCAAACTTAATGGAATGTTGTTATTTAAATAAGTCAAGTTGAAGATTGGGATTTTTTACGTTAGTAATTTAAATTGGTGTTAAGAATAATAATAAGTAATGGATTACATGATTATTGGAAAAAAAATATTTAAGTTGATAGAGTAATTATAAACTTAATAAGTAAAGATATAGTTATAAAGAAGGTTAAACATTATAAATAAATATAATTTTATTTGGTTTTAGTTTGTATTTTTTTTTCTTTTTAAATTTTAACATTTTTATATATTTTTTAATTTTTTTATTAATTTTAATTAGTTTAGTAGTGACATAATTAACAAAATAAATAATATGAATTAAGATAATTAAAGTAATGAAGAATATTTTTTAAGTAAGATAATCATATTATTTTTAGACACACAATTTAATAAAATAATATATTTATTATTTTATATAAATAAAATAATTAAATATAATTTATTTTTTATTAATTTCTTAATATATTATGTTGATTTTAATACTATTTTTATCTTTTAATTCAGTAATTTACTTTAAAATAGTTATGTAAATATTAAATAACTTTAAATATTAACATTTCATGTATTGTATGATTAAGATTTATTTCTTTTACCCTCTAATTATAAACATTCTTTTCATTTGATATTATATATATATATATATATATAAAACGAGAGATTAAGTTACTTAAAAGTTTTTAATAAAGATAAGAATAAGTCAAATCACAAATAAAATCGATAATCTAATATTTTTTAAAGCTTAATCTAACCTAATCTTTTTAATAAAGTGTTAGGTTTGAGCTTTTGAAAAACTTATTTATTAAATAGGCTTTGCTTTAGTTTGTAAAAAAATTTATTAAACCTAACATGTATGTTTATTTATCTTTCTATATAATTAAAATTTTAATATAATATTATATTTATATATTTAATATTTTAATATTTTATAGTAAAATAAAATATTTTTTATTCTTAAAAATAAAATATTATTATTAACGTATTTTAAAATAAGTCTATTGATTTATAGGTATATTGTTCTTTTAACTTGTTGACTTATTTAAAATAAAAACTAATTTTATTGACCTATTCAAATGTCTTAATATAAAATAAATTTTTAAGTAGGTTAATAGGTCAGGCCATATCTTAAAAAAGGTTAAGTCAAACCTTAAAAAAAAGTTTTTGATAGATAATAGGTCAAATTTTATCAAACAAGTCAAGTTTATTTATGTGCAGTCTATTCTCATTCATAACTATAAGATAGTTATTCTCCCTTTTCACCCTTGTAATTTAATGGTTACAAAGAGTGACAAATCTTATATACTATATTAAAAGAAAATAAATGATGAGAATGTTTAGAGTTATTTTTAGAATAACTTGATCTTTTTATATAATTGATCTCTATATATATATATTCATATTATCATTAAAATATTTTTATGTAATTAAATTAATTTTATATAATATTTTTAATTTTATAGTTATTTTTTATTGGACAAGATAACTAATTTTAAATAAAAATAAAGCTTTTAAATTTTTTTGCCAAATAAAATTTAATTTAAAATGAGCTTTTTAAGTTAATAAAAGTTAACAAACAACATTTTTTTAAGTTCTTAATTATAACTTTAATTTAAAAGTAAATTTTAAGTTAAAAAAAAAACAGGCCAAACGCGCATCATTGTTGCATCAAACTTAGAAGTTTATAAATTTATTTTTGCAGAAACTTATTGTAATATTTTATATTAATGCTTATAATGTTTTATAAATAAAAATTAAAAATATAGTAACGTATCAAAATTATATATAAAAAAGCAAATTATTATAAAAATTCAATCATTGCACAATTGTAGGAAGAAATATATAAAATAATATAATAATGTATAAAATAAATTATTAGTAAAATATAAAATATAAATTTATTTGATTAAATTATAATTTTTTAATAAAAAAATGAAATATATAAAAAATAAAAATTACTAATAATAAATAATTATAATTTATTTTGTATAGAAGGTATATTTATATTAAATTGAGTGAAGAAACCAAAGTAGAATATTTAATTTGGATAAATAAACAAAAAAAATTAAATACAAAATACGCATATTCTATATAGTAGCCCCAACAAGATTCGAAAGTTTGTCTTTATATAAGCTCTGCAAAGTTATTCATGTAAATTATCTTAGGGGGTTTATGAAAATAAATTAAAAATAACCTATAAATTAATTATAAGATATTTTTATAAATTTTTTCAAACACTCACAAATACTTATAACATAAAATAACTCAAAATAAGTTGTTTATAAACTCTTACTGTCGAACTTAATTTATAAACATCCAAGTAAATAATATATTTTTAATAGTAAACTGAAAAGTAAAAATCATATTAAAAGCAACAAAATCACTATTTATAATTTATTAAAATTATAAATATAAATTATATGCAACTTATTTATATAAAATAATAAATACATTACTTAATTGAATTATACACTTAAAAATAATATAATTATTTTAATTTAAAATATTATTCATTATCTTAATTATCTTAATTAATATTTTTTATTTTGTTAAGTATGTCACCTTAAACTAATTAGAATTAATGATAAAAACTAAAAAAAATATTTAAAAAATATCAAAATTTAAAAATAATTTTTTGCAATAATTAAAAATAAATAGATTCATAGAATTATAACACATTTAAGTCTTTATATTATATGCACCCATGCAAAATTGATATACATACGGGAACTTGAAATTCTACGTATCATACATGTATCAAATAAGTTTTTGAATAAAGTTTAATATTTTTATATGTAATTACTTTATTTATATAAAATAATAAATACATTATTTAATTGAATTACATACTTAAAAATAAGTTAGTTATTTTAATTTTAAATATTTTTTATTATCTTAATTAATATTTTTTATTTTATTAGGTATGTCATACTAAACTAATTAAAGTTAATGTTAAAGATTAAAAAGGAACGGTAAAAAAAATATTATGACCTAAAAATAACAATAAACAATTGTAAAGATTAAAATGAAATAGAGTCATATTTATAAAAACTTAAAACACATTTAAATTTTTACTATGCATGAATACAAAATTGATATACATGCATAATATAAAATTCAAAACATCTTATACGTGTATCAAATGTATTAAAAAAAATTATAAATAAAGATCAATACTTTTAACTCACCAACTACATTAAAAGGCATATCTCATTGCAAAAAGAAACAACAACATACTATCTAAGTATAAAGAACCTTTATCCTCTGTTATACGAATTCAGTACGGGAAAAAGAAGATAAGTATGATACTTTATCTCATCAAAGTGACTAATTGGTGAAATGCATCTACTACTATATATATTAGAGTCTTTAAAGTACAAGAGTTAGAAAAAAAATTGACTCAATAACAAAATAAGTTCTCTAAAGTTTAAAAATTTTGTTTAAGAAAAGACTTGATTTAACTTTGTATATTTGTTTGATATTCAACGAAAACAGTCAATTGGTCTTACCTATATTTATTTTTAATTGAAAACAATTGACACCTAAAAAAGCTTTGCATTTGAAGAGCACTTTGTTAATTGCTTGGAGAGACAACTTAAAGAATACTTGTGTGAGTATGAAGAGTCTTGTATAAACAATATTTCTAACTATTGTTTAGATAGTGGAAACTTGGAGATGTATCAAGAACTTGATATAGCATTAGGTTAGAGACAAACCAATATAAATTTTATGTTTTTATTTTTTTTCATCTCTTTATAGTATGTTTTGAGATCTTGTTTTAAAAGTCTATTTGTTAAAATTGTTTTAATCACATCAATTTTTAGAATGAGATAAAACTATGTTTTTCATATCATTGATGTGTTAATGTTTACAAAAATTCTGAAAAAAACAACTAATAAAATACGAGTATTTTTTTTATTTTCCACCTCATACACCTAATATAAGATTTACATTTAAAAATTCCATTCGTTCGAAGAAACATAACAATAAAAGAAAAAAAAGTCATGCATTACCAGTATAAAAAGTTTTACACAATCATCAAATCATAATATCATGTATGATAAGTTGGTTGACTTTTGTAATAAATATTTTAAAAGTTATACCAACGATAAATTTGTGATTGAACGACAGTGTAAAACTGTTTTACACTATGAATGCTTAACCATTAAACTCATAATAAAAATAACTTATTAATACTCCAAAGACCAATTAAAGTAATTTAAGTAACAAACTGACTAAACATCACATGTATAAAAACCTGTTACAAAACTTATCACAATGTCACATATTCCCAAAAAAGAAAATAAAAAACAATAAAGAAGCCCTAGCTTAATCTCCATGCTTTTGCTTTAAGTCATTTGCAATGACGATTAACCTAAACACAATACAACACAAAAATAAAAGGAGTAAAAATATATCTCACTACAAGCTCACGGTATGAGAATAAGGCTAGGTACAACATATAATCATTTAACACATTACAATAAACCACATAACATCCCACAAATGCATATGAAATGATATTAATGTACATCTAATTACTGCTTTATATGCAATGTGGTACCAACTCTAATACAAAAAACAATTTGGGGGCAACATTGTTTAACCTTGTATGGTTAGTCATACCATTCTATAATAACACCAAGTAGCACATTAAGTACTATTCAACTTGCATGTGTGTCTCGACTCATGGGATTAGTTACAACCATTAGAATTTTCGTATTGAGTAGCCCAATACTTTCCCTCCCCCCGAAAAATACAATTATTTGATTTTGTGACAAAATATGACTCTAACACTCGTGTATTTAAATAAGATAATTACAAATAATACTAATAATACTAATAATAATAGCAACAAAAATTGGAGTGTTACATAAATCAAAATGACCATCAACAAAGGATTTTTTCCACTAACCAAAACATAAAACAAAAGTTAAAAGGAAGTCTTAAATGCAAGAATAAAAAATAGGAAGAGATACAATAAAATCTCACCTGAAGCCTTGAAACAAGTCTTGAATGACAGAGTGATTACACTCGTCACTCAAGGGTTTGGAGAGAACTCTAAATGAGAGGAAGTAAATGAAAATGAAAAAAGTGTGAGAAGTAGGGGTTTCGGTCAATAGGGTTAAGGGGTGTGAAAAATTATTAAAAAGAATACACAAATGAGTACTAAGGTGGACTTTTGAGTAATATTGCTTGGACACAAAGTTGGTTCCAATCTAGCTTATTTTGAATTTTAAAATCCCCTACTACATATGGTGTCTCGACCTGGGCATAAAATAAAGGGAAAAGAGTAATTTTCATTGTACTTTGGGGTATAGATTGTACAAGAATGTATGACCTTGAATTTGGTAAAAGCTAACTAAAAAAAGACTAGTATGTCTAGTTTGGTTCATAATCAACTAGGTAATTAGGAGGTGAATTTCTTTAGCTTAATTAGTATGTTGGACATCCAAAATGGGTAGGATAGTTTGGGAAATTTTGATTTAAATTGGTGATAAGTTTTAATACAAAATAAAGCTTAAAAACATTCTTAAAAAATAATAAATCAACAAAGGTGTCAATGTTTGATTTAATGAGTTTATGACTCGTTTAAATATCTTAGGATGACTCAAGAATAATTTTGTAAGGTTGGGAGAATTTTCCTTACTCCCGATAAACTCGTTGAATTTTGTGTCAAAATTGGGTTCAAATAAAATTTAAAATTAACAATTAATTACAAAAATTGGGTTCAAATAAAATTTAAAATTAACAATTAATTACAAAAATTGGGTTCAAATAAAATTTAAAATTAACAATTAATTACAAAAATTGGGTTAATCAACAACATAACAAAATCTTAGAGTTTCTCACATGACTTAATTATGACAAATAAAAATTAATTACAATAAATTCTTCAGGTTACATAACTATTTACTCACTTTTAACACAATTTTGATTTTAGCATAATTTTATAATGAAGCTCAAGGAAAAATTACATATTTTGTTTAATTTTTCATAAAATAAAAAAATAATTTTCTTTTTAATTATTTTTAATAACTAAATCATGTATTAGAAAAAACATGTATTCCAGATTATTCTCATAGGGAAAACAAGCTTTCCATCCAATCTAATGAACAATAATAATATACAGTAATAAACAATATAATATAATATAACATATTATAAGAGAAAATAAAAGAAATAACATAAATTATTAATGAATTTAATTACTAGATTTTCAATTAAGATACAAAGTACAAATAACTTGTACATAACAAAGATAGATAGGTAAATCATCAAGTAAGTTCTTAAATGTGACACAGATACTAATAATTTAGTTTATGGATATAATTAAATAAAAAAAATAATCTTTAAATGTGTAAATCATTTATTAAGTTAATCATTTTGTTAAGTGTTTTATATTAAATTTAACATTGTTGCTTATATGACATGTTATGTGGCAATATATCATTTAGTTTAGTCTAACATTTGAACATGTGAATAATAACTTTTATGACACATTTAAAGACTAAGTCGAGAATGTAAAATGTAGTAGTTATTTTTTCTATTTAAACATTGTATTGATAGTGAACATTGAATGATTTACCTATATTTCTCTTCTCTTCTCTCAATTATGTTTTTTTTTTTCTTCTTTTATGTTATTTTTCTTTTTTTTAAGCATAAGAATATTATAGTGATTTAGAATCAATAAGATGATTATAATGAGTGATGAAGTAAAATATTCGTTAATACTCTCATGTATGTAAGGAAAAACAAGAAAATCCAAGCAACAATGAATTTAAATTTGAAATACAAAAATCCTAAACAAACATCAACATTTAAAAAAAAAAACTTATTTTAAAATTGTCTAAAATAAAACACAAATACATACCAGACAAAATGATATAGGAACATAAAAAAAAAACATTAGAACAAATCCAAACAGATATAGATATATAAAATAAAAAGGCAAAGCAAATGCAGATAGAATGGTTGAAGCATTTTACACTTTTCAAAGATCATAGGTTAAAGTAAAAAAAATTGGAAAAACATGACTTTTCAACTGCCATTTGACACTTTCAATTTGATTATGTTTACATATTTTGGTCCCAGACCATGTGTTTATAAGATGAACCAAAGTTAATGCGGTATTGTTACATAATGCGCATGTAGGCAACACCATTAAATTTAAGCACTTAATTGAGATATTAACTTGACATACAATTTATCCATCTATAGACAAATTTCCAATTTAATTAAATTTAGGGGCTAAAATCTGCCACATTCGAGGACTTGGTGGTTTACTTTCGGAAAGACAAAATTAAATGCAAAAGAATAAAAGATTCAGAAAGAAAAAAAGTTAGAAGTGCTCCAATCACGTTATACATGCAGCACACTAAAATAAGATGCTTTTGTTTCAATATCAAAAATTTGACATATTTTTACCCAATTAAAAAAATTAAATATTAGGGGAAAGATAAAAAAAAGGATTAGAAATGTTTTCTATTAGTTATAAGAGAAACGTAAAAAATAGTCAAATTTAATTATATCAAGACATCCAACAGCTACAAAGGACAAAAATAAAATATTGATGTTAATGTAAAATACAAATAAATTAATTAAAAAATAATTGAAAGAGATATATATATGCAAGAGAAGACAAAAATGGCAAAGGTAACCCTTAAGAAATAGAAATTATAAGTAAAAATGCATATTAATACATATATAAAACATGTAATTGGTATAAATAACCAGAAGGTTAAAAAGAGATTTTTACAGTTTATAATAGTTCTACTTAAAATATTTGTAATTTCGTACTAAAAATTTGCAATCGGTATAAATGAAAATAAATTATTTTATTAGTTAATATGAATGGTAGAAGAAAAGAGTTGTAAATTAATGGTACTCTACGGTGAATGGTGGAAATTAATTAAAAATAATTAAGATGATTATGTGCACTCAAGTAGTGTCCTTTAAATGGTGAGGAGTAGAGACCGTTAGAAACAATTAAATTGGGATGTATAGAAAATATTAAACTTATGATATTAAAAAATGAGAGAAAAATATATACAAATTTATAAAATAAATCATCTATTACGTAATAAAAATGGTAAAAAATTTAAGAAATATCCACAATGTCCTAAATTATAACATTATTGTTGCGGTCGTATTTTCTTTCTTATTTAAAAAAGAAACCTAATAAAAATAAGAATGCATATATTAGTAAGAGATCATCATCGTCACAGTAAAATGCATGTAATAGTAAAGTAATAAATATCACATAAACATTAAGATGCATTTAGTATTAAAATAAAATAATAATATTGAAGATAAATGGACATCTAAAAGTAATAATAAAATAACAAATATAATATAAATATAAAGATTAAAATATTGTTAAAAATAATTAAAATAATAAAAAGCTTAAATATGTAATAAATCTTTACAAATTTCATTTTGTTTAGTTTTAAACTTTACATTTTTTAAATTTATGACATTTTCTTAATATTTTTTTATTTTTATCATTAACTTTGATTATTTTAATATTAACATGAATAAAAAAATAAATAATATTACTTAAAATAATTAAAAATATTTTAAAATAATATGTATGTATACAATTTAATTAAGTAATGTATTTATATTTTATATAAATAAATTAATTGTATATAATTTATTTTTAATATATTATGAATAATAATTAATATTATTTTTACTTTTTAATTAAATAATCTATTTTTAATTTTGTACTTTAAAAAATATAATACAATTATATATTTATAATTTAATTTTAATATATTACTTATGATGTTATTATTATATTTCAATTAATTAATTTTAACTTATTGTAATATAGTTATTGTTTTAAATAAATTTCAAACAGTAATTTTATTTCTAAAGATAAAATTAAATTAAAATATAATATATTAAAAAAAATTATATTACATCAGTAAAAATTAATAAATTGAAATATAAAATAATATAAAAATTAAATTATAAACATCTTAATAAATTATAACCTTTAAAAATACAATGTTAAAAAATTAGTGAATTGAAAAGTAAAATAATATTAAAAACAATAAAATTACTGTTTATATTATATTAAAAATAACTTATAAAAGTAAATTATATATAATTATTTTATTTATATAAAATAATAAACATATTACCTAATTGCATACCTAAAAATAATCAAAATATCTTAATTTAAAATCTTTTTAATTATTTTAATTAATATTATCTATTTTATTAACCATATAAATAATAAATTAATTACCATAAGGGACAAGAACAGAAAATTATAAAAAATGTTAAAAATTTTAAAATAACAAAAAAAATTTACATTACTTAAAATTAAACAGAGCCAAATTTATAGAAAATTAAAACATACTTAAGCCATGATAAAATATAAATAATACAAATATTAAGGCTAAAAATTCCCTTTTGTTAGGAAAAATTAATCCTAAAAAAGAGGCTAAAACCTTAATTTATACTTTTAAATTAATTTTTTAATTTAAAGAGGAGGAGGAGAGGAAAAAAAAATAATAAACAGGGTACAACGCATGACAAAAAATTAAATCTATACAGTCGTAATTCATATTTCTCAATTTATTTAATTGAACTGACTTAAAAAAGTTAATTTTAAATTTGTTCTTTTTTCCTTAAATCTAAGTTACAAATATTATTTATCCATTCATTTGAATAATAAATATATAAAGATATATATTTCTTACAGTTCCAAATATTATTTATTTATGGTTTATTACATTTAAATTTAAAAAAAACGGTAGAATTTAAGAAATATTTAGTAGCATGATAATCTAAAAGAATAGAAGAAAGGCACCCTATTTTGACGCGGCATGCAAATAATGACTTTGTCAATAATTGGTATGTTTTTAAGACAAACAAAAATGAATATAATATTTAAAAATAAATAAATAATTGGGTGTCGAAAGTCTACAACTTGATTTTTGTGATCTTGGCCGTTTAGTTCAGGCAAGAAGACGAGTGCGGTTGTTTCCACTTGTTTGACACTTAAAGAGTTCTTGGTTTCTCTTGCAGCGGTCCAACTTTGACTCTCCTTGTTCTTTCTTTGTGCCGCTCTTTTTCCATGGCTTCACCGCATTCCCTAAACCCTAGAACCACTTCTTCTCTCTTCGTTCTTTGATCCCTTACTCTCTCCGTTGCGAGCAAGCATCACCACCATGAACATCACTGTTGATTCCGCGCTCCTCGCTTTTCTCTTCCCCTCCCTGCAGGAGATCAAAGTCGCCGTCGTTGCCTCCGTTTTCGTCATCATCGCCTACCGCTTCTTCGCCGGCCGAACCGGACACCTCCACGCCGATCCGTTGCTCTCCGATAATTCCGCCGCCGCCGATGCCGCCGACGACAAGGACAAGGTTATTTCCGTCGTTTCTTTACTTCCGCGCTTTCAATGCTTCCTTACTATTTTTGTCACGCTTTCTAAAACTCAGGGAAGGTTTTCGGAGATTTCGTCTTTTTACGACGGTTACTTGACTTTTGTTCTATAGAATGATCTTGCAGTTCATGTTCATTTTCGATTTCTATTTACGTTTTTTCTGGTTTTAGAGGAATTGATTAATTTTCCTGAAGTGGAGCAGTTGCGGATTCAATTTTGTCGAGTTCGTTAGGATTGTGAATTGAAACCACTAGTTCGTTTGCGTTTGCGGCTTGTCAAGAACGGAAATAAATACTGTTAGGGTTTATGACTTAGTGCCTCAAAATTTTCTTGTAGTAAATTTTAACTTGTTGACGCGCAGTTTTGTCTCTGCCACGTGTTCGTTAGGATTGTAAGTTGTGGTCACTAGTTCGTTTGTGTTTGTGGCTTGCCGAGAAAGGAAATACTGTTTGGGTTTATAACTTAGTGGCTTGAGATTTGTATGCTAGTTGCTTCGTGGAGTAATTTTTAACTTGTTGACATGCAGTTCTGCACTTATTTTTGTAGATGGGCCAGCCTAAAGTAGATTCTCAAACCAGTTCGGGGTACCTGATTAAGGTATTTAGGTTTTCTATCAATGTTTAGTCTGGACCTCCTTCCCTGGAGAAGGCAACTTGTTTTGCACTAAGGTTAGCGCATGTGTGTGTGTATATATATATACTGGAAGTTATTGATGACATCTGGATTTGTTTTTAAATTCTCCTTGAAGTTAGAACTATTGGCTGCTAAGAATCTTGTTGGTGCAAACATAAATGGCACGTCCGATCCTTATGCTATCATCACGTGTGGCAATGAAAAGCGTTTCAGGTTTGTTGATCTAGTTTTCTCCCCTCCTTAAATTGAATTTATCACTCCAAGAAATGGTGGAGCCAGAGGAAAAAATTGCTAGTGTCTTTGGGAGGGGGGGAGGATGCTTTAGAAAAAATTGTAAATATATTTTGAAGAAATTTCATGGG
This sequence comes from Mucuna pruriens, assembly GCA_025330945.1. Lineage (NCBI taxonomy): Eukaryota > Viridiplantae > Streptophyta > Magnoliopsida > Fabales > Fabaceae > Mucuna > Mucuna pruriens. The sequence continues at coordinate 2,416,398 of JAENHJ010000197.1, forward strand.
GGGGATTCTTTCCAACTGGACCCACGGGACCCTCTTTGACACAACTATGTGCCGCTCCTGTCTCTTAAGGAATTCTTTCCAGTAATATTTTTGGCCTTAAACAAAACATAAACTATTTATGTCGAGTTGTAGACCTCTGTACCGTGAATTACTATACAATTCAGGTTGATGACATCTTTTTGCTTTGCATATATTTGTATCTCAATTTTAGTTATTACTAGGCTTGGATTTTACTGTATTAGGATTTTTCTTTTATGTAGCAAACAGGATACTTCCCAGTTTTGCTTTTTTAACTATTTTTTCCACTTGCCTGTGCTGTTGACTTTTTGGCTTAGAGCTCTCTAGTCTCTACTGTAATCAACCTTAATTCTCATACTTCCTTTTTTGTAAAGAAATTTAGTATGTTGCTAGTCTTATTTGTACTTTGCATTTGTAAGTTTAGGATTAATTTTTAGGAGGAATAATATTTTGTGATGCTTTGGAATAAGTGCACATTGCCCATATATTTATATATATGACTGCATACATCCACACACACACACACATATATGTAATGTTGCAGGAAGATTTTGTATTTAAAATGGAATTCATTTACTATCAGAATTGACCATAGAATGTGAAGAAAATAAGTAATGTGCACTGTCAGAGTCTGTTAGACGTGTGACATACTGATATGATAATAGATGTTTTCCATACTCAGCATATCTTCTTAAAAGCAAGATTATTGCTCAACATTGTTCATTGGGGCCTCATAAGTTGATATTCTGGTGTGCTAATGCAGTTCCATGGTCCCTGGTTCAAGAAATCCGATGTGGGGCGAGGAGTTCAATTTTTCTGTTGATGAACTTCCTGTCCAGGTAGCTGGCTTATCATATACATATCATCTATGTTTTGATTTGGAGTAATTATACCAAGTGTTTGCAGCTGCTAAAATGGTTTCAGTGGTTTGTGAGGTTCAATTCTTATCTTAGCAGACTGATATTGATGTTTAAGCTATTCTTAGTTTCTTACCATTAAGCACCAAGATTTTTTTTTAATAATCATAAACCTATCTTCTAAGAACATGTTTAGTAATTTTTTTTTTGGCTTTTTACATGGATTTATGTTCTTTTAAAGGACAAATAGTTTTATCTACCTCTAGCTTTACATTTCATGCAATAATATATATTTTTGGAAGTAGATAATGCTTTTATGTAAATTTTTCCATAATTTATTGTCAGAGTTAGGGGGAGACCAAGAAAAAACTTTAGGCCAAACCATTAGAAGTATATAGATTTAAATGGTTTGTTATTAGACATGATTTATGATAGCACATAATGGTGTCATTTGATCCATGTAGCCAATGCGATCTAGTGGGACAAGGCTTTTGTTGTTGTTTATAATTAATAATATTTACCTGGTGGACACACTGAATTTTGGTAATATTCAGTGTGTCAACTGAATACCTACCGGATTCTAGTTTGTGTTTTCATAATAAATTTAATGCAGCAATTCATTTTCCTTTCTAAATTCTCAGACAAAGAAAACAGATGAGAGGAATGCTGAAAATAAATATATCTATGCAATTGTAATTTTTTAAGCCAATTATAGTGATCAAACATAATATTTTGAGCATATTCTTGGATTTATATCTATAATGGAGTATTAGCATATTTTCATGCCTTATGTCAGTAAAAGCTTTTCTATTGACAGATTAAATCTGTTATGTAGGTTTTCGTGAAACTGACTTCTTTCCCTGCTGACGTAGCAGATCAATGTCACAATTTATGATTGGGATATAATTTGGAAAAGTGCTGTTCTTGGTTCAGTGACTGTTCCAGTTGAAGGTGAAGGTCAAACTGGTGCAGTGTGGCATACTTTGGATAGCCCATCAGGGCAGGTAATACCTGCTGTCAGAAGAAATTTTGTTTGGTTTCAAAGTTTTTGTTTGTTCAAAGTTCTAACATTTTTATGTCTCAAAAATACCATTATTAATATGTAATTGAATGTCAGGTTTGTCTTCATATAAAAACAATAAAATTATCTGCAAATACATCGAGGTGAGCCTTTTGGTTTTATATTTGTTTTCAAAAATGTGTATTATGTTGGTCTAGATACTTGGGTGCTGTTATTATCATCAAATGTTGGTCTATTTCTTATAGTCATTAATTGACTGGGCGTATAGGATAAATGGTTATGGAGGAGCCAACCCTCGAAGAAGAATGCCACCCTTGGAAAATCAGGGGCCCACTGTAGTCCATCAAAAGCCAGGGCCTCTACAAACTATATTTGATCTTCATCCAGATGAGGTTACTGACAGAAATTAAACTTGTTTGTTTCTGGTTAACGATTACCAATATAGAGTTTTTTCTGAGGCCAAATATTCACAAATAAAAGATGAATGTGTACACCTGTCCTTTTGTATGATTGTGTTTGCAGATCTGACAAGTGAAGCGTATTTTTCAGGTTGTTGATCATAGTTATTCTTGTGCACTTGAGAGGTCATTCTTGTACCATGGTCGTATGTATGTCTCAGCATGGCACATTTGTTTCCATTCCAATGTGTTCTCAAAGCAAATGAAGGTCAGACTATACTTCTGTTTTGTCAAGGTTGAGTAGTGAAAACTATAGCATACATTTTTGTATGAGGTTGTTGATCCATCACTCATGTTGGCTGTTTTAATTTAAAGATTTTCTGATAATGTTTTAGAGAGACTGATATAAATTGGAGTTGGAGTAATTTTGATTTTATGTAAAGTTTCTGGTTTAGGGAAACAGTTTATTATTCATAGGGGTTTTCTTGGACCTTTATTTACTGAAACTATTATTAGTATATAGATTTTAGGGAAAAAAATCCGCTTTCTTACTTATTGACAGTGCCAATCTGTTATTTGTTGTGATTCCTTGGTTTTTTGTATTTAATGTCTTTTTCTTTTTCTACATTAGTTATACTATCATTTTTTTGGGATATTTGACAGGTGGTTATTCCATTTGAAGATATAGATGAGGTACAATCTCTATTGCTTTTTCTCTCCCCTCCACACCAGATATTTCAGTCAAATTAAAACTTACATCTGGTGTAACTATGCTACTTTTTCTTAAGATTCGAAGGAGTCAACATGCATTTATTAATCCTGCCATAACAATTATTCTTCGCATGGGTGCTGGTGGACATGGTGTCCCTCCTTTGGGAAGTCCTGATGGTTAGTAATTTGTTTGAAACACTTTAGTTATTTATTTTCTTGGAGGAACTTTTGATTGTACTTTATGATTCAATTCAATGCTTGTCCAGATTTTTTCATAAAAAAATTCAATCAAATTAAACTTAAGGGATTGCATCAGCTTGCTTCCTCTTTTTGTGTGGTACTGTGGTTCTTCATTATTTCTATACGTATCACAATGGCATTTTGTGCACAGGTGTTTTCCTTTATTGTTGACTGACTTTCATGTTTTCATAAATGCTGGCATCTTACTGTATTGCTGGTCTTAATGTTATTCTGAATTTTGGTAATATTTCTTTTACAAAATAACAGTGAGTGTTTTTATTTAGTGAATAAAGTGAGCACTACATATATCACAGTTGATGGCCTTTGTCAGATGATTTTATTAGATATGTATTTCTTCTTTATTTCAGGTAGGGTCAGATATATGTTTGCATCATTTTGGAACAGGAATCATGCCTTCAGAAATCTACAGCGTGCAGCAAAGGATTTCCATGAAATGTTGGAAGCTGAGAAGAAGGTTACAACTCTTGCTTAATCAATTTGGTTTTCGTTGTCTATATTACAAGATCAATTGTAGAGATTTATATCTATTTTTTGAATAAGTTGCTTCTTATTATAAAATCTATAAGAGATTGAAGCGTAGGAATTTGACTCCTCTAAAGTGATGGGTACACTTGAGAGGGTAAAGTACAGAGTTATAACTATTGATTGAAAAATCGATGGAATAGATTTTAACAACTTCATAGTTTGCATATATTTTACACTTTAGAGGAGGATAAAGAACAGAGTTGTAACTATTGATAGAAAAATTGATTTGATAGATTTTAACAACTTTATAGTTTGTATATATTTTATGACAATCTATACTGTTGCTTTTTCCATCAATTGTTATATTCTATACTTTACCCTCTAAAGTGCACCCATCACGCATTATGTGAGCCAAATCCTACTAGTAATAATATCTTGACTAATATATTTTTGGTCCCTTAAATTTGGGTCAAATTTGATTTTAGTCCCCCAAATTTAAATTTTCTTTTTTTAGTCTCCATTTCGAAAATTGGTATTTTTAGTCCCTCAGTGTAAACGATGTTAGAGGCGTTCCCTATGTGGTGAGAGGGCTCTCATTTACACAGTTAATAGCAAAGCAAACCGTGACATTAGTTGATTTGTACTCCATTTGCCACATAGGAAACGCCTGTAATGGCATCTACGTCAAGGGACTAAAGACAACAATTTTTGCAATGTGGGAACTAAAAAAAGAATATTCAAATTTGGGGGATTAAAATTAAAATTGACCCAAATTTAAGAGATGAAAAGCATATTTAAGCCTAATATTTTTATGCCATGTTGTACTTTGGGAAAATGTTATGAAACTGATGTGTTAAGAGAGAAAACAAGAGTCAATGAGACATTAGATGAAGTGTGTTCCTGATTTACACGGCAAAGGCTCTTATTATAATGAGTCATAAAGGTTATCCTAATTTACATAATTACACACAGTGCATAATATCTCTCAATATCCCTAATTATAAATTTTACTCAATCTCCAACGCTCCCCTCAAGTATGCACGCTTGCTATGTATATAACTAATTCAAGAAGCTCTCAATGACTTTGTGAGGACATCTGCCAATTGATCATTTGAATTGATAAATCCAATGGTGATATATCTGGATAAGATCTTTCCCATGATGAAATGTGTTTGGTCCTTATGTGCAAATAGAGGACAATGTGGAAGAATTCTGAAAGGATAAACTGTTTCTGGACCTGATTTCTTTTCATTTCAATTTTATATTAATTTTTACCCTGACATTTTTGGATAAATACAGAACCATATCAAGCAATTCAGTGTTTTCATTAATCATTATACAGGAAAATGCAGAGTCAGAGCTGCGTGCACATAGCAGTTCTGTCAGAGGAAGTAAGATACTGGATAAGGTTCCTGAAGAAAACATGCCAAAAACTGGAAAACTTCAACATTTTGTCAAAGAAGAGGCTTTAGTTGGTATATACAATGTAGGCATCGTTTTCTCCTTTTATCCTCTTGAGTTTAACTATCAGCTTTATTATTTGTATATAACTAGTGATCTTTATACAGGAAGTTTTTCCCTGCACAGCTGAGCAGTTTTTTAACTTATTATTAAATGATGGTTCAAATTTTACAAACAAATATCGTTCAATAAGAAAGGACACTAATCTTGTGGTAAGTTATCTCCAATTGCTATTGCGATTCTTGTTAAAAGTTGTCAATTTCTCAACTGGGTTGTAATGGAAATCAAATGTGAAATAATAAAAGCCCACTTATTGTTGTAGATCGTACTGAAGTTGATGCTTTCCCACCCTTATATGACCTCTCCTATTCCTTTATAGATTCTTCTTTTATTAAAAATAAAGAAACTTACAATTTAGTAAGTGTCTAGTTTTTTTTTAATCTTGGGAGTTGTATAGTCTTACATATACTATTAGTTCTCTCTGACTGTATACTTAATGGGAATCGAGAAATCTCAACTCACTGTATTTGTCATTGAGAAAACACTGGTTTTCTCTGTATAAGACTATTTGTTGGTTGAAGTTAAAATTAGATTTCTTTTATCAGTGCAACATTTTGATTTTGATGATGTCTTGATGTTTAACTCTTCAACTCTAATCTAGGAATTGAAATATTGAGGTTTCAGATTATATTTTTTTGTTCTGCATGTATTTAACTTTTGATAGCCTAGTGGCTCTGGGTCTTATGGTGTTGGTTTTCTCTATGGTTATGCTGTTTGCAGATGGGCCAGTGGCATACAGCAGACGAATATGATGGTCAAGTCCGAGAAATAACCTTCAGGTCCCTATGTAACAGCCCTATGTGCCCTCCAGACACAGCCATGACAGAGTGGCAACATCATGTTCTATCACCAGACAAGACAAACCTGGTTAGACTGTGGCTTGTATTTACTTATCATTAAATATCAAAGGAGAATATAATGATAAATGATTATGTTCTAATGTTGATAGCTTTTGTGGTCTGGTTAACTTCCTTTGCTTTTGCAACTCATCCTTTTCTTTTCTCCCTCCCCCTGGAAAAAAACAAAAAAATCTTCTTTGCTGAGTTCAAAATAACTAATGGGATGTTTTATGACTTCTCTTAGGTGTTTGAAACTGTGCAGCAGGCACATGATGTTCCATTTGGATCCTACTTTGAGGTTGGAAATACTTCAGAATTCAGATATCTTATCTGGATACTCAGATGTTTTTGCTACTTATTTCGTTTAATATATTTTTGTTCCTGTAATCTGATTTGAATCGTTCCATTTCTATATGATTTTTATTATTCATTAGTTCAATAGAGGCACATATGATATGTGCAGTCAAGAAAAGTCCCAAATGCCTGAGCGAAAGAGTATGGTTCACTGTCATTGAAGAGTCTGCATTGCTCGTAAACCATATGCTACTGATTATTGTAAATTTAAACCTTAAACTTTAACAGGATGGCCAAGGAAGGAACAAGAAAGTGCCAAACACATACTTTTCAAGTTCTTCATTAATCATTTATTCAATATAACCCTTATTGCAAGGGTGATTTGAACTAACTTTGAATATAGCCATGAAATTCTACATATATTTATATCTAATACTGGAAATAATCAATTATCTTACCCTCTGAAGGCGCATTGGTATTGCACATAAAAGGGCTTAGCACATTTAGAATGAGTGTGAAGCTGCAACCCACCAAACAACTGTCAAACACTTGTATTCTGGCTTTTGTTATGGTGTACAATCCTGTCTAGTTACTACTATGCCTTATTAAAGCAATGGCAACTGGGAATGGAAGGATAGTTGGACTTTTAAGTATTAATGTAAAAACTTATTATCATCAGCTTTCTTTTAAAATGTTCATTTGTGACTTTCCTATCATAAGGGAGAAAGAACGGGTTCTACTCTTCAAAAATACCTGTTTTAAAAATCCTAGATGGCTACACTTCTGATAATTAGAAGGACTAAAGTTAGTCATTAATGTATGAAATATTGAAATAGAATAGAAAACATACCTATAATTGTCGCTTCATTCATCTGTGATTTGTTTGTCTCCCAACATATTTATTCTAATATAAGATTTATTATATTTTTCTGATAAAAGATGGTGTTATGTTCTTGGTCCATTAGGTACACTGTAAATGGACATTGGAGCCAATTAATGAAAGCTCATGTACACTGGACATAAAAGTGGGTAAGTGGTGGTTGAAACTTCTGAATATTGTCATTGATGATGCAGTCCTCTGCTAATCACCAATCACACGAAAGTGTTAACTATGAAAACCCATGATACTAATTATTTTTTAGTTTATTTTCATGAATTTGACCCTTTTCTTTCACCAGAACAGCCTGTATGGTTTGAAACCATGTTCACAGCTAAGCTTTATTCACACTGCTTGTCAGCGTTTCCAGGCATACCCATTTCTCTTTTACGCACATATTCTGTTCTCTTGATTTTTCTGCTAGTCCTCTACTCAGTTTTCATGCAAGTCTTGTGAATAGAGGAAAAGTCCGTGCACTTCCACCACTCCTGTTCCTTTTCTCATCCTTCCATTTTTCCTTTTTTTTGTGGGTGGTGTGTTTTTAGTCCTCATTCTGCCGTACCTGTTCAATCTTATGTTCTATGTTTGTGTTCTGTTCTGATTCTTTTTTTTTTCTTTCTTTTGACTTCCTGCTTCACGTCCTCTGAGTCACAGCACCATCCACTTGACTTTTATTGTTAAACGCGTGTTTAATTTAATACTATGACTTTTGATTATTAATTATGAATATTAAGTTTGTGTGTGTATTATTTTTGAGCTTCTATATTTGGGTAAAATATAAATTGTTTAACATGTATCTAATCTACAACATAGCAGCCATCCTACTATCGCACTATCTGGCATTGATAACTAGATACAAGTCCTTTACCATGTTAGAATCAGGGACAATCTAAAATTCCATTCCACGACAAAGGGGAATATTAAAGTAAAATATAAAACCTGGGTTCAATTCCTTCCTTCATTTTTTCTGCAGGTGCACATTTCAAGAAATGGTGTGTTATGCAATCAAAAATAAAGTCAGGGGCAGTCAATGAGGTTGGTAGATCTTTTGTTGACAAAGTTATTGGATATATAATAGTTCCTTCAAATTGCAGGTATTAACAGCTTTTAATTAATAAAAAATTGTTGTTTAACAATGTAGTACAAGAAAGAAGTTGATGTGATGTTAGATGTTGCTCGTTCGTATGTAAAATCAAATACTTCTAATGACAAGAATGATGATGATAAGGCCTCTTCGCCCCCTGCAGAGACCCTGGAAAACTAATATTTTTTGGCAACCTCAGATTAGATTTTATTTATCTGTGCAATATTGTAACTCTATTTCTTTTTTGGTTATTTATTAATGTAACACGCATAGCGAAAATATATGTATATTTTGATTGCAACAGGATATTGTCTTGTGTATCTACGTGGTAACTTTTTCAGCTTGGCATAGAGGGGGATTCTGGTGTTTTTATGTTTCTTCTGGAAAACGCTTCTATGGAAAATGGAAGTTTCTTTAGAGGGTCCTTGTTACAACTATAAGGTTTTGCCCTTTATGTTTTTTATATTTCTTTTTATAGTGCCTTTATTTACCACTATAAGGTTTTTTGCCTTTTAAGAAACAACACTATATGATGTAGCACCCCCCCTGTTGATAAAGAGTTGTCTTGTAGAGCAGTTCTCAAGTATGTTACCGCTTTTCTTTCTGCCACATTTGTAAATAATGGAATGAATATTGGGAATTTCTTTTGTTTCGAACTAGCAGCTACAACAACAGTTAACGGATTACTCAAAGCTGGTTGAATGTCCCGCTGGAGATGTGTTATAGGCCAGTTCCAACTTGATATAGTTTACTGACGCAACGTTAACGATTGTTATGTAACAGAAATTGTAAGTAAACTTCGGAGTTATCATCTGCATAGTGGCTCTCTATAATTAACTAAAGGGTTTTATTTACTTTTTTAAAAGAAGTAATTTGATATGTATACTTTAATAGTTATTATTCTTAACTTGTGAAAAAGGCATTGACTTATCTTTTTATTTCGTTTTTTTTTTATGTATAATTATTATAATTTTTTTACACTTTTATTAAAAAAATATTCCAAATATAAACGCAAACAAATAGCTCCTAGAATTAGAATATTTTCGACGTGCAAACAACCTTATTGTCTAAGCTAAATTATTATCCACGTCCACAGCTTAAGTAATTTATTGTTTGAACTAAATTATAAGTAATTGGCTTATAAGAATCAAAGCGCAAAGTGAGTACTGAAATAAAAAGTGTAAAATGGATATCTAAAATTTAACTTCTCTAATGTCAGCAAGTCGTTACTTTGACATCTGAACGAACATCCATAATATATATAAAGGGACTTTCTTATTTCAACACTTTTACATTATTTCTAATTTGGTGGGTTAGGAGGCAAGTGTGCTCACATGTATTTTGCGATTTAGTTATCTAAGAGGACATCATAGTATATAAAAGGTCTCCATTATTTCGACATTTCTTTTACACTTTCAAATTTGGGAAAATAAGGGTAGAGTATTAGAGATAAATTGTGTTTAAATTTTATGTTTGCTATTTAATTATCTAAAAAAAGTGTAAAAACGGTTCAATGAAAATAGTCTATAATTTACAGTATTGATGTGGTAAGTAAAATAGAAGAGTGCCTAGAAAAAGTAGAGGATTCTAAAGGTTTGTTAGAAAAACGTCTTAATTAAGATTTTATTTGATAGGTTTTTATTATATAAGAGTTTATATTATAATTATTTAAAATTCAATAATTTTTTTTGTAGATATAATAGTTTATATAGTTTCAAAGTATTTGGATGCATAATTATATAAGTACTTATAAGATATTATCTCATAAAAAAAAAAATCAAATCATGATTAAAAATAGATTAAAAATTTTAAAACTAACTAAATAACTATTATACCAACATTATGTCTATCACAAAAGTATTAAAAATAAAAACTACTAGTCACCATTTACCTATTTTTAATTTTTTAAAAACAAAAATTTAAGTATCATAAATTAAAAAAATAATTGTGACATACATATAAAGTTTCACCATGTATCTATCAATAATTTTAAAAGTTAAAGTATTTAATAATTAAAACATGACCAAAATATAAATTAGGTATTAAAATTAAAATCATATATATCTTAAAATCATTATATAAACTTAAAAAGAAATTACAAGTAACATAAAAATAAAAATTTATTTAATTAAATTATATTTTATAGTGAAAAAGAAGAAAATATAGTAATATTAAAAAATTTACTAGAAAAGAATAATCATAATTTGTTTTGTATAAAAATTAATACTTATATTAATTTTGATAAATAAAAAAAATAAAATATTTTATTTGAGAAAAAAAACAAATAAATAAATATACAATATGTTTTTTTCTCCATCGAGATTTAAAGGTAGGATTTTTATAAATTCCACATAAGATATTCCTATAAGCTATATTGGAGAGCTTATAAAAATAAGTAAAAAATATTTTATGAATCAGTCATAAGTTTTTCCAAATACCTTTACAAGTATTTGTAATATAAGATCGTTCAAATAAATTATAATAAATTCTTTTAAATGGTTTTTTTTTTTTTTGAAACATGGATATACAATAGATTTCAAGCCCTTCTTTTGCAACTCCTTTTTTCTAATTATACTTCCTCCCCCTCTAATCTTTTAATTTTTTGGTAATTATTTTCCTTTCTAACCCCATCCCAATTTAAGCAAACCTTTCTCTCTCCTTACATCCCTCACATCTCTCGCACCCCGACCCCCTCACATTTCTCCTTTTCTTCCAAACTTGTCACACCATTCTCTTCCCCCTTCTCACTCTTCCTCGCACTCTTACTGTCTCTCTTTCTTTCTTGTCATCGCAACCCTCCCTTTTCACCTCTCTACATACAAGATGTGGTTCAGATGTTTGGGCTGGTGCAACTTTCATAATGCAGCTATCATACAATGGATAAAGGTCTTTTTGTGTGTTTTGTCAAAAGATGGCATGTGGACACCAATTCATTTTACCTTATAGTTGGATAAATGATCATCACTCTAAATGATGTATCATCTCTCTTACATTTATCAATTTATGGTAAGTCATGTTCATATTCATTTATATCTAGAGACATCACTTGTGCATACTTAGTATAGTTTCTTAGGGCTACCATCTTACAGACTTTTAAAGACTCTCATGACTTGTGTATGTAGTAGACATTTAGGACAAGCACTTCGAGGATGTACATGAGCTTTTCTTCTATATTTAGTAGGCTACACAATCTTTGCTAACAAAAGTATCACATGTGTTGGTATGGCATTCTTGGAGTTATTTTTTAACTTTAATGCTCATAGTAGGTATGCATGAAGTTCGACTATCTTAGCATATTTGTACAAGCACCTTGATGATGCTAGTATGCATCATGTATGCTGGTTGAGAAGATATTGACTATTCTATGAGTGTCAAAGTTTGTACTTTATTTTTTTAGCTTTATTGCTTACATATATTAATTCAATTAATCATATTAATTTTCTTACATAAATGGATTTTGTTAGCATTGTACTAGTGAGGTGTTCATTGCCTACATTGTACTAGATATGATACGGATATACGATATGTGTTGGATGTCATATGTAGCCCACAAATAATAAAAGACTTTTCAAGACATCTCTTTATACTCAAGCTACATTAGATGTTGCTCACTTTTGTTTGTGCATCTATTCAAGAGGGTGTTACAACAATTTGGACATCTACAATGCATATCTTGTTTAACCCACATGGTTACTAGTTATGCCTCATTTGTTGAAGACTGTGATAAGAGGTGGCTTAACTACAAAAAATCACATTCTTGACGATGCCATTAGAGGATTGCAAATAGTAGATTCAACACAATGCATTGATGACTACCAGCATTAATTTCACATCATTTTGTACTACTACCTCATACCGTCATGTAAAAAAGACTTTTCAAGAGGTTCAATGAAACACCCTGCTAGCATGCCAAAGTTTATTTCAAGAAACTCCCATCCTTATTTGACAAGTGTATATATCTAATTATATATGTTATGGTGATCACACTGTGATGTGTTTTTAAATATGTTATATTATTTTTGTAGTTTGAGTTTGAGAGAATTTTTAAACTATATTAGTGTATTGATATGAGGATGTCCACAAATGAGATTGACGTTTAGGAGATCACGCAGGAGACATTGAACATATTGTGAATTGACATTAAGGATAATTGTACATATCAGAGAAGAAACATGTGTAACTAACTTGTACATTATTATGCAACATTTGCATTTTATTTCAATATTTGTCTTATGTTAGTATCATTTTATATTTTATTATATATATATATATATATTAATATTTAACTCATTTTTTAAGTAATATTTGAGTCTCTTATTTTTTTATTCAGTAATTTTAATTGTATATTTATTTATCCAATAATAATAATCTTAAGTAATAAATATTTATAAAATAAAAATCACTTTTGAAAATTAAATTCAAAAATATAAAAAAATTTACACGCTTTCAAAATTAAAATTTTGAAACATCAGTGGAATTCAACATTCCAAAAGGTAAATTTTAAAAATGTATACTTCTAAAATTTAATTTCGCAAAATATGTAAGTATGTTTTGGAAATTAGATTCCAGAAACATACTTACATACTTCTACAAATTAAAACCAGAGTTTATTCTTCGAAATATTTAAATCCAACCATATACGAAAGTTCTTTCATAAAAAAGAGAGAGAGAGAGTGGAAAATCCCCTAGAATTGGTATGTTAAGATGAAAGTGGGCCTGGAGCCCATATAGCGAAGGGTAAAATGATAGAGCGAGAGGAGCATGGAGTGAAGTAACCCAGCCCCTTCTCTTGGCTTCCCGGTTCGGTTCAGAGAGATGAAGGCTTCGATTGCTGACTACGGCGTTGCCGTGATTTTGGTGTTGGCTTTGTGTTTGGGTGCTTCAGCGGAGCAACTCAGTTCAAGAGAATGCGAAAATCTCGGTTTCACCGGACTCGCCTTATGCTCCGACTGCAATACTCTCTCCGAGTACGTCAAGGACAAAGGTTAAATCAATTTCGGATCTCTCTCCATTCATTCAAATGCAATTTTGCTTTGCTCTATATTATTCCATTTTACTGTTATTATTTGGCTCGGTCAAGCACGATTAGAGTCGCATATAGATTAGGTTATGTTAGGTTAGGGTACTGTCACAATTAAGAATTGAATTGTACTACTAAGCTCACAATTCGGTTGCAGAGTTGGTATCGGACTGTTTCAAGTGTTGCACGGAAGACTCCAATGATGCCACTACCAAGGTATGAATATGATCCCTTTTGAGGAAATAATTTACTAATTTTGCTTTGGGATCGAATCGTGACCGTTTAGACCATAACGAATCGGGTTGCAAATTATATAATTATGCAGCATTTTTCATTTCTATAAGTCTAGTTAGTTAAGCTTCTCTATAAACACTTATAGTATTAGAAAAATTGAAATAAGTTTTTTGTATAAGTTAATTTGTAGATGTTCTCCCATGTTAGTTTCTTTAAAAACTGATTTTTAACTTATGTATAATTTTAGCTTATGTAGAAACTTATTTTATTTGTCTTTCTTATTTTTTTGGAGAAGTTTATTCAAATAAATCTTATATGTCTTGTCAAAAAGCATTTCAAAAGCGAGTATCTGTGTCTGCCGCTGAGATTAAGGCCAGTGATTTGCAAAACAAGTCTAGCCCTATGTGCAAGATTATGTATGCATGACTTCATGTTTAAGTGAAAATAGATATGTAAGGAGAAAAATGTTTGTTTTCATTCCCTTTTTTAATTAATATACAAAATTGTTACCTTTTATTTACTTTGTTTTCTGTTTTTAAATATTTTTACAGAAAATAGTGAAAACAACAAAATGTTTTTTTAATCACTGTTTCATGTGTGAATGTTTCAAAATAAGAAATAAAATGTAACTTTTTTGTAATTATTAGTAAAAAGGGGAAATGAAAACAGAGAACATTTTTTTCAAATCAAACATGCCCTTACTGGTGTTTGTTTCGTTTTTTGTTTTTATTTGCAGTTGATGCGTTTTTACAAATAATTGCAAAGTTTTCACATTATTTCTTATTCTCAAGATTTTTCTGAAGGATTAGTAAAACCAACTAAATATTAATTTCATCATTTCCTTCGCAACATCTAAGAAACATGAAACAAGGTGACATTTTTGGAATCATAAACAAAAACAGATCAACTGAAAATAAAAACAAGCCAATTATTACCTAACCATTACTATCTTTTTTACTAACTCACCTGATCTTGGAGTTTTAAAGTTGCATAAAAACAAGATGCTTCATGAGAATGTCTATGATGTAACTGCATTTAGTTTTTTGTCATTTCAACATTCTGCCATATATTCCACCCCTTGCCCCCACAAAAAGAAAAGATAAAAGAAGACAATATCATTAATTCTTTTAACTTTAGATTACGTACTCTGGAGCTGTGCTGGAAGTCTGCATGAGGAAACTTGTTTTCTATCCTGAAGTTGTTAGCTTTATTGAAGAGGAAAAAGATCAGTTTCCATCTGTAAAAGTTCAATATGTTTTTAACTCTCCACCAAAGCTAATTATGCTGGATGATGCGGGTCAACAAAAGGAAACAATCAGGTGAGACTTCTTCTATTATCTGCAAATGAGTACCTTGTTAGCATCTTGTTATTGGAGCTCATCATGGTTTTGTTTTCTAATTGGTACTAAGGCATTGACTACATTGTTGATTTTTCAAAAATGTGTTGTAGTTGTTATTATCAAAACTAAGCTTTTTTCCCACCAGGTGGAGTTGGCTACTAGATCAAACGTTGTCATAATGTTCTATTGTGAATCTTGTCGATAAAATAACCATTAATCTCTAAATCATTCTTAATGTTTTCACCTTTAATTTTTCTTTGACCCCTCAATACCTCTAGCGATAGAATTTCTATCGGAAGGACAAAAAAACACAACTTTGATTAAACATTGTAGAATTTTTATAAATGTTTTTACATTTTAGTTGACCAAAAATAGTCATTGCATTTGCAACATTTATTTAGAAGATTTTCTAGGTCTAGGTAAAACAATACTTATTATGGAATTGATGAGTAACACTTAGTTTGTGGATGTGTGTGTAGCATAGTTGTAAAGGAATTTATCTTTCCATTGAATGAAAAAATCTAGTAAATTACTATTTGAATTATCTAATGTTCACGGGTGTAACTTGGGAGAAGTCACAGAGTGAGCCTAAGTCTGCCCTTTTTCCCTTCTCTCTATTCTCTATTTATACTCACTTGGTGGTTGTACTATGTCGGTCACCTTTGGAGGACTGGCCGGGATGGGCTTGATTGGTCGGGAGGGCCAAAAGCCAACCGATACACAGCCTCCCAATGTTGAGTGAAACGATAGACACTTTGACTTAGGAACAGGTCGAGATGGGCTTGTCTGTCCGGGTGGGCCAAAAGCCAACTGGTACATCTACCAAAAGGAAGTTTTGGTTGATGGCTACGCAGATTCTAATGAAACTAAAACATAAACTTGAATAGCCACAATGGCTTTGAAATCATTCTTGAATGTGATTTAAAAGTTATTATGTAGCTGCCTAGCAGTTGTGAAAATTATACCTTTTGTATCTAGGAGTTACAATCTCTATTTTTTAAAAATAAAATGAGTTTTAACTTGTTTTTTATCTTCATTTTTTTTCCCTTTGTTCTGTTGCAGGATTGATAATTGGAAACGGGAGCACATATTGCAGTTCCTGCGAGAGAAGGTGAAGTCTTTGGCAGCTGATTGAGAATCTTTAACCCATTTTCTGGCATGCTTTGGACTCATTCCCATTTAACAGAAAAAGGGTGGGAGTAAATACAGTGTGACTTAGACAAGTGAATTAAAAACTTGTCCTGGTTGAGTGACCTGAATGAATAACATAAAATGATGATAATTCGGTCAGTTTCAGATAACTCGAGTTTTGTGGCATTTGATTTCAATACGCCGGTTTCCCTTTTCCAGATTTTATGGCAGCTGTAGAATGATGTATTAACTGCAGTCTTGTACTATTTCATTGTTGACAAGCATAATGCGGGAATAGGTAATGTAATTCGTTTAAAAAAACATGAACTGTCATGTAATATTTCTCTATTGATGTTTCTGTGAGCGTCAAATTCATGCTTTTTGATAAAATGGTGGACACCGTCTGACAACCATGTTGTCCACTTTTGAACAAATTGTAGATTGTTAGTTGTAGCATTTGCATGTGGTTTGAGTAGCCTTCTGAAGTGCACGAAAATATTTTAGTCATTAGTAACACATGAGGAATTATTCTTCAGCTTGTTACTTGAAGCTTGTGGCCGTTAACTAATTAAAGATGGTGCAACTGAATAAAATATTAAAACTAGTTTGAAACAAATTTAATAGCAAAAACGGTGTTTCATTCATAGGTGTTGAAGAATGAGAAATGACACTAACACATTTTTTTAATTTTTTATTATTGGATGAAATTTATTAAAAATTATAAAAAAGTACAAGTCTTTTATTTAATGAGTTTTACTTACTGTTTTGTAGTTTTAATAAATTTTAAATTAATAAAAAAAAAATGTTAGTAAGTGTCGATACTTGTTAGGTTCGGTGAAGGATTTCCCTTGAGAGGTTTTGGCGTAATTTTTGTTGTCATTATAAAGTGTAACCCTGAATGCTAGTTGAAACACTGCAACAGAATCCTAATTTTATCCTTGTAACATAGATGCTGACAGGATCCTAAAATCTTTTCTTAAAGATTTTAAATATTTTTCAACCAAAAAGAAAGATTTTAAAATTTTTAACTAGTAACTGATTCACACACTAATACAATACACTCACTTTTAAAAGTCATACACTAACCGAAGAGCACATGGGGGAGGCTAAAGGCCACTTGACCTCAAGAAAAGTAAAGGCGAGTTTCAATCTTAACTTCTTTATTTTACTTTCAAAAAGGACTTTGTCTGTTCTTTTTTTTGACATTTGAAAAAAATTTGTCGTAACTAGTTTTGTACATTTTACCAATAAACTAGACAAGTCACCAGTTAACATCTCAAATCAAAATCGCACCAGTTAACATCAAATGACACGAAATATCAAATTAATAAAATCTCACTTTCATTAACTTTTTATAAAGTTTATGTTGAAAGTTAGATTAATTCTATAAAATTTCATAATTAAAAATTAATTGATATTTTAATATAGTATTTCGTTTCGGCGTATAATATAATATTTTAAATATAATAAAATTTCACTATTAAATAATATTTAAAATTACTTAATTATCTAAAATATGGTATATGTAATAATTATGATAATGACGTAATAATTATGATAATATAACATCATTTAATAGTAAAATTAATAGTATTTTATTTCTATTGAAGTATCATTTTACCAAGTTTAATACCTAGTATCATTTTATCACGTCTTAGCCCCTAATTCCTAATTCCGTCATTAAATTTAATTATTAAACCTTAAAAGTGCAATCTTTCACGCTTCAAAGAGAAACTATATTGAAGTGAAAAATTAACAAAGATAGAGCTAATTACTTTGTTATTCTCTGCAAATTACTTTCATTTGTTATGTGGGCGACATCATAAAGACATCAAACAGCATTGATAAATGCATGGTGAACACATTGATGAAATAAAATCCGATGTCAAAATTAGGACAGTGAAACATGGACATTCGTAGCTTATAAAATCTAGAAACGACTTTCATTAAGCTAATCAGTACATGGAATCATTATACAACTAGAAATTTTCAAATATACACTTAATAATCAGCACATGGAATTAAGGACACATATGGCTACTTGGAAGCTTAGCATACCCCTATCACCCGTTTAAAATCTTAAAGGTGTGGGACAGCTTCTTGATTAGAGTTTTTAATGCTTTAACTATTTTAGCTACTATGATTCCATCTAGATGTATGATGATACTTTTTCATGCTAAAGACTGGTTTAGCAACTTGGCAACCTTTAGGAATGCAAAGTTGACAAAATTTGTCAATGAAATTGCGACACATCATCCTTCTCGAATTTAGGTGAAGTAGTCTTAATGGGAGCCCAGATATCTGCACCATTGCTCTCAGCAACTCCAATTGTAAATGACACAGGAACAAGACATAACCCTCTACTCCTCAGGCTGCATGCCTCCATACCCTGAAGTGCCATCAATAACACCAAGGTTCATTCATAATACACTGACAGTATAAAGAAAATGCTTAATATGAATTAATTATAAATCATAGTTATTGTAAAAATCAACAAATTTATTATACATTATTTTTTATAGGGTGACATTACATTGTGCATATACTATTTACTCTTATATGAAATTTTGGGGGGGGAGTATTGATTTGTCAAATTTGAAGTGGCCCCTTTAAAGCATATGAATCAACAATAAGAATGGTTTAGAGGCAAGGGTTTCATAAATGTGATGCTGAAAGAGCCCAAAAACAAAGTTTGACCTCATCCATATCCTACTCCATGGTGGTAGTGTTTATGTAATGCTCACCTGCATCTTGGCTGCTGGTGAACTTTCAAGGTATGGAGCACTGAGCAGCTGTTAAAACAGGAAGAAAAAACATTTGCATAAGATCAAAGTCTTATTAGACATATTTTAGAATCTGCAATGTCCTCTTATATGCATGCAGGTAATTGAGCATATGAAGCAATGATAAACCTAGCCATTTATGTACTGTACATTTCCACTTCATGACAATTTTCTTTTTACTTCATCCAGTCCCATTATACTGCCATTCTATATTACCACAGTTTAAAATTTTCAGCTGGGAAGGAATGACCAAGGAGAATAAAAGAAACCGGAGATCAGACACAAATTTACTGAAAATAAAATAGGTCCAAGAAAGCATGCATGTGGTATATGAAACCAATTACTAGAATATTTAGGAAAAAAATTTCAGCATAATGTAGCAAGAATGGCCAAACCTTAACTTGTTTATGAAGGAATCCTATGTATTCCATTGCCTCCTTTAGAACAGAAGATGTATCTGTCTGCAGTGAGAAGTAGAGAATCTTTAAACTCACAGAAATTTAGAACAATTCAAACTGATTCACTATCATATGACTCAAATAAGAACTTCTTAAATTTCTTTGCTATTCAAGTCAAATAAGCATGATAAACATTTGATATATCCTACAGAAGATAATCGATGGAGCTTTAAAAGTTGCAGTAATCTCCAAGGGATATAAAAACAAGTATTTGTAAGTTGTTAATCAAAACATTGTGTCAGGAACTAATTGTTGTATACCTTTCCATATGGTGAAACAAGCTGCTGAAGAGCAACAATTCTCTCACCAATCTTCTCCTTCCTCTCCTATTGGCAGAAACATTAGAAATGTAATACGAGAAAATAAAGAATAAAAAGGAAAGTTTGCCTTCAATGAAGAAAAAAACACAGATATCAAAATTTTGAGCATCAAGTAGAGTTCCACACAACAGGTTGGTTGAACACTAGTATTGCCTTAAAGTGAGAATGAGATATGCCCTTTCAATTCCTTTTCTTGTAACTATTGATTTTGAGTAGGCTTAACATTGAATTAAACATCGATGATTGATCTCAACTTGAACTTAGATTATAATTAATTACATTGAACAAATTGAAAATAAGCATAAGGTTTGAAATTATGCAATGCATGATAAGAACCACCAATTGATTATATTCTACAAACCAGAGAAGAGGCACTATTTGCATGGTTCTCAATGAAAAATTTCAAATAATAAAGCTTGGATATCTATAAAAATGCATGAGTAGATACTGAAAGAAAAAGAAAAAGGAAATGGAACTGTTAGTCAATAAACCAACAATAAAAGGAGAAAAAAAGAAACCTTAGTGCTGATCGATAAATCAGCCTTTTGCCTTTTGGATGCAATAGAAGTATAACTGCTTTGGTCAACAGAGCAGGGACCCCTTTTATGTTCCATCATGTTTCTAACATCCGTCCCCTCTTCTCTCTGGTGGCATCAACAAAGAAAATTCTTTTATAAGAATAATGAAAAAAAGGAACACAGATTATAAAAGAAACCATCAAAACATCAACTACCATGCAAGCAAAGTCATGATGGCAATCCTCTGATTTAACTGATCTAGATAGATATATTTTTCAGTTACTTTTGAAATATGTTCAACAGAACTTTGGAAATACCAAACTCAAAAGCCACAAATTGAGAAAGTATTGAATGCAAATTGAAGTTAATGTTGGTTGGCTCAATTGATTCAACAGTTACAGTCTACAGGTTTGAATTTCTTCTTGGCCTATAGTTCAGCTTAATTCTCATCCTTCCCAAGGAGATCAATTGGGCTCAGTGCCACTGCAATTACTGCCACATCAACTATAATTTCTCCTAATGTCAAGAATCACAACTAAATCGTGACTGTAACCACAATTTAAAACTTTCTCACCCCATAAAAAAAAGTTGGAAAAGTATGAAAAATTGAAAATTAATAATTAAATACTATCACTATAAGAAAAAAAAGGACAAAAGTCAAATAATGCCATAATTTGATGGAAGCTTATCAAAATTCAAACACCTCAAAAGAAGGAAAAAAAAAATCCTCCAATGTGGAAGTATTTGCTTTTGCTCTAGGGTCCTACTCCTATTTCCTTTCTCTTCCCTCTCCCTTCAATTAAAGAATAACCCCTGAAATAATAATAATAATGACTAACAAGCAGGAGTGAGAATGTTACTATTTTTAAAAAGCAAGCAAAATTTCGTTTAATGACGTGTCATTTTTATATTAACAATTAAAACACGCGGCGTTTATTCAGAAAAATGGTGACATTTATCAAATGAAAGCCAAAGGATGTCATGATCGTTACCCTCCCCCGTAAAAAAGGACCATATATTAAAATATTCGATAATCTCAGAAATGCAAACTGGTAACAGCTACACCACAACCGAAAATCAAAAAGTGGCCCCATAACCATGATGCTAATGCTACACTACAAGGATAACAATTGCCAAGGAAAATGAACCTGCCATGCATATTCAAACCCTTCCAACGAGCCAAGGGTCATCACTGTCACTAACATTGATCGCCACATTACACTTTATTAATGGTCCTAATAATATCTTAATCCCAGAATAGTCAAGATTGTGATTTTAGTTACCATATCAAATCATTTTTATTTAATTACCAATTTCTATCTTTGTGATGTTGTCAAGAACCTCAAATGTGTGGGGGGCCCACCACCATTTGATTTTTACACACAAAAAAAATATATGTGTATACACACATTCATACACGTTCACATACGCATACATACACCTTGCATGAACGAATCTTATTTGCGTACAAAATCTTCCCAACCACCTTTGTTTAATGTTAAAGGATATCTTAATTGACAACATGCATAAGGACAAATGAGTCATTAATTAATTTACGGAAAAAGACAACGATTAGTCGGGGTTTGGTTTTGGGCATGGGTTTTGCAAATTCATATATTAAAAGTATAATAAGCCCAACCACTCATTTATTACATATGTACTTAGAACAAGAACAATTCTGATCATAATTCTATAGCAATTGGAGTGCAAAAATGAAGATTAGAAAGTTAAAACAAAAACAAAACAACAATTTTAAACACAAATTGTCAAAATTTCCCATGACAATGAGAAAGTCCATTCACTAATAGCCTTCATGAAAGGTCAAAACACAAAAAGAGAAAAAGAAAAATGAAACTAAATTTTGGGTAAGAACTTACTGAAAACATAGAATCAGCATTGCAGAAGGAGCTGGCTATCATCTATGACTCTTTTGAAACAAAAGGAAGAAATGGTTGGAACCAAAACCCTCTTCCTTTGGTGCAAAATGTTTTGGTGGGTATCTTCCAATAGTTGTAAAGCTTGAGACTTTAAGCAGTGCCTGTGATTAGAGTTTAATTTTTATACTTAGGTAAGAAATTTCATAAAAGTGGCATGCAGTGTTACAAGCATAGGGACAGTAAATGAAGTGACGTACTTGGGAGAAAAACTAGTGAAAGCTCATCAATGGAGGAAGAGAAAGAAAGAAAGGTGTGAGTTATTGTGGAGAAGAAGAGGAAGGAGGAGAAGGTTATTGTCAAAATGTGATTTTATAAAGCCGAAATGAATATAATACAATAATTCCTTACGTAAGATTTTTAAATGTATATTGTCATAAATATACTTGACAGCTAATATCCAACTAAGACAACATTTTCGTTTTTCAGTTTTTTTTCTTTCTTTTTCCTTATACAAATTCAACTGCGTTTAATACAAGACAAATAAAATGTTAGTGATTAGTAACAAATGTAAAAATTGGTGACTTATTTACGAATTTATTTATGTACATTTTTTAAATATAATTTTTTATTTTAATAAGAGATTAACTAATTATTTTTTGAAACTAACATGTCTTGTTTATTTTTAAAAGTCTGTCTTGGGGCTGAAAATAGGTTTTTCTAGTAGTAATTAATAAAACATTTATTTGAAATTAAATTAAATTTGTCTACGTCAGGAATCCCTATCTTTCCCCAGAAGACAAATATTTGTGACATAACCATGAGTGTTCATTTATAAAATACTGTTACTATAAAATTTTTAAAAAAAAAACTTGTAAGGTGGACCAGGTTTCTATACATTTTTGCTTTTGAAAAACAGTATTGTTTTGTAAATAAACAGCTTGTGGAAGTTAAAATTGCTTTATAGTAAGTTTCTAAAGTATTTAAATTGAGTAGAAATTTTAAGAATATGCCTAAAAGTAATCTTTCCATACAGAACTCATTGAATTTTTCACTTTTGTTTTAAAATAGACACTAATTTTTTTTTGAAGTATTCATGCTAAAGAAGGTTAAGACTTCTAACAACAATAATATTAAGTAAAAATTAGACTAGATCCATATAGTATAAAATTGCTTATATTATCTTTTAATCATAATTTATGATATATAATAAGTTTATTAATTTTTATAATAAATATTTTAAAATTTATATTTATATTAATTTATAATTAGAAGGCAAGATAAAATTATTTTCCATGTTATCTCACCATTAAAATCTAATATTAATATTTATCATAAAGTACACACTAGTAATCACATGTAAATGAAACCTTTCACATCCATTATAATAGGGGTATCACGGTCCCCTTACACAATGATTCATATGAATATTTATTTAAAATAAAATTTAGTATATTTTTTATTTAAAACTAATTTTAAACTTAGAATTAAACGTATAAATATTTTTTTAAAATTACTGATATTTTAACGTAATTTTAAATAAGTACTTTAATTTTTTTTTTCTTCCTTTCTCGCTGGTGCTTTTTATAAAAGGCAGTTTTACTCTAAATATAGATAAATATTAAATGTAATCGTCTTTCTAGGTAGAAATTTAGAGCATAGTTGACTACTTTAATTGGGTAGAGTTCCAATCTTTTAGATTTTTTTAATGTAAATTTTAGATTATAATATTTTAAAAATTGATGATAAATTATTAATTGACTAATTTATAAAAAAATTATTTCGTTATTTTTATATAGATATAATCTTTTTCAAAAATATATTTTATAAAACGTCCTAAAATATGATTACAAATTAAGAATATACCTAAAACTATTTTTTCCATAAATATCTCATCACTATAGCTTTCACTTTTGCTTTAAAAGATAGATCAATTTATTTTTGGAAAATGTATTTATTTGTGCCATGGAGGATTAAAGTCTCTAATAACAATAATGTCTCAAAAAGGCACACTACCAACCAATGTCGTGTAAAAGAAGCATATATGTACCTAAGATCATGTCTGTCCCATTGAGTTATCTTAACACAAAGAATGAAAAAAATTGAATTAGATATCAATCTTAAATTTAAGTCTTTATTTCTGAGTCAAGTTACGATTATAATGTGAGTTGTTGTTTTTAACCTATAATATTTAAAAAAGTAATTTAACAATTTATCGAATTCTTAACTTATATTTATATTTTTACTTAATGTAATATTAATCTTCTATTAATATAACTTATTTAAACATACATGCCAAAATGTTCTTAGTTGCCATTTTAAACCTTAATTATATTTAACATCTATATATGTTAACTAAATATAATTAAAGTCAACTTCTAACTTAATTTTGTTTCTAACCATAATCAAGTAATTGTTTAACAACAATAATAATAAAGTGGAGCAATTGAAGTCCCATGGCATTGGCATGTCATGTATGTGTGTTGTTGGGGAGACCCTTAATAGAAGGTACAGTTGTTGCTTACGGATGGGACTATGGCCCCTCGTGTTCAAAATTAGATTTAGCTTTCACATGTAAAATCCACATCTAACTAAAATTTAGGTAGGTGCTGCTTCTGCCAAGCCAGTTTTAGAAAGAAAAAAATAATAATTACTTAAATTTATACACATAGTCTTTAGTTTTCATTTTATTATCGTTATTTACCAAGAGAGAAAAAGAAAAAAAAAAACCCAAAATTCAGCAACTATTTTTATAGCTGAGACAATTCACAAGAATCATCTTTTCTTTTTCTTTAGGAATTGGTCTAATAATAGGTTGTAGGTTACTACTTATTAATATTGATGACTAGTATATAACTCATTAATTTGAGAATGCAGAATCATATCCGAAACTCTATTTTATGTGAAGAATCTTATGTAAAGATTTTTAAGTAATTAAGCCTACTTGTGTGGATTTAAATTTTAAATTGGTCTAATAATAGGTTATAGGTTACTACTTATCCAAGATTTCTGATAATTAACATTGAGATTTCATCTAGTTTTTGAAATTTTCTAAATGAATATTCTTTAAATTTTAACGCGTGGATTTAAATTTATTCAACCATCTAGGTGTTTTATATTATCGAGCATTACGCATCGTTGTAATAATTGGTTTTTTATTTCTAATAAAAATATAATAATATCTTAAATGATCAATGAAGTCTAATTCTTTTGGTGAGAAGTATATAAGTATTATAAAAAAATTTATATTGTATTTCATTTTTATGGATAAAAAATAGTAACAATTTATATGACATTATAATTAATTTTATATTTAATATACTTGTTTTAAAGAGAATAATTAAATGACCACACACTATTATTTTGTAAAAATGAGTTGGTATAAAATTTTAAATTAATAAGTAGTTACCAATTTTTATTATTTTAACTTATATAAATATTTTCATGTTTAATTGGAAATTAATTTTTGATAAATGAAAGCCTATTTAAAATAAATTCTCTCAACAAACTAAAATAATAATAATTTTTCTAAAATAAACTAAACTTAATAGACATAAAAAAAAATTACTATGTAGCATCAATTTCAACTCTTTCAGTTAAAATAATAATAATAATTTGGCCACTTAATAAAATGAATGGAAGATTTCAAAATTTTCACTTTATATAAAGGTTCAACGAACCAAAGATTAAAGGACCACTTCATTTTTACATGTAGCCAACTTTAATGTATAACTCATTAAAGAAAACACTGAAATTAATTAACCAACTTTCTTCAAACAAAATGCCAAGAACTCCCATAATAATAATGATAATTATAAAAATATTATTATCATTGTTATATGTTATTATTATTCATCTATATATTATTATCCGTTTTCGTAATTATTATCTAAATAGTTAAAGAATATAAATTGAAAAGTTCTCATTAAAAAAATACAATATTTAATATTATGAACATATTTTTTAATAAAAATATTTATTAAATTTCTAATTCTCGAGACAGAATTTACATACAATATAATTTATTCATTTTTAATATGATTTTACAATTAAAATTAACTATTCACCTGAATGATCTGCATTATAAAATTCAGTGTTGATATAAGAAAAAATTTCAATTTTAAAATATCATATATAAATTTTTTTAGTATAACTTGTATGCAAAATGAACATAAAAAGTTATATTAACAATTAATTAAAAATTATTATTATTTTAATTTTAAATAATTATTATAAAATTCAACAAACTCTTATTTTACACATCTAATATAAAATTTATATCTTTAGTGTATTTCTTAATTACTATATTATCATTATATCAGTCGGAACGAAACTGACTCTTAAACAATATTTTAAATTTAAATTTTATAAAAAAAAATTATTTAAATAATAAATTTCACTAAAAATGATGAACCAAATTTAAAAAATCATCATCATCAACCTATTCCGTACCTATAATATAATAATTGAAAATACCTGAATTACTATTTTTTTTCCTTATGTTTATGTTAAGCACAAGTATATGAGCATAGAGTAATTAAAGAAAGGAATAGCAAACCAAAAAAACAAATAAAACCACTTCGTCTGTTTTGGCGGGAAACTGGTGGGGGGTCATGTCAGAGCAGTTTTTCAGCATCGAGTACGCTCTTTCCGACACCCGGGCCCACCATTTTTTTTCTCTATACAACAAACCTAATCCGTGACCCTACCACCGCCACGCGCGCCTCCCTCTCCGTGCCCTCCAAGCGCGTGCCGCGTCCACGTGTCCTCTCTAAACCCACTCGCGTGCAACAACTCTCGAATGTCGTGAAGTTTTCTTGGACGGTGGGGTCCACCTAACGCTTCTTGTTTCTACGACCGTGCGCCCCGAAAGTCCACGATCAAACCATTTTCGTCATCCTTTGCGGACCCTCCCATTCAACGGGGTGGGACCCACGCGCTTTTCCTTTCTTTCTTTTTTTCTTCTATGACTTCTCTGTTTGTCCACTCTTTCTTCTTCAGCTCCTCGTTTTTATTCTTAAAAAACACAAAATAATAATTAATTCAAAATGTTGTCGCCGAATATCTTCTTTTTCTTACAATTGTGTCTCGTTTTAATTTTGCCTCGTGCTTTGTTAATTTATGATTATTACCAGTGGGTTTAGTTTAACCAACCAGCCTAGTTATTATTCAAATCCAAAAAGCTGATTCAACTGATAAGTCTTTTAAAAAAAAATAACTGTTGGCTTCTAAAGTTAATATATTAATTTTTTATTTATACTAAAAATATTTTTCAATCGTCAAATACCAATTCTTTCAAACTTTACAAATTATTCCAAGTGGATGTTATTTTTTAAAATATATTTTTCATATACATAATTAAGAATCAAAGCTTTACACTATACCTAAAAAACTCGGCCATATTGAATTTTGTTAATAAAGTTAATATATTATTTGTGTTTAGATTCAATGACTTAAATATTTACTTTTTTTTTTATCTGACATTCTATATTAACGACACGAGAGTATTTGTTCAACAATTTAAAAACGCGTCATCATTAATAATATGTTTGGCAGAAAGGGGAAGAAAACATCATGAATAATGACGTGTTTCTATTTTATTAAAAAGAAAATAGAAAAAGAAAAAATCTAAAATAAAAATTTCTTTTTCTTTAATTCAAAATTTATTTATTTTTCATTTTCTTTTCACCTTACTATACATAGGACAATTTTTTTGGAAAATATTACAATAAAATGAAAATAATTTATGCACATAAAATATGAAAAAAAATCATTGCATCAAGATTATCATGAATGTGAAGGTAATATAATCTATTTATATTATAATTTTGGATTCTGGTTCTAATTTTCTTGTCACTTTACTTTTTCTTCTGTAAAATTCACATTATTATATATATTATATATTATTATATTGTATTATACTATATTAATATTCTACTATTATTATTATTTGTAATATATATAATCATAAAATCATACAATATTACATTACTATCATATCATATATATAAATTCTTATTATTATTTATATGTAACAATGCGATAATCATATACATTACAGCATAATAAATTAATATATTGGACTATAATAATAAATAATAATATAATATTTATCTCTACAAAATAGAAATTTTAAAATTAATAATAAAAATATTTATTTTCATCAATACTTATTATAATTGAGAAATTATCCAATAATCTATTTTATCATTTTTTAAATTTTATTATTCATTTGTATAATTGTTACTTCCTTTTTTTATGTCTCCCATAAAAAAAACTTCCTATTTTTTTGTCAAGTTAAATGATCTTTTCACGTAAATTTTTATCATCTTTTATATATTTAAAAGATTTTTCACTGATTTGAATTTCTTTTCGTCAAATTTTTCTACACACTTGCATTATATTCTTGACACATTTTCCTACCCATATGTATGGTTTATTCTTTTTATTAATGATTTTTCTCTTCCATTTTATTACTTATTTGCATTTTTTTCTCACTTGTTTAAATGATTTCTCCCCACTACTTTTTGTTGTCTATTCACATTGTTTTTTTAACTCATTTTCTCACTCTCTCTTTTTTGTTTTTATGGTTTTTCCCATTGATTTGAATAAGTTTTTATTACACGTTGACATTTGTGTACTCATTTGAATGATTTTTCACTAATTTTTTCTACTAAATTTCACAATTATTTATTTATTTCATCACTTGTGTATATAATTTGTTTCTACTTATTTTATACAAGTGATTATTCATATAAAATTTGCATTTTAATAATAATTTTGTATGCACATACATGAAATATAAGTCATCAGATTAAAATTATGTTATTAGTTAATATTTTGTATAATTTTTCAATATTTTATACATTCTGTATTAAGATTTCTACATGATATAAAATTATTGCTAAGTTATATCTGGGGCAGTGTTTTATGTTTTTTTTAAAGCTACTTTAAAAGTTAAAGTTCAAAATAAAAAGCATTAAAATTTGTTTAAAAGCTAATTTAAAGCTGCCCCTTTCTATATATATATATATATATAATAAAAGTCTATAATTTATTAAGAATTTTTCCCCAAATTTTTTAATGACAAAAAAACTATAAATTTTTTAGTTAAACACTTCTTTGTAATTTTGTGGATGAGCATGGTATAATTATTGGATTAAATTTTTATTATTAATATTAATTATGAAAATAACTTTTTGTAGTATTTTAATTTGTGGATATTAGTTATTTAAACTTATAATATAAGTAAGTTTAAGTTCGGTTGGACCCTCACTTGTACTTAAATGATGAATCTAAGTTTTTATTCGATAATTATAAAATTATTGTCTTATTAGACAACTTTTTGAGACATAAGTTATGACAAACCTAGTTACTAGATAGATACGAGTTCTCTCGCAATTCTTTGCTCATAGTTTTAGCTCGAAACAATAATCGTAAAAATCAAAATTCTCTCTAATATTAGATTAAGATTGTAGACATGGATTAAATGTCTTTCCAATATGGACACATTCTAAATTATCTTTGATTAATTTGTATGATGTAAACATGTTACAATTGAGGATTATTATTTTATTTTTGTAAAATCCACCCGTTGGAATCAAAACCTAAGATTTGTGCATGTTGTGGTTTTTTTTTTTTTTTGTAATAACATTAAAAATTTTATATTTAGTGAACTATATCCTTTTTATTTATTTAAATTTTTTAGAACAATTTTATTTTTGTCGAGAATGATTGTAAAATTCATGTGTTTAGTGATCTTTGTTTTACTTGATTGATCAATTTATAAGTAAAAAATGTAATTTAGAACATAAAATTTAATTAAATAAATTTTTTATAATTTTTTTCATAAGTTTCAACAGTTAATTTAATGCAACTTTAGATTTCAAATATTGCAATACACATGTTGGTTTAGCTCAATTGTGATCACTATTGTTAATAAGTTATTGTAAACACTTAAGTCTCATAAATTATGTTCAGTCACTTATGAAATATTACGAGGTTGGTGTTATTATGTATTTGTCTCAAAATGATAAAATATCTTTTTATTCAAAGCACTTTGACATACATTAATTGTTTAATAAAAAAAATATTCTAAAGTTCAACCTCAAATTGATCACATTAAGCTAAAATGCACATTAGCAAATCTACTAACTTAATTTTTGGAACTTGGTAGATTTTTTCACCTTACCTAAATTTGATTAAAGATTTGTTTTGATAAATTTTTCCATAAACAATTATAAGAAAAAAAATTAGAAAGAGAAAATGAAATAAATTTTTTCACAAGTTAAAATTAACTTATGTATGTGTTAAGAGCCAGATTTTGTAAAAGAAAATATAAAAGAACTTATATAAATTAACTTATGTATAACTTAATTTTACAAAATTTTATTTTATTTTTTATTTCTATATTTTTTTTATATCATAAGTGGTTATAAAAAACTTTACCTAATCCTACTTTAAGTTTTTGGTGTTTTGGATTAATGGAAGTTTAAAAATATTATTTAACTATTGTTATTATCATAAAATATATTTAATTGCATTTTCCTTTTATCCCTCCCGCATATAAAATTTGAGTTTATTTAAGTATATGATATATGTCCCTATCATATATAATTTCCTGCATCGTTAATAACATATTTTTCATTGAACATACTATTATAATAATATTTTATTTCTAATAATTAAATTAATAATATCCAATTAGGAGATGGTTGGAATTTTGTAAATTAACATTGTATAATAGTTAGATTAATTTTTTATTATTAATATCAATTATAGAAATAAATTTTATGATATTTCAATTTAAGGATATTAATTATTTAAACTTATAACGTGAGTGAACTTGTAAAGGATTAAACTTAACTTGATGTCAAAATGATAGAACATTGCTCTCGTCTCATAGTTATATAACTATTATACTGTAAGATGGTTTTGTAAGGTATAAGTTGTGAAAAATCCTAAATAACATATAGAAGGAATTTGTCTCTTGCTAGTTACTTCTTTACTCAGCTTTTGATTGAAACAATGGCCATAAAATCAAGGTTCTCTCTTCAAGTATATCAATATTATAAACATGGATTAAGAGGTTTTTTTAAGGTAAATACATTAAATAAGTATTTGTACAATACTTTAATTATAAAAAGTGTACTTTAAAAAAAATAGTATTTAACTGTAAACTTTGTAAAACATCCACCTAATTCAGACTGTTTCACTTGTTCATATTATCAAATTATAGAATTCTAATTGTTTACATGAACAATTATAGGATGGATTAAAATAAACATATTTTTGTTTTAATTTGAACTAAAAGTCTGATAGAATTAATAATTTACGAAAACTATTTTAAAAATTAATAATTTTATAAGAATAAAAATTAAAAATTAAAAATTACGAAGACCAAAAATACGTTTAAATCAATTGTTTATCTAGATTTGATACCACAATATTTCACATGTGTCCGAGTTAACATAAATTATTAATATAATATATTAACATGATGTATAACTAAAATTTATAATTAAAAAATATAAAATAAAAATTATAATATATATTTAAAATAAACAATATTAATATAATTAAAAATCTTATCATTAACATATAATTATTAAAAAAATACATTTTAAAAACATATAAAATATCTAATTATGTTAAAATAACTCGAAATCTAATTTAAATTAATTCTCATGACACATTAGGTTTATATTTAAAATCTCAAAAATTAAAATCCGAATAATACTATATTTTTGTTATTAATTTTTCGACAAATTCTTGTACAATTTTATAAATCGTAAATCACCCCTTTAATTCTTAAAATTATAATGATTAGTTAAATTGATTTTTGAAATTAAAATTATTATAATAGTAATTAAATTTGTGTTATTAATGAATTTAGTCCCTAAAATTGTAATGAACAGTGAAATTGATATTTAAAATCAATTTAGTTATTAAAATTATAAAAATTATCAAATTAGTCCTTAAAACTAAAATAATTTTATTTCAATTTTATCTCCTAACTTTTAAATTTTATACATTTTTTTTCTCAATTTTCTTTTTGCATATTTTTATCCTAAACTTATACAATTTCACCAAATTTTATCCCTCTTTTTAAATTTTCACAATCACTAAAGTTATTATTTATTAAATGTTTTTATCTTAGTTGTACAATTTTATTTATTGAATTATACAAAATTATTTATACATCTTACACCATTTTATTTGCAAAGTATTTTAAGAAATAAAATTATAAGATATTATATAATTTAAATCACAAATAACTTTATATAGATTAACTTGACTTGCTATTATAAAATGACTAAATTGGTTATTATTCATCTTAAAAACTAATACTTGTACTTGTGCATATAAATAATATTTACGAGATTTTGTAAATATAAATAATAATAAATTTTTAAAATTATATTTAATAATTTATTTCTTTAAGTAATTATATAATAAAATATATAAAAATAAAAGAATAATAATTTGTCTTAAAATTATTAAATTTGCATAAAAAAGATAAAAACATGTGACATCATTTATCCTTTTAGCATTTATACTTAGTAAAAGAGAATAAACGAATTAAAATCTCAATCATTTCCTCATTTATTCCAAAAGGTAAAAAATCCACATTCAATATGGAAAATAAATCAAATCCAAAGCGATGACCCTCCAAAGATCATATATCCTTAAAATCCAAAACAATGTAAGGTAAAACTCTAGTCATAATAAATATTCAATCCCAATGTCACAACCTATAAGAGCAAAGTCTCTTATACAAGAAACAAAATAATAAAGACAATAGTAACTCAATATTTGAGCTCTTGCTCAACGCTATCTACAATAGACATTTAGCCCAATAAAATAGATAATAACAAAATTGAGTGAGAAACACATCTCACTTAACTTGTAGTGTGAGTATAACATAAGTAGCATTCACACAATATCATGCAACAGATAAAAGTGCAAGCATAACAAATTATAACAATTACATGAAGACATTTATTCGAATGCTTATGAATGAAAATTATACAACTCAATTTATACTTCGTATGCATGTGGTACCAATCTATTGTTGGAGAGTGAGTTAATAGTAACACGACTCAACCTTTTGGTTGACCTATTTCACACTAATATGATATCCTCTGATAACACGTAAGAATCTACTCAACTTGCACACGTGCTTTGACACATCTAGTGGAGATTAACTATTGAGTAGCCACCAAGAGATCTAGTGACATTACCAAATTGGGTTCATATTCACTTCCTCACATACTTGTCTTTATTTCACTTTTTGTAAATTGGGTTGATGATGATCATTCTTACCCCTCTAGACCTAGGTGCCTCATCCACAATTCACAACAATTAGTGAGTATCATTCTTGCCCCTCTAAACTAGATCACTCACTTGACAAGTGTCGCTTGAGCTTATTCTCACCATCTCAAACACTATTACAGTGCATGTATTTCATCATGACTCATCATGTCTTGAATTAAACTTATCACAACATACATGAATACACAACATAACTTTATACAACAAGGTCTAGGGTAGCACGAGTGTGCTCCTTCCAACATAGTTGTGCATAGTTAATGCACTAGCTCGGGGTGCTCGACATTGAGCATAGGTGTGCTCAATGCTCTACAACTCGCGATTCGAAGTCACAAAATCCTAATGGAGATAACCTATGGTTCTCCTACGTTCTTAATACAAAACCAATTCCAAACATTCTTCATACACAACTAGTATAAACATTTTAATCCAAGGAATTTAATCTCTTTTTCACAGACTTCCAATATCATTCAATTATTAGACAAATCATAAGTAAAAAATCATTAACTTGATCCACTTTTAGAGAACCAAGGCATACAACTTGGAGTTCCGGGGAAAACCCCATAACCCACGACCACAAGATTAAAAGTCATGTGTTCTACTAACTGGGAGAGACAAACAAACATGACAGATTGTGGTTATGGGTGATCTCATTTTAACCCATAATCACAAAATTAAGAACCTTGTACTAAAAGTTGACAAAGACAAGCAACCATAAACAAACAACCAAACATACTATCAATTAACAAAGACTGTCAAACACAAGTAACCAACAGGGTATAGGGTCAACCCATATATTCATAGTCACACATGCACCATTGAACGAGATTTCTCACTTTTCCTTATCTAAAAGGTATAAAACAAAGGTTTTGAGATATTCTTAAGGTGTTTATCCTCTGTCCTCTGCTATAGTGACACAAAAGAGTTTAGAAGAAGAGTTTCCGATGCAAAAGGAGTTGTGCCATCTCTCATTCTTATAACGTCAAAATGAGTCGAGCTAAATTGTTAAATATCTATTATATAAATATAAAATGCTATTAAATATTTCTTATTTCTAAGGATAATATTTTTCAAATATAGAAAATATTTTTTTAAATATCTAAAAGTTGTTAATTATATTTGAATTTAAATATTACTTTATCTTTAAGTAACACCTATTATTTATTTAATTATTCACAAAATATAATTATATTTTTTAAAGATGATAAAACACAACAATAAATTATTTAATAAGATAATTATAGCAATAACAATAATAACAACAATAATAATAATATCAACAATAATTATAATAACACAAAAATTATGGTGATACGACAAATATGAGAGAAAAAGATAAATTTGACAATAAAATCTTTATTATTTTATGAAATAATAAATTATTTTATAAATATACTACTAATGTAATATTCAAAATTATTAGAATTTTTTAGTTTTATTTATATTTACATTAATGTGTATTAATTTCTTTTAGATGAATATTAAATATGGCACATTTTGATATTGGGATAGGTGACCTATTTGACATCCTGTGTATACATTCTATCAACAAAAATAATATATTTTTAGATAGAAAACAATATATTTTTTCAAGAAAAGTTAAAAACAAGTCGATAACTTGAGCTAACAAACATGCCATTTTTAGGAGAATTAAATTTATTCTAAAATATTAACAACCCGAACACTTGATAATTATAACAATAAGATGAATTCAATTGTTTTACCAAAAATATTATTTGAACGAAAAAAATACATTAGTTATCAATTAAATTTACGAAAAGAAAAATTGATAATTATAAAAAATATATTATTTTTTAAGTGAATTCAATTAATTCTAAAATAAGTGTCACTTTCATGAATTATAGACAGAGTATAATAATAGTTTACACTTGCTCGCATCTCTTTAGCAAATTCATTATCGAGCCTCCATGCTAACTCCAAAGAAAAAACATAATTAGATTTAATATTAGAAAATTATATTAAATAAATATAAAAACATAAGAAAAATCTCTATAAAACCAAGAATAAAAATAATTAAAATAAATAAATAAATAAGAGACAAACTATTCACCAAAATAATTGAAAACATCTCAGAAGCTCAGATGAAAAAAAAAGAGTTTACACCATAATATCATGAAATAAAAATAAAAAAAATTGATAAGAAATATTTTAAAAGAAAATTGAAAAAAATATCTACAAGCTAAACTCATTTATATAGAATACAAATCAAACATAAATAATTGCAATTAAAAAAAAATCCACCTTAATTTTGAGAAATCCATCATCATCCATAATTATAATTATAATATATATATATATATAATCTTACTTAAAATCTCAGTTTGCAGCAGAATTTTGATAATAATGACATAATATTCTGCATAAAATAAAAAAAAGAAAAAAAAATAAAAACATAAAACATAAAAACAAATCACCACAACACTATCAAAACACCCCATACATTTACTAGCAACATTGTCCTTAACCACAATCATTAACTTAACATTGTATCCTGTGACCCATTACATAAAACCAACCATCTTCAAACTCTTCTCGTTACTAGATCAAAGAAATATTTATATCAATGTTATACATAATAAAAGCAATAAATATGTAGAAAATGAGTTCAGGGACCTTCTTATGTAAAAGAGAAGAAAAATGGAATGAAAAAAATAAGACAATTAAGAGAGAGAACAAAATTCAATATGATTTGATCCTTTCTAAATATTTGAGATGAAACAAATGATAGATCTTGATTGTAAGTTGCTTAACAAAAGTATTCAATCTTTTACAAATCTCTAATTTTCAATATTTAATTTCCCTAATTAATACAAAATCCCACCATTTGATTATAGAAAAAAACTATTAGAACATGTTTCATTTTGCGGATATATACTTGGGCACGGTTCAATGAATGGAAAAATTATACAATAATATTACACTCGTTTCGAATAAGTATTTGAAAGACACTATCTTAAAACTAGGACCAAGGTTCAGTTTATTTTAGTTAATAACTTTAAATTATTGTTTCATTTTTTTTTATAAAAAATCATAAGTTACCTTTATGGAAATTGAAATTTATTAGTATTAAATAATAGGACTTGCTATTGTCATTCATATTACATAAATTCTGTAGCCACAATTTATTATAATTGTTTAATGGTGTATTGGTAATTAGAACAACATTTAGTTTCTAATTATCAAAACTTATTAAAAATAGCTTGTTAATAAAAATATTTCAACTAACTATTATTATTAATTATTAATTAATACAATTAAGTTTTAGGTAAAGTTTTTTTTTTGTTGAAGCTACTATTATATATATATATATTAAGATAAATTATTAAATGAAAAGAGTAAAATATCTTTTTAAAGACAATAAAAAAGAAAAATATTTAATGTTTTAAAATTATAAAATGTATTTAATATTTACCATAAAAAGTAAAAGAAAATAATAAAAAATACTGTAAAAAGATTTAGAATTATTCTTAGAACTGATGTGAGATTAACGAAAGGGACGGTCGTGAATATCTGTACTGAATTGGCCAGTTCAGCATTGTGAAAATTTCAAACTAGATTCGATTATTCTAACTAAGTCTAAGCCTATAAGTAGGAGCCTATGTCCTAGGAAATTCCAATTCCTTTTTCAATTTCCACTTTTATTGTTTTTTTTTATTGCCAGATGAGTGACTCCTGTGTTCTGTATATGATGATACAAGTGTCTACTGTATATTATTATACACTGATTTTGAGAAGCATTTCACAGAGAGGTGTATTATTTATATAATTATATAATAACTTATACAATACTTTATATAATAATATTTCTGTATTTATTTTTTATATCGCATTATTTATTCTATTTCATACTTTTTCTTTTAATATTATAAAATTTATTGCATAAATTATTATATCAATAATGTTTTTTTTTTCACAAATCACAATAACAACCATAAAATACCAGTCTTCAAAACTGGGTCTTAAATAAAAGCTTTGATTCCGATGTTAATTAATTGTGTTAAATTAAAGTTTTTTTAAAGTTTGATATGCTGAATGGGAATCTTAATTAATTAGGTAATTTGCTCAAGACTGGAGGTTGTTATTGTTGCGGTCATTTAACACCAAAACAGCTTTGATTAAGTTATAGAAATTGATTAATTAAGACATACACAAATTAATTGGAATATTATTAAGAAGGGTGCTCATCAAATTTTGATTCACTGATATTTATTTTGTGAATTACCAAATAAAACTCTAACTTTGATTAAATAACAAAATTAAAAACATATATTTTACCTAAATTATTGTCTATGTTGAATAACACTTCGTTGCAGTACCTCAAACATTTTTTATATTATTTTTAGTTAAAATTAAAATTTCCTCTTAATAACTAACATTGATTTTTAATATTGACTTTAATTCAACAGATTTTAAAAAATAAAATTCTAACTTTTATGGAAATTAATTTAAAAATATATATAAGATATTAAACTTTAATTTTGTTCATGTTAAATATAAGTGTAGTATCTTAATTATTATATTTCAATAAAAATTGAAAATTTTATTTCAATAAAAATTGAAATTTTACTTCAATATATATGGACAATCTTTAATATCAACCTTTATTGTATAAATTATTGAGAACAAAATTCAATATCACATCTATGTTTTGTTTGTATAACAAAACTTATTCACATTTTATTTATTTTTTGGGATTATTTTTTAATTAAAGAGTTTCGCCTTAATATTTGATGTTGATCTTTTAATCTCAGTTTTTAATATTATTCAGGCTATTAAAGTTAAACTACTCTAATTTTAATCACAGAACAGTATTATAAACATATAAGATGTTGCACCAATTAATTATGGTACTATTATTTAATTAATATTTTGATTGAAAAACAACATTAAAAAATATTAAAAATATTGCCTGTATGCTATTAGATAGTACATAATAGGTGGGGAAGCAAGAAATCATTGAAAATAGTTGAATAGTTGATGGAAATTTCGTGAGGTGGCTAACTAACTTGACAATTAATATCCAAGTGATGTCGTACGTGGCATCTAGATCATGTTTGTTATATCATCTGCTTGTTTTGGTTACATTGTTAAAAGAAAAATAAATTTAGGGTGCTGTGACTCAAAATAATTTGATACATTTATGCGTTAACAGATTAAATAAAACTTGTGCAAAACTATATGTGAATCAAATTAATGAGTTGGCGTCATCGTGGATTCTATTTCTCCAGATGAATATTAATAGTTCATTGGTTAAGAAAAGTAAATTCTAAAGTCAACTTGTGTAAAAAGAGCACTGAGATTAAATGAATCTTGGTTAAATAGGAATAAAATTGATTATATACAAAGCAAGCTTAAGAAGAACTAAGTTGACAATATATTGTAATTGTAGATGAAAATTGATAAACAGTATTATATTTTGAGCATCCTATACTCTTTAATTTTGTGGCGTTAAAGGCAGCTTGCATTTACTTCAACTAATTCCACCTTTTTGTATAGGACCAAAAGTTGGTCATTCACATCGAAAATAAATTATTTAAATGTGTTAACACATATAGTATTTTTTTTTTTCACATTAATAGAGATTGGTAATAGGTTAAATGGCGGCACTTTCTAAATTCAAGTGGTAAAATAACATACAAGTTTTTTAAAAATATATATATATATCTTTTATTAGAAGTTATTTTGATTTCATTTAAATATTTTGTGTAACTATATATTTTATACTTAAACTTGAAACTATTAGTTAATATGACAATTAAATGTCAAATATTTATATATTTAGTAGTAATGTTATGTAATAATATAAAATAATTTTATTATAAATTATTAATAATATAATTTTTAAAATAATTATTATATAAACGAACATATTTCTTGTAATTTATAATTGAACGATGATATAAAATTATTTGAGATTATTAATATATAACATATTTTCTTTTAACATGTATGTTTTGAAATTAAATAAAAATGAAACACTTGTAATTAAATTCTTATAATTATAATGTTATAAATAAAAAATAAAATATTTAGTTACTTACCATTTGATTAAATCAAGAGGAAATTGATTATAATTTCACCAAATAATTTTAGAATTTAATGACCATCCACTAATAATATAACATAATTTTATATTATTATCAAATTATAAATTATTATTGATATGATTTTAAAATAATTATTATAAAAATTAATAAATTTTTATATATAATAATTTATAATTAAATCAACTATGTAAAATTATTTTATCCATTTATTACATCACTTATTTTTTTTTTAGTAATTTTATGATATAGATACTTAATTAATTATATATCTCAAATTGATCATCCATCAGCTGTCTAGTTGATGTCGAAAGAAAAGGGAGAGAGAAAAATAGAAAGAAGAGAAAAATAGAGAAGATAAAAGTGGGTTTCATAATTTTGATTTGATTATTAGTCCAAACTTGGGCTTATTATTCTATAGTTGGTGGTTGGTCCATCACACTTGAGTCATACTAGGGATTAGAAGGCAACGGGAATTATGGCACCAAACCAGGAATCTTAAAAAATATAAAATAAAATTACTAGTTAAATTAGTAGAAAACGACATCTAATCTTGGGCACTACATTGCTATATATAAAATTCAACTATCATACGAACCTTCCTTTTTCTACTCGTTAAGCTGTATGTTTATGAATATGATTAGAAGTAGGAACGACGTTTACCTACCCACAAACAATAACACCCATTCAATAGAAACCAACACTTTTTGCCCCCCTTCCCATTCTTTAATGCTAACAATTTGAATTTCATTTTAATATATTAACTGTATAAATTCTTTTATGGGAATAAAATTAATTAATCCAATATCAAATTTAGTAAAACAACATACTTAATATTTTTCATAAAAAATCCATTTATGTAATCATATGCTCAAAGAATATTATCTTGATAGTTATATATACCGAATTTTAAGAAAAAAATATCAACTTAGACCGGTATAAAATACACTCACTCTTAAAAAATTTAATAGTAACTTTTAATTAAATAATTTTATCTTAAAATCTACTGTTAAATTAAAAGTTTATTTCATATAAATCATATTGAAAAAATCTAGAATTAATTTAAAATTACTTAACATATAATTCATATATATCAAAATTAATGTAATTTATACTTTTAAGATATATCATTTGATTATCTTATTAATATTATTCAATTTTTACAAAATTTGATATAAATAATTTAAATAATATATAATTATAGTTTAATAACTAAATTGATAAAAAAATCCATCAAGCTATCGAATGTCTAATAATAAATATACGAGTAAGAAAAGTAAATTTAGCCTATATATATATTTAACGTCATTTAACTCTTAATAAATAAATAAATAAATACCTGTAATTTATGTGTTTTAGCCTTACGTATTTATAATAAAATTTAATAATCAATATTTATTTTGATGGAAAAAGTCTCAAAATATATATAAGAAATGATAACATGATAGGAAAACAATAAGAAAGATTAGCAGAGATTCTCTTCCATTTTGGTGGTCTTGTGTTTCTTTGCCACGTGAAAAGGATATCTCATTCAGGGAAGACCGAAATAGAAGCGTGTAATTTACTCAATAATCAAAATCAGAGGCCACCCAGAAAGCACCAATATTTTCCATATACAAATTTCGTCCTACTCACTCTGCAAAACAGGCTTATTTGATTCCTATAAAAACCCAACTGATAAATAAATAAATAAATAAATAAAACACCACTAAATTTAATCAGGGTGATATTTTCATTTTATGTAAGAATTAAATCATCTAAATTCTTGATGATTATTACTTTCTATGAAATAATCGGTTTTTGTCGTCAAAAGTGTAGAGCAGTAACATTGGACATTTTTACAATGTTTACAAATTATCAATTGAAAGAAAATAGTAATTTCAATATACAGAAAGCTTCTTATACTAAGCAAAACTATAAATTCTAAATATTCCTATTCTTTCACGCAGATGATATATCTGCTAGTGTAGAATTTTTATCCATGATTTTGCTAATGATGATGATGAGAAATTGTAAATTGGTGCATCACGTGTTCGATGAGCCAAAATATCAAGCAAGGCCTGAAAAAAATTGATACCGTTACTACACTTGAGATATGCTCCTACTTTATTCCTTTTCTTTCCGGGGGAAGAAATGGGAGCAGAAAATTGATTAGAGAAATCACTTCATTTTGTGATATTTTACCATTGCATGGTCTATATATACTATATATACAACTTCAATACGTTTGACAAACAAAAGCATGCCGTGTCTGTTGCAACTGCTCCCTTTTTGTGACAGCCAACCAAGATAACATCATCCATGTTC
This sequence comes from Mucuna pruriens, assembly GCA_025330945.1. NCBI lineage: Eukaryota > Viridiplantae > Streptophyta > Magnoliopsida > Fabales > Fabaceae > Mucuna > Mucuna pruriens. The sequence continues at coordinate 2,458,125 of JAENHJ010000197.1, forward strand.
CATCACTTGACCCTGCAAAAGATACCATCTTACATGAAGCAATGAACCTAAACTTCAATTATTGGTTTATTTTCCACCTACAAGACGAGTGTGTAAAATAAAAAAACCCATCAGAGCATTCATACATACAAATCTTGGGGCATCCTTTACATGAAATATATATATATATATACAACAATATCCTTATCTTAGTAGTTACTAGATGAGGTTAGTTACATGAATCACCTGGTGAAATATATGAGATTTGTTACATATGAATGCTTTGATGGTTATTTTCAACACACTTGCTCCCCTCCAAACATCTTGTGTGTATGTGTATATATATATACACGAGATTTGTTAATTTATGTTTACTTATTTTTTTGGAGGAAATATATTAACAAATTATAACTTCAATTATCTTAAAATACATTCAAGGTGTAACTTGTCAAAATACTCGTTCTAAAAGCAGTGTACATTAGCAAATTATCTACTTTTTTATAGAAGGAATTCTTTAGCAAGTTATAACTTTGATTTTCTTAAAATGCCTCTAAGTAGTAACGTGACCACTAACTTTTAATCTTGGCTAACCATGAACAGTTATGTGGTCTAAAATTATAATTTTCACATTCATAAAATGAGAATTGTTACATGTCTCATATATATATATATATATACGCAATTCATTATGCTCCAATAGCATCACCTAAAGCCATACCTGTCTTCTCCTTCGGTTCTGCTGTATGACATACCAGGAACGTGCCATTGCATAGCATGGCAAAAGAATGCCAGCAAATTGAAGGAGTGACATCTCAAACTGCCATCAAGTTAGCATTTAGTACCACCAAAGCAAGAAAGGGCAGATAATATGAGAGAAAGATATATTGAGATCATTCAAGTCCAGAGTCAGCACAGTAGGTTTCTAAACCTGAAATTTATCTGCCATGTGAACCAACAGAACGTGCTGGCGCATAACAGTAGGTGCCAATGGAAAAGCTTGAAAAGGTTGCTATTTTTTTTTTTTAATTTGCAACCTTCTATTGCTGACACCAAACATATTTTACCCAATGTGCTAGCCTACCTTATTGTCACTGCCATGTTTGTAACTCACCAGAAACTTCTAAAATACACAACCTTTTGGATACTAAGTGATAAATTGAAAAGGCATTCAGTTCTTCAGTTTCAGTTATAAAATGTATATTTTATTTTACTCATCAAACATAATGATAATAATTATGACTGAACCAGGTGCTTATGCAATTTTTTGCACAAATATAAACTTCTTTCCCCAATAAGCTGGCATAAAGGAATTTCACCAAATAGATACTTGAACTAACTTGTGTCATTTTATGATACTTACCTAGTTTCCTTACATGTGTATATTGCTTTAAGAGAGTCTGAGAATGCACTCATAATTGACACCAAAACTCATGTTAATTAACATAACACCATATATCGCAAAACTTGTGCATATTACACTCACTGATAGAACTGGATCAGAGATAGAATGACAAAAATCAGCAACTGCATAATATAGACCCTCCTAATCCGAGGTATCAAACACACGTGTGAACGTGCCAAGAAAGGAGGTTGTCAGAACATGCTACTCACGTTAAAGATTATTGATGCTTCTTGCCCAGTTGCAGAGTTCTTTGTGAGCATTAAAGCTTGGCGTACAAGCAAAATTATCAGCAACTGCATAATATATGAGCAAATTATCATCAGCTCTCAGAAAGGATGAAACATAACATGCTTTAACATTACATCTGTTTCCTTACAATGAGAGTGACAGAGCGAAGACAAGCAATGCTACTGGTTTGTGACATGGCATAATCTTCATACTCAGTTTGCAGCAACTGGCGCTCTGCTGAAGCTAGAGCCACATGGATATCAGTATTATGCCCCCATTCTTGCCTGTGTATGGGGAACATACAGATCTTACTTGACAAAAAAATTGATCATAGATATCAAAAGAAGCAGCATTGAAAAAGGGTGAAGGATGGAGGGATATAAATTAATCAACAAAAGCATTACAAATCTTGAGCTTGGAGTAGCTATTGCCATTTGAGTTATATCCAATCACAATACTGAGACTGTTCTGAAAACAGAGAGTGAGACATAGCAAGCATCCCAGTGACATGGATGATCTACAGTTAATTGTTAAAACATCTAATTTGGAAAGCCAATATGTATGTTACTAAGACCACTAGCTATGATGCATAACTTAGGGCCTATTTGATTAAACTTCTTCATAAGCATTCATAGGAGAGTAAAATAAGAAGGAAAAATAAAATAAGTTTCTCCATAAGCTAATTTGTATAGTCTCTCTCATATTAACTTCTCAAAAAATTTATTTTTAGCTTATGTAAGCTAATTTTAGTTTATGAAGAAACTTAATTTTTTCTTCCTATTTTCTCTTTTATAGAAAAGTTTACCCAAAGATCCTTAATTAAGTAAAAAATATTCAAATTAAGGATGTAATACCATGTCTGAGAATACATGAATGATTTTGTATTAACAAATAAGAGTCTAAAAAAGGTGATTAGTGCGAAATTTGATTTTTACCTTGACCTAGGCCCAATTTGAATTAGCTTCTACTTCATGACAATTTTTTATTTGTAAAATCCTACTATTAAGACTTCTCTAAGGCAGAAAATGCCGAGCTTTTCTATTAGGTTTGTAATTGCTCTGAGAAAAAGTTAAATTTGGGAAAAAATTGAGGTACATGAGTTCATTTTAACTTATGTGAGAAGTTCACACACAAAAAAAGAAAACTTATATGAGAAGTTAATTTAATTTGCCTACTTAATTCATTTTATTTTCTTCTGCTATAAATGTTGTTGAAAAGTTTTTCCAAATTGACTCCTAATATATTTGTTGACATGCAATTTCTTGCACCAGCATTTAAAAAATAATTTGAAGAGAAGTAATTCTAGAAAATTCATTCATTCAACATCATCAACAATAGTCTTATCCAACCAGGTGAGATGAGATCGGCTACATGAATCTCATAATTCATTGGGGTCGGTTTAAACCTAAATTCTCAAGAATATTATTCACCATGAGATCGTTTTTAATAATTTTATCCAATGTCCTTCTTGGTCTAACCATGCAAGATCATTTTATTCCAAACCAAATCATCTATTGGAAAGTCAAACTTCTACAAAATTTCTTTACCATATTCAATCAATTTTCTATACTTCATATATTATCATTTTCCTAGGCATATCAGAGACACAAGAATGAAGAATAAGCAGCTAAGGCACATTATATAGCCAACTACAGGCTTACATAAAAAAGTTAGCTCACACAACTCACAGGCATTGAGAAAAACCTTTCAGAAGATGGAAATTAAGAAGAAGCCATATTTAAATAAGTTATTCCAATACATGCTCAAAATTACCTTATATCAATTGCCATAATTGCATTGCTTCTGACTGGTGGAAGAGAATAATTTGGTGAAAATGCCTGAAAAGAGTGAAAGAGAACTCATAATTTATAATTTTAAATTTAAGCAACTCATGAAGAAAAAATACCACGAATGAGTTGAGAAAAGGCCCAACCTGATTACAGATTTCACATATCGTATTTCCTTTCTTATTGCACCATCTTTGGATACACTTCCTATGAGCAAACTGCATGCCAAGAAATCAAGAGCTAACATGTTCATAATCCAACTTGAAGTCAAACTACACCAATATCCACAAAGATTCACAAAATCTTCATTAAACTCCCAACCCTCTTCCTCGACAGATGATACACGAGTCAACCATGGTGAAAATTCACGAGATGAAGCAACATACATACCATGAACGTGAATAATTGAAATGCTTCCAATAACAACAATTGAACTAATTCAAGAAGCCATTGTATTGAGACAAGTAAAGACACTACATGCCTCAGACTAGAGCAACAATAAATGCATTGATCGTCAGGTACCAACTCATATGCAACAACATTCTTTTTTTTCACATGGCTCTATAAGTTACTCTCTAAAACTAAAACTTTCTTAATTTCAAAGACAAAACATAGATGCATTTCCTCACGAGCTTCGTGTGTTTTTCTCCCGTCAGAATTAGAGTTTTAGTTCGACATCTTATCTCAATCTTTAATATAGATCTTTATTATGCAAATTATCGAGATAAAATTTTAATTTTAATAGAAAACATCACTAAAAGCACCTAAAGAAATGTATCTAAACATGACACCCCCAACAACCACTTGGTGTTCTTATTCATCAAGTTACATTCTTTCCAACATGTAGAGGTAGTTAGTTATTTTGGGTATTGGGTTTGAGAGAAAAAGAAAGAGAAAGTTCATGAAAAGCCCACCTTGAGAGTGCCATTACAAGAACAAGGGGCCTCCATGGCTTGGACTTGATCTTCTTCCTGGCATATTCTACACTCAACAACAACAACATCATCCTTGTTTGAAGAAGAAGAAGAGGAGCACCCTTCTCCACCATTGTCAGAAACGTGTATTATTGAGTCAACACCATCACACTCTCGTCCATCCACAGATCCAAAACAGGCCGTGGAGGCTATAACACGATCAATGCAAACAATGAAGTCGTCCACCATTTTTTGTTGAAGTCAGAGACAGGTACTGTTAAGTGTAGTTTATAGTGTGTTGGGAGAAAGAGAGAGGAGAGAGAAGAGAAAAAGGACAACTAAAGGAAAAGAGTGGTGCAGGCGTGGGTTCCAAAAAGGTAAGACCACTCACTGCTCTCAATGCTACAATGACGGAATTTACGAAACAAGCTGCTTCTCAACACAAATAGTATGAAATATCTATAGTACTTTATGTTCATGATGCCAGGTTGTTATTATCATTATTACTACAAAAAGAAACTATACAATAGGCTTAGTTGTTATTATTTAAATTATTTCAAATAAAATAAAATTTGATGAAAAAACGTCTCGTTTTATTTAAAACGTTTTATTTAATATTGTTATATTTTTTTAATTTGTGATATAAGATGAAAGTTTGTTATTATTTGTTTTATTATCATTTCATTCATTATCTATAGAAACTTTTTTATTTATCAAAATATGTTTAAATGGTGATGGTATTTTAGTTTTTCATTTTATTTTATTTCGTTTCACTTATTATTAAATACTATTTAAATATAACTTAAAAATAAGCACGTATTAATAATTTCAATATTTAATTTTTGGTAAAATCATAATAGTTTTAAGCTGAAAAAATTACCTTCGATTTATTATTTAAAATACAGTTTCACTTGAAAACATATCACTTGGGTAAAAAAAAATTTCATTAATAACTTAATTTCTTGTCATGATTCATGATCGATTAGATGTATATTTTAGGGTATTTATAATTTATCTTTTTAGTAAAAGTATATTTTAGAATATAAGTACAATTATAAAGAGTGGTTACAAAATAATGGTTAAAATTATGATAGAATATATGTACATATATAATAATTTATTAAGTTATTAAAATCTAATCATTAATTTTCTATACAACAATTTTATCTTTTGAATTGTTTTTCTTTTCATTTAAATGATTCAATAAACTATTAATAATCAATTTGTACCCTATTTATACTTTTGTGATATGTATTTACCATAAAATGAAGTAATGAAGTAGTATTTAACTATCATATGTGTTTGAGATAAAAAGATTGTTTCTCTTAGATCAATTTAATTATAGTAAAAGTATATAAAATATTATTATTTGCCTATAAAATTTGTTTACTTGAATAAGTCTTTAATCTTTTAAAAGTTAACACATTTAGTTTTTATTGTAAAATAACTTTTGATAAAAGTTGATTTGTTGAATAATAATTAGTTTAGTACTTCCGGAAATATTGAAATTTTATATTATCATTATCTCATTATTGTTTTACCTTTATTATCTTATTTATATATATATATTTTATTCTCCCTCCCCCCTATCTACCTCGTTATTATCATTATTGTCATCTTCCTCCACCATCACAACTCATCATTCACCCCATTATAGGTTATCTCATCCCTTTTTTATGGTCTTTATGGGCATCAAGATCAACCATAGTCATAAATCTTAAAATAGTAATCACACCTTAATATAAATTTGAATGGTTTCACATTTGAACATCAAATGGTGATCATATCAATGACTACTCCTAAGAAATTTGAACTAGCTTAAACTTAAACATGATCTAACTTTATGCTTTGCACAATGCCAGCAAAGAAGAATAAAAAATGATCAAGACAAAATTTTTATTTTATCATAAAAATGAAAAAAAAACTTAGTTCAAATTACATCTTGAAAATGAAAAATTGATGAAAACCCTATATTATATATCATTTTGTAAAAACTCAAAACAAGAGTCAAAATTAAAAGTTGGAAGAAAAATGATCATGACAAATATTTTGGATTCATGGGTTTATTGTTACCCTAAAAAGATAGAGAAGAGAGAGAAAAGAACAAGTAAAAAATAAAAGCAAGGAAGTAAAAAATCAAGAAAGGGTGTGAAAGGAGAAAGAAGCTCCACATATACATATATACACATACACATATATATGTGTGTGTATATATATATATATATATATATATATATATATAGTTCGATTCCTCCAAATTAATAAAAGAATGTACATGAGACTTTTTTAAAACCTCGTAATTTGAGTCATTTATTTTAGTCTAATGACTATAATGAATTCCTTTTATTTTCACATAAGAAACTTCTTACCAGTATATATTATGTACATATATAATGAGGAGACTCTTGCTTCTACATTACAAAATGCTATCGATTTATGGAATAGACTTTCCTCTAAACTTTTCACTAGAAATATAATTCCCACTAAAAAATAAATTTCACTAACCATCATAATGATTTAGAAAGTCTAAAAATCATAAAAGTTGAGTTATAAAATATCAAAAGTCATTTAAACTTATTACATTAAAAATAAATGCGAAAAATCATGAAAAAAATAGAGTCTTAGTTGATTATTAAGCCTAAAACTAAGTAACCCAACCAAAGAAACTCCAACCCATAAATGCACAATGAGTAGTAACCGTTGGGCTTCTTTTGCTCTCCATGTGTTTTACTATTGATTTGGTCCTGTTTTAGTTACGATTTGATGTGTCTTTAAACTCCTCAAGTCTTTGACTATTTACACATTCCATTTTTTACAAGCCACTAGAAAAAACATGTGAGACCATAGAGCTTAGATTTTCTCTCTTTCTGAATAGATAATCCAAAATCAAACTATCAATTCGAAATCACACTAAATAAGTACATATTATGTAATTTTAACTATGAATTATATCACTTGTTGGGTTTTTAATTATAAATATCCTATTGATGTCATTTGGAATCATGCAACTCTAAGTTATAATAGAATTCATTGCATGTTATTTGTTATATTATTTTCTTAAAAAAACAATTCAACCAACAATATTGACTAATAAAACTAGACACTAGGAACAAAATCAAGTGAATTTTGGGAATATAATCAACTTTCAAATTTAAATTACAAAAAAAAACTATATTATTAACCATGCCGAAGATTGTTACCTGATCCAACAATTGTCATCTAATACATTGATATTGTGTTCTATGATGAGCTTTTCATGTCAAAGTTGGTAAATATTGTTTAAGTAATTATCCAAACTCTTCTTTTTGACAACGAAATAAACTTATGTAACTTTTACTCATAATAAGAGAAAACATTGTTTTAGTTGTTAGGACAACAAAACCTAACTTCAAACCTTTTTATACAATTTTCTTTCCCCAAATTTCAAAATTAACATAAACCTATATTAACAATTTCAATTTTAAATATAATCAATTATAACTTATCATTATCTATAATTAATAATTCTTTTATGTTATCTTATTTACTTCTCTCATTTACTGTAAAAAGAATATTGCTAAAAATATATAATTGTGTGAGTAGTCGAGTTGTCAAGTCTATTTTGTTAGGTTCAGTAAATAAAATAAAATAATTTTTTGAAACATATTAGACTTACTATTTGTTTGATGAGTTGAAAATGAAGTTGAAGGGAATAAAAGAATAAAAAACAGATATAAATATTAAATTTATATTATTTATTTGAGAGAATAAATAAAAAGAGAGAAAGTTATTTTTGTGCTACTAAAATTTTCCTAATACATTATTTAGATTAAGAGTAAAATAAAGAGAAAAGAAAAATGAATAATAGAAATAAAATGAAAAGTGTTAGTTGTTTGGATAAATAAAAAAAATTAAGAAGTGAAATATAAGGTAGAAAAAATATTAGTTACTACTTATATGAATAAATTGAAAAAAGTATAAATAAAAAATTTAATTAAATACAAATATTTTATAATATTTTCATTTATTTATTTCCATTCTTTTCAACTTATTAAATGGATTTTTTTTTACTTTTTAATTTCTATTTATTTATTTAAACACCACATATTTTTTTTACTATATTTATTTCTTATTTTTATAATTCCTATTTAATTTTTCTGTTTCTTTCTTAAATCTTAATCTAAACAAAATATTAGTTATTTTTCATCTAAATAACAATTTAAATATATTTTTTGTCTCTTAACTAGGTCAATTTTAATTTCTTAAATTATATTTTTATATTTTATAAATTATTATTTCTAGTCAACAAAATGAGAAATTAAAAATTATATTTACAGATTAAAATTAAAACTGACTTAAATTTAAAAGATAAAAATATATTTTAAAATCTTAAATAAAATATAAGAGAAAATAAATTATATATAAATTATGTAAGTTAATTTTAAGCTATCGTCAAGTTATAAATTATTAAACTGAAAATATAAAGTATTTTTTGAAGCATAAAATAAATTAGTAAAAAGTGTAAGCGAGCTGATTCCCTTGCAAGACTTGCAGAATACTGTAGCCGCAAGGCGGGACAGTAACAACAAGCTTCCAATGGCATCCAACAATCACTCGCCGGCTCTGGAGATATTAGGTATCCACCTCTCCGATTCATTCTCCTTCTCTTTCATTTCCTCTCTTAACTTTTATTTACGTTTCCTTCTCAGTTCGAGGACCAGAAGATTTCTCGCTCTGGACCGGACCCCCCTTCGCCAACGCTCAACCCGCCGTCAAGCTCGACAAAGTTAAATGCTCCAACGCCAAGTTCTGCGACGATGGATCTAAGCTCATGGTCACCAAATCCAACTCGCTCATTACCGTCTACGATTGCAACACCGCCAAAGAGATTAGGTCTTTTGATGTTCCCAATGTCGTCGCCGCTACCTTGTCGCCCTCTGGAACTTACTTGCAAACCTTTCAAAAACCTTCGGCGCCGCAAGACAAGAACGTTTCGCTGTGGAATATCGATACCGGTATTCCTGTTTACCAACACTCCCTAAAGAACATCACCAAAGCCAATTGGTGTGTCTTTAATTCCTTAATTATCTCCTATTTTATGCTTCTATTGTTTAAAATCCTTTGTTGAGGATAGTTTGTGATTGGGGAATTTTTCATGATGTTGCGTTTCCGTATTTAATGGTGTGTTTGGTTCCGCGTCTCGGACGGGATTTTAATAGCATGTTTGGAAACACATTAGCCATCACTGGACGGGAATCTTCAACACAATTAATAGTTGCTTTTACGTTGAGTTCAATGCAATTTTACACTAAACATCGATTCCAAACGGGAAACTAAACACACTAATAGTCATAGCTTCCACATTCCAAACACGATTTCTTACTTCTGAATGAGTTTCCAAACATGCTATAAATGCTTTATTGATGAAGGCCTAGCATTCTTGCTTTGACTCATATTTTAACTTCCACTGTCTGTGTTGTTCAGGCCTGCGGTTCAGTTTAGTTCTGATGAAGCTACGGCATGTCGGTTGGCAACTAATGAGGTGCAATTTTTTGATACCGGGGATTTCTCGAAAGGTGTTGTCTGTCGGTTGAGAGTTCCGGGAGTTGCTGCTGCTGAGCTTTCTAGTTCACCTGGGTCTCATGTGGCTGCATTTGTGGCAGAATCCAAGGTTTGTGTCCTTCAATGCTAGTTGTAGTGGAGGCTTAGTTCACCTTTTTTGCGACTAAATGAGAATTTGGTGTTATTATTGGTAATTTGGCATGCTGTTTGTTAGTTTCTAATAAATAGAATTGTACGAACCATTGATGCATGGAAGTTGAGTATTTGAACACGTGTCTTTCATTTTGTTCTACATTCTTGGATAGTTTGTGGATAAATTGGATTTTAGAATTAGGATATAATTCTATAATTCATTCTTCCAATCATAAGAAGGACTAAAATTTTAATGAAATCTGATTTTGCTGATGCATTGTGTATTTATAATGCTCAGTTGAGTCAAGTGATTTGAGATTACTTGGATAATTTATTATATGGTTAACTACTATTTTTTATCTAGAAAAGTAGTAGCAGTTGAGAATTGGTCCTTTACTTGTATTTTCTCAGTTCAATCATTATTGATGTAATTTGTTGTAATTGGTGTTGGATTTGAAGCATAGGGTGAATGGAAGGGCCAAAGTGATACAAGTGAAGACATTCATTGTTTTAATTTAGAAAATCAAAAGGTGTAGGTAGTCAATTTAGAAAACATTCACTAATTCAATTTAGAAAATAGAAAAACGTTCCTAAGACTGCAACAGGTGAAGCTCTTTCTCATTTAGGGTGGTTGTTGGCTATGGTTGAAGAGATGTGTGTTCTTGAGAGCAATGGGATATGGGACCTTGTTCTTTTCCTCAGAAAGAAGTTGGCTGTCGGATGCCATTGGATCTGTATGCTTAAAGTTGGTCTTCATGGTTAGCTTGATTGGTTGCTAAAGATCATACACAACTTTTTGGCTTGAATTAAAGATTTATACTGCTACTATTTCTTTGATAGCTGCAGACTTATGTTAGATTATTCTTGTCTGTTGCTGGCTTGCTTCTATTTGCCATTAGCCCAGTTTTATAAGTATTGTATGATTCACGGTGCATGCCTGCGATATGAATCAATGTATGAATCCTTATGGTGCTTGAATCATACCATGAATCACAAGAATCGCATACTGGAGATGAATTACTTGATTTTTTGCACACGGGTTGTGTCCCAAATTGGTTATGCAAAACCCTAAAAGAACTTTTTTTTTCCTTGAGAAATTAGCTTAAAAGAGAGGGTGACCCATTATTTGGTTTTCATGTTTCTACTATCCTCTTTTCCTCCTGAAAATCTGAGTGACCCATTACTTTTGTTCTCTTCTACTTTCCTCTGTTCCAATCATGTTTATTGAGCTGTGGGTAGCTTTTGTTTATTGAGCTGTGGGTAGCTTTTGTTTATTGAGCTGCTGGTCCCCTGCCTCTACATGTGTGTCAGTGTCACTGTTGCATGTGCCTCTCTTAGCTATTTTTCTTTTCTTTGAGTTTGAAACGGAGTTATATCTTGAACAATATATATATATATATTATATTTATCTTAGTTTTTATAAGTTTATACAATGTATTTTTTATTTTAATATTTTATTTAATTCAAAGTATGTTTTGACTTCTGATATGTTTTTCTTTATGTTAAAATGTTTCTAGACTTATGCTTTTTAGTTATTGTTCATGAATTTGTTTTTTTGTCTTTGTTAGTTGTATATGCTTGTTTAATTATTGATCATGAATCTTACCATTTGTGATACGACCAATTCGTGATTTGGAAGAAAGGTCTTCTAATTCATGATTTGGATCTTGATTCAACTACCCTGCATTATCCTGCCTCTTTTCTAGATTGGTATGAAAAGTGCTTTCCCCTACGGTGATCTCACTAAAAATGTTTATATGAGCAACCTCCTGGATTTGTTGCCCTGGGGTAGTCCTTGAGACTAGTTTGTTATTTTTGTGAATCTCTATAGTCTAAAACAATCTCCTAGGGCATGTCTTGGTAGATTTAACACCGTGTTTCAGTAGTTTGGTATGACTCAAAGTGAGGTTGATCACTTGGTTTTCTATCACCATTCAGCCACAGGGTGCATTTACTTGGTTGTGTACACCAACAGAATTGTCATTACAATTTACAAGTAATAATCACCATGACATTGCCTAGGTAAAGCAACACCATTGTCACCACTTTTGGACAAAAGATTTTGTCTGACTGATATTGTGGGAATAGAGGTAGCAGAATCCAAGAACGGTATTGTAATCTCTTAGAGAAAATATGCAATGAACATTTTAGAGGAAATGACTTTGATAAATGCTAAGCCTATTGACACTCCTTTCGATCCTAATGGCAAGCTTTTTCCAGATCAGGGGGAGTCACTTTTGGACCTAGAAAGATGCAGAAGACTGGTAGGTAAATTGAATCATCTCATTGGCACTTGCTCATATATCTCTTTTGTGGCTAGTGCCTAGCATTGTAGGGAAAATTCTAAGCTCATCTCACAAAGGACATTGGGATGTCGTAATTTGCATTTTAAAGTATATTAAAAGAGTTTGAGGAAAAGGTTTAGAATTTGAAGACAAAGGCCATAATTGAGTAGTAGGATATTTAGATATTAATTGGGAAAACTCTCCTACTAGCAAGAGATTGATTTTGGGTATTGCATATTCATTTGGGATAACCTGATCTCCTGGAAAAGTAAGAAAAAAATTTCGTTGTAGAGTCAAGTTCAAAAGCAGAATATTGAGCCATGGTATCAACTATTTGCAACAAGTGTAGAGGCAGAATATTGAGTTGTGGCATCAACTACCTGTAACCTTATCTAACTCAAACAGTTACTTCAAGAAGTTATATTTTTGGAGGTTATTCAAATGACACTCATTTGTGATATTCAAGCTGCATTGCATATCACCTCTAATTCAGTGTTTCACAAGAGAGGACCAAACACATTGAAATAGATTGCCCTTCCTTAGAGAGAAGACTTTATCTGGAGACATTACCACTAGCTTTGTTAGTTTAGATGACCAACTAACAAATGTTTTCATGAAGTCTTTAGATGTCCTCATGTAAGTTACATATGTAACAAGCTTGGTACAGATGATCTATATGCTCTAGCTTGAGGGAAGTGTTAGAAAAATTGTTAACAAAGGTAAATGCTTATTGTATTCTATTATTTAATTATTTAATTACAATAATTAGGGCAATTGTAAATCCTTGCATTTATTGCTTCTAGTATAAATAATATTTTCCATTGTGTAGTTAAGACATGGATTTCAATACACATCTCTCATTTTTCTTCCTCTCAACAAAATCATTTTCAATAATTGGTGAACATTCCAACAGTGAAGTTATTAACTATTGCATTTTCCTAGGTTTGTTAGAGTTAAATAAACAAAATATATTGAACTGAGTAGTGTATGTAATACAATTTCTAATCTCCTTGCAAATATTAGTCATATTAGAAAAGATACAAGAAATCGGTAATATATTTAACACTCCCCCTCAGGTTGGAGCATATAAATTATATGCTCCAAGCTTGGAACATATAACTTGTATCTGTGGTCCCCTTAAAGACTCAGTGAAAATGTCAGCAAGTTGATTACTTGAGTTGACAAATTTTGTACTTATTTCTTTGGCCAGCAACTTCTCTCATATAAAGTGACAGTCAATCTCAATGTGTTTGGTTCTCTCATGAAATATAGGATTAAAAACAATGTGAAGAGCCGCTTGATTATCACAATACAATTTCATTGGTTGGACATCAGTAAATTTCAATTCTTGAATAAATTGTTTTACCCATATCAATTCACAAGTGGCTGAAGCCATAACCTGATATTCTACTTTAGCACTAGAACGAGCAACAATATTTTGCTTCTTACTTTTCCAAGAGACCACATTTCCCCCAATAGATATGCAAAAACCTGTAGTAGATCGTCTATCAATGGGAGATCCTGCCCAATCGGCATCACAATAACATGATATATGGATGTCTCCCTTATCCTCATATAGCAAACCCTGTCCAGGTGTCTTCTTGATATATTTAAGAATATGGAGGATTGCTGTCCAATGATCAATGCAAGGTGCCTACATAAACTGACTTACAACTCCCACTGCAAAGGAGATATCAGGTCTAGTGATAGTGAGGTAAATGAGTTTACCCACTAGTCTTCTATACCTCTCTAGATCAGAATAAGGTTCACCCTGTTTTACCATTAGCTTCATATTTGGATCCATGAGACTGTCAACTGGCCTGCAATTACTCATACTAGTCTCTTGTAAGATATCAAGAACATATTTTCTCTGAGAGATAACAATGCCTTCCTTGGAATGAGCGACCTCTATGCCAAGAAAGTACTTCAAGTGGCCAAGATCTTTAGTCTGGAAGTGGCTGAATAAGTACTGCTTGAACTGGGAAATTTTGATATCATCATTTCCTGTTATGACAATATCATCCACATATACAACCAGATACGCACATTTAGCAGAAGAGGAATGTCAATAAAATATAGAGTGATCTGCTTCCCTTCTTGTCATCTCGAAGTTTTGAACAACTTGGCTAAACTTCCCAAATCAAGCTCTCGGGGACTGTTTAAGTCCATACAAGGATTTACGGAGCTTGCATACTAACCCATACTCCCCCTGAGCAACAAAACCAGGAGGTTGCTCCACGTATATTTCTTCATCCAAGTCACCATGTAGAAAAGCATTTTTGATGTCTAATTGATGAAGAGGCCAGTGACGAATAACAACCATTGCAAGTAAGAGGCGGATAGTAGTGATTTTAGCCACAGGAGAGAAAGTATCTCCATAATCAAGACCATATACTTGAGTATACTCTTTTGCCACCAATCGGGGTTTGAGGCGATCAACTGTGCTGTTAGGTGCAACTTTAATAGCAAATACCCACCTACAATCAACTGCCTTCTTGCCTGAGGGAAGAGGAACTAACTCCCAAGTACCACTTTGTTCCCAGCGTTTGCATTTCGACTATCATGGCTTGTCGCCATCCATGATGATTAAGTGCTTCACAGACAGATTTAAGAATAGTAATGGACGAGACAGAGGAAACAAAAGAAAAATACGAAGGAGATAAATGATGATAACTAAGGTAAATAGGATGAGGATTACGAGTGGAGCAAATACCTTTCCGAAGAGCAATGAGCCAACCAATGTTAGAATCATGGGAAGGTGAGGATGGAAGAAGATCCGGTGTGGGGTCAGTTGAGAGTAGAGGACATGAATCAAGTGAATCTTCATATCTTTGGGGTACCCATCTCTTGTGTCTGCTTTGACATGTAGACATTGAAGGTGGAGATAGTTCAACTTGAGAATGAAGCAGCAAGAGGAAGGTTGGGTATGTCTTGATTATGTGTTTCAAGGGATGACGACTTTGGTGGACTAAGATATGAAATTGGTAGCGCCTGTTGGATAGAGTCACAATCATCTTTCTTTGAAGAACATAGTTTCTTCAAAGAATGTAACATCGGTGACATATAGTGTCTTTTTGTAGATGAAGAGTAACATCGTGCCCTTTTTGAAGACGAGAATATCCAAGGAACACACATTTGATTGCTCTTGCAGAGAGTTTATCATGACCTGGAGAGACATTATGAACAAAACATATACAACCAAAGACTTTAGGAGGCACATGATACATTTTATCTTTAGGGAATAAAATTGAGTAAGGGATTTGATTCTCAAGGGAAGCAGATGATATTCGATTTATTAAAAAACAGTAAGAATGACTTCACCCCAATGATTAGTAGGGACATTTGCACTTAAGAGTAAGGTGCGGGCAGTTTCAACCAGATGCCTATTTTTCCCTTCAGCTATACCATTCTGTTGAGGAGTATGAGGACACATGGATTGATGTAAGATTCCTTTTGAGGACAGATATGAGTTTAGTTCGAAAGAAAAATATTCTTTTGCATTATCACTTCTCAATACTTTAATGGTTTTTCCAAATTGATTTTCCACTTCTTTAAAGGACATTAGGATGGACAAAAGTTCAGATCTTTCTTTCATCAAATAGACCCAAGTACATCGTGAGTATTCATCAATGAATATGATCAAGTAGTTAAAACCAAAAGATGTTATTCGACTTGGTCCCCAAATATCTGAATGGACAATAGAGAAAGGTGAATTACATCTTTTGTTGACTTGGTTTGGGAAGGTGGATTTGACATGTTTGCCTAATTGACATGACTCACATTCTAAGGTAGACAGTTTATTGAGACTAGGAACATTAACTTTAGCTTTGCAAGATTAGGGTGCCCTAAACGATTATGCAAAAGCTTTGGAGATACAGACGCAAAACACAACGTAGAGGGATTGTTGGATAAGTAATAAAGTCCTCTTGATTCATGTCCTTTGCCAATCAGTTGGTCCGTATTTCGGTCCTGTATAACAAAGGAATCAGCATAAAAGAACAATTCAAAGAACGAGTCAATTGACTCAAAGAAATCAAATTGTAGGGACGTTTGGGAATGTACAACACAGAGTTTAAACTAATTGATGAGGATAGAGAAACTTGACCAACTCCTTGAGATACCATTTTGGAACCATCAGCTAATGAAATGAAGCGAGGAAACTTAGGTAAGGAGATAGAAGAGAACACAGAGTCATTACCAGAAATGTGATCAGAAGCACCTGAGTCAATTATCCATGGACCTTGACTCCCCATAGAATGAGAAATGCAGGCAGTTGAAACACTTGGTGATGCAGATGATTGAGCATGGTTGTTGGACTTGAGCCTTAGGAACTCTTGATATTCTTCATCGGAGATTAATTGAGAACCAATCCTTTCATTTGAAGGGATATCACTCGAAGATATATTTGCAGTTTTGTCTGGCCAACCAATCAAGTCATAACATCTATTTTGTAGGTGTCCTTCTTTTCCACGATGTGAGCAGATAAGCTTAGCACGACCACCTTTACCATTTCGTGACATTCCTCTAGTACCACAACCACTTCTTCCTCTACGAGAGGTTACCATAGCAGAGTTTTCAGCAACAATACCACCACCTTTTGTTATGGTAGGAACCCGAAGAAGCCTAGTAACCAGGCTATTCATAAAGGGAATCTGTTTGCTTGACAAGATTTGATCTCGAACATGCTCATAGTAAGGATGCAGGCTTCGTAGGATAGAACCATTAGAAGTTTGTTAATTTGCTTTGTTGTTTCTTCAACAGAATTACACACCAGTAAACCTTTCAATTCTTCAGTCGCAGCCCTGGCTTTGGCTATGTGCTATGTGTGACACCATATCATGGTTGGTCTGTTGAAGAGAAACAATTTTTTGAGTTGAGTCAAATAGGTGTTGAACATCATTAGCGAAAATATTTCTTGCGTTCGTCCGGAAAGAATAGCAGGTCTTGAACAACCTTAAGATTCCTAATAATTCAGGGCTAACAGACTGCCGCAAAATAGCACATAGTTGACAGTCAAGCTTCAACCATAGAGCTCTGTTTTCTTCTGGTATTTTAGCCTCTTGTTTCTCCAAATGGTCATGAAACCCTAGTCCCAAAAACCACAACTCAACTGAATCTGACCAAGCTCTATAATTTTTCCAGTTGAGTTCCTGCTCTGTGATAGTTGGGGTTCCCGAAAAAGAGATAATGGATCCTTGAGAAAGTGAGCTGGCAGTGACCATTTTCAACCTCGAATAATTCTAACGCTGATTTTTTTTTTGTGAACAGTAGCACGTTAACTCAGATCTATCAGCTACAATACTTCCAACCAAGGTTCTGAATGTTGGAATAGGTAGGAAAGAGGCCGACGAATAGAACGGCGATGGCAAACACTGGTAGATAGTGGCAGCAGACGGCGGCGGCAACACCCGAGACGACAACCCTCAGTTGTGGGCACAGGCAAAGCTTTGCTCTGCTCTGATACCAAGTTAAATAGACAAAAGATATTGAACTGAGTGGTGTATGTAATACAATTTCTAATCTCCCTTTTATAGGGTAAACATCTAAGCCTAAAAAAAAGAAATAAGGAAACTATATCAAGAAAATACAGAGCAAATAAAAGTCATATCAGAAAAGATACAAGAAATTGATAATATATTTAATAGTTAGATCAAATTGGTAGCCTAGGAATGATTGAGGACTATATCTTATGAAAATGTTGCCCTAACTACATGTCCTATTGATAGCCAATATTGATCAATATTCAATGTTAAATAAGGGTTTTTAGAGTACAGGTTTATATCTTGTGTGGCAGGCATCTAGAAATAATGGTTATTTATCACACCTTTTCAATTTTGATGCATATATTAAGTTTTCTACCTTGTAGGGGGTTCCTGCTAGTGTACAGATATTTGCTTGTGGAAATGCATCTCAAAGTCAACCTATTGCTCGACGTAGTTTTTTCCGATGTTCAACCACCCAACTTAAATGGAATCGTGGCTCAACTGGGCTTCTAGTGGTGGTGCAGTCAGATGTTGACAAAACTAATCAGAGTTACTATGGAGAATCAAAGTTATGCTATCTGACTACAGATGGCATGCATGAAGGACTTGTGCCTCTTCGTATGTTCTTGCTGCTAGTAAAAGAACTGATAAATTGTTATATATCTCTATAATAAGGTTAACATTCTATTTTTTTAAAATAAATTGGCAGGGAAAGATGGGCCTATTCATGATGCTCAGTGGTCATATTCTGGCTTGGAATTTGCTGTTGTATATGGGTGTATCCTTTTCTCTGTGATATATACAATATGGAGATAAACAGCATGTTACTAAAGTTCCCACTATGATATTTGCTGAAGATCCAGTATCATGGAATACTAGGGCTAGGTTTGATATACAAAAAGAGTACTTATGGTAAAGTCATGAACCCATTTTGGTTGAAGCACTCAATTATTTTGGGATGATTTCAGATCCATGTTAGGCATTGCTTTCAAAAGTACACTAGAGCTGCTGCTTTCTATCCTTTTTATTTGAAAAATCCAATCCCTCTTATATATTGTTTTTGATAAACCTTAATATAACAAATTGGATTATGTTTCCTGCATAGTTGTTGATGCCTTATGAATTGTACATTTTTAATAAGTCAGATGATCGGTATTTTGTGTCCACATTATAATAATCACGTTTTAATTGTTCTTTATAGATCTCCTGAATGTTTCACTTTTCCTTAACCTGTCATAGTTATGCCTGCTAAAGCAACTCTATTCGACAAGAAGTGCAACCCTCTACTCGAGCTTGGAACTGGTCCTTACAACACTATACGCTGGAACCCAAAAGGGAAATGTATCCTCGGTTGATGAGTTGGCATTCTTTGTATTTAGTCAAATAAATTTTAAACACTTACCTGGCAGAGGATTACTTTCTTTTTCTTTTAAATTTTTTAAAGGGTCTCTGAGGGTTTTGGCACGGGTTGGAAATTTGAAGTGGCTCAATATTCTTATGACATAAGTATCTAAGTATGGATTCCTTGATTATTAGCTTCCAGTTTTGTGTTTGGCTGGCTTTGGTAACTTGCCTGGTGATATGGTATGTTCTCCTGACTGTTTGAATCATTATGCTCTGTTTTGATTTTTCCTTTCTGATGTGTGATTGGCTTATCTAGGATTAATGATACACCTTGTTGAAAAACAAACTATGACTTACAATCACTTTTTGAGCATAAGAATCACTTAGGATGCGTTTGGGTAAACAACTTAAACGCTTATTCAATAAACTCTGATTACATGAGGATTTTATACCATATATTTGACCATAAAACTTACTGGAATAAGCTAAAAAAAATTATTTTGATAAGTTACACCAAGAAACTTATAGAGATAAGCTAAAAAAGAGCTTATGGGAGTTATAAGCTACTGTTGGTGCCTTTGCTTGCTTTTTGGTCTTCGTACTTAGTGAATCTCTTTCTTTTCTCTATTTCGTTTTCATTTTATTTTTTTAATGATTAATGACATGTGGTTTCTTATTTTTAGAGTGTATTTGGTTCAGTTTATTTTGAAGAAATAATGACTTGATTTTGCTAGCTTCTTAAATTAAAAAAGCTTTTGAAGAAAGTGATTATTTCCCAAAATTAGTGGTTCCCAAAGATGCACGTAGCATTTTTTTTAGTTATTTGAACATAGACTCATTCTCAAATGCAAGCAAGATTGCTAACACATGCTTGTTATATGGAATTCAAATGTTTTTCATGCTTATGTGCTAGGCATTCTGGGATTATATAGAGAAGAAACAACTTGCAACCACTAAGGCTGAATGGTCTGTGACAAGTGAATGGTCTCCTGATGGGTGCTATTTCATGACAGCTACCACAGCTCCAAGGCTTCAGGTTGATAATGGGTATGTAATATTTGACCATTAGCAGAACCTTAGACTACTTTGCCTAAAAATATGCAATCTTCTACTCACGGGCACATTATTTTGTTTGTTGGTAGTGTAATATGTCATCCTGATTGGCCACTTTATCCTTTTCCATTGATTTGATCATAATTAGCCATCAGCGATTTAACAACACTTATGGGCTGATAGGACAATAACTCAGACAATTTATAAGAGAACATTTTACTGATTGTTATCTGTTGGTTTCTACTTGTTTAGTGATCAGTCTTATTCACAAAGAAAGCATTTTTTTTTTTGGTTATATGTTATTTTCTTCTATTGAAGGATCAAGATTTTTCACTACAATGGGTCATTGTACTTCAAGAAGATGTTTGACAAATTGTACCAGGTCAGTAGTGTCTTGAACTTTTGCTGATTAATTGGTTTTTTATTATCACCTTTTTGCAGATGTTATTGAATTGTATGCAAACTATTTGCAGGCTGATTGGAAACCAGAGTCACCAAGTAAGTTTGGTGATATTGCCGAATTAGTTAAGTCTCTAAATTTGGTACAACTTGAAGATAAAAAACCATCAGGTTCGCTACCATGCTTATAATATTTCATTTAGTTATGAGTTATATCTTCTGTTCTTTGAAGACCATGGACTAATTGCAGGTCAAGGACCAAAGTCAACCCAGACTACTATAAAAGCCTCTTCAGCCAACCCCCTACCACAAAAACCTGCTGCATATCGTCCACCACATGCTAAGAATGCCTCTGTTATTCAGGCAGAGGTACACAATCATAGAATCAATGCTCTGTAATTGTTTCTATTTATGCTCTCTCATTGTTTCTATTTTTAATTGAGCATGGCATAACCTTATAGTTTTGAATTGTTTGACTGTTACTCAAATTGTTCCGCTATATACATGTTTATGTATGTTACCTTAAACTTTTGGAGTTGAGTTTCATTTATTAGTTTATGTCTCTAATGATGCCAAAATGATTTGTATTTGCAGTTGTTTGGAGAGGCTCCGGCGGAGTAAGTACCTTCCCCGTTCCCTTTCTTTTATGCTTAAGTTCTTATGATTTATATTCTGTTATTAATTGCTAATTGTTGATTAATTTAGATCATTGAGCAAGAATGCATTACGAAACAAGAAAAAGAGGGAAAAACAGAAGGAAAAAAAGGCTGCTTCTGATGCCAGTTCTTCATGATTGAATCAATGTTCTTCCTAACGCATTCTAAATTGCTTCTCTACTACTGCCTGCATCTGAAAATTTGAGGCATCTGAAAATTTGAGGCATCAGGTTATGGTTTACTAGATATAATTGTATCACGTCCCGGGCAGCAGTTTTGGTTTGGTCAGATTTTGAGGTGATTGAAGTCATGTTTTGTAGGTTTGTGCTTTCTTCAGTTTCCAGTTGGGATACAAAAGGTGGGAGTAGAGGATAAATCTCTTTTCTTCTCCCATTAAAACAAGTATTTATTGTAAGAGAAATTAAATTACAAGTAGATCACATCACACACACATTCTTTAGTTTCCAGTTCGGATATAAAAGGTGGCAAGATACTCTCTTTTTCTCCGGTTAAAAATAATTAATTTATCAAAACTAATAAAAATAGTGAAGTTACTTAATTTTAATTAATAATGTTATAGTTTTAAATCTTTTTTCAGAAATATTCATAGAATTAAATAATTATACTTAAGTTTTGACATAAAATTAAGTATAGGTTAAAAACTACATCCGATAAAAAATATTTTCTTTTTAAAATAAAAATATTTTCTTTTTAAAATAAAAAATCAGCGCAAAAACCTTAAAACCTTTATAAGCATGATGTTCCATTGTTATTGCCTTATTGGTTCGACTAATTTCTATACGATGAAAAATATTGCACTCTTCCTGGAACTTTTACCCTTTCTCCTATATTTTAAAATTTATTTAACATTCAATTTTAGTTAGCCTGTTCGCAGAAGAAACTAAGAAGGCTACTACCAGCCATTAAAATTTACATGAAAAAATCACATAATAAATACTAATGTATCATCCATCAAAACGTTACCAATACAACTTTCATGGACACTTTGGAATAAGAAGTTACAAATAAGTTAAGTTATTTGTAAATTATTCAGGCTTATTGTTGAATGCTTGATTAAATTCATCTGTTCTAATAAATAAGCTTGAATTTTAGGTTTAATTGTATTAAAAAGTTAACTTTAATTCTTACAAACTTGATCTTAAAAGCTTGTGAATAGCTTATGTGTACATTAATAATGATAAGAAATGTTAATTTTATATATAAAAAAGAAATATATTTAGTAAACTATAATTTTATCTTAAAAAATTATCATTACAGAAATTTTATGTTTAAACATTATTTTATTTTTTCCTTTATATATAATTACTTAAAGTACTCCTAATATTTCGTAGATACTTTTATCTTCACTGCCTACGATAAAAGTATCCACTAAAACTAAGTTAATAAACATAAATAGTACTTTAATATATTAATTAAAAAACAATTGTTGTGATTTAAACACTTCTACATATTAGATATGCATATGATGTCAAACGTTAATATTTTAATCAATAGTTATAACTTTTTTTATTCTTTTAAAGTGAATCTCACTTTAGAAGTTAAATCTACTTGATAAATGAAAAGAAAAATTTAATTACAAAACAAGTTAGATAACTAATAAAGTTTCATATTTTTTTAACAAGTTAAATTTAAGGTTTAAGTTTAACTTATTTAAATAAATGAGTGAATATTGTAATTTATGGCAAGCCAAGCTCGAATTTTAAATAATCAATTTTACCTATTTATGTCCCAATCTTTAAATTTCTCATTCTAACTTCAAACTTCTCAAGTTCGAAAGGACATCAAGATATACTGATGCTTATTTAGAATCGCTTACAAATATTTTTTAATAGAAGTAAAATTTTCATAAAGAAAAAGCTAGAGTTAGTGTCTGATATTCACTTCTGTATTTGTCATCTTCTATAGTCCCTCTCTTTTTATCTTCCTCTAGGTTTTATTTGAAACAATCGAAAGTGAGAGAAAGTAAGAGGGGGTGACGAAAAAGCACCTAAATTATGTTCCTTCCACCGTTTGTTTTGATCTCAAGGAGAGGAGGAATGATACAAAAGCAAGTAGAGCCACCAAAATTTTCAATTAGCCCAGGATGGAAGCCAGAGAGTAAGTGGTTTCTATGAAATAAAATGACTAATTTGTCCTTACTTTTGTATACTTTTTTATTAGAGATATTTGTTTTATTTTATACATTTTTTCTTTTCTTTCATTTTCTTACAATTAAATAAAAATAAAACTTTAACTTTCCTTTTTTACTAGACGACTTGCAAAATCATCTTAATAAAACTTTAACTTTTTTTCCTTCCCACTTTCTTAAACCAAACAGGCCACTAGAGTCTCGTTGCTTGGCTTGCTAAAACTAAAACAAAAGGCATTGAAAAGTACCTTTACAAAGCTAAGAAAAACAAGTGACAAATAACATTTTGTTAATCCATTTAGTTCTCAATCCATCCTTCCAAGAATGACATACAATGATTTGAAAAATAATTGTTACAGCAATGATACTCAGTTCGTTATGTTTAATTTTTCGTTAAGAACTTAAACGTATGTTTGTAAAAAAAATATAAAAATAGTTATTACTTTACATACCTAGGAATTCATGTCAACGAAAAAACGAACACAAAATTGTTACTTTCAGCCCGTTAGAATTCTTGGAAAACTCATGCCTGCATGTCTGGAGCTCTTTTAGTGTCACAAAGTTAACAAGTAAAATATAACACATTATTCTGAAAAATTGGATCAAAACTGGCAAATTTGCAAAAGTTAAATATGCCAAATATGCTTATCTCTCTATCAATAATCGTACAGGCTATACTTGCTCCGTTGTAATAGGCACAACAAAATAGGTTCATCTACGTAATCGATTCAAAATTGGAAAGATATTGTACAGCTAATTAACAATATCAGCTCTTAAATCTGATGCTTCGACTGATAGCTGCATTAATTCCAGAGGATTCCCCACCGTAAGAAGCAGTGGGCCTCCTGATATTCTGAACCTGCCCCTTGCGATTCTTAAGGGCCTTTTGATGCTTGAGCTGTCAAACAAGAAAGACCACCGGTTAACCAACAAAATTTTAGGAGTTTGTTAACCCCAAGAATAAATGAGTACCTTGTAATTCTTTCTGGGATTCTTTTTTGCCTTGTTGCGATTTCGGGTTAGTCCTCTATTCTTCTCCATCTACGGAATATTGGCAACAAAGTAAAGACTTGCAAGTTTGTAAGAAATGGTGAATTCAATTAAAAACCATAATAGATTAAGAACCTGAGAAGAGATGTGGCGCTTTCCTTCTATAGTCTCTTGCAATGAGGAGACAGAAGGGTTCCTGTAAAAGCAATCCATTCTTTATTACCAAATTGAAGACGGTGGCAACAATAAAATTGAAATAGCCAAGGCATATTATAGCATAATATATCTATCATGAACAAGAAAAAGCCAAAAGGGTACCAAAACTTCACCTTGAGTAAGTCTCAGCTTTTGCTGCTAGTTTTGCTGCTCGCAGTTGTTCCACTTGTCTGTAAAATTCATTTTCCGAGTCCCCACTTCCATCATCATGCTCTTCGGTAACCTCGTTAGGTCCAAGATCACCCATTTGATCATCACCATCATCGTCATCATCCTCAGTCTTAATTCCAGCACCAGCCAACACCCGAAGCTCATGTTTCCTTCGCCTTTCACCAATATCATCTCTCTTTGGTAAATCATCATCACCAGAAACCACCTACTCAAAAAGGGATCAGTTAGATACTTAGATGTTTCAAAAGCAGGCGATATAAAAAGTGAAATTTTTTGTAGTCTAAATCAATGGAAAGATTTTTTTTTTTTTTTGCATCATGAATAGCTAGTACAAACTGCAGATACTGTAAAACCTTTTATACAAACAACATGAACTAAATTTGGCAGTAGGCTGGGTCATAGTTCAGTGGTCAATCTCATTTGTTATGATATTCTATTTAATAATAGGTATAACACAAAATAGTCACAACGTAAATATACTGAAATATCTCTCAACAATAGAGAAAACTTTGGGGTTTGCTATAGGATGTATCATGAATATAACAAACAGATGAAGTCAAAACAGATTTTTCTGATCTTGTTCAGATTGTAGATATAACGTCATTTCCCTGCTAATAGATAGAATAGAACTTTAAAATGACACTTTTTTGGATTCCCAGAATATCCCTCCACCTAGTATAAGTGAGAGACTATCCTGGGGTATTGGTATGGTTAGGAGCTGAAGGTGGGGATCAATCCTGATCATATTTTTTCCATACAAAAGGTCTTGGTCTTGGGGTTAAAATGACACTTTTTAAGTAGCTTACAATGTGCTTGTCACTATAGAATTGAAAATGAAATTAGAAATCATAATTCATCATGCAAAACTTTCAAGTTCCATACCTTGGGTTTCTTCATAGTAGCATTAAGAAACTGTGAAACTTTTTTGGAGCCAGAACCATTAATCAATATAGCTTTCCCATTGGCATCCACAGCATCATCATTATAATCATCATATGTCTCAAGCTGGCTGTCAAATTTGCAAGTGGCTAATAAGTTCCAACATTCTTGAAACAAGTAATGTAAAGGATAGAAGAGTATAGCTATTATACCCATTAACTGGTCTCAAACGCTTCACTGCATTACTAGGCTTTGGAGCAATGGAGCTGTACAGACCCTTATTTTTCAGTTTTTCCTCGAGAGAAGCTCTAACTTTTAGCATTTCCAAACTCTGTGCGCCAATGTGATCCTTCTGCGATGTTAAGGTTTATTTCAGTCATATTAATAACCTTTTAAAGCAAAAAAATAAGTCAAATAAAAAGGTAACACTGTAGGTATATTTTATTAATATTCAATATAAAGAAAGCAAAAGTAGAAAACATCATATGCCATTATCTATAATTCACCTGAGGTTTGACTTTTCTTGTTTTCTGTACACCATCCTTTGAGGATTCCAATTTTTGCACCTCAATTTCCTTGTTAGGCTGCAGAAATACATAAAAAAAAATGTTGACCGTTGAGGACATTTTTTAAGGTTATCATTTGGAAGACAAGTAAATATAAAAGCCAAGATTGAGAAGTGATGACTACCACTATTTCTTCTGTTGATTTGGCAAAGACAAGAGGCTGCTCTTGGTTTTTAGTGATAGAATCAGTTCTCGTTGCATTCTCATTATCTGACTTTACTGCTGTTTCTAACCCGTTACTTCCTTTAAGGATGTCTTCAAGCTCAAATGGAAGTTGTGTGTCAAACTGTTTTATCTGTTGAGAGGCACATTAGAAATTTGCAAAATCTAAGGAAAAGAAAATTCATCTCAAATCTGGTATTTGTGTGCAATTACACATCAATGGTATAAATGTCAACAGATAACTATGTACAGTCCATGTTAGAAAGTTTATACATTAGTCTAGCATGAATTTACCAGTTTGTCCATTGTGTACATTAGGGCTACCAATATAGGGTGTATGCAATATAATAAACTATCCAATATAAGCATAATATTTCCAATAAATTTAGTTGTAAAACATTGATTATCTAATAAAATAGGACTAATGAAGCAATGTCATTGTCACATGTCTATGCCCTTACATATACTCTTTCCAGGTTACTGTATTAATGGACAATTCTGTGTACAAGAAAGCCAAGGCACGAATAAATGATATTTTGGCTCTCCATCTAGCGGAAGCTCTTTAAGTCACTATGCTAATCATATTCATGCAACAAGTAAATGATTTTGGAAACTAGAAATTACAGTCACAGATGTTAGCTAGTTTTAAAATAACAAGACCTGATCCAATAATTTCTTGATCTCTTCAAGGCGAGCTATTACTGGATGATCATGAACTGGCTGCCCTTCAGACTTGAGGAGAAGGTAGAAGGTTATAGCTTGGCAATAGGATAGCAAAATAAGCTGCTTCAACTCAAAATAACGCACTTCTCCTTTCACAACTATTTCCCCCTTTTTAACCTACAAAAAAGATAAAAATAATTGTAATGCAATAGTGTTCATGTGCATGATGGGGTGGGGGGGAACAGATTTTATATTAACACCATAACATAGGATATATCAAGAGGCAGATTTAAGAACATTTCAAAATAAAAATTGTTACATTATAATGATACCCAGCAGTATAATTCCTCTAACAGGGTTCAATATCTCAGTAGAAAGAATATAATAAAAAGAACCGAAAGCTAAAAGAGAAACAAAACATGAAAGAAATAAATGACTTAGGTAATCACAGGAAAGCCTCTCTAGATATATTATTGATATTTGATAGATATAAATTGACTAACTCTACTCCTATAGAAAAAAAGTATTTTCTATTTATACAGGTCAAACTCTTTTTACATGGCCATGGATCGGGAAAAAGAAAAGCCACAAGAGGAAAAACCTTGCTTAAAAATGGGTTAATTTCACATTCAAGTTGTTTGTGTGCCTCATTTAGTTCTGACAACCAACCAACTAATTCTGGAGCAGACCTGCAAGGACAAGATAGTCACTAGTCAAGAAGAAGCATAGGAAAATGATACTGATATAAACATGTTTTAATACAAATATATATGAATATCTGATACTGTTTTAACCAATCAGTGAATATGGCAGATATTACGCAAAGCAAACTATGGGTTGAGAAGGAAGAGAGTATGTAGGTTAGGCCAATAACTTCAATAAAGCAGATTGATTGCTGATCCAATTCTGTTAGGATTCAGCAGCACCTCTCAAGCTGAACATTACTGCTTATGTATTGCTGAAAAGTACACATTTGAATGCTGAATCCTATTTTAAATATGCCCTTAGCATCAAGATCACCTTGCGTAATGGTTTCTTTTTTCAACATTTCAAAATCTTCCACTCCAAGTAAAAAACTCATGCTAATTGGTTATACATCAGAATCACATTACAAAAATAAAAATTATATCATTCAAAAGTAATTTTTACAAAGCAATGGTACTGAAGATTAAAAAAATGTTCTACCGAATAATTAAATGTAACTAAGGCTGGCATTAACTAAACTTGACTGTGAGAAGTGCAAGTTTAAGATCATCAAGGCAATAGCCCACTTTCAACTGATTTTCTCAAGTTTCCCCTTTTTCAGTTTTTACCCTCAACTTAATCTTTTCCAATAAAGCATGACCAACACTAGATTTCCTTGCTTTCCTTCTTTCTCTTTGTCAATCAATTTTGTTTGTTCATTTTTCTTTATCATTACAGTTTTGTTTTGGGTCAGCATACTTTTCTACGGAGGTCCTCAATCTTGAGTATATTGATATTTCCTTTTCTATTCACCTATGTTTTCAGAAGGTAATTTTGCCTTGTTAACCCTAGACTAAAGACTTCTCCAATAGAGCACAATGCATCACAAACACTAGATTCCCTTCCTTTCTTCCTTTTTGTAAATGAAATTTACTTCAGTGCATTCTTTTTTTTTTTAGTTGTGGATTAGCAATCCATAATTTGCATACTCTTGAAATAATTTTTCTTTCTCAAGTTTACTTATAGTTATGAATGAAATGTATGCAATGTCAACTAACTTGTTAGATGCAATGGGTTCAATGCATGAAAAGGTAACATCATAATTTATAACTCATAATCCATACACTGAAAGACAAAGGCAATGTCCTAACCTATATAAAACATTCATTTGCTCCTCCTTTGACAAAGCACTCAGTTCATCAACACTGAAAATTGCATCTCTATCCAGTGGCTTCATTGCTTTGTTTCCTTTATCTGACACATCCTGTAAAGATATAGAAGTTTACTACAAGTTTGTTGACAGATACCATAGCTCTATACCTCAATCATATGCCTTCACCATATGATGAAATTCTGTAAGGAACCCAGATTAGAAAATAGAAGAAAGAAAAGATTGTATTTCTTGATTAGAAATAGAAAATATGAGAGATAACTCTCCTCAAACGGTTTCCCTTTCACCTTTCACAAAGGATTTCTCCTTTCACAAAGAACATAAGCTCAATCTACAGATTACACAAAATAACCTGTTTCTACTCTTACATCCCCTATTTATTTACCTTGCAAATCCCCTCTAACTAACTAACTCCTCCTACTAACTAATTACAATAACTGTCCTAACAAATTCCTTATCATTCCTTCCTCCATTATGTTTTTCCTCTAGTGATATGGAAATTGACCACAATTAGGCAACAAACCAATGACATAATCAGCAGCGCTCACCTTGAAAGTTAATTTCTCATTATCTTTGTCTTCACTTATATCCACAAGGTCATAGTCTTCCATTGTTAAAGATTTTGCTTTCTCCCTTTGTATTTGTAATGCCAATTCTTCCTCTTCTTTTGGGGCCTCATCATCACTTGATTGTAGCTTAAACCAAAAAATTACAATTACTCAACAGAAACAATAAAATGTGTCAGAAAACAAATAGTTTAAAAGTTAGATCATGGATCTACCAGGAGAACATCTATACATTGATGGTTTAAATGTTACATAAGGAGACATTTTTTGGCACAAATACTCACCTCAAAATTACGATTCTCAGCACCATGTGAGAATTTTTTCCCACCCAAAGTAAGTTTATAATCGTCCTCATCTTCTTCTTCATCATCATGCATTTCATCATCGCCTCCACCAAACTTTTCACGTAAATATTTTCTTTGCCTAATCACTAAGCACAACATACACATAGATTTAGTGAAATTACACCTCTTGAATAAATTACAGATCAAAAACTTGCATCAGTAACAATGGGATTTAGCAAGAAGTTTTTTCATAAGCCCAAACTATAAATACATGCTTTAATAACCAAGAATTGCAACAAACATACTAGGAATGCAGAATGTCCAATATGAATGAACTAAAATTGGGCACCAACATGAGTACATATTGGTTACTTTAATTTTTATAAATTATCTACAACTATTTAAGTCCAAATATTCTCTGATTTTTACTTACTGATTTAGGACTAGCTAACCATGTTTCAAACCAACTATAAGACTTGATAAAAACAGATTCATTAAAAACTGTGGTATGTAGTAATGACAACAATATATACTAACAAATGTAAGAGACATGCATTGTGATTCAATATCATGGTCCAGCAGTCTCGATAGCTACAGCACTTGGGTAGGAATTATGTATTTGCATAAAAACAATAAACATACTTTGCCTCAACCCCATCATCCATCTCTATCAAATTTAATGGAGTGCTTTGAAGATTCAAATATATATGTATATCAAATATAAAATATCATACTTACTCTTTGCCACATCGTCATTCCCATCATCATCTTCATCGTCATCGTCTTCATCGTCGTCGTCTTCGTCTTCGTCTTCGTCAACATCCTTTGATCAATATTTGAAAGAAAAAGAAATGAGACAAAATATACAAGTATACAAGTGAAATACAAATTGTCATCAACTGTCCTGTTCTAATTATTAATCAAACAAATTATACATAAAAAGTTTGATAGTATCATGTTTCATCGAGTCGAAGAAAAGTGGTTTTGTACTATTAAAAGGGAAAAAACAAAGAGCTTATAGTAACAAAAACCTTAACATCGAAAATAGGGAGCTCCTCATCTTCATCTGATTCTTCAGCATCATCATTTATGTCAAGGGGGACAATGTCCCTCTGCTTATGAACTGCAAAAGCAAAGCATCACACAAGTGAGTCAGCAATAAGCAAGATAAAATCATAAGAATTAGAAGAATAACAAATAAAAGTGTTGGACATATAAAAGAAATAAAAATAATTTATATTTGAGAAAAAAGAAATGAGCAAAAAAACAAAGAAAATAGTTACAGGTATCAATCTCGTCATCCATGTCGTCACTAGAATAAGCATCCCGTCCATGTTGAGAACTTGTTTTTGTGTTTTTGATGTCTTTCTTCCGATAACTTCTACCCCCTCTCTTCCCCATCGTATGTGTTCTGTTCTTCACCACCAAATCCTAGAACTGCACCTTTGTCTTTTGATTCACGAGCCACTACAGAGTGCTAAAAGTGTAAAGCTCAACAAACCTGAGGTTGAAGAAGACAGACTGAGTATACATTTAACTATTAACTAACAAATAACAATCCCTAGCAATAATGGGCCTACTTTTATTTCAATGGATGGGCTTCATTTACAATTAAAAAACAGTGATGTTTCCTTTTGGAATTTCCCTTTTTTGCTATTCACATCCCCGGTTTTTTTTTTTTTTTTTTTTGCTAATCTCCAATATTTTTGTATTTTCCTTATGAACTAGTGTACTTCATCTATATATTGTGAAATTATATTTAAATGTCTGAAAATCTATTTATTACATAATTATATATATGATTAAGTACTGTGAATGAAATTTAATATTGACAGCATTAACAAATTTATAAATTATTATATATACAACAGTGCAAAATTGATTAGCAAATATAATTAACTTGCATGATTAAAAGCAAAAAATTCGAAGGGGCTTGCATTGTATGTACACTATATTATACTGTACTGGACACTGCGTGACATTTCAAAATTGCAAGCAGCTTCAACATAATAATTAATAAATATAATTATATAATTAACTTGCTTGATTAAAAGACAAAAAATTCAAAGGACCTTGAATTCTTGAATTATATATAACTATGCACTGGGTAACATGTTAACATCCCAAATATGCGAGCAGCTTTAACATAATAATTAATAAATACAATTAAATTGCAGCAAAAATTCTAGAATGTAAGCTAGAGAATTGTGACTTGTGAGTGACAGCAAATGCATGGCACGAGAACAAATTCCAATGAGTTAAAGACAATCAAATAGAAGAACGAAGCACCGTGTAGAGAGAGAGAGAGTACAGTAGGCAGGGCAGCAGCAGAAAGCGCGAGCGCAAAGGCGGTTGGTGCAACCACGTCGTCGTCGAGCAGGGGAAGGAAAAGAAGGCCGAGAGATGTTCTAGCTAGGTTTACCATTTCCAACCCTGCTGCTGCTAGGTTTACCGCTTATATACTTTTAAATCTTATCATTATTAATATTTTTTATAATATAAATCTTATTATTTTATATTACATTATCAGATAAAATAATTGTTTTATTCTCATTTAATTTGATATCAGTTGGGTTAATAAGATAGAATATCTTATATTTGATTTTATAATTTTAGTATTTTTTTTTTATCTTACCTTCTCTTTTTTGTCTCTCTATATATACACTACTGTCTCGGTCTTGGTCTTTGGTTTATCAAATCAAACCCATTTAATTTTGGCGCTGTTAGCTTAAGGCTGTGACACTGTGTACTATCCCAGCCCTAAATTGATCTTGCAAAAGTCAATCCCCCATTGACTAACTAAGACAACCCCTTCAAGATTACGACACTAGACCTATCCTTATGTCCGATTTTCTTGTTAAGATTTGCGCTCTTGTTTATCTCACTAAGATTCCTCTCCCCCACTACGAATCATAAGCCTATAGCAAAACATATACATATAACATATAATATACTATAAAAATATCTAATATTATTATAATTAATCTTGTATATATATATATATATATATATATATATACAAGATTTATATATAATCTAGAAATATCGTAATACATATTAATTTATATAATATTTACAATAATAATATATTATAAAATTTAAATTCATAATATTGTTTTATATGTCTTTATAATGCTGACATGTAAATTTAATATATATTATTAATTAAAATATTAAAAATTAATAATGATCATACAAATATTTGTATGATAATTACAAAATTAAAATTATTATATAATTTATTATAATTATAAAAATTAAGTGCATAAATAAAATAATATTTTTTATAATTTAGTTAAATAAAAACTATAATTTAAAAATAAAACAATTAAATTAAAATTTATCTTTCAAAAAAAAATATAATTTTATTATTTAAATATAAATTATATTATTTTCTCACTAATTAATATGCACCAAACATTATTCTTATCATATTTTATTATTACTTAATGCATTAGTATCGTATTCTATCTTAACCCTCTATTTGATATGATAGAGTGAGAATAATAGTAATAAATAAAGTGTAAAGTGAAATTTAAATTATTTGATATAAACAAAATATAAAAGAAATAAAGATGTAAAGTTATTTAAAAAATAAATAAAATGTAAAATACATCAATTTCCAATTTTACAACGTGTAACATCAGAAATATACAATTGATTATATATATATATAATCAATTATATATATGTTAATATATTATTTTAATAAAAAAAATTATTTAATCAATTAGATATTTATAATCGATTATTTTGAAGTTATGATATAAGATTTAATGATTAAATGTTAGTTATAATTATTTCAAAATTATGGAGGATTTAATCTATTAATTATATCTATAATCGATTATTTTAAAATTATAAAGACTTATATTTAATCAATTAATTGTAAATTACTATTGATTAAATTAATTTCAGTGTTCATAAGTCATATCATACTTATACACAGTCATAAAAAATTCTTATTATGCAAAATTAAAAAGGACAAAAATAAAAACAATTAATACCAAGCAGTTAACAATATAATCATATAATCAATTTTTCATTACATTAATGATTTTTATTTAAAACACAACACACACAGCAACCATACTTATACAACACACTTATATATATATATATGTATAATATTTTTTAACATAACATAATAAAATTTAAATTATATAACACTTTTAAAAAATGTATATATAAAATATTTATTAAACATAAAAATTGTTTGTAGAAAAATAAATTTTTAACTACATAATATTATTTAATATATATATATATAATTAATTGTATATATATTTGTAATCGATTGTGAATATATATATATATATATATATATATATATATATATATATATTATAAATATATATAATAATTAGTTATATATATTTTTAATAAATTAAATAAATAAATTGTTGTAATATAATTCAGTATATTATCATATTGTTATTTAAAATAAATATATAATGTTAAATATATAAATATATAAACATACAAATATATTAAAAATTAAACATAATCAAAAACAAAAATAAAAAATTATATATATATATATATATATATATATATATATATATATATATATATATATATATATATATATATATATATATATATATATATATATATATACAATCGATTAGATAATTTAACCTATGTATTAAAATAATCAATTAAATTCGTATATAGGAGAGTATGACATGCAATATAATCAAACACAATTGATTAAAATTGATATAGGAGAACGGACTACATAGACAATAATCAAGAATATAATTAAAGTTAAATATAAAAAGGATAAGCGTCACATACTAAATTTATAATTTCATATTAGATTATTATTTCTCTTGATGGTTTATGGTCATTGATTCTTTGCTGTTTGCTGCCTAACAATCTTCGTTGTTTCCGTTCTGGTCCATCATCTGTATTTATCGGCTAGCAAACTGAGAGTAAAAGTTGGCCTTGGACATTTTTATTTACATGGGGAGGGCAGAAGCCTAACTACTTTTTATATATATAGCTACCGGGTCAGTGCGACTGAATTCACTTGACATCTGAATAATACAGGTCAGGCCGAAAAATTAATCTTTATTTAGACAATTTTTTTTTTTAATCCAATCCAATATTTTTTAGAGCTACTCGGGCCGGTCTATCGTACTGGTCCATTTCCGACACAACAAGTTAAGCCTCGATTCTCTCCCATTCCCGTTTCTCTCGCAGTCTCTTTTCCTATGCCGTGGCTTGCTTCAATTTCAATGCTGTTACCGCCATAGAAACAAACTTTATAAATGGCGTGCTGCTATAAGTACCACTATTTCTTTCTTCACTCTCATTCCTTGTGGAGAAAGCTTCCATTCCCGCGCCACGTCACCGCCAGGAGTTACTCTCGCAATCTTCAAACGTCGACGCTGCTTCATTCTTCGCGCGCGCTAGTCTCAAAGGTGACGCACTCGCGAGTTATTATTACACACCTTGCTGTGCTCTTCTTGCTGTTGAAATTTCTCCGTCTTTTTTCGTTTATACGTTAGGGCTATTGCAGTGCTACTCCAGATTCGCCAGGAGTTGTTCCCGCTACTTCGCGAAGCACCACAACGTTGGTTCCCGACGCTGGATTCGGAAGCGTTCAAGCTCTGCAGCTAGGTTCCGTTGGCAATGCGGAACCTGTGGCTAACGCCGATACTTTAAATGGCAGAGTCATGATCGTTGACGGTACTTCGATTATTCACCGGGCATACTACAAGCTTTTAGGCACGTTTCGTTTTCTTAGCTCATTTTAGTTGACGCGGAATTGCTTTGTTCACACTTCTAGGGTGTGGTGAATGTTCTATTGACCACCAGCTACATCGTGAGTTTATCTCATGATATTTTAAACGTCTTGGCTTCGTTTCCTCTGAATTATTTTTTCTGTTCGGAAATGAGTATGTTTTTGGTGCACATGTGAGACTTAAAATAAATTCGAGAGAGATTTTTTTTTGAATGGAAGAGCAATATATTGGGACTTTTGTCAATGTGACTTTTTTGCTTTATAAAAATTAGTAATAAATAATTTTTTGTTGATGGACATGAAGCTTGAGCTTTAGTGGCCTTATCCTGGGCCGAACCTGTGCATATGATTACAAAGAAATATTCGGTCATTTGACAACCTGTTAGCACTCATAGGTGGTTGTCCTCTCCCAACTCCTGATCATATCCTTAAAGAACTGAACTTGATGTTATTCGGACCAACCACTTGTTGACTCTGTTTGGAGATGAGTAGTTACTATAGGTTTTGGACAAGAGGATTTTAATTGTCACAGTGATGGATAAAACTTGTGTGTTTATGTGTATGTTTTGCTATTGGTAAAATTAAAAGCTGTTTTGGCTAATTGACTTCCTATTATTCGCTCTTTTTTTTTATTTATTTATTCGGGGTTTTGTTTGAGGAGTGTGAGTGTGACTAATTGTTGTTGATCTTCTTTGTGGTGTGATAGCAAAGTTGCACCATGGCCATCTAACACATGCTGATGGAAATGGCGATTGGGTTTTAATGATATTTACAGCACTATCGCTTGTAAGTTACCTGTATAGGATAGATGTATATGTATATGTTTCATTTTTTAATTTTCTTATTTTATTTTGTAGAATTCATGAACTTTTATGCTCCTCCTGGCATCCTTTTTTTTGTCATCTTGTTGCTTTGTTTCTTTTTTTTGCTACATTGGTCTCTGAACAATAAAGCTATGTAGATGAAGAGAATTTTCCCCTCATCAAGACTAGTCTGAGTTTTGTGGAAAAATATAAACATTTAATGGTAAATACTAATTTTAATACTCATTTAGAAAAAAAATTGGACAGACATGAAGTAATAAACAAGGCTTTGGTTCCAGATAATTTGTTATAACATTCTTGGAATGAAAAATTTTGCAAAACCTGACTTATCAAGGTTTTTTTTTTTCTTCTAGTTTTTGTTATTTTCAGTGAGAACTTGTAGTTTCTCTTTCATTAATCATTATATGCTCACATGGAGTAATGATTATTAAAGCTTTTTTGTTATTGAAGTTGGTGAATCATAAGTTTTTAAAACAATTCATAAATCTTTAAAAGTCTTAACCTCAATAATACATTGCAATCTGTGAATTAAAATAATACATAATAGAGAAAGAAAAATGATAATCATGCTAGACTTGCAGGTTTATTCCAAACTAAAATATGTTGAAGTAAAATGAAAATAAGATAGTTTGAAGAGCAATTGTTCCAAACACGGAAAGGTGAAGAGTATTGGCTTGTAGTTTCTTGGGGTAAGCTGATCAGTGTGTTTAGAGTAAAAGATTAACTTGTTAAGTTGAATTATTAGTTTTTTGTATAAATACGGCACTCATAAAAGTATGCCTTTAAGTATAATCTTAGTAGAATCTTTTACATTCTTGTATTATCACCTGACTTACATTTGGCAATGTCATGTGGGCCTTATGGTTATACTATATTATAATTATAATTATTATATAAATAATTTGTCTAGTTAAATAATGGTGTTTGTTGTGTCAGAAAGTGCAAACACATGGTCTTATAAGAGCTATAATTTAACTTTTCTGCAGCATTTTTCACTTGTCTTCTTGATTAATCTTAAGAGACTTAATGAGCTATAATTTTAATTTGCAATGGAGAAACTTTGTAGTGCCCTTTTCTTAATCAACAAAGGAGAAAAATAATGCATATTTCTTGGAAGTCATTCAAATTGAACCACAAATTCCTTCTTTAGTTTTAATTGACAATGCAGCATGTATATAATGATTTTAATTGTGGTTGAATACACAGATAAGATTCATTTTGTTTAATTGATGTGTTGTTTTTATCTTATAGTTAATCTTGGTTTTTTGCAGATAATTGATGTTCTGGAATTTATCCCTTCCCATGTGGTGGTAAGTTTTGTCCATCATGTATTTATGTATGTGAAAAAGCATGTATTTCCATAAAATTTTCATCATCACTATTTTTTCCCTATTGTTTCAATCTTATTCCTTTTCTCATGTTTACAATCAGTTAATCTTACTGATATAGTTTGGTTCTTTTGCTTGCAGGTAGTGTTTGACCATGATGGTGAGTTATAAAATACTGCCTCTATATTTGTTAGTATGTTTTTAATTTTTTCCCTCTTATATCCATCATGCTAATAGAAAATTAGCTTTTTTTTTAATCATTGTGATACTTCTTTTCTGTACTATTTTTTTTGGGGTGTATGCATGCATTGATGATCAATTATGAATTATAGTCTTGATGCAGCATTTTGCTGTACTCCTTATGTTTTGATTGAGATAGTTTTGGTTTCCTTGACTGAATTTGGATTGCTCTATTTACAAAAGAATATAAAAAGAATTTTTTTTACTCCAATGACAATAAAGATGCTGGGAGGCAAAACTTGGAATATAAGGATAGCATGATGGGCATAATGGATGAAGCCCTAAATTGGAAATGTGGTTGTGAAGGAAACAGAAGAATGGACACCCACATAACTTTGGTACTGTGTGCGTGGTCTTTAACTTTAGGAGATCTGTTCAGTTAGGTCTGCATTTTCAACTGATTCCTCCATAAAAAAAATGAATTCATAATACACTGTCTTATGAAGTTAATGAGAAGTTAAAAGAAGAAATAGAAAAAAAGAATGTATCAAACTAGTTATACAAATAAAATAATTTGATGTTGTTAAGTTTGATTAAATCTGTGCTTCTGTTCAGTCTGAATTCCAGAGTGGCCTTAAAGGGTTCATTTTGTCATAATATTTATCCTTAAAGCATCCTCTGCTAGTAATATTGGTCTTATACTATTTGCATATCTTTTATACGAAGTATTTAAGATTTCCTGTTGAGCTTGAGCATAAGACTAAACATGGAGTATAGACTTATGCCATAGCTCTATTCCTGCTGGACTACCTTTTCAGTTCCTGCCAAAGTATTAGGTGTTTGTTTTAACTTTTAACATGACAATAGGAATTTTGTACTGAAAAATTAATGGAGTTGAATGTTTTTTATGCTATTTTTGCAATCTTTTTAGTTCTGTTTTGGCATATCTTGTACTATTGGATTCATATGATGGTTGACCTTAATTAGAAGTAATTTGATGTCTAATCCTTAGCATTTTAGGAAACAGCATCTTTAGTTTGGTTAGAAACTGAAGAGAAAGGAAGCTTTTTGCACTTGTAAAGTATAACTAGCTAAATAAAGTACTTTTCGCTGCATGATTTCTCACCAAATTCTTGCAGTGATAATCAAGGATGTTATATTTAAATGGAACTTATTATGATCTATGAAGACAGTAGCATAGGAGGAATATTATGTTCGGTGAAGTGCAAATTGCTTCTAGAAGCTGTTGGTGTACGGGTAGTATCTGGGCAAGGATTTGATACACACATCATTTTACGTCTCTTTCTTCCTAGAAGCTAACTTGCATTTCTTGGGTTCTTTGGCTTGTGAAGCCACTCTCAAGTACAATTTTAATAGGGAAAACCTTCTCATTTCAGGAATTCCTTTTCGTCATACTTCTAATTCTTCAAAAGAAAGTTTTACTGCAAAAGGTATGTTTATTTCTAAGTTTCAGTGTTTGCATGATGAAATTGGAATATAAGACCAGTATCAGAATTTGAACATCATTCTTTTGTGCTTACATATGGGCAGGAGTGGAGTGTTGTGCCATTTTTTAATTCTCTATATGCATTTTTTTCTTAAATTATTTGGCTTTCTCAAATAAAGTGTTCTTTTACTTTGCCCACCCACTGCAAATAAAATTCCCCTAGCTCCTAAACTCTATATAGGTAGGTTCCCTTTGCCATTCATGGATGGAAGTTAATTCATTCGGATGAAGTACTTTGGTCATCAATCATCATAAAGATAAAGGTAATCCAGATAATGATGTCAACTGTTTTGGGGACTTGTCAAGAAAGTTAGGTTCTAGACTTTGGAGAATATAATGCTTTTTAGTTGCATTTCTAAGCCAAATTACAAAAATTACCTAGCTTTTTCCCTCTAGTTTGGGTTGGCTAAATGGATCAAATGATGCCTTAGTGTTCTATTGTGAATCATGTCCGTAGACAAACCATTGAGTACTTTTTTGTTGGCCTTTTACCACCCAGCACTTAGTTCTATACAATGTCACTGGTCTTACAGCTGTGTGGTAAAATTTTCTCTTAAGCTTGAGTGGTATGTACCTTTTTGTTGCAAATAACACTCAAGGCACTCCTCTATTTCATTCACCCCACTTAAATCCTATGGTTTACATTTCCCTTCATTTCACTGTCCTTTGTTTAATGGAACCAAGATACTTAAAACAATGTGACTTGTGCTAAGGTATGGATGTATTATCTCTAATGTTTGCCTCTAATCTAGGTTTGACATGCCTCTTGCTAAACTTACATTTCATAATTCATATGCTCTATATCTTGCTTCTACTTAAATGAAAGCCACGGGCTTACAAAACTGAGCTCCATATTGTGAACTTCCCATTTATTTCTTCTCCAACTAGGACTATATCATATGCAGTAAAGTATCTTCATGTCACTGCTCTTGGATATTCTCTGTAAAAAGATAGGGGCTCAAAGTTGGCCCTTGATTCAGTCCTATAGTTATTGGAAAATCTGTTGACTTATGACCCTGCCTTGTGTAGTCATACTTAGTTGCAATTCCCTCGTACATATCCATGATTGCTCAAATATAAGCAATACACAGCCTTTCTTCTCTAGGGCCTTCTACAGTACATCTCTAGGCATCCTATTGTTTGCCTTTTCTGCATGAATGAAGACCATGTGTAAGTCTTCTTGAGCTGTTCTAAGCCAAATTAATTAAATATAAATATGTACTTCCTGGACTGTTCTGTTGCATCTTTATATTCCTTTCTCAAGCTTCATTGACGACCATAATATCTATCTGCTTATAGTTGTAGCCTTGTAGGGTGTAATAGTGTGGTTTTGCATGGCCTTGATCTTTTATTCTGTTGATATTTGTCTCACTTTGATTTTGATGGGGCTTCAATTCAAATCTGGCTGGGGTAAATAATGTTATGTTTTGCTGTGTTTTTGAATGATTAACTGGTTAATTTACCTATTTAATTGAGCTTTACCTTTATTCTTTGACGATGTCTTACTTCAACACTTTGTTTCAAAGCTTCATAATGTCATATATCTTAATTTTATGTGCAATTTATTTGAAGGCCAGAATTTCCGACACAATCTGTACCCCGCATACAAGAGCAACCGTCCTCCAACTCCTGATACCATCGTTCAGGGACTTCAATACTTCAAAGCATCCATCAAGGCCATGTCCATAAAAGTCATCGAGGCAAGTATAAGTTGTGGATTTATATTGCTTACAGATTAAAAGGGTGTATAATTGATATAAATTCATTCAATGATAGGTTCCAGGTGTAGAGGCAGATGATGTGATTGGAACATTAGCCTTGAGGAGTGTTGATGCTGGGTACAAGGTGATCTCCTTAATGATTTTGAACTCTTACTCTGATGCACCTTTTCAGATTTTGAGAAAATATTGTTCTCTTAACCAAATAAAAGTGTAGAATTATACTTTTTAAGTGTGCATTCATATCAATGAATAAAACCAATCCTTAAGATGTATGACTACATGTTATTATGAGTGTGTTATATCATGTACTAGCATAGACCAAAAACCCAAGCTGCACACATTGTGAAATGCTATAAATGGTGCTATTCCTTATCAAGAATAAAGAAAAATAATCATAATCATAATCAGTAGAGCTTCAATCTTTTCTTATTTTCATAATTTATATTTAATTCATGCATGTCTAATGGTAAATTTGAATTTCATTAAGAGTGTTCTACATGCAAATCCTCTTTCTGTCCTATAAGATTTTTATTTGGGTAATTGTCAATGTTGTATTTTATTCAGTTTAGTAACAGTTTTTTTGTCAAGATCCCGCATCAGCTAGGTATATGGTCAAAATATTGCTTGACTTGGGCAATCCTTCCCTCTTAATCTAGTTTTTTGGGTTTAGTTAAAGCCCAATTTGTTCTCAATTCTAATATGGTATCACTGCCTCATATGTCATATCCAATCTTGCAAGCTCCACGCTCTAATATCTAGTCCTAAGTGTTAGGTATATGACCAAAAATACATAATGGCTTGGGCAATTCTTTCACCTTAAGCTAAATTTTGGTGTTAGTTAAACACAATGTATTCCTAATTATAATAGTTTTGTAAATGTGTTTCTTGTTGCATGTTTTGGGCTTATTAATCAGTTGAATTTTGAAATGTTAAATTTTGGTGTTTTACACTAGATTATTACATTGTTTCATATGTATCAATTTCATTCTAGTTAAATTGGATGGGTGTAGAAAGAAAAAGTAGTCTTATGGAAGCTTTGACAAGGAAGGTTAAAATTTGCTAAGTTGTGCAATAAAATTAGTTTTGACTACCTTCCTGTGGTTTGACATTTATTTTCCTTGTTATCTGTTGTCAATTGCCTCCCCTTGGTAATTGTCATCTAGTATTGATGAAAGTACCATTGACTTCTGTTTTGTTTGATATGTATATTTAATATTGATTTTGTGTTATATGGTAATATGTAAGGTACTGAAACTATAAGGAAAAAAATGAGAAAGGACAATATTGTATTACTGTGAGTTTCGTTCAACTGATCAAGAGCCAGCATATATGAATTCAAATATGTATTAAAAAAAAGAAAGAGCAATTTGAGAGTGCTCCCCTCTCCCAATTCTAAATTCCAGGTTCCAATCCCCACTGTAACCTACCATACAGGATTCTATTCGCCCCTTCTCACTAACTCACGAGCCACATGGCCCTCACTGCCAACTAGGCAGTCAGTTAAATCCTCTCTCTCTTAATTCTGATTAGGTGCATTACACCTAAACTTCCTTCTCTTGTACACCTGGGTGACTTTGGGCCATAACATAATTACTAGTGTGATTTGTGAGACTAGATGGAATTTTTGTTTTCTATTCTTCTTGGATGGGCAATAGCATTTTGATGGTTATTTTTTTAAAGACAAGGGGAAGGGGCAACTTATGATGGGACTATTCTGTTTGAATAAAATTCTAAATAGTTTGATATTTATGCTTTCATTATGGAGATGCCCTGAATGACATTGCTTAGTCACCACCACTAATGATTGTTTTATCTTGATGATAGGTACGAGTTGTCTCCCCTGACAAAGATTTTTTCCAGATTCTATCTCCTTCATTACGTCTCCTACGAATTGCTCCACGCGGTGATCAGTTAGTATCAGACAGTTTTTTGCTTTTATGTCTTGGGCTGGCTAATGATCTTGTACAATAATTGATAACACTTAATATAACGAGAAATTATCTAATAAAGAGTTTTTACTTTTTTTTTTTCTCCCACTTACCCTTTATACATAAAAAATCACCTTACCAGAGGAAAACAATTGAAAAGGGAAGAGACCCAATTTAAATTTAAACTACCTGGTGGTGCTCCTTGACAGAGTGTGTGCAATTAAACTTTATTGAAAATGTAAATATTATGCCAAACCATGTTTCTCTATTGCTTCTTGAATGTGGTATGAAAT
The DNA here is from genome assembly GCA_025330945.1 of Mucuna pruriens. Taxonomy (NCBI): domain Eukaryota; kingdom Viridiplantae; phylum Streptophyta; class Magnoliopsida; order Fabales; family Fabaceae; genus Mucuna; species Mucuna pruriens. The sequence continues at coordinate 2,501,362 of JAENHJ010000197.1, forward strand.
TTTCTCAAACTAATAATGAAAAACCTGTGTTACATGGAAAAATATTGGTGTGCATGCTTGATAACAATTCCATAATATGCTTCCTCATAAATCAAATTAAAACAAATAGCAACAGGACTACCACAGAAAGGTTTTTGTTGAAAGGGAGAAAAGCAAATGCAAGAGATGTTAAAACTGTGTATCAACTACACAACAGAGTCCTAGACTTAATGCAATAAATACAAATAAATATAGGAGATAATATCCCTATTTTATGCAATATAATATACCTATAAATATAAATGTCCTAATTAAATAAGGAAACAAATCATAAAATATAAAAGAAGAATAAATCCTAAGAGATCATCTAGGATATTGTAAAATATTCTAAGATATAAGAGTAATATCATCAGATGTTTTTCTGATTTTCTAACCGTTTTCAAAATTTAATAGCCTTATAATATGTATAATTTTTATTTACAGTTGCAATTTACAAAGTAGTTCACTCATGTTTTTGGACTATTCCTACTTTTTTCAACAGGATGGTTTCATTTGGAGTCGAGGATTTTGCAGAGCGATATGGAGGTCTGAAACCATGCCAGTTTGCAGATATGATTGCACTTTCTGGTGATAGATCTGATAATATTCCAGGTTATGTTGTGCTCTTCTATTTCAAACATCATTTGCTGAAATATGAGAAACCAAATAGAACAGGGTTACTGAGAGTCTGAGAAGCTTTTCAAATTTGAAGATATGCATAATTTCTTATTAGTCACTTTTGAAATCAATGGGTATTAAGATTTAAGACCTTTTAGAATAATTAGGACACAATTTTAGCATTATTAGTCTTATGTCAGGAGTGCTAGCACTTTAGTTGTACTATACTTGTATTCATCTATACTATTGGTATAAATAATAATATTAGGTCAGTGATTTATTACCACATCGTCATAATATCACAATCCCATTAGTAAAATGTATCTTCCATTTTCTACGAGACCAATATCGTATAACATTGTAGAAAAGGTAGAAGAAGAAAGTCACTTGTTAAATATGATAGATTTGCTAATTATTGTATAAACTCTTTTATCAAACATGAAATTGGTTTTTTTTTTCATCCTCATCATTGATGTAATTTAATTCTTCTCAACTGAAATTGCATAAAAAAATTTAGTAGATACTCTTTAACTGTTCTCCTGGGGCATGTCTTGGGCATCTTTCAAGTATATCTTACTCAGGTGTTTCTCACCATTTTGCAGTATATCTTAATAAAAAATATTGGATGTTACTCTCCCATACTCCTTTAACCTTGATGGAAAGGAAAAAAAGCCAACCCCTAAAAATTGGGGTTTCTTAAATGTAGAACAACTGGTCAACAGCTTTTGTAATATAAAGCATTCAAGTTTAGTTTTTCAAGGAAATGGGGAAAGCTAACAGAACCCAAAATTTGGCTGACCATGTTAGTTTTAGGGTAAACTTAATTGTTTTTTTGGAATCGGAATGAGAATAGAATGATAATTTATTTTCCAAAGTTTGATTGGGTCCTGAAGCAATCTATTTTTATTACATTCCAATTCCATTCTACTTATCTGTTCGGTACTTGGATTTTGTATGTAATTATGGAATTATAATTGTATATTTATAACTAATTAAAATATACGAGGAAAAGAAAAAGAAATAATTCATTCTATAGTAGAAGTAATCCCATGCTCTTGGGTCATTCTCGTTTGTGGAATCAAGGTCTGAATTGGAATCATTGTTGTCTTTTTACGTGCCAAACTAATGAATCATCATTCCCTTAGAATAGAGATCAGGATGGAATTACTATCCTGTACCAAGCATGCTCTTGGGGGATAAGTTATATAAGCTTCTGAAATTTTAACAAATATTTAATGCTTTTAATACTTTATAAATGCAGGAGTGAATGGGATTGGAGACGTTCATGCTGTGCAATTACTCAGTAAATTTGGTGAGGTTTTATTAACTTTCTTTCTTTTCCCAAAAGGTTACATTGTGTTATGTTGAGGATTCTCACCTAGTGTTTGTTGGATTCATTGGTAAAGCATGTTCTGGCATCATGAGAAGTCAATATTCACCCAGTACCATGGTCTGTGATTTGATTTTTACAAACTCAACTACAATGAGTCTGTCTTCCTATCTAATAAGCAAGCATGTTTATTTTCTTAATGCCCAAAATGAGAATCTAAGGAGACTTGGTAAGGGAAAAGAAAATGAGTGTGTTAATAAATTTTTAGGCATCCCGTATGCTGGACCATGGGAGGAAGGTGAGGGAGGGAAGAGGGGATTTCACTATGCTCTGCTTGCTTATATAGCAAGCGGAGAAAGTATGGTCTCTCTCGGAGGTTGATAAACAGGGAAAGTATAGTGAGGTTAGGCAAGAATTTGATGAGGTTTGGGGTGGAGTTTGCAGGCCAGCCCTTCTAAGTGCTGCTCTATCTGTATATTTTCTTTTATTTTCCTTTATTTTTTTGAGAGTCAGAGGCTCTGCACCGTGTTGGAATTACTTCTCCTTTCTGTAATCAAATAGTTGGGTTCTTATCATAATTCATTTGCTATATCCTTTTTGGAAAGTTTGGTTTGGCTGGAAAATAAAATATTAATGGTACCTTTACCACTGTCCAGAAAAAATCAATGTAAACTTATTAACCTATATATAATTGTCTAGTTGAATCGGGATACAAATCGGAAAGCCTATTTTCCGAATCGTGTATCATATTGTATCGTGAATCATAAGATTCATGATCAATAATAAAACATAACACATATATGTATACAAGACATATAAAATTACAAATTCATTATCAATAACTAACAAAGTGACATATAAGCTTCAAATCAAATAAGTATACAAATAAGGACAGCCACAAGGCCAAAAAAAGTGGTCGTTGCCTGCTACTGCACAAATTTAGCAAACAAATTGTTTGTTACTGCACAATTCAACAACATATCCTTCAAAAAAACAGTGTTGTTGCTGAATAAATTAAAAAAAAAGTGTTATTTGCTGAATAATTTCAGCAAACGCACACCATGTTCCAGCAACAGAGTTGCACCCTCTGCAGCACATCCATCATGTTCTAGCAAGACAAAAATAGAAGAACATAGCAGAAACAGAAGAACTCACCACATTCCAACACACCCATTGCAGAACAGAAATAGAGCATGAACCCACTACGTTCTAGCTCACCCAGTGCAGAACAGAAATAGAGCACGAATGAAGGAGGAGACAAGGAAAACTCGTGTTACAAAGGAGGGGACAGCATGGGACCATTAAGAGAACGAAGATCGGTTGTTTCCCACGTTTTTTCCCTCACTTTTCGAAAATAAAACACATTTTTCTTAGGGTTTTCGAAATTAGGTTGCTTGCAACTCGACCCACCCAGTGCTCGACCCGAACGAAGCCAGAATCGCGTGATTCGCCTGCAAATTGTGATTCATGTGATTCTGGAGTGATACACGAACTATTCCTTTTACGATTCAGAAGCAAAAACGATACACCCTACGATTCGTATTATTTTCCCTGCGAATCATATCGAATCGCATGAATCATATCGGGATTCATGCGATTCTAACTACACTGGTCTATATTGCTGAAGATGTAATAGTGCTTTGTATTGATTTTTTTCTCTTTTCAGTTTGGTTCTTCTACTTATTGAGTGTTTAAAAAACTATTTGAATTACTTTGTACAACACTCATTTGTAAAAGATTTTTGGTCGTGGTTACTTGTACCTTGTATACTTTTGAATGTACATATGGTTGTTAGCCATATCTCTTATATGAACAGGCACATTAGAGAGGCTGTTGGAATCTGTTGATCAAATTAAAGAGGGTCGCATTAAAAAGGTATTCCTGATCAATATCATGCTTCATGTGCAAGTTTACTTGCGTGATGATTAAAATGTTCTCGTTGGAACTTTATGTTTCTGGTTCAACATGATTAGTGAGGTTTCTTTTTGCATTTAGAATCCGAATGTAATCACTTCCCTTTTGTATTCCACAATAACACTCAACACTAATATTGTGCTTTCATTTGCCATTTTCCTTCTAGGCATTGATTGAAAATGCTGAACAGGCTCTCTTAAGCAAGGAACTGGCAAGTATCTCAATCTCTAATATTCTCTCTTTCTACACTTATTTCTACTTTTTCTCATCATCTTCTTGTCCTGCTATCTACAATTTTGTCTTCATGTGTTAATACCTTAAATTATGACAGGCATTGTTGCGTTCTGATCTTCCATTGTACATGGTACCGTTTGCTGTGAGAGATCTCTCATTTAATAAACCCGAGGTTTGTGGCATTGAAAGCAGTTTAAATTTTCAATTTGTATTTCTTTTAATTAGTTTTTGGAATGATCTTTTCAGTCCAATTATAGACTTTATTTTAAAGCTCATATATCAGTATCAAACTATCAAGTTTTTCTGCCATAAGAACAACCCATGTTATGGTCATAAAAATGGTCAGTCGTTGCCTGGGTGGTTGATGAAATTGAGAATAGAAGCAGCAGCAAAAAAGCTTGTGGATAATTAGTTGATTTTGAGGAGAGGGGGGATTGTGAACGTTATCAAATACAATAATAAATTAGTAGTACTATAACTGGTTTGGAGGGACGCTGTTATGCTTGATGTATGTATTTTCACATTGTAAAAATAAATTGTGTACAGGACAATGGTAGCAGATTCAACAGCCTTTTAACAGCTATCAGTGCTTACGCAGAAGGGTTTTCAGCTGATCCTATAATCAGGAGAGCAGTTCATTTGTGGAGAAAATTGGATTCAATATGAAATTCATTTAGTCATCAAGTTTTCTTGTATAGAGGGGATCCTTTGAATAGAACATTTCAATACTTGTACACAACATTTAAGTGTATATAGTAAGCAGAGTGAGTCATTCATGTACGGATATGCATTCCAGTGCTTGCTCTGCTATCTTCATTGGTATTCTTCCCTGTTTGAAACAAGTACACATTTTTGTTTAGATGGCTGTAGATTTTAGGAGTCGAAGTCTAAAGCGCACTCATACCATACCAATGCGTTTGATGGTGAGGCTTTCATCTGCATCCACATTCTTACAGCTCCAATTAACAAATTCTTGCATCTACTAATTTACATACCCTCACCCATATACTCATGCCAGCAATACACAATGCAGTTGATGGTATCTTGTTATTTTGCACTAAATTAATTTTACAGGAGGATTAGAATTTGTAGATCGTGCATAATTCATGTAGCTTTCGCTCCTTTATTATTTATGTTGGCCTTATCCCCTGATGGAAAAGAAACCTAATATTCTCAAACGTCAATAATCAATTTATGCTTTTATTAAGAACCAGTAATTTCTCTTATGGTTTTCGAAATGCAATTGAATTCATTTAGGATTATTTGGGGCGGTTGCTTTAATTTTTATTTTATTTTATTTTAAGATGTAAAATTTTTGTTCAGTTAAAATTGAGTTAAATTCATTTTTAACTTGTTAGACTTCAGTACTTCTAGAAATTTCAAAACTATGAAAATCTTACATTCATAATTTATTTTTTAAAATGTTAAATCCAGTCTACAAAAAAATATAGGGGGTGCATTTAGAAAAAAAAAAGGACATTATATGTAGGCTGTTTAAACTCAAAGTTAGGCCCATCCATGGAAATCTAATCTTCTGTTCAGTCCTTTTTTTTTTAATCTTTAATCATCTAATCAATTACTGATAATGTAATAAAAATACTTGAGAAAAATCATTACTAACAAACTGAAACATGCTAGGAAATAGGAACAGAAAACCGAAGAAAATAGAATGCCGTACTCGACCAATTCTTGAGTAACCACACAACTTGTAAAAACTAAGCTAATAAACATATTTTACATTAAATTACATAAAATCATGTGTCAAGCAATTATATTTTGCTTAAAGTAATGATGTATCAGTTGTTAATTAGTCTATTATGTTTAAACAGGCCTCCCTTGTATGGATGCTTTCTCTTTTCTCTTTTCAGTTGCATGTGGTTGTCTATGAATCACGCAAGGGAAGTGTTCGATACCGTTTCATCCAATCATGCATTTTTTTTTAAAATAAAGCTAATATAGACCACATTTCAATAAAGGATCAAGAAGCATAATTTGTTTTGTAATAGTTTGTATACAACTTTTAATAATCCATACAACTGCTTATGAATCATCTTACCAGAACGTTGTAAAAAAAAACCCACACTAAGGGCTCTATATAAACTTGCTTGGTTGTATGGCTAAGCTTGTATGTTTCTCAAAAAAAAGAAAAAAATAGTAACAGCTTTCTTCGTACTCAAAACATGGTGTCATCATGTTGATGTAGATGTACTTGGAATCCATTTGATTTGATCTAAGGCCCTCGTCGTGACCTGGTGCGAGAGGGTCTATTCAGTGAGGTATCTGCAGATGTCTCTGATATTTCTTGAGCAACAATATTTTCAGCACCTGAGCCTTCCAGTAACAACTCAGAGCGGCGAGTTTTTATCAGATAATGAGCCACAGATTTGAAACCCAGCTTTGACACCTTACAAATACAAATTCAAAGGTAATAATCAGTAATCCTCATACCTTGGCCCTCTATCCCAAACCCCAAGTGCCATAAGTTAAAAAGAAAGGGCAAGACTTTCTTTTAAGCAAATATATGGAACTCATTTATGATGAACTCAAGTTATTTTCATCCCATACACCAAACAAGACATAATAACAACATCAAAAGTCCCAATCCTACTAAGTGAACTTGGCACATGACACCATTAGACTAACGAAGATAGAACAAGGAAGAAAACAAGAAGCAAATGTTATATTGTGCAACAAAAGTATTGCTTCAATTCTTTTTCATTTAACTATTTAAGCTTATATAAACTTTTTAATTTCTTTCATTTAGAATTGGTGAAATGAGTAAAACAAAAAACAAAAAAAAACATTGAATTATGTGATTTAATTCATATTGATTTCATATTTGATAATACGAAGATTCATTCATGTATTATAGGATTTAAAATCATTTGATATTTCATCTTACAATACGAATCCATAACTAACCAAATCAGTCTCGAATGATTCAAATAGAGAATAAGATTCTAACAACTAAGTTGTACAATAACTAACCTTATTGTATATGTTGCCAGTAGGCATCCAACCATTTCGCCTGCGACAACGACTGCAGTTGCAAATTCCCCGACAAGGAGGGCAAGTCCATTTGGTGTTACGGTTGGCTTCTGTCACGTTTTCTCCATATCTATAAAATATCAGTAGAAAATTATTAGAATCAAACTTGACAGAATGACAATGGTTGATACAATGTTACCTCATGTACAAGCAATCTCCACAAAATTGCCCTTGGAGTAATTCACATTTGTTGCAAAGAGTATGCTCACCAAGAGTTTTCTGCCTGCAAGAAAACAAATGATTTATGAAAATTTTGACCCTGAAACAATATCATATGGAAGACGTGCCAACATTATACATTAACTAGTACTACAAAAAGGAACTTGAGTCTGTGTTCTTCAATCAGAACACATGTAAAACCATTTTCCCCAGTTAAGGTACGAGATAATTCAAAAGGCATATAATTATACAGGTACTAGTTACAGTAAAAACCAGTAGCTAAATTGCAAAGCCTTCTCATTCCAAGTTTCCATCTGATTGATATAACAGTATCAGAACTTGTGATGTTCTGGATCAAACTTAAAATATGTCAAATACACCAACCATATTAAAGAAAACTTGCAATCTAAAAATGAAATATTAGGGAAATTGGAATCTAGATTATGTTTAAAATAGAGGACAAAGGTTAAAAGAAAGGAAACATAGACACATAAATAAAGCAGGGAGAAGACACAGGAATGTTCTAAATTCTAATGTAAGTATACATGTATCTTCTTGTAACAATATAAGCTTTTAATTTCTTGTGTCAGAATAAATTATGTAGAAATAGAAACTAATAAACCCTACAAGGAAATAGAGCACATCCCAGAGAGCATAGTAAATAATCAATATTACCTGCATTGATGGCATGTTTCTCCTTTGATTGGATCATATATACGGTTCCCTTCCACATCATATCCATCTACATACAATTCCCAAGTAGTTTCACAGTCTCCCAGAAGCTTCTCCTGCTCTTCAGTGTAAACTTCAGGGTTAGTACCTTCTGGTATAAAAATTTCTACTTCCTTCTTTTCCTTACTTGACGAGTCCCTAGGAAGTCTCTCAGAATAGTTAATCGGTTCCTGACTCATTATTCTGCAAACCCATGAAATATATATAAAAAAAATATAGATTTACTTAATACAAGTGCCAAAGTTCAAACAGCATAAGAATCAACCGTGGCAAGAATGCAAAACCAAATTACAAAACTAGAAAATAAGTTTGAAAAAGTTTCCCTTTTATTTCGTATTATACATAAGAGCAGCAGTGTGGAGAAGCACCAACACTTAAAATAGCTGCCGTATCAATGTGTCAAATAATTTTCAGATCCTTCTAAATTTTAACCCTTATCTTTCAATTATTTTTTGAATCTTTATGTCAATACAAGAAAAATGTGAAATTGAGCATATAAGTAATGTTGTTTTATTTTCAGACAAAAAGACAGAATTCCCCAAGCGGTTTTAGGGTTATTCTTTGATCAGAACTAGAGTTTTATCTCCATATAATAAAAGTTTACATTAAAGTTAGACATATAAAAATTCAATTTGTATACGCCATATAAATTTTTTTACAGTCAATAAAAAATCATGGTAAATATGACTTTTAAGATTCTTTGATCAGACAAAACTTTGACAGAATCCCTCAAGCAGTTTGGTGTTATTCTTTGATCAGAACTAGAGTATCACCTCTCCATACAATAAAAATTACATTGAAGTTAGACATAAAAATGGAAAGTAAGACTTTTAAGATTATTACAATAAAAATCAACAAAACTATTATACACAAAAATTTGTAATTAGATAAGTGTAAAAACCTTTGCACCAATAGACTATTTACTCAATATTAAATTATAAAATGTTTATACAACACATCTTAGCCGTCACATTGATGTCTAGTTTGCTTCCAAAATGGAAGTGGGTTTCCACAGTGAAAGGGTAACCTGTTTGGGGGAAAAGAAACCAATCCATTAAGAAAGGTTGGTCCTTTTGATGGAAAATACCTGGAAGAGCGTCTCTGAGGTTCATGGGTGGGTTCTGGGGCGGTCTTTTTCTTTTTGGGAAGAGGGTTATTCTTTTGGGGTTTGAGTTTGAGAGATAAGTCTAACAAGCCAAGCTTGTGCATTCTCTCCATGTTCTCTTTGATCCTTTGGTCCCTGGCCTGCTCGTAGCATGAAGAGTCAACTTCGCTTTTGACATTTTCATCATCTTCCGAAAGAGAAGATTGTTGTTGTTCTGTCTTCTTTCTGCGACTGCCCATTCTCATTCTGGAATGGACTGTCACTGTTGGGGGGTTTTTTATTGGCGGGAGAAATTTCAAATTCACACTAAAATTACTAGTGTTCAACATGTTTGGGGATTTTTTTTAATTTAAATGTTATTTTCATAACTCGTGTAATAAAAATTTGCTTTAATGAAAATAAAAGAAAAATAGAAAAAATATATTAATCTTAGAAATATACATTTATTTTTTTTACTTTCTACTAGTTTTAATTTTAACTATTTTTTTGTTTTGTTTTTCATCTGCCATAAACTTTAGGTTGGTATTGATTATTAAAATAAAAATTTAATTTTAATTAAGATTTAATAAGTTTAAATATATTTTTAGTTTATATAAAATAGACAGATTTTGATTTTGGTCGATTTTTTTATTTTCATCTTTCAAAATTTTAAAATTATTATATTTTATCTCTACTATTATGTTACACTTTCTTGATTACTAGGATTTTAAGTGGCACATATTAGTTACTATGTGATTTTTAATTTTCTTTTAGATTTTTCACAAAAAATATTATTTATGTATCTTAAAACAAACATCAAAAATAAAAAAATAGTGATTTTAGAGTTTAAAATAATGAAAATAAAAAAAATTGTTGTATTAAAATCAAAATTTATACATTTTATAAGAATCAAAAGCTATAATTTGAAATTTAAAAAAGTGAAACACACATAAAAAAATTACATCACCAAAATCAATATTCATTCATTTCATATGAACTAAAAATATATTTAAGTAAATTTAATATTAATAACACTTAAAATTTTTAAATTATTTATTTTGATTAAAAGCAATTTAGAAACTATATAATGCAAAATGAAAATTCGAATTTTGCATTTGGTAAGTTATAAATCTTTTGCTCATTTTGTGAAATAAATGTAAGTGTGGTGTAATTTGGTAAATAAATACTTAAGGAAAAATATAGCGCATTGTAATAAGGATTCAGATATCATATTCAAATATCTAATATGTCAATTTTCAAGAATTCTTTATACAGTTTAGACAATCAATTTTGGGAAAGATGTGTGAGAATAATAGAAGAAACAAATAAAGAAAAAAAGTAAGAATTTTTAGTTTTTTGTATTAGGGGTTTAGTTTCGTTTATGCTTTTCTTTTCAACCTCATCTTCATGCAACTTTTTTATTCTAGAGGTCAAGGTTAAAACTTAGATGTTACAGTTTCGCTCCTCCTATCTATATTTTACTTTTAGCCTTATCAATGCCTTCAAGTACCTTTTAGAAAGCCTCAAAATCCAAAGAAACACTTAAAGGGTGGAGATAATAGGTCCTAGAGTATTGAATAGGGATGAGATTCAATGATATGTATGTTTTTCTGACTGTTAACTGTCCTTTTTACACTATGCAAAGTAAGTCTTCCTAATGGTTTGCACGAATGTACATAATCGAACGTGATCATACTATTTACCTTCCATGTTTTATAAATTTATAATTTCTATTAATTATTTGAACATTATATTTTAAATATAATTATGTTAATTATTTATTTATGTCATGATTATAATATTAAGTGATTTAATTTGAATTATCAAATAAACTTCTTAAAAAGATGTAATATAGACTTAATAAATGAATACTTATGTTGACCTATTAAAGAATAATAAGAACTTATATATAAACTGACACATTAGAAATGATAATAACCCCAAACACACCAAATAAAAAAAAAAGTTTATGTACTCCCTATTATAGTTTTGTAATACATAATTACAAATAATGTTATAAATTTATATTATTTAAAATAATTCTTTTTCAAAAATTTTCAAGTTATTTTCACTGTATTTGTACGATTAAAAGAAAAGATCAAATAAGAAATGAAAGGAAAACCAAAAGGGCTTATGAGCAGTATCACCACAGTAAACTTCAGGTGTAAGTTATCACTTGCCAACCCTAACATAAAATAAGTATTCATCTCATAATATGTACTGAGAAGTGAAAACATTATGGTGTCTATTGAGGAAACACAAAGTTAACCAAATAAAAAAAATCCTTGTATCCCTACGATGAACGAATAAAGAATACTCTCTAGATGCACTTCTCGAGTCTATAACTGTAATAATACAAAATCCCCATGAAAATGGGATATGCCTTGGATGAACCCCACAAAATAATTGTTTCTGTACACAACCTAAATCTAAGTTTTATACAGTTGAACATTGATACAAAACTATTGGCCGATCAACCATCTTGCATGTTACCAGCCAGCAAAGCCATAAAAACAATGGTACCACACAACCAAAACGTGCTCTTCCCAATATCATGTTCCACGTTTGTTGGCCATACCACATGTCATATAGAACTCTATACAGGATGGTGAATACTCAACACTACGCTCTGCATCTCAGGGAAGATGGAGACAAGTGCAAGTTCCAAAATTGCATAAACAAGTTGCTTTACACATATATTAGACTAAAACACAAGAAGATGATAGAATTGTTAGTTTAGCAAAAAAATAATGGAAAACACAAGAAAGAAGTTTGGACTAAGTGAGGATCTATTTGAATATATTTTCTCATAAATACTTATAAGAAAAAAAAAGAGTTAAAATTAACTTATGAAAGTTACTTAGTAGAAATTATCTCGTATTAACTTCTTCAAAAGTTTATTTTTAATCTATACATAAGTTAATTTTTATCTATGGAGAAACTTGTTTCATTTTTTTTCTCAAGTGTTCATGAAAAAGTTTATCCAAACAAACCCTGAATACAACAATAGTTATGGGATAGGGATTTAACCTGACTAAAGTAATAAATATCCCTGGCGCAACGTCTGTACTGCCTATGGCCGATTAAACTGACTAAAGTTGTTGGAGCTTTATCTGGTAAGAATAGAAACTTTATGTGTCAAAAGTCTAGGGATGTAAATTCTGACAATGGCATTGCTATTATTCACTTAAACCAACATAAGATTCTAGAGAGTAAAGACTCTATGAAGAGCATGGAAGAACTGCATAACATTCAAAGATCTTCAGAAACTATGCCATTATAAGTTCACCAGAAAATCTCCTGAGATTATTAAGGGCCAAAATTTTCCATAACTACATAAATAAAATGAGATATGCATCTAGGTTACATAGAGGGAAAAATAAATGCATGCTGAACTTTGCCCAACTATCCCAGTCATTGTAAACTTGAAATTGCACTGACCCTTCTTCAATTAATTATTGAAGTCTAGTGCCATTTGAGCAATACATGTGACTTGTGAAGTTTAGCTGTCATTCAATCTAAATAACACAACAAACCTTATTAGAATTATATAAATTTATTCATTTTTATCACTATGAAGTAACCACTAGGTTAACAATTTAAACCTTTGACAAACTATTATATTACTTTTTTGTGTTCAATTTGTAAAAAATATATTGAAAATGTCTAATTACCAAATAACTAAATAAAGTGGATTCCGACTACAACAAATAAACTTTGAGGTGTCAATACAAATTGGTGAAATAACAGTGTTTTGCACTAACCTTTGAAGAAAGGTGAAATATACACAATAGAAGATTAATATTATAACATGATGGAAAAATTAACGAAGATGTCACACATAGGATACGAGCTCGGTAGTTAAAATGGAGAAAGCCATTAAAGGTTATTTGTGACCATAAAATACCTACCAAGCTCAAGAAAATTTTATTGTACTCTGATTTGACCAGCTATACTCTGTGCCTATGGTAATGAATGTTGGACTTCAGGATAACAAGATACAGAAGTAGGAACGGCAGAAATTGAGTATGTTAAGATAGATGACTAGCCATACAAGAAAGGATAAGATACTAAATGATCATATATGAAAAAATATTGGTATGACACCTAGTGAGTAAAAGATGACAGAAAATTAATTAAGGTGGTTCGGATACATGCAAAGAATGCCATTGGAGGCAACGGCAAGGAAAGTAGATCACATGGTTTTTAACTCTGAAAAGGGATAAACAGAGACCAAGAAGGACATTGAAAAAAAATTATCAAAAGAGATCTCATGGTGAATAATATCCTTGAGAATTTGATTTTTAACCAAACTCAACAGCGTTGTATGCTTCATGTAGCTGACCTCACCTAGTGGGTTGTTATTGTTGTATAGGGGAAAGAAGATTCAAGTATGGAAAATAATTTATAATATAAATACAAAATCCATCCCTAGCACATTCTGAAACGTGATTGGTGATAAATTTTCCTACTCTTACAGTTAACTTAAAGCATGATTAGTTAGTTTTAATTTAATCAAAATCCATACTAAATACCAATGCTGTTAAATAAAACTTCGTAGTGGAAGAATATCTAACAACCAATCTCAAATTAATCAACATAGGATTCTACAGGAAATAAAACTAACCAAACAGCAGTTTCTTGATGTCACTTGCTCTACGAGCAGCCTCAAGCTCTTGCTCAAAAAACCCTGACTCATATTTTGTGATGTTGCTTCCACCAGATCTGCTCTCCGTTTGAGAAGGCTTTTGATCACTGTCACTATTTATTATCTGGGGAGTCCCTACTCTTAAGAAAAACGTACCACCAGGCCAGAGGACCTGCAAGCATGAGCACACAACATGAAACATTTGCACAATTCAGTGTAAATTATTTTATAATTTTTTTTTCTTATTGGATGGAGATAATTCTATCCAAGCATGACTGATAACTGTGAATTCGTATAAAGAAACTTCAGCAGAAGAGCTTGGCCTTCATCAGCAATCTTTGACTCAAACAAGAAAGACTAGCAATTAGCAAATTGATTTTCTTTGGACCGAATAACAAACCATAAACGACAAAAGTTAACAAAAAAGGAAACTAGAAGGCAAATTTTACAAGGTAATAGAAAGATTTCAGATGAAAAAAGCTAACAAAATACTGGATCAAAAGCAAAGTAAACAACAGAAAACAATAACCAGGTAAGGATAAGTACTATTAGAAAAGAACTGGACTTAATTCAAATCATAAAGCTAGTTCAAGGGGAAAGGATTACCCAAGTCTTATAAGTAATACTTTAACCATATATTTAGTCAATGTGGGACATCTTAATACACACACCCTCATGCCCAAATATGAACATCTAAAGCGTGAAGTTTACAAGATAGGACATTAAGCACAAAGTCTGGCATGCATGAAGAGATGTATGATAGGAAACCAATCTTGGCTCCCACTTATATACTCTAATTTGTTCATATTTTTAGTCAATGTGCAACTAAACCACCACCCTTGAGGTTGCAATTAAGGCAGTTTCCAAAGAGACCGCAACTAAAGCAGGCTAGGGGTGGTCGCAATTAAGACGGCTTTCCAATAGTTTATGTGGCTTCTCTTTGGTGTACTGATGAGACAGACATTTTGACCAATCCTGGTGTCTAATAACAAACAGCGATTAGCCCATTATAACTATATCCAGTGCTTTAGTAGATGTACCATCAAACATAGAAATGGTTATTTAATCACACCATAGACAACCACGTAAGCCTAATTTTTATTACTGTTAATTTGTATTAAAAGTTTCATTTCTGTGAGTTGGCATACAGTGTCCCCGTAAAAGATGTTTAAAGTTTTGGTCAATCCTTACATCTTGGACCCACCGAATCCCTTGGGAAACAGTTTCCTCTCTCCGGAGCCAATGAATCTGTCTCAGGAGCCAATCATCAATTGCATCTTCCATCATCAACTGTAATATCTGCTTTGATATCCAAAAGACCTGTCTTCTGCATAAACATAAATGATAACATTAGCAACTTGTATGTCCTAGAAATTAAACAAATCGACAGTGTCATGATACTTAATATTTTGTACAGTCGGAATCCATTTAGCCTAAGAAACAAAATTTAAGCATGTTTATAAATGTTGAAACCTGCTGATGGTTATTGGCCATGTATAATAAAAAAGAAGCTAACATGAGCAGCTTAATTGGTAAATTATTCTTTTAAAATCAGGGGAGTTAAAGGAATGAAAGTGGTGAAGGGTAAGTGGGTAACACTCTGATTCTAATAAATAGAGAAGGACTGAGAGAAGAAAGAGTGGAAGCCAAGGGACTCGTTCATCTGATACAGCAAAACAGGTAAAAAGAAAAGACCTTCTTGTTAATTATGGATTTAGCATTCAAGTTTGACAGAATTGATGTAGGCCAAAAGTCTAGATGGGTTTATAACATACCCAGAACCCAGGTCTACATCAGAGTCTTTCTTCTTTACCTCACAGAACCTCAACTTGAATATTAAACTCAGAATTATCAAGAAGAATCTTTACTTCTTCCTGGTTCTTATACCAGAAGAACCTGCCCATTTGTGGTGTTTGACTCATTCTTCTGTCAATCTGATAAAAAACTTGGTATTTTATCAAAGAATAGAGAAGAAATTCCCACTTTACAGAAAAGAATACTGTGGACCTTCAAGAGTCTGCACCTCCTAATGCCCAAAGGCCCCACTTTTCTTAAATGACAAGATAAAATCCCTCTCAACCCCTCTTCCTATTTATATCAGATACTGATCTACTAACATAATGAGCCTAATCATTTGCAGGCCCAATTCCCCTTCTTTCTAACATAACCCTTTGTATTTCTTTAACTAAATAATTACTAACATAACTACTTATTAACCTATCAATACTCCCCTCCAAACATTCATCTTGTCCTCAAGGTGAACAGCTTATGGCTGCTGAAATAAAGTCCCTTCTGTGTTCTAGTTGTTTGAAGCAGAATGTCCAAGCCAACCAGACCACTGCAGCTCAAAATAGCCTTCACTCCACCTGGGATGTGAATTTCCCCATGCTCCTCTAGTGCTCTGTTTTCTGCAGTACTTTTGTCCATGAACTAAAGCATCAAAGCCTTTGTAGTTATAATGAGAAAATCCCATGGCTCTCTTGCAAACTGCACTGCTGCACATGTTGCAGCTGAGGATTATCAAGATGTTCCACCTTATTGTGCTTCTAGTGGGTTGATGGCACTACCCAAACCCAAAACCTCCACTGTTTCCTTCAGCTCAGTCCCTGGCTCTCCTTTTGTATCAAACATAGGGCTTCCCTTAATTTTTCCTTCCTCTTTGCAACCCAGAAAGAGACCCATCTCTGCAAAACCTCTGCTGCTTTGATTCTTGATCTCAAGAACTTCACTCTTGCCTCTGTTTTCTGATTCTTTGTCCAGAATGTTGTTGGGTTGCCCCCAATTTTGGTACCTTTCTTGAATGCCTTTCTTGCCTTGAGCTGCTGGTTCTGTTCTCTCCAATTGTTCACCTTCTGTTATGTTTTCTTGCTGTCTTGCATCAGCTTCTACCTTCCACTCCAATGGTTCATGGCTTTCCTCTTGAACTTCATCTCTACATCTGTTTTCTTGCTCCCCAGTTTCTGAATCTTGAAGATAAACCCCACGTTCTGGTTGGAGCATCTTGAGCACAGCCTTCTCAAAGGAAAATAAAATATGGCATTTTGTTTGCTCTTCTTCCAAGAAAACCACCAACTGAGAGTGTCTCCTCCCAATGCCATCCAAACCCATGATAGCTTCCTCAAGCACTCCAAGGCCCTCTAAATACTGATCTAAATTGATCAGCCACCAATAGGCATTGCCTCTCCCATCTAATCTTGGAATCACCCTTCCATCAAATTTTGGAATCATTTTCACAATCCCACAGCTCCAAGATTAGAGCTCTGATACCAGTTGATAGAAACTTGGTATTTCATTAGAAACAACAGAAAAGAAATCTCCACTTTACAGAAAAGAACACTGCAGAAGCAGAACATCAAGGGTCTGCATCTCCTAATGCCCAAAGGCCCCACCTTTCTTAAATGACAAGATAGAATCCTTTTCAACTCCTTTTCTTATGTATATCAACTACTGGTCTACTAACATAAACTCACCATTAATGGGCCTAATCTTTTGCAGGCCCATTCCCCTTCTTACTAACATAACCCTTTGTATTACTTTGACTAACTAATTACTAACATAACTACTTATTAACCTATCACAATCACTCTCTACTCCTTGGTCAAACCCTACCTAGATTCTTGAAGCATGGACAAACTCTCATTCCCTACATCAAAAAGGGAGGAAATCCCTCTGAGATTTAAGCATGGACAAAGCATGAGTTGAACAATCATTGTGCTAAATTTTAATAATGAGAGGGTGCAAGGAACAGACTCTCATTCACTTCATCATGAAGGTTTCATATCATATCAAGGAACATGACATTCTAAAATCATAATCTGCTAGGTGCAATGAAAGTCTAGGAATAATTATTGTCTCTAACAACATGCAAAATCACAGTATATTAAAATAACTTGTAATCTAGAAAAACACCAAAAATAAACATCAAAAGAAGCTTCTGCAAATTGATACAAGATTACAAATTTTGAACAATATTCAGGGTTACAAACATTATATCTAGCAGCTACTGACTTGAAAATTACAGAACAACCAGATAGAGTAGTATTTGTACCTTAACCAGCCTCTTTTCTTAAGCTGAAATATCTTGTCAACCAAATTCAAAATGGGGACACTAACATTAGGTGGGTTCCACTGCAAAAAGAAAAATATCAAACTTATGAATGTTCATAAAATGTCTTCTACACAAAAAGAAAAAAGGTTCTCATCAAAGAATGAAGAGAAAAGGAAAGGATCCTGACATTGTCCTGATTTTTTTCTGGTTCTCAAACCATTATTCTTTCCCCTAGAAGGAGAGAAGAGGAAAACAAGGGAGGAGCTACAGTAGACCACCAAGCATGTATCCAAAATGTTTTTGAAGTCCAATATGTTAGTTTCATGCTTCTCGTTTTTACTTTATGAAAGAAAAGGTTACAGGAAAAAATTTCTTTCCAAAAGATTTGGTAAATATTTGAGGCAACAGGATCTTGAAGACCTGAACAAATATATGAAAGCTAGGATGTCTGATAATAGCTCAGCTTCTTAAAATATTTAGCAGATACACCAAATGAATAACTCAGTCTCAGTATAAATACGGAATCTTTTATTCTTACTTTTTAAGGAATCACATTTTTTTTCAAAAAGGAAGATAAGAGAGCAACAGAAGTATTATCTTCTATGGTTTTCAACATGTCTCCGACTCTCAGTTATAAATGTTATTCCCAGCTTGACCAAGTGGGAAGTATTCCTAGTCGGCATCTTAGTCCCAAAAAGAATGATCAGCTAATAAATAAACTAAGCACACGGCAGTAAGTACCAGAGCAGAGAACCAAGTTTCTCAATCAACAGCTAAAGTGCAATTTGTAAATCAGAAAAGCAAACTCAGCTGACTACACAGACCTCAGGTGGCCCTCCATCGGGATCCTCCAAATTATCATGAATCAGAATGAAATTCGTAGCAGGAACATTATTGCCAACCCTAGCTTCCACCACCATATCATGCTTTCTATCAAAATCCAAGTTGCTGGACTCTTCAGCACCGTTGTATATTGGTGATGAGTAACCCTTTGAGATCAATGCATTGTCAGAATGCAATCCACTATCTTGTGCTACTTCTCTATCAATATTCTCATGGTCAAAATTGTTATTCTTTTCACCTTCCTCATTATCAGAGCTTAACACACTTTCTGCAGTACCTCGCCTTGGAATGCTTTTTTCGATTTCATCTGCATTCCAGGACAAGTTCCATGTGGTAGATGTAGCAGATCCCTCATTGATGAGGGAAGATGAACCAACTACTTTTCGCCTTAAACCATCTGAAACCCCTTTAAACTGGCGTACAATATCATCCACAGCATCATCTACATTGACTGTTAATATAAAAAATTCAATCATTGAATTTGGAATCAATACACAAAAAAAATCTACATTTAAAAGACTTTTCAAATTAGGAATAAGTGAAAACATAAATACTAAATACCATCGAAGAACAAAGAAAGGACTGGTTTTAGAATAAGATTTTTCTGTAACACAACCATCTTATAAGTAGATGCATAATGCATAGCAACCCAGCTACAATAAATATTAAAATGTTCTTCATGCAAAACATTTTCTATCATCTAGGGATAAATACATTCATTGACAGAGAATTTTCTACAATAAAACACTTTTGACTTCCAACAAAACATCTGCAGCTATTAAAGACAGAAAAGCAACATATAATATCAATTAAAAAGTTCTATCATATAATACAATACAATAGCTACCTAGGCCCCTATTCTGTCCTGCCCAACCAACCCACAATAATGACAGAAAAGTTTCCATCTCATGGGCTTGGGTCCTCAAATAACACAGAAAAGGCACACTGGATTGGTACAGCAGGAAGCTTTTTCTCCCACTTCTATTCAATCTTTCTTTTTAGGAATAACTAAGCCAACTTCCCCAAAGGTTAGTGGTAATTACACTTAGACCCTACTTGATTAAAAAAATTACACCTACATCCCTTATTTTATATATTATTCTTATGCATACAGACCTTTTATTTTTAAAAGATTACACATATGTCCCTTATTTTTATGTACAAACCATATACATACTAGATACTACCCTTAAAAATAACAAAGCAAGGGATGTGCAAAAGGGAGGTATGTGTAATTTATGAAACAAGCAAAGTCAGTGTATTTGCTGCTAACCTCAGGAGAGGTCATGTAATTAACCCTTCTTTTTATTGTTTTTTAATGGTAACCAGACTTGTAAAAAATTGAACAAACAGAACTGCCAATAAAAGTTCCATTAACTCAGAAGATTAACAGGAGGGGCCACCATACATAGAATAGTCACAGCCTGAGCATTTAACAGTATTACAACAAAAGACATAAATATTAGAACTCAGAACCAGATACCTGCCAAGGTCTTCATCACTGAAGGAGACTTCCCAAATGAGTAGTTCTTCAGGGGTAAAACAGAACAAAAATAGTTTGTTAGATCTTAGATTGTCATTTTTCACATAGAAAAGTACCAAGATAAAATTATGTAAAGGTCCCTCATCAGAAGTTATGATAAGAAATACCAAGCAGATGCACACCTTTGACGAAATGCTAAAGAAATCCCATACTTCATGTTGCTCGGCAACATTAGCTATTGACAGAAGATCCTGAAGCAAGATGGTATAATATAATCAGACATAATTATTATCATTATTTAAGTACAAAGGGAAACTTAAGAAAACTTTTTAGACAAGAAATAAGATACCTGGAGATATTTATCAAGTTGAATGCAACGTTGATGTACGAAGGCATCATCTGTGCTTGAGGAAAATATCCTTTTAGGAGGTAATTGCAATGTGTAATTGGGAATATCTTTAAGATGCCGATGCAATCGCTCAAAATTCCTGTATCTGAATATCACCAAAAGAAATTATAGTTAAGTCAAAGCACCAAACAATTTTGAGACCTGAACATATTTATTCTCTATGGTGGAGCAGTTTGAACTCAATAAGGGAAAGAGAAAGATTAGACAGAAAATATAATTTAGTTATCCTTGCATTTTATTTTATGGCTAGAACCAAGAACTTAAAATTAAGAAAATTACACCTTGTATAAAGCCACTTCTAATTAAATTGTCTGTTAAATTTCAAATTCCAAACAAAGATAAATTGTTTACTACTGCTATTAAAAAAATGTATGAAAGAAGTAAACCTTCTTTTTACAGACCAAGTTTTATTTTGTGCATCAATCACTTCAATTGAATAAACAGCAAAACATGTGGACCCAATCTTCTCAAAATATGCTCCCACAACCTGCAATGTTTAAGTAGATAAAATCTACAATGAACAAGTACCGACAGAACTCAAATCCATTCTGATTTATAAAAGGCTATCAACATACCCAGCACCGGAGCTTAGGAACTAATGGCTCTTCTTTCCTAACAATCATGTCAGAAGAACTCTTTCCCCGAAATCCTTCACTGTGCCTCTCAAATTCAGGCTTGTAAAACTCTGAAATTATGGAGCCTCCTTCTTTATTAGGTAGGATTCCTAAGGAAGAAGTACTACTTGACCTCTTCAGTGAACTTTTATAGCCATCAGAAGCAAGATCCTCAAGACTTTTCATTTTATCAACTCCAAGCTCTCCTGTAAAAGATAATTCCTTGTCAGGGTTTTGAGAAGATTCTGAACTTTTTGCATCTCCAACATTTTGTAGGGGATCTGAACGCAAGGCATGCAATGGTGGCAGAGAAGACTTCCCCTCTGCAACTTCATACTTTCCACGTTTACTTGCTGATGTTTCCTGAGCCGATTTTCTATGAGGCAGTGAACTGTCTGTAGAGGGACTCTTCATAAGAAGATCCTGAACGCCAGCTTTGATAATTTTGTTCTCTTTCCTTTTGTAATTCCTTCCCTTTGCCCACATGTTCTCAAGATTCTCAGGCATAAGAATTTCAGTTCTCCTCTGAGTTGCAACATCCAACATTCTTGCCCAATCAGCAGGTCTGACCTGTGAAGATTCTTGATGGAGAGTGTTATGTTGCAATGATGTCCCTCCCTGATCACTAATTTTAGCCAAAATCATATCAGTTCCTTGATTTAAAGATGGATGCTTATTAGAGGCTGTGAGATTGTTGTGTCCACCCTCACTGGCAACAGAATGTCCATGATGGTGACTAGCTACACTCGTTGGCTGATCACTGCCCATCCCTTTCGTACCATCATCATTAAGGAGAAGTAGAAGAGATTCAATCAGTTCATTAATATACCTGACCATCAAGATAAACATATTATTATGAATGGGAATGGCAATGATTATAAAAAAATGCAGTTGAAATGCTACTCTAATTTTTCCAGTCTTGTAGATGACCAGCAATATAATATGTTTATTTAAGAAGCAAATGCCCTACAATATTTGTGAATAAAACATTTTCAATTGCCTCAATTTAACAATATTCTTTACCCCTTTAACTCTACATATAACAAAAAATAACAATAATCTTATCCTACTAAGTGAGGTCGGCTACATGAATCACACATTGTCATTTGGCTCAGTTAAAAATCAATTTCTGAAGGATATTATTCACCATGAGATTTCTTTTAATATTTTTCTCCAATGTCCTTCTTGGTCTCTGACTACATCTTTTCACGGGGCTAAAAACCACTCGATTTACTCTTTTCACCGGTGCCTTGAATGACTTTCTTTGCATGTGTCCAAACGTAACTAATTTTCTATCCTCTTTTTTCTTAATAGGTGCAATATCTTATCATATACACTCATTCTGTATCCTGTGTTATCTTGTGTTGTCCTTCTAAAAATCAATATACACAGCCATAGAGGATAGTTGGTCACACCAAAGTACAATAAAACTTCCCTTTGAACTACATAAGTACTTTGTGATCACATAATTTCTGATGACACCTTTGTGTATTTTAACCAGTGACATCTTCATTTATTTCCCCATCATTTTGTAGTATTAATCCCAATAGTTAAACTTAGAAACTTGGGGCATGACATCTTCTCTATTTTTTACCTCCAAGTCATTTTCCTCTTGTTTCTTGCCAAAGTTACAATGCATATATTTTGTTTTACTCCTACTCAAGCGAAAACCCTTTGATTCCAGAGTCTATCTCCAAAGCTCAAGTTTAAAGTTAACTTCATCTCTTGATTCCTCAATTAAAACTATATCATCTACATAAAAAAATGCATTTAGGAATAATCTTTTGTGTGTCCCTAGTAAGCACATCTAAGACTAGATTAAACAAGCAAGGACTCAAGGTTGAATCCTAATGTAAAGCTATCATTATAGGAAGTCCTTAATCTCTTCTCCAGAAGTTTTCATACTAGTAGTTATCCCATTATACATGTCTTGTGTTAAAAGAAAGAAACAAATATTTTCTGAATATACTTGAGTACTCCTACCACCCAGCAGAATGGTTTTATTTATAGTCAAGAGTATTACAAAGATAATATTGCCAAAACAATTTACAAGAGAACAATTAAGATAACACTACTTCCTTTGATGCATTGAACCTAGTTATACCAAGTATCTAGGGAACTTGGAAAAAATAAACACTAAATAAATTTTTATCTCCTAATTTCCAACGGTCCCTGTCAAGCTGGGAATAAATGTTTTCCATTTCCAACTTGCATACAATTCTTTCAAAAACTGAACTGCACCACCCTTTGGTAAGTATATCTGCAAGTTGATTTTGTGAAGGTACATATGGAGTACAAATCAAGATGCAATCGAGCTTTTCCTTGATAAAGTGCCTATCAACTTCTACATGCTTTGTTTGATCAAGCTGAACAGGATTATGAGCTATGTTGACAGCTGATTTGTTATCACAATATAGTTTCATTGGTCCATCCCATTTAATCTTCAAGTCTTCTAAAATAATTTTCGACCAAAGTAGCTCACAAATACCTTGTGTCGTAGCTCAAAACTCAGCTTCATCACTAGATCAAGCTACAACATTCTATTTTTTACTCCTCCAAGTTACTAAAATTCCTCCAAGAAGGTACAATATCCAGTAGTGGACCTTCTTTCAGTCATTGAACCTACATAGTCATCATTAGTGTAAGCCTTAAGAATTGCATTTCCAATCCTTTTATATAAAATTCCTCTTCTTGGGGGTCCTTTAAGGTACTGCAAAATTCTATGAGTGGCCTGTAAGTAGATATCTCTCAGACAGTCCATAGATTGACTAACTAGACTTACAACAAATGCAATATTTGGCCTTATGTGAGACAGATTGATTAATTTTCCAACCAAATGCTAATACATCTCCTTATCCACCGCTGCACTATCATCTACATTACCCAATTTAAGGTATGAATCCATGAGAGTACATATAGGTTTACAAGTTGCCTTACCTGTCTCATTGAACAAATATGTGACATATTTTTGTTGAGATATAAAAATGCCTTTCTGGGAGTGGGGCACTTCAATTCCTAGAAAGTATTTCAACCTCCCAAGAGTTTTTATCTCAAACTCTTTAGCTAGATGTTGACTCAAGACTTGTTGCTCCTTCCAATCATCACCAATAACAATAATATCATCCACATACACTAACAATACAATTACTGCCCATGAGGTCGAGTGTTTGATGAATAAAGTGTGGTCTCCTTGGCTTTGTTTGTATCTCAAAGCTGTCATGGCCTTAGTAAATCTCCCAAACCATGCTCGGGGGACTGTTTCAACCCATATAAAGCATTTCTCAACCTGCAAACAAAATTAGCAGCAACTTCATAACATGGGGAACCTCCATAAAGATTTCCTCCTCAAGCTCCCCATGTATAAAAGCATTCTTCACATCAAATTGTTGTAATTCCTAGCCATAATTTGCAGCAAGAGATAAAATCACTTGAACTATATTCATCTTTGCAACTAGAGCATAGGTCTTTATAATCTATCCCATATGTTTGAGTGAAACCCTTAGCAACCACCCTCGCCTTGTACCTCTCAATCGACCCATCAGCCTTATATTTAAAGATATATACCCATTTACAACCAATTGGCTTCTTTCCTTCAGGCAAAGAAACCAACTCCCATGTTTTGTTCTTCTTCAATGTCTCCATTTCTATATCCAGGGCTTGCTTCCAATTTTTATTAGATAATGCCTCAAAAACATTAGTGGGAATTGAGATTGAGTTTAGGTTTGCAAGTTGGAGAAAATTTGTGAAATGAGAGATAATCTGAGAAAGGATAAAGTGGTTTTGGGGTGCATTTTCTTGTTTCTTTTCTCAAGGAAATTGGAACATAAAGGTCATCATCAAGGTTTGAGATTTCTATTTCATTTGGGGAAGTTGGAAGAATATCTTGTAAAATTGGAAAATCAGAATTTGTTACTTGATTCAAAGGAGATGGATTGGTCTCTTAGGTGTGTCGATTCAAGAACGACCTTTGATCTTCTTGTGTAAACCAAATTCTTTTCAAACCTTGTATCATTTTCAGGTCTAGTAAGAGCATCCTTGCCAAATTTATTTTGAGAATTTACTTAAGAGTGGAAAGAACAAACAAGTGTTTCAGAGCGAATCTCTTTGTTAGATTCATTTTGAGAATTTTACTCAAGAGGGGGAAGGACGAGTGTTTCAGAATGAATCTCCTTATCTTCCCTAGGACTCTCCCCCTAAAGAAAAGGTTGAGTAAAATATTGTTCCTCATGAAAGGTGACATCTCAGGGCACAAAGAATTTCTTGGATGAAGGATGGTAAACCCTTTCTAAGTATAGGAGTATCCAACAAAGACACACTTTAGAGCCCTAGGATCAAGTTTGCCCCTATGTTGACCATGCACATGAACAAAAGAAACACGCCCAAAGATCTTTGGTGGAAGTTTACTAGAAGTGGACAAGTTAGGGCAGAAAGAGGGAAAGTACATCCATAGGACTTTTAAGTCCCAAGATTCAAGAGGATATTCAATTAATAAGATATGTTGCTGTGAGAACAGCTTCCCCCCAAAAACCTTTTGGAACATTTTTTTGAAACAGGTTTGGTCTAAGAGGTGTCTGTTTTTTCTTTCTCCAATTCCATTCTTTTTTAGAGTTTGGACACAAGACTCATGAATTATTCCCTCTTTTTGGCAAAAAAGAGTAATGACTTGATTAAAATACTCCTTCCCATTGTTTGACCTAAGTTTCTTTATGGACACACAAATTGATTTTTAATCGAGAAGAAATTTTGAAAAACATTGCTTACTTCAAATTTTTGTTTAAGTAGGAAAACCCAAGTGACCTGGGTACAATCATCGACAAAAACAACAAGCCAACGAGCCCCTGACACATTTGGAATAGGAGATGAGCCCCAAACATCTGTACGAACAAGGTAAAAAGGAAATGTACTTTTCTGGTTACTTTACAAAAAAGGGACACACTTATGTTTTGCAATTTCACATATATCACATTGAAGACATTCAATTTTTATTCCAGAAAACAAAGATGGAAACATAACTTCAATGATTTCAAAAGAAGGATGTCCTAACTAATGATGAAAGAGTAAAATTTTGTCCTTTTTTACAGTAGAAACTCTAACATGAATAAATGAGATTGGTTTTTTTGGTAACAAGCACATATGGCTCCTCAAGAAGATAAAGGTCATTCCCTTCTCTAGCACACCCAATCGTCCTCCCCGATTATGAAAATTAACAATGCAGTCATTTGAAAGCTTTTGTATAGAGACAAGATTTGTGGACAACTTTAGGACATGAAGAACATATTTAAGGGTTATGGAGGGAATTATTTGGATTTCCTATACCAGCCACAGTAAGAAGAGTGTCATCTGCAGTTGTTATTTTCTTATTGTTGGGACATGGAGAATAAGTGGAGAAGTATTTAGATAATGGAGTCATATGATCTGTGGCTACAAAGTCGAGAACCCAATGGGATGAGTGTTTTTGAGACATTAAATCCAAATGAAAGAGGAAGCATACCTGAATATGTCAAAGTACAAGTACCTGATAGATTTTCTAATAAATAGGACGGATGCACAACCTCTCCTTCCATAGTGAAGAAAGATCAAGAGAAGAGAGACAATCAGTTGTTTGTATGAAAAAAAAGGTTGGTACTATTCAAAAGTCACCGAAAAAATCTGACGGTGACCGGAATGGTTGTCAAAAAATTGGACAGTCACCGGAAAGGTTGCAAGAAAATATGGCAGCTGCTGGAAAGTGACAAGGAAATATGACAGTAGCTAGAAAATGTCAACGGAAAATTCCAATTGTATTTTTTAATGTTTGACAGCTTCAAGAGTTTCTACAAAGATTTTTTATGCAGAAGCAGAGTCCCCCTTAAAACTGGAGCTCTTGATACCATGTTAAAAGAGATAAACAAATATTTTCTGAATATGCTTTGAGTGCTCCTACCACCCAACATAATGATTTTACTTATAGTCAAGAGTATATTACAAAGATAATTAATGCCAAAACAATTTACAAGAGAACAATTAAGATACCACTACTTCCTATTATGAATTGAATCTAGCTATACCAAGTATTTACGCAACTTGAAAAAATAAACACTAAATAAGTTTTTATCTCCTAAAATGTTCCTATTTCCAACATCATGTATAGCTTGAATATAAGTCATGTGAACATCTTTCTTTCCTAGGGCCTTCCATAACATTTCTCCTGGCACTTGATCATACTTTTTTCCTAAGTCAATAAAAATCACATGTAAGTATCTTCCTTTGCTTCGGTACCTTTCCATCAACCCTTAAAGAGGATAAAGAGCTTTTGTTATAGACCTTCCTAAAAAACAAATCCAAATTGCTTCTCTGCAATCCTAGTCTCTTTTCTTAATTTATGGCTATGCTCAATCACCATTTCGTATAAGTTCATGGTGTGACTCATAAGTTGTATCCCTTTGTAGTTTACACAATTTTAAATATCTTCCTTGTTCTTATATATAGAAACCAAAGTGCTCTTCCTCCACGAATCTAACATTTTCTTAGATCTCAAAATCTCATTAAATAACTTAGTGATCCAAATGATACCATGTTCTCCTACACATTTCCAAACTTTAAAAGGAATACGAACAACTTTACCATTATTCATTCTCTTAAGGGCTTATTTCACCTCCCCAACTCAAATTCCACGATAGTGAACTTTAACTCTACATATAAATCTTTAAATTTAGAAATCCTTTTTGATAAAACAAGAGGATTTAACATATGAAAGATGTGGAAAACCCCAAACCATTGTTTAAAAATGGAAACACAATGATTACAATTAGTACATCTTAGACTTGATTCATAAATATCTCATCCCAAGTGCTAATTCGCAGGTCCTTGTATTCTTTTTCATTTTTCTTGCATACTCAAATACTCATCACTCATCCTATTGACACCCTAAATCCCATAATTTTTCCCCTTGACCTATGCTTAGACATTCAGAATAAATTAAACTTGCTACTGTCCCAGTAGCTACCCTTTCACTTCTCAACCTTCAACCTTATGATCCATAACCTCCCACTTTTTTCTAGTCTAATAGTTTTAAATCTACAACTTCAAAAGCGCCAAACCAGAACAGATAAATCACTTTACACATGCTTGGTATAACATAAATATGAGAAGGTGGACAATAAAATGTATTCATACTCATAGCCATAACACTTTGAAAAATCATCATCATTCCGTCCTCTATCATGCACCTTTCCACTTTCAACCTACTTAACCAAGTAACCCATAAATATGATTTCAACAAAGACTAGAAAAAAAAAACTTATTTTCCTAAAAAGCACGCAAAACTTTAAATCTTGAATGGAGCAACCCTTCTATATAGTAGATATTGTCATGATCCACCTCTTCAAAAATTAATTATCAAAAAAATAAATATAAGACAAAATATTCAACAACATACCCAGGGCTTGCCAAATTCATAATAGGCTGCATTACCAAGCAAGTTAAAAGTTCCCGAGCTATAGAACGAATCACAGGAGACTGAGCTTCTTGTTGTCTTAGTACTGTAGCTAAAACAGCACTCATTAGCCGCTGAAGGACCTGACAAAAGAGCATTCATTAGAAAAGATACAAAACATAATTCTCAAAAGAAACATATATAACATCAGAAGACTCCACTCACACCTTGTACTCACTCTCAGGAGATATTAGTGCTGGATGAAGCTCCTTAGAGTTCAACAGATTGAATTTTAATCTCTCATCCCTCTCCTCAGAAGATAATGTTTTCATAACATCAACACCTATAACAGCTTGATTTCTTCTGAAAAGTTCTAAGTGATCACCTACTAAATCAACTAAATCCCTGAAATGTAAATGAAATGTAACACAATTAGTAGCTTTTATAATACTTTCTCGCTTCCAGCAAATATACAAGAGGGAAAACCAAAGATACCTTGTCAGCAAGTCAACCAGGTTTACCTCTTTAACCCTTCCTGATATTTCAGCTAGAACATCCATGATTATTGCACGTATCTGCTCTGGAAACTCACTATCTGGAGTAATTTCCGAGTACCACAAATCAACCACAAAATCCTTCAAAATCTTATCAATGAAATCACTCATTGCAGCCTCCACAGCAGGAGAATCAATTTTCCTCTTCCATTTTGCAGGGGGAGGCAAACTAGAGAGGCGTGGATCACTCAGAGACAACTGCTTTTTCTCCAAATGAGATAGATACGTCCGCGGTCTAGGCCGTTCAACCTTCCAACGGAACTCCACTTTATTGAAAAGAATGCGCAGCCCCGAAACAAATAGGATAGACATGGGTACATTCATCCACATTGATTTACTTGTATCTAGACACACAATCACCACATGAGTACAAAGAAAAAAGAAAAAAGCAGGCCAATTAAACGCCAATCATAACACACCCTTCCCATCTTTCCTTTTAACAAAGACAAGATCACACTAGATAGAGTACAACCACTTAAACACTTGCAAACAAACACATAGTGAGCTCAGTTCATCTACGAAATCCCACACTCATAAGAATGACCAATTAGCTCAAGCAGCATTAATAATTCCAAAATTAAATCAGAATTGAGAGTAAAAACGCGAGATTGATTCACTAATTCACTAATTTAACTAATACTATACTAAAGTAGATACTGAAAATGAAACGAAAAGAGAAAAAAAGAACTTACGAGTTAGGAAATAGGAAACGGCGAATATACAGAGGGCCCACCAGAGAGTGCGGAGCTTGGCCTCTTGGATCAGATCATTAACACTGTCCATGCCCACCGCAACACCGATGGAACCAACAAATAACGCTCAATGTTCCGTTCAGACTTGGATTTCAATTTCGATTCCTTCGGGGGTTTTCGAGAAACAACAAGAACAGCTGGAATTTGATATCCACGACCACCTAGATGTTAATAATATTCTTTGTGACTTTATGAGCTGGTCACTTGGCCCTCTCCTTAAACAATTAACTAGACATGCCCAGGATCCAAGCTGAGGCTGAGGGGACTATCAAAAGATAATGTGCTGTCACATACAATAAATTCATCATACCCTGACCCAAATTTCTCACCCTATCTATCTATCTATCTATTACAAATTATAAATTGCTTAATCTATCTACTATTATTAAGCTATTAAATTGTTTTATTTTCTTTTTCTTATGGTATTTTTAATTTCAATTAATAGATTGGAACTAATATTTTTCAAAATAAATTTTGTACCTATCGCTGTACCAGATTTTACCCAATAAAAAAATACAAGGTAATTCTCCTCAAATTTAATAAAATTATTATAAATAATAAAAAATTAAATATTTAATATAATTGTATTAAAGATTTTAAATTTATGGATAAGTTTAATAACTGTAAGTATTTCTCTCATAATATCAAAATTCAAATCTTTTACATCTTAATTTATTGAAAAATAGTAACTATTTATGGCGACTACTGTATATGGTGTATAATTTACGATTTATTATTCAATTTAAAACAATAATATGAATATGACCAAAATTATTTAAGAGGAAAAGACAAAACTAATATTCATGTACTTCTGTGCTTTCAATTTCATTAACCGGAACAAGAAAACAAAATCCCACAAATTTTATGTAAAGTGTTAATTTGTGTGATTTTTATAATACAAAAGTTTAAATATATTTTCAATTTCAATAATGTACATATTTTTTACTTTAGCTTTTTTTTTTTTAAATAGTTCCTATAATATTTTATTTTTGAGCGTTAGTTCTAAAGCTGTCATAACGCAACTTCAATCTGTAATGTGAAGATGACATCTCACATTATAAAAATTTTAGTTTATATAATTTTATTTTATTTTAATCTCTTTAATATACCTTATTTTTTATTTTAGTTTTTAATTCTTCAGTCATCTGAGCAATGATAATTAAGTAATGACGGGAACTAACGTCAAAGAGTGTATATTACTAAAAAAAACTTCAAAATGACTAAAATGCTAATGCATTCTCCTCCTAATCATTTTTTTCTTTTTTTTTTCTTTTGATA
This sequence comes from Mucuna pruriens, assembly GCA_025330945.1. Taxonomy (NCBI): domain Eukaryota; kingdom Viridiplantae; phylum Streptophyta; class Magnoliopsida; order Fabales; family Fabaceae; genus Mucuna; species Mucuna pruriens. Next base: position 2,532,542 of record JAENHJ010000197.1, read on the forward strand.
GTAAGCATTGAATGTGTTTTGTATTTTTAAAATATTAAATAATTTATTTTTATTTAGATTAAATTATAACTTTCATCATTTATTTTCCAGTAAAATTTTTTTTGATCTTTTATCTTTTAAAAAAATCATTTTGTTTCTTTAACTTTTAGATTTTAGTTAATATTATCATTTCAAAAAAAATTAATTTTTATTTTTATTTTTTAATTTAAATCGTGAAACTTGTTTTACTATATTTATCTATGTGAAATTCAATTAAAATTCAAATTAAAAAATTATAAACATTCAAAAATTATATATAAAAAAATATATCTCATAAGCATGTGTAAAAGAATTTGATATGAACTTTTAGTTTTTTTTTTGTTATCTATGAGACTTACTTTTCACACAAGTTGTTTATGATTCTCTTTGTTACAACATTAGTTTATTTATATAATTTTCATATAAATGAATCTAATAGAACAACTTTTAAATCTTGAATTAATAAAAAAAATAGTTTAAAATTGTATCCAAAAATTGAAAACAAACATTTTTTTAAAGGATAATTGACTCGAATTTAAAATTTAAATCACTAAAATAATTTTTTTTTAGAGAGAATGGATCATAATGAATTTTTATCATAAAATAACTCGAATTTAAAATTTAAATCACTAAAATAATTTTTTTTAGAGAGAATGGATCATAATGAATTTTTATCATAAAATAAACTATTAGAGTTATCATTTATCCCTTTTATTTAATATGTTTATAAGATATGATGAGTATGTGATGGAAGGATCTAGCATTATTTTTAAGTCTAATATCAATATTTTTTTAACTATATGAGTTTTATAATTTTTAAATGTTTTTAATTTATTACTTCTACATTTTCAATTAAATTTTTTATTATTTCAATTATATCTTTTAACTTTTTAATTTCCAATCTCATATGGTTAGAATAAGAATTAGTTATCTTGATTAATAATGTTTTTAGCTATCATATATTGATGGGAGTATTTTTAACTAATTTTTTAAGGATATTTTTCTTTATCTCTTATTTTTTTCTATCTATCATTTATAATATTTTAACTTCTAAATTGAATTTAAATATTTTTTTATAAGAAATATTAATAATTAAAATAACATTATATCATAATATAGGTTGTTTATTATAAATTTAAAATATAAACTATATGTTAACAATTATTTATTTATTATAAATTTTAATTATAATATAATTTATATGTTTATGAGTGTGTAAATATTTATTCTATACATATTAAATAAGAAAAATGATATGCTCCTTAAATACCTCACTCTCTAACAAGTGATGGTCACTTAATAAGAATTTCATATCTTTATATCTTATTAGTAGATAACTTGTAAGAACATTTATAAGTGTTCATTGAACTTTGAGACTTGTCATGGTCCTAATGAGTCATTGAGACTCAACTCTTCTAAACTTTCTCACAAAAATAATAATAATAATAATAAATACCTTACTTTCCTTTCACTCAATATTTATTTTTATTTATTAATATTGTCTTCTTCTCTTCAAAAACTCATGCTCTTCTTATCTTCTTTCTTTATTTTCTATATTATTTATCCTTTTTTTCTTATTTCTTTTAAAATTTTACAATCTCTAATTCTTGTGAGGCTAAATTATTTTTATTTTTTTTCAAGTTTTAAATAAACAAATAATAGTTTTATCATTTTTTTAAGTGGCTATAAAAGCAAGGTAGAAAAAGTTTCCTCATATAATATACTTGTGTGCAATGGTTATGAATTATATTAATTATTATTTTATTTAAATTATATGATGTCAATAATTTGTTTATTTTTATGATAATTAATTATAATTAATAATAAAGTTTAGATATTAAATTTGACATGTACAATGCATGGGTTTAACTATTAAAGTTGACATATTCAGTGACTTCTTAAAAAAAATTAAAATGTACTTTTTACATTTTTTTGAAAAAGGTTAATATTTTCATATGTAATGTTGTACACGTTTCTAATAAAAATTATATAGCTACATGAACAAATGTTTCAATAAAAGCAATGTACTATTGTTAATTATAACTCTCTAACATTAACATTGCTTTGTTTCTTATCATTTTGTCGTATTCATCAAGCTTGTTGTGAAACACCCATGTCATTCTAATGATGTTTTTGTATTTAGGTTAGGAATTAAAGTCCATACACAATTTTTTATATGTAGTTCTTCCATGGACATGATTATTCAATTGTCTAGAGTTCAATATTAGAAACTAAGGCAAAGGAAGAATTGTTTTTAAAAGACAACATGATTCTAAGTCATTTAATCCTTTCACCAATGATAAATTTGTCTAGATGGTGCACAATAAACTTCAAATCATAATGTGATCATGCTTCCTGTTGAACATTTTGAATAGTTTGTCCAGGTGTATCATTTTGGTCTTCTTATTTTGTTTCAATATTATTAGATAAATTAATTTGTAACTCTTTAAAATCATCCTCTAGATCTAATAAACTAATATTATTGTTTAGTCTATTGTTGAATCTAACATGTATAAATTTGTATACTACCAAGGTTCTAGAGTAAAAATCTCCATGTGTCGTTAAGGTATTTAAGAATTTTAAAAAAATTCAATTATCCACTTTAGAAACAAAAGTTCTAAAATGATTTTAAGTGTTTAAGAAAAAGCATAAACATTCAAAATTATGGAAATATGATATTATTAGATTAAAGGATAAGTTATAACCCTTACACATAATCTCATCATGTTTATGATTCTTTTTAATTCAAACATTAATTAAAACAAGATTTATATTTTGAATTAATAAAAAAAATCAAAATTTTGCTTCAAAATCAAAAATCAATTATTGTTAAAAAATAACAATATTAACTCAAATTTAAAAGAAGAATTAAAATAAATATTTTAAAAAATAAAAAATTAAAACAAAATTTTATAATAAAATAAAAAATAATAATAATTTAGTTTAAGTGTTTCTAGATAAACACTATAACTATAATTGATGTAGAAAATAATTTTTTATATAGTGAGGCAAGTAATTGATTTGGAAAATTGTTTTCTAGACTTGTTACAAGACAGTTGATATATAATATTTGACCAAAATTTTTAAAAAGTGAATACATACTAGATCTATGCTGTAGCAAGTGATCTAAAATATCTATATTAATATTACAAAAATAATGAAATCTCATGTACAAGATCAAATATCTCGCTACCATTGTAAATTGTTGACATAAGTTATTATTTTTCTTTTTAATAATTATTTTTGAATAAGAGTTTTTTTTATTCGAAAAAATCAAATACAATATTAGAAAAATATATAATATTCATATGTCCTGCTAAACTAACTAAAATTTTGAATCTAAATTTTGTAGATAAAAAAAATATACTATAAGAGTTCCTATTTAAATGAATCCGTAGTATTAAACTTAGTATTTATCTTATATTCAAAATTATTATTTTTTTATTGTAACACATTTGAATGTAAAATGTATAACTAAAATTTAAATACACTTTAATTATATTTAATGATTTAAAATTAATTCGACATAATTTAAAAAAAATATTCAAAAAACCATATATAATGACTTTTGAAGATCATGAACTAAAGCAAATTTTAGCATGTATTTAGTAAAAGTAACTTATAAGATAAATAGAAAGCTTATAAGGTAAGAGCTAAAATATTAAAAACTTATAAATTAGTTGATTGAATTGAAAATATTTTAGTAAGATCAGTTGATAAACTAGTTGATAAATATAAAATATTATTTAATTTTTAAACTGATAAAAGAGTTTTAAAAAATCAACAAAGATAAAAATAAAATAAAATAACAAAAAAATTAATAGTTTATAATTTAATTTATTTTTATAAACTACTTAAAGTAGTTTATGAAAATAAGATAGAAGCTACTAAAATAAACTCATATACCAACAAACTTATTTTGGTCAAATTAACTTTATAACTTATTATAGTAACTTACGATACACACTTTTAATCCTCAAATTATGAATTAATTATGTTTTAAAATAAATTGTTTAGTTTTTAATTTTGATATTATTTGACTTACACATAATAGGTATATTTTGTAATAGATAATTATGTTTGAGTAATGCAAAATTAATATGAGCAATATTTTTTTTATCTAAGTATTTAAGACAATTATATATCACTACACTTATCTGAATTATTTTAATTTTAATTTTATTTGGTTTACTTGTAATTTAGTTCTGAATTTAATTTACATAATTAATTAAATTATAGTTTAAACATTTGTTTGTTCAAATTTTAAAAGAAATATATATATATATATATATATATATATATATATATATATATTTCCTTTGTATTTATTTTTATTTTTGATCATTATATTTTTGAAGACAGTCTTTATACTTTTTATTTAAAAAAAAAATTGAAATAATTGATTTTGATCTTTGTAAAATGAATAAATTTTAATTTTAGTAACTAAAAAATATTTTTCTTTAATTTTCACCTATTTAAAATTTAAAATTACCATTTTTAATCCTACGTGTTTAAAATAGATATGTAATATTTATTTGATGGATTTATAATATTTTTTAAAAATATCACACATTGACATAATACTATGTGTACTAGTAATTACTTAATCACTTAATCTTTTATTGATCACATAAGTAATTAACACATGTTAAGATAAAAAATAATTTTAAATTTTAGAAAAATGAAATAAACAAAAATAAATTTTATTAATTTTACATAAACTCAAAACATACTCATAATTTATTTTTCGCAAGGACTAATTTAAAATGAACCAACTATTATAAAAATTGAAATATATATATTAGAGAGACTAAGATAAAATAACAAGTTGCACAAATATAAAAATAATATACTATTACTTAGACTCAAAAAATATATATATATATATATATATATATATGAATTAAAAGACAAAAAATAGCATGGACAACAAGAAAATATCTAAGCGGTAAAATATCCGGCGGGCGTAGGATGAGACATAGGAATTAGAATCGTTTCCGCACACCGAAACCGCGGCACTCGTATTCGTTTATCTTTTATTTTCAGTACAAGACAACCACCTGGCTCCACTCAATTCAACCACGTAGGGTTACCCCACAATAAAGTGCACTCAACACTAAATATCTTTCTTCCCCAATTACCATCTTTTTTACACCTTTTAGTTTCGTATTTTAGTATCATTTTCTTTTAAAGTTAAGTAAACTTAATTTCAACAGAATTAATTTTAAGACATTTAATGCAATTGAAATATTTATATAAATTAATTTCAATAGAAAATTTTACTTTATCAGATTGGTGCGATATTTTAGAATAAGTTAGGTAATTTGTTATTTATTTTTTGTAAAACATAACACGGATAATATATTTTTTTTAGAAAGAATGCTTATGAATGTACAGCAACAACAACATCATCCTTATCCAAGTCGAGACTCCATTATTTAATGATATATCTTGTGTTGTGTCTCGGATAATTAATAATAGCACTCACTTTTCATTCTTTATCTGTTCTCAATTCTGGATCATTACTCTAAATCTCAACCATGAAGGCAACACTGCTTCGTCCATGTTGTGCTCCTCTCCTTGTCGACGCGCATAGCAACCGAACCTTGTCAACGAGACACGCGTCCACTGTTTGTTGTTCGTCCAGGAACCAATCCTACATCCCGAAGCTCGAACCTTTTAGCCGAACCAAGATTGAAAGGGTCGTTAAAGACCCTCCTCTGATCGAAAAATCCGAGAAAGAGCTCTTGGGTATGTCTTTATTTTTTCAAATTTCGTAACTTCTATAACGATTCTAAATACCCCTTTTGGGTATTTTGTTTTGGGGTATCGATTTAAGTTTTTTTTTTTTCTTGTTTCGGTTTATTATCTCCTTTTGATGTGTGTTTTCCTATGAACGGTGAAATCCGATTACGGTTTTCATCTCGATCTGTTGTTGAATGAACTGAATTTATTGTTTGTGGTGTGTTTTGAAATTGTGCAGATTATTGTTCAACGCTTGAAGGAGAACAATCCTATAGTTGCTGGCAGGCTTATTTTGAGATGAAGGATCTTGAAGTATGTTCTTTTTTTTTTTTTTACAGCATATGGTTATTGATCTTGTTTCCTTTTTTGTTTTGTGATAAATTAAGATTCAGTTTATAGAAAGATCCTTTGTTTAGGTGTTTTGTTGGGTGTGTTTGCTTATATTTATCCGTAAATAAAGCTTTTTTTTTAATAAATTTATTTCCCTTTTAAAATTGTCAAAGAATGAAAGTTTATGAAACTTTTTTCCTTCGCTGCCCATGTGGATTATTAATGATATATACCGATAAAATGAAAAAAAGAAAAAAATATGAATAACGGTATATTTTATATTGTTATATGGAGTTAGTTACTTTGATCACTAAAAATAATATCTAGTTACTTTTATTTTTGTTAAGGAAGATTTAATATTCTTATTAAATATTTTAAATTATTTCAAAATAAAACTTAAATAATTTTGATATTTTCAGTATAATAAATATTTATCCTTTTAATTTTCTCTCTTATGATATCTTTGAGACACTAGCTATGTTCAATTTTGAAAAGCATCAGCTATCAATGATATTCATTGTTGTGTTTGGACCTTAAATTGAATAACGAATCTGATCATCCCCATAATGTTTGAACAGAAAGAGACCACAAAAGAAGACATAGAGAGGTTGATTCTGGAGACAGGTGGTGTGAAATCCCTAATAGGATGTTTGCATGGGATTGCAATAATGCACAAACTAAAGAAGGATGGTATGAATTTGAGCAAGGATGCAAAATCAGAAGAAGGTGAAAGACTTTGTCCCATTCCTGATGGATTGCCAAAAAGTGATGATGAAGTGATGGAAGAGGAGAAAGGTAGAATGCCTGATTCACCATACACTAAGCTTCTTAGAAGCATGGGCAGGCACCCTGCATGGTATTCTCCTGCCCCTGACCATGAAACAGATTGATCATTGATGATACATTCCCTTTTGAAGGAACAAGTAATAACATAGTGGAATGGGTGTAAATATTGGGCTTTTTCTACTAATATAGTTATTTTTCTTAAATCATACCTCAGGATATCATGTAAGTGAAGTGGTGGGTTAAACTGGGGGATAAATAGACTTTTATTTGAATGGAATGGATGTCATTTTGTTTCTTTCACCATTAGTTTCATATTTTTCAATTTATTGTAAACTTTAGTTGCTTGAACTGAATTAGGTCCTTTTTTTTTTTTTTATAAATTAGACGTGTTTGTATTAATTTCCTATTTCCTTATCTCTATGTACAAAATATATATATATTTTTAAATTAGACGTGTTTGTATTAATTTCCTATTTCCTTATCTCTATGTACAAAATATATATATATATTTTTAAATTAGACGTGTTTGTATTAATTTCCTTTTTCCTTATCTCTATGTACAAAATATCGAGTCTTACCATCACATTCTCCAAGACATTCTTTCTAATATATTTTATTAATGATTGAAATTTACTAGAAATTATAAAATATGGAGAGAAAGTTATTAAATATGAAATGAGATGCACTAAAATTTGGTAGTATTTAATAACTTTTAGTCCATTTAAGAGATAATATTCAATACATTGCTAACCTTGTCTAATAATATGTATAAGATTATTATATCACCATTGTATTAAAACAAATTGTTTTGATTGCATTTCTTATAAATAATTATCTTCAATAAAAATGTTTTTAAGTATTATTTTTTTACGAGACAAGAGCGTATTTTGCAATGACAATATTTTTAGGAGTTTTTATCTCTTTCAATATATTATTTTTATTTTTATTTTTAAATTAAATTTTAATAGTTTTTAGTATTAATGGTTAAAAATAACTTATATCATTATATAAATTATTTATCATAAATATAAATTATAATTTATAAATTTAATTATACTTTTAATTTTTATTTAGTATGTGGATAATTTTGTTATCTATAATTTTAATTGCTTAACTTTTGTTAATATATTTAAAAATAAAAAATCTTAGTCTAATAATTGACTCACTATCTAATTTTTAATAGAGAGATGATGTGTTAAATTCGATAAACTAAATCAGATAATTTATGTAACATAAATATTTAATGTGAAATTAATTATATGAAATTTATAAATTAAATATTTAAAATAAATATTGAATAATTTAATATTAAATAAATGATTATATATTAAATCATTCAATATCTGAATTATGTTAAATTTAATTATATATTTAAAAATATTTATTTATTTAATTATTATTATATTCACAAAACATGTTTTAAAATAATTAAATATAATATATATTTAAGTAAAGTAAAATTAAATATAAGTATTAAGGTAATATTTGATTGATGTTATTATTATAATATTTTGTTGTAAATATTTAAATAAATTAGTATTTTTATATATAGTATTATTTATTAAATTTAATATATAATTAATTTCATGAATACTATTAAGTATTTTATTTATTCAATTTAATTCTAATTAATATATATATATATACTAAACATACAAATATTTGAATGAATATATTTATACTAAAAATCTATTACAAAATAAAATGTAATTATTATAAAAATTAATACTTTATATATATATATCAAATATAATTAAATCTTTATCATTTTATTAGTTTTGTAAAAATTAGTTTATAAAATATATTTTATGTATAAAAATTCAAATGTATATACACATATAATTTATTTAATAAATTTTGGTTTTTTATTATTATTTTTTAATAAAATAAATATATATTTTAAATTAAATTATATATTTAAAAAACAATTGAGTAAGTGAATAATAATTTGATAAATTAAAAATATTTTAGTATATATTTAAATTAAAAAATATTTTAAAATCTTATAATAAATAATTGTTATTAATGTTAAGTTAAATAAATAAAATTATATATTTTAAAATAAAGAAGGAATGATAATAAAATATCATTTATTTTATATTTTAACATAAAAGAGAGGATTTGAATTGATAATAATGTAATTTACTTGATAATTTAACTTGTAACAAACTCTATAATTAATGTTATAAATTGATTTATTAAATTTGTCACGTGATGATGTCGGTTAAAATTTAGATGGTGAGTCAATAGTTAGACTAAAATTATTTATATTTTCAAATGGATAAATTAATTTAATTTAAATTCATCTATAATAGTAGATTATAGTTTAGTAGGATGAGAAAGACGAATGAAAAAAATTTATTCCCAGACTAAACTAAAAAAATTAAAAATATAATTAAACCTAATTTATATAAAAAACAACTTAAGAATAACGAATAAGAATTAAGTTAAGGATATGTAGATGACATATATCAAACTGCTCGTAACGTTTGTATATACGAAGATTGTTTATTAAATTTTAGACTCTTATATTAATAAAAAAAATTTATATAGAATAATTCCCAATTTGTTTTCTTAGTTCACTTAACTCAGTTGCACCCTCACATCACAATGGTTTGTCTCCCACTTCCACACAATGACTCTGTTTCTCTGGTTCTGCTTCGTGGGCACGTGGAAGCGCAACCGATGGAAATGGAGAGAAAAATCCAGACTTTTCACGACCCAGTTGCAAGCTCCGGAGCCCCATGTCAGTCACGTGATCTCCACCAACATTTCCATTGCCCAATGCTTCAAAATGGGCAAACTCGAAGAAGCCCGCCACCTGTTCGATCAAATGCCGTACCGAACAGTTTCCTCTTGGAACACCATGATTTCTGGCTACTCCCAATGGGGGAGGTACCCTGATGCATTGGCCCTTGTTTCCTTCATGCACAGATCTTGTGTCACGCTCAATGAAGTTTCTTTCTCTGCTGTGTTGAGCGCGTGTGCGCGTTCTGGGTCCTTGCTTCTTGGGAAGCAGGTCCATTCCCTGCTTTTGAAATCAGGCTACGAGAGGTTTGGACTCGTGGGTAGTGCTTTGTTGTATTTTTGTGTGCATTGCTGTGGAATCAGAGAAGCCGAGGTGGTTTTTAAGGAGCTGCGTGATGGGAACCAAGTGTTGTGGAGTTTGATGCTTGTGGGTTATGTGCAGCGTGACATGATGGATGATGCTATGGACATGTTTGAGAAAATGCCTGCCCGGGATGTTGTGGCTTGGACTACATTGATCTCAGGGTATGCGAAGAGAGAAGGTGGGTGTGAGAGGGCTTTGGCTTTGTTTGGGTGTATGAGGAGTTCTGAGGTGTTGCCTAATGAGTTCACTTTGGATTGTGTTGTGAGGGTTTATGCTAGACTTGGGGTTCTGTCTGCAGGGAAGGTTGTTCATGGGCTTTGCATTAAGGGTGGGTTTGAGTTTGACAACTCAGTTGGTGGTGCGCTTACTGAGTTTTATTGTGATTGTGAAACCATAGATGATGCCAAGAGAGTTTATGAGAGCATGGGGGGAGAAGCTTGTTTGAATGTTGCTAACTCACTGATTGGTGGCCTTGTGTCAAAAGGAAGGATTGGTGAAGCTGAGCTCATCTTCTATGAATTGAGAGAGACAAATCCTGTTTCATATAATTTGATGATTAAAGGTTTTGCTATGAGTGGTCAGTTCGAAAAATCAAAAAGGTTGTTTGAGAAAATGAGTCCCAAGAATTTAACTTCCTTAAATACTATGATTTCTGTGTATTCCAAAAATGGGGAACTTGATGAAGCTGTGAAGCTTTTTGACGAAGCTAAAGGTGAAAGAAACTATGTCACATGGAACTCAATGATGTCGGGTTATATTATTAATGGTCAGCACAAGGAGGCATTGAATTTATATGTGACTATGCGCAGATTATCAGTTGACTATAGCAGATCGACGTTCTCTGTCCTATTTCGTGCTTGCTCTTGTCTTTGTTCTTTTCAACAAGGACAGTTACTTCATGCTCACTTAATCAAAACACCATTCCAAGTAAATGTTTACGTTGGGACTGCTCTTGTAGACTTCTATTCCAAATGTGGTCACTTGGCTGATGCTCAAAGGTCATTCATCAGCATTTTTTCACCCAATGTAGCAGCATGGACAGCCCTTATAAATGGATATGCATATCATGGACTGGGATCTGAGGCAATTTTACTCTTTCGCTCAATGTTGCATCAAGGAGTTGTTCCGAATGCAGCTACTTTTGTTGGTGTTCTCTCTGCCTGTAGCCATGCTGGTCTAGTTGGTGAAGGTTTGAGAATTTTCCACTCAATGCAAATATGCTACGGGGTAACTCCAACAATAGAACATTACACATGCGTGGTGGATCTTCTTGGTCGGTCGGGCCATGTAAAAGAAGCTGAAGAGTTTATCATAAAAATGCCTATTGAAGCAGATGGGATAATTTGGGGAGCTTTGCTTAATGCTTCTTGGTTCTGGAAGGACATGGAAGTGGGGGAGAGAGCTGCTGAGAAGTCGTTCAGTTTGGACCCCAACCCAATTTTTGCTTTTGTTGTTCTGTCCAACATGTATGCTATACTAGGTAGATGGGGGCAGAAGACAAAACTTAGGAAGAGATTGCAGAGTTTGGAATTAAGAAAAGATCCAGGGTGCAGCTGGATAGAATTGAACAACAATATTCATTTGTTCTCTGTAGAAGATAAAACACATCCTTATTCTGATGTTATTTATGCAACTGTAGAGCATATAACAGCTACCATTAACTCTATTATACCGTTCAATTATCTCTATAGCAGCAATGGTGGATAACATTTCTGATGCAGCCTACTCTTTATGATCTTATTTTTCTTTACGATGTGGTCATTGACCTAATATTTCTGGGCAAAGCCAAACACAAACTCCCCCAAAAGATTAAGCTGTTAGCCCAATATTGGTTTTATACCTATAATGTGCCCTTCACACAATACTCTGTTGGATTTGAAGCTAGACAATGCAAATGTTTCTTGTGCTGGAATTTAACTTTATTTGGAAAGTGCAGGTTGCAATGATTGAACTCCCAACTACATGTACTTGGTCGTGAATGATTTGATATCATTAAGGGCCAACTATCTGAAATGTTTTGGAATATTTGTTTAGAATGTTGTACAGTGACCAAAACTAGTTGATACAAAACTAGAATTATTGTCCCTTGTTGTATAACATGTTTTTGTTACACTACCATAATGTACCATTTCTAAGGCTTAGTATTATTTTAAGACAACACTGTTGCAGTACATTAAAATGGAAGGTAAAAATAGAGAATAACTACTAGCCAAGCAACTTTTGTGCCTTACTAGTGTTGTCCACCACTACAAGTTCATTCTCCTCAGCTGCCTCTTCATTTCCTACCACCTCCAATTCATTCACTACCACCCCTTGTGTTTTTACCATTTCCACTATTTTACTCTTCCCCATCTCCACAGGTTCCCTCACCTCCACTACCATTTCACTCCCCCCTGCCACCTGTTTATTCTCTCCCTCCCTGCCCAACTAGTTCATGCTCATCTACCACCAATTTTTTTCCTCCTTCTATTGACATGCAAGTCACCACCAAAATGGGATGACATTACATTAGCCTCCCTTCTTTGGGTCTTAATACAAGTCACCTCCTACACCAGCAATCATTAGACACTAAACTAGTAGAGCATGATATCACTAACATCCTTTATTATTGCCATGGTGTCAAAACAATTTATAGAAAGCCGAAGTTTCTATTTTTGAAATCTAATGGAATTTATTTTTAGTTATTTTATTTATATTCTCAGTTGATATTTTTAAACAATCAACATTTTCATTGTTTCTGTGGAATCTGGTAGAAGAATCTTTCCAGATTCTTTGGAGCTTTTTTAGGAGCAATAGATCTGAATTAAATCAATTCAGATATGTTAAGAAATTATGAGCATTTATTTCCTTATTTCTCTCCTAATTTTTAGGAGATTTTTTTTTCTATTTATTTCCATATTTGTAGCAGAACCAATCATTTAATTCTGCACAGATACCCCTATGTGCTATCATTCTTTTCTATACAGACAGAGAAATAAAATATTTTCTCTAAACCTAGATGGTATCAGAGCTTCGGCTCTGATCTCTTTCAACCATGGTGAAGACAGCAATGACTGGTGCTTCCACAAACACATCCAGCACCTCGACAGAGGTTCCAAGGAATTTTCAGATAGGATCTTCCATAGTCCCATTTGATTCTTTCTCACAAAATCCAAATCTACAACTTATTGTGCATTCACTTAATGGAAAAAATTACTTTGAGTGGATGCAATCTGTGAAGTTGGCCATAGATGGGAAAGGAAAATGGGATACCTTATTGGAGAAGTTGAGCAGCTCTCCAAGGATGACCCCTCTTTCATAAAATGGAAGTCAGTAAATTCCTTCGTTACTGCCTGGTTGATGAACTCCATGGAACCAGCAGTAGGAAAACCTTATTTATTCTTACCCCACAGCCAAAGATGTTTGGGAAGCTATTTGTGAATGTTATTCAGACTTGGAGAATTCCTCTCAGATTTTTTACTTAAAAACATAACTTTGGCAGGCTAAACAGGGCAATCAAGATGTTACAGCATATTACAACTTGATGATGACCCTCTGGCAAGAGTTAGACCAGTGCTATGATGATGTCACAATATATTACAACAGTAATGGAGATTCAGGTGAGAAAGCTAGTGGAGATATTCTACTTAGCCAGGCAAAGCAAAAATGGACACTTTGGGTTAAATTATGTGGTTGATGTTTAAGTAATGCATTTCCCTGTAAGACAGAGCAATTAAGCATCTTTGTCTACATGTACATGAGTTTCATACTTTCATTCTTGTGTTTATTATGTCAATTGTGCAAATCTGCACTTTGCAATTCCTTTTGCTTATGGCATGTTTTCTGCTGTGTCATGTTTGAAACACGATTTACTCCAGATTTATTTAAGATTAATGGTTGACTGTTTAATGTAGGTCAATGGTTGTAGTGGGGGCAAAAATAATAATTGTCTTTGTGGATTTGAGTTTTGGCTTTTATTGAGTCTGTATCAGATGCATTAGGCACTTATGCATGAGTTCCTTAGTGATCACCGGTTTTGAAGGTAGTTGTAGTTGTTAATTCTGTGGTGAATTTAGCTTCTGGAGCGTGAAATGCTATAGGCAATGCATGCAGAGGGGGCACTGATTTGATTCACAGGTATGATTCATTGCTTTTGGAAATTTTTTATTTTCACTCTCATGGGGGCAGCACAAATCTAGTCACTTATCATGCTCCTGATAGAGTTTACATATTTTGATGAAAACTATCTCAGTGTTTTCTCTTGGCTATGTATGGATGCTGTATAAGGTTATATATTGGTAAGATCAAAAGGTTGCCCAATAGCTTTTGGTTGTGGCTTATAACCTCTGCTCAGGTGTTGGCTTGGTCACTGTTTTGATTAAGTTCATGGATCTGGAAAGTATTCTGTTGAATGGGGAAAACTTTTCATTTTTATGCTTTAATCAATTTTTTCTTAGTTCTTGCATTTTGTTCTGAGTACCTGATGATATTGTTGGAAAAATGCCTTAATTGCAGTTGTCCCTAGCCGGCCTTAGTTGCGATCTCTTTTTGGGCTGCCTTAATTAAACCTTCAAGGGTGGAGGTTTAGTTCCTACATTGACTAGAGGTATGACCAAATTAGTGGATGACAACTTCTTATTTTACAAACTGATTTTATAGGATTGAGTTAGGTCCAAACCCAAGTTTTAAGAATTTTCAACAGAACCTTTGTCTTTCTCTGTCCTCATACAAATGACTGAATTTGGTTTATGTTTCAGAATACTTTATTAAATAGACAGTTGCTTGCTTCCTATGACAGCAAATTTTGGGTTTAGCAAACTACTGTCAAATCCTGTCTTTATGATCTTTTGGCTGGAGAATTTTTAGCTGCAAGCTTTTTAGGATCTGTTCAGTGGTATGGTGGGCCAGAAGCAGTTGGTTCTAATGCACGTTCCCTGTTAAGAGGTTTGGAAACTTGTTATTCTTTGAATGGTGTTCACTATCAATACTTATACGCTTATTTCTATCCACTATGATATAGACAGGAAAAGTCTTTACTACAAAGGGAATGCAAGTGCTTGAAGACGTGGATAAGGAGACAATGGACTCACCTATTGGAATTATGGTGTTGTAACTGATGTGAGGCCTATGAAGCAGAATTTAAAGGTGTTGTTACTGAGTCCAATAAAGTTTTTCCACAGAATGGAAATTGCTTGAGTAATGATATTTGCACATAAAATCGATTTTCATTATTTTTTTACCACTTGCTTTACAGGATTAGTTCCTATGTAGAATCTACCAACACGTTACTCATCTATGAGAAAATAGACCAATGAAAATATTGCATTATATGGAAAAAAAATTTATTTGTTGATCTGGTTGATATCCAATGTCATTTAGAATTAGACGTGTATGATGAGAACAGAAAGTGTGGCAAGTCTTTTATTGAAATTGAAAAAAAAAAGAAGCTAATGTAGTTAGGCATACATTATGTCTCCGTTCATTTTCGCCTTCCTTTTGTCATAGGATGTATCAAAACCACGTGTTATTACTATTTATCAAAAGACTAGAAGAAAAATAAAAAATATTTTCTTGAACTACATTACACCGAACATTGTTAAATAGAATGAAACCAAGTAACATTTTTGTAATTAAAAATAAAAAACAATTTTCAAATTAAACTCCCTTAACCTTATTCCTGTACAAAAGTCAATTTTGGTACCTCAATCGTTAGTCGAAACCAGAATTTGGCATTACTTGAAGCATGAAATGTTTGATTTTTTCTTTGTGCTACATCAAACTTGATAACAGCTATACAATGGGATACTGCCAGATGTGTTTCTCAAATAACTGGGACTTACACATTGTTTGTTTGTTTCTTTGATTTTCGTAAGCCTTCCTCTTTGAGACTTGAAATACACAGCCTGGCAACCTCTTCCTAATCTCTCACAAGAATTCGTCCGGGTTCATGGCAAAATGTTACTAAAATCTTTTGGAGTGGTGATACATCCACATTATTATTTTATAAACACTATCATTATCTCTTTTTTTTTATCACCTTATATCATCTATTATATTTTTATATATTTTCTCTCCTTAAGTGTTGAATAACGTGTAGATGTCCATGCAACACCTTTAAGTTATAAAATTTATATAAATTGAATTATTATTAAAACTTTAATAACATTCTATATATAATTAATCAACTATGCATGTAAAAAATACAAAATACAAGAATGAAAATTAAAACTTATTTATATAATAATGCATCGATTGTAAAAGGAAAATTAATTTATATGATTATTTAAAAATTTGTTTAACTATTCATTTGATTCTTATACTTGACACAACTTTAAGTTTTAGTTTTTATACGAAAAACATATATATACATGCATACAAGTTTTGTTTAGAAAGTGACTGATGATTCTAACATGATAAGCATGTGATATAAAAATGATAAACAACATTGACCTGACAATGCCATAATTGGAAATTCATGATTTGATTCCTATAGTTGATATGAAATAGTCTATATAGGTATATTACTTTACATATTAGTCCTTGTGTTAAAAAGAATAAGTTTAGTGTCCATATTACCTTTATTAATATAAAATGATTTTTGTTGTTATATTCTTCTTTTAACTTTGTCAATCTAATTCTTTCGTCTTTTCATCATCATCAAAATTAGAGTCATGTAGTGACCTTCTAGCAATGGTTAAAAATAGTTGTTAATGTACATCAAGAAGTAACTAGTGACAAGTGTTTGGAGGGGATGACATGAATGGAGGAAGTTTCTCAACAATGGTTAGTAATAATTGTTGTCTTCTTCCAAATTCTTCAAATCATTATTGTTGCTGACTCATACGATTATAAGTATCGACATTGATACCAATCACATAGGTGGGTGAAGATGTTTCCTCTACTAAAAGATGTGATGTGTATCTTCTTAGATCTTGCTTGAATGTGCTTCCTTACACCTTTTTTGTCCACGAAACCCTATTTTCACTACTCACCAAATCCATTTCTAGGTCATGCAATAGCATACACATCTTATGGTCGTGTCAAAACTTTAAGAAGTTACTTTCAATTTTGCTAAACCAATTTATGACAACTTTTAGAAGAAGACAATGAGTATTTTCAACCATTGTTGAGAGCTTTAGATTAAGGAAGTTAAAGAAGAATATAATCACATGGATCATTTTATATTAATAACAATAATATAGGGACTAAAACTGTATTTTTCACACAGACCAATTTGTAAAATAACATAATCTATATGGACTAATTTTTAAACTAGTATGAATTATATAGACCAAGTCATGAATTTACAATCATATCATTGTCATGTCTATCACTTCAACACCATATGAATCATCTGTATGTTAGTGACATATGTCTGTCATGTTATCATTGTTAACCATATTAGTAACGGTGTTGACGATAGAGAACAAAACTTAATTTTTATGTAAGTGTAAAATTTTTTTCTTATAAGGACTAAAACTTAAAGTTGTATCAAGTATAAGAACCAAATGAATATTTAAATTCTAAAAATATATATTACCCAAACTATACATAGATATACGTGTAGATTATTATAATATTCAACACTCTTATAAGACTCCTAAATATATTATTGATTATTGAATCTAAATTCTTATTATAACTTTATTAAAAACTTAATTTATATGCATTAAGAATTCCCTCTATTATATATAAGAGAAATTTCTTTTAATGTCTGTATAAAATAATTTTATTTTAATCATACATATAAATTAAACTCTTTTATCAATATTTGTGCATAAACATGTTTTTTTAAATTGAATGTATGCAATGGTGATGATTTTCTTGTGTTCTTTGAAATTTTTATTTTGTTAGAAAATTAGTATAATATAATAAATTTAGAATAATAATACATTTAAAAAAATCATACTCTTATAAATAGTGAACTTAATTATATTTTTAGTTTAGATATTACAATACTTAAATGATGTTATTCTCATAATTTTTAATTACTCAATTTTAATCTTTATATATTTAAATAGTATAATTTTGGTTAATTAGTTAACTTGACATCTAATATATGATAGAGATGTTGAAGGACTTCCACTTTTTAATTGATTGATATTTTTCTTTTAAAAATGTACAATTTTAACTCATAAAAATGAGTGTTGATAAACAATAAAACCACTGCACCACGAAGTGTGTATGATATAAATATGACAAAACTATTACGGAGTTCTCCGGGGATGTTTAGAGTGCAAACTCCAGTAACTCTTGATTGTTATTTTTGTAGATAAAAATTTTCAATTAATAACAAATTATTTTTATGCTAACTTATAAATATTTTTATACTTAAGTTGTTTGCAAAAAATTAAATATTCTTTAAATAAATAAATAAATAGAATAAAATTATATATTAAGTGAATAATTAATTAAGAAAAATAATATTGAATTGAATTATAATAATACTAATATTATCACTCATATCAATGTTGTCGTTTTCATTTTTCATTTTTTTTTGGAGTGTGTTGCTGGGAGTAGTTTCTCTATTATTTTATTACAATACAGAGAGATCACATTACATTAAGAATAAAAGTTACTTCTTATTCTTTATTTTTCTAGTCTAATAGTTAAATATAAGATATTTATTAGAATTATTAAATTAATAAAAAAATAAAAATAATTCTTTAAAAATTATTCTTGAAATAATTTAATTCTTCTGAGAAGTATAATTTTTTTTTCTCTATTTTGGGTTATTGTTAATATTATTTTATTTGTATCATATATTTTTAATTAAAAATATTATCTTATTTATACTGATTTAATTATGATTTCATTGCAATTTAACTATTAAATCTTAAAGTAGTTCTTTGAGAAGTTCAGTTATGTACAGACTCTTGATTTTTATGGAACTTCATCCCTCACATTTATATTTTATGTTTTAGTTTAAAAAAGAATGTAGAGAGGCACTCCATAGTCCATACCTCTCATTCTCCTGCTATTATATAATTTTATTTTGTTTACCTTCTCTCACATGACACAACCACAAGTCCTCATTCAATGTATCTGCACGCCGTAATCACAACCATTCAAATACTTTCTCCCAATCTCCCCACAACATATATTTTTTTAGATGTATAAATATTTCTTTTATTATTTACTTAACTAGGCTATAATGTTTAAGTTTTCTTTATTTGGCTGAATCCATGCGCTTGGGAAGAGATTGTGCCGTAAACGTTTTATTTTTCACCTAATTATATGAAATCTTTCTTATCTACCCTTCACTGATCACCATGTTTCGATAGTAATCTTATTTTGTTTTTTTCGATGATAAATTATTATAAGTAATCATTTTTATTTTTTTTATCTCACATATTTACATATTCAAAATTTAAATTTAAAACTGCATAAGTTAGAAAAAAAATTATAATATCCATTCATTTTATTTAAATAATTTTTTATAAACAAAGAAGAAAAATAAAATAAATTTCTTTACTAAAATTAATTACCTTATGTATAAGTTAAAAGTTCTCTTATAATAACTTTTTCAAAAAAATAATTTTTAATTTATGTATAAGTTAATTTTAATTCATAAAAAAATTTATTTTATTTTATTTATTTATTTTCCTAATAAATACTTATAGAAAATTTTATTCAAATAAATCCTAAGCTACTAAGGATATGCTTGAGAAAATTTACTATAAATATTTAGAGAAAAAAATAAAAGAAATTTTTTATAAATTAATTTGTACAAGTTCTCTTATTTTAATTTATAAAAAAAATAATTTTTAATTTTTACATAAATTACTTTTATCTCTTATTTCATTTTACCCAAGTTTTCGGTAGAATAATATTAGGGGGGAGAAATGGAAATAAATGAACCACCAAAAAGTTAAAACCAGCAACCACACTATATATAATAACATTAGACCTGCACTTGGCAAAGCACTAAATCATTGGCCATGGGAGAGGTAGATCCAGCTTTCATCCAAGACCCACAACACAGGCCAAACCTCTCCACAATTATCCAAGCCGAAGGAATTCCCATAATTGACCTCTCTCCAATAACCAACGACAAACTTTCAGATCCATCTTCCATCGAAGGCTTAGTGAAGGAGATTGGAAGTGCCTGCAAGGAGTGGGGTTTCTTCCAAGTAACCAACCATGGGGTGCCCCTCTCTCTAAGACAAAACATTGAGAAAGCCTCAAGGAAGTTCTTTGCACAGAGTCTGGAGGAGAAGAAGAAGGTTAGCAGAGCTGAGACTTCTCCAAGTGGTTACTATGACACAGAACACACCAAAAACGTTAGGGACTGGAAAGAAGTGTTTGACTTCCAAGCCGAAGACCCCACTTTGGTTCCTGTCACTTATGATGAACATGATGATCGAGTCACTCACTGGACTAACCAATCCCCTCAATACCCTCCAAACTTTAGGTAATTAATCTTCACTTGCAATAGTTATAAACTTTCAAATTATGGTTAAAACTTAAAACAAAAGTGCTCTTTCCTTCAATTAGTTAATGGTTTGTGTATAAAACGATGTGAATATGAGCAGGGATATAATCCAAGAGTATGTTCAAGAGATGAAAAATCTGTCCTTTAAGTTGATGGAGCTTATAGCTTTGAGCTTAGGCCTTGAGGCAAAGAGGTTTGAAGAGTTTTTCATAAAAGATCAAACTAGCTATATTCGATTTAACCACTATCCTCCATGTCCTTACCCTCACCTAGCACTTGGTGTTGGTCGACACAAGGACTCTGGTGCCTTAACTATTCTTGCACAAGATGAGGTTGGAGGACTTGAAGTGAAACGCAAAGCAGATCAAGAGTGGGTTCGAGTGAAACCTACACCAGATGCTTACATAATCAACGTTGGTGATATGATTCAGGTATCTGTAACTATATAAAGATAGAAGATGTTGAAATTTTATAATATTGGGTTTGTGGAATCCAAGTTTATGAAATATATAATCTATTAACTAGAATTGTTAATGCAGGTTTGGAGCAATGACTTGTATGAGAGTGTGGAACACAGGGTGATGGTTAACTCTGAGAAAGAAAGGTTTTCTATTCCGTTTTTCTTCTTCCCTGCACACTACACCGAAGTCAAGCCTTTGGAGGAGTTGACAAATGAGGAAAACCCTTCTAAATATAGGCCATACAACTGGGGAAAGTTTCTTGTCCGCAGAAAGGGAAGCAATTTCAAGAAACAAAATGTAGAGAACATTCAGATTTATCATTATAAGATAGCTTAAATTAGCATTGCCTTTTAATTAGCTTGTGCATCTGAAGCATACTGGTCCATGAGTGTTTCTGATACGTGGGGCTGTGATCTTGTTCTGCTAAAATTACTAGTGTGCATTATGTATGTATGCCAGGAGCATCTAATAAAAGAAAAATAAATCAATACCGTTTAAAACATGTTGATCTAAAAAATTGAAATTACATCGCTCCTTGATTTATCTGTTTGATTTATTAAAAACTACAAGTATTTATAATTTCTCTATTTATATAATGAGTTTCTTTTTTAATTTTATAATTTTTAATAAATTTTAACTAATAATAAAATATGTATTAAAAAGAATAAATTAATGAATGCGTTAATAAAGACTATTTCATTATAAAATAACCAGTCTTCTCCATCATCAATCATTTTAATTTATTTGCATAAGACTTTATCAGAGGGGCCGGCACAAACATAAGACAATCTAATTATTGTTTTAATCATTTAAACAAAAGTTATTTAATATTAGTATTTATATAATTTTTATTATTGGTTAATTTAGTATAGTAATAACTAAGATGTTTTCTTTTTTGTTTTTACTTGAGGTCTTATCAGAAGAAAAAAATATTTTTATTGTTTAAAAAACTCCTATTTTTTATAATTATCTCTCACTTAAAAATTAATTAGTCATTAATTTCAGTTAAATAAACTACTTTTAATATATCAATTTTTACTAAATTCAACTTACAAAATATTTCTGAGTTGTCTAGATTGTTTTTTTGGAAAAAAATTATTATTAATTTAAAAAAAAACTTTACCTCAAATTTTACTTTTAAGCCGAAAAATATATTTGGTCGGGTTGTCCTCTCTACTCTCTGTTATGACGTTGAAATACATATCAATGTTGGTATTATACCCGATTAAATAATTGCAAGCGTCCAAAATTAGTTTCTAGGAGCTTTTTGTGGGGCGACCGAGACTGAAACCAATAAATTGTGTATTGGTTGCATTCATCTCTTTCGGCCAATTTCAATCCCTTCCAAAACATTCTTTTAACTAAATAATTAAAGCAAACAAACCAGTTTCTCTACAAGACTAACAAAAACAATCTTTTTTATTTATCAATTACAAAGTTTCGTGCATTTCACTTCAAAGAAGTGATGATACTTCCATTCTACTTTTTGTACTTAAGTTTTTTTTTTTTTTGCATTGCTTTTTATTTTTTAGGGACACATATTATCATTGATTTGAATGTAAATGAGAAAAACCTATACTATAACGGTCGACCATTCGGTTCAGGCCTATTACGCCCACGTCTTGTTCCAGTAAGACTCAGGAGGAAGGAAGGACCCTTAGTTAGTCACATAAACGCATAGGTGGGCTGATCCATCCTAAGAGACCTGCCACCCCAGGAAAAGCAGTTAAGGCAGTTACCAGTTGGTTAAGAGATAACTTGACTAGTAAGTAATCTCTTGGATGCACCCCATAATGTATAAATACTAGGCTGATCCAAGTTGTAGATGTTGATATGAAAAACTTACCAACTATATCCAACTATCTGTATTCACAGACGAGAACAGTAGTGCTCACCATGGGGCCTCGATGAAACTTTTCCTGATGCTGCAAGATCAAGAGACTGACCTTGAAGCTCAGGAGCAAGGAAGGAGGAGGACCAGTGACAATGCCAGTGACACGCAACCAAGTTGCTAGTTCCACCTACGAAGGCGAGGAAGACACCTTGTAGAGGTTGCTCCAAGCGGTGGCATCCTTGCAAGCCCACAACGATGAGCAATCTCAGATGAGTGCGCAGACGGAACAACGACAAAGAGAGGCAGAAGAGAGGCACAGCTTGGCAGAGGAGCGACATATGGAAGCCTTAAGGACGACCGAGGAACGTGAGGAGGAGATTTGCCGA
Organism: Mucuna pruriens; assembly: GCA_025330945.1. Classification (NCBI taxonomy): domain Eukaryota; kingdom Viridiplantae; phylum Streptophyta; class Magnoliopsida; order Fabales; family Fabaceae; genus Mucuna; species Mucuna pruriens. Next base: position 2,555,628 of record JAENHJ010000197.1, read on the forward strand.
CAATTGACAACAATGAAGGCCATAATGGAGAAACCGAGAGCAGCAGCAACATCACCTGCAAAGGGCACCCAAGTTTTTTGGGCCCAATTGTTTAGTGAAGAGATTGATGGGACAACCATCCCCCCGAACTTCCACGAAGTGGTGATAGAGTCGTTCGATAGGACCCAAGACCCCATACCCACCTCCAAGCCTTTCAGACTCAAATGTATATTAGTGGAGGGAACGACCCACTGAGTTGCAAGTTATTTCCAGGAACCTTGCGAGGTATGGCCATGCATTGGCTGGCCACTCTTCCACCCCGCTCCATAAGATCTTTTAATGATCTAGCAACCTCAATTGCCTCTCAGTTCGCGACCAACAAGACGAAGTGATTGAAGGTGGTCGACTTCTTCGACATCAGGCAAGCCAAGGGCGAGACCTTTAAGAGTTACCTTGCCTAGTTCAATGACGCCACTATTAGAGTGAACGACTCGAATTAGAAATTCTTTGTGAAGACTTTTCAAAAAAGGACTATGGCGGGGCAGTTCAACAATTCCCTTGCGTTAAGGAGACCCTTGAGTATGGAAGAGATAAGGACCCGCACAGAAAAACATATTGAAGTGGAAGAGGAAGGGGCCGACCGGCTCGAGGTTAGTGTAGTAGACCAGTCAGAAAGGAGAATATAAGCACCTGTCCAAGCCAAAGGACTACCCCCTAACATTCACCCCCTTGCGCGAGAAGAGGGCTGATGATGGGCGTTTTTTACAGTCGTTTTACGCGCTTATCAAATAACTAAAGCTAACTATAGTATAGCTAACCCTAGGTCATTCTTCTCAAGGACACAGTGTGTTCAGTTGTGAATTGGTGTCAAATAACGGAAGTAGAATGCGAGATGTAAGTCTTGACTCGTCTCGGCAATGGCCGAGTTGCTCTCAACAGAGACTGAACAGAGTCGATCTCAATAGAGACGATCCGGCTTGGTCTTGGTTAAATCGCAGACAGAGCCTTCTGAGATGGACTGTCTCTGTCTCGGACTTAGAAAGCGATAAACAAAGGGGTTGAAATGCAATTGGAATCGAAAGCGTAAGTTTACTATAATCAAAATGCAATTACGCTACTCCTAACGCTATTACTATTCTTGTGTTCATGTTTAGTTCAATAATCAAGTTCTTTACGGTTCGGTCATTCCAATTACAATCCTCATCGACCTCAGGTGTTCTTATGGCAATCGCCAAAGGTTAGATCCCTTTACCATACCGAGGAATTACACAATCGCCACCTCATCGGTTGGCGGAGATTAAGTTCAAGCTGATTTTAGATTCTCAATCAACAATCGTTAAGTGATTACCTACTGAATTAGCTAAACCGGTTCAATCGGCTTAGTTTAGCATTGTTAAGTTACCGGGTGCAATCGCAACACAGTAATTAAACTTAGATTTCAGGAATGCAATGGAGTTCAGAATTCAGAAAATGCTCGTAATATTGAAAGCAAAATACAAACACAGGGCCCGGATTCGATGATTCCATCTTCCACGACGATCGCCATGGACGGCGGCGATGATTCACCTCAACTAGCCAAGACGCTGAGGTTCAGGTCCACCAGAGTGCGTTGGTGCTCCAATCGGTCTCCTCTGATAACCTTCGGCCTCTCAGTTCTCAGCCTGCATTTCCTCAATCGAGAGAAACGCCATTAACAGCACTGTGTACCACCGTGAGCGGAGGAGGAGAGAACGAGGGAGTTCGAAACTATGGACGCGGAAAAAGCCTGAATGCCAAAAGCCCCTATTCGTTCAGAGTTCTATCTATTTATACATGAGTGGGCACAGCTAACGATGCTAACAGAATTACATGTACAATTCCTATTCTGCCCTTGCTGTGACTTGCGTTGCAAGCTACTCCAGGTAGTGACGTGAAGCTGAACTGGACCCAAGGTGGTTCTGATTGCTGACATGGAGTCCCACCTGGATCTATCTGACTGGGCTCCCTGCATGGGTCGAGTCTCGGCCTTGTCGAGAGGGTCTCGGCTTGGGCTTCTGATAGCGGGCTAAGTTTGGCTGAACTTGCAATGAAGAGATAGTTATCTTAAAACCTTGATTAAGCATAGATTGTGTTTTACTTCAAGTTTAGGCCATTAATCTGGATCTTAGCTAACAGTCATCTTTTAAGCTCGTGAGTTGTTCAACGGTGCCCTTCTTAGGTCCACTTAAGATGTGCATTTTATGACCCATCAAGGGCACAAATATTGCACGACATCTACCATACCAATCTATTGAAGTATCCAAAGGAAGTGAAGGGCCAGATGATGAGAGCCAATAGACAAGAATGGTGTGAATTCCACAGGGCCTATGGCCATTCAACGGAGGAGTGCCAAACTTTGCAAGAGTAGATAGAGAGACTAATTCAAGAGGGACACCTGAGCCAGTACATTCGAGGAAGAAACGAGAAAACCTCAATCGGCCCAAGGTCCACCCGAAAGGCGAAAGGGGATGAGTTGTCCATATAAGCCCAAGATGATACCAGACATGAGGAGAGACGAAGAGAGAGGAGCATATCGCCACAAAGAAGGGATACCCATCCCCGAGATGTCATAACAACCATTTCGAGTGACGACACTAGTATGGTCGAGATGAACTCGGGCCAAAAGAGAAAAGCCTACAATGTATTGGCAGTGTGCGGAAAGGTAGACACAACCCCAACTCTGGTGATCACGTTAAGTGAGAGAGATATGAGGTATGAGCCACCTAGACAGGACGAGCCCATGGTGATATCAGTGATGACAGTCGAATATAAAGTCGAGAGGGTCCTAATTGACCAAGGGAGCTCGACCAACATCTTGTATTGGTTGACCTATAAGAGGTTGGGACTGCAGCCGGCCAACCTGGAGACATGCTCAGGAAAACTATATGGCTTTGCGGGCGAATAGGTGATGATCAAAGGGGTAATAGAGCTGGAGACCACGTTCTGAGAATGCAATTATGCATGCACCATCCCAGTGCTGTACACGATTGTTAACGTAGATGTGTCCTACAACATAATCATGGGAAGAACGACCATGAACAAGTTGAGGGCTGTGGTCTCCACCCTCCACTTAAGTATAAGTACCCGGTGGGGCAGGAGGTAGGAAGAGTATGGGTTGACCACCAGGCAGCTAGACGATGCTACGAGGCCAGCCTGAGAATAGGCTCCCAACCATCCCGGGCGGAAGAGCTAGATGTGAATGTATTGGACCTAGACTTAGACCCTAGGTGCGAGGACGAACGTGAGAGGCCTGTCCCAGCCGAAGATCTGAAGGAAGTCATCATAGGACCTAAGTCGGCTCACAAAACTCGAATAGGCATGGTCCTACTAAAGGAGGACGAAAGCCACCTTGTGTCTTTTCTATGGGAAAACAGGGACATGTTCGCATGGTCTCTGTCCGACATGGCCCAGGATTGACCCTGATTTCCTATGCCATCATCTCTCAATCTCCCCAAGATCCAAGCCAGTCGCTCAACAGTGGAGGAAGTTAGAGGAAGAAAAACAAAAGGCAGCCCAGGACAAGACCAGGAAATTACTCGCGACAAGATTCATCAGGGAGATACAGTATCCTACATGGCTGAAAAATGTAGTCATGGTCAAAAAGGCTAGTGGGAAATGGCGTGTGTGCATAGATTACACCGATCTGAATAAAACATGCCTTAAGGACCCATACTTGTTGCCCAATATCAACCGGCTGGTAGACGGGGATTCAAGCTTCGCCCTCCTGAGTTTCATGGATGCATACTCAGGCTACAACCAAATCAAAATGCACTCCTAGGACGAGGCAAAAACCGCCTTCATAACCGACTCAAGGACCTTTTGTTACAAAGTGATGTCCTTCGGATTAAAGAACGCCGAGGCAACATACCAGCGCCTAATGGACAAGATTTTCGAGAAGATAATAGACATTGATGTCAAGGTATACGTGGATGACATGGTGGTGAGATCCATAGTGGCAGTAGATAACTATAGAGCCCCGAAAAGGGTTTCCAAGTATTAAGAAGGCACCAACTCAAGCTGAACCCGGAGAAATGCTCTTTTAGAGTCCAAGCCGGAAAATTCTTGGGATTCATGTTGATCGAAAGGGGGGTCGAGGCCAACCTAGAGAAATGCCAAGCAATTATCAACATGAGAAACCCACATACGGTCAAGGAGGTCCAACAACTAGCTGGGAGAATCACAGCACTATCACGATTCCTGTCTCGATCAGTAGAGACAATCGTACCCATCTTCAACACCCTCAAGAAAGGAGATGCCTTCGCATTGACAGACGAGAGTGAAGAGGCCTTTCTAAGGATGAAAGCATTGTTGGCCACCCCCTGATCCTGACGAGGCCGATACCAGGTACCCCCCTAATGGTCTACATATGAATAGCAGATAATGTCGTCAACGTTGCAATAGTCCAAGACAGAGAGGGGAAACAACACGTAATATACTTCATAAGCAAGGTTCTCTAGGACGTGGAGAGGAGGTACCAAAGGATCGAGAAGGCATCCCTCGCCCTCATAATTGCCTTTAGGAGAATTCGCCCATACTTCTAGGGCTACCCCATAATTGTCCGAGCGGACCTGCCCATCAAGCAAGTGCTTAGGAAACTAGATCTAGCCAGGAGGATGGTTGCATGAAACGTCCATTTGTCTAAGTTCGACATTTCCTACGAGAGTAGAGGCCATATAAAAGCCCAAGCACTGGCTGACTTCATTGCCGAAATGACAACTGGGGGACCGGCGACCGAGGAAGGCAATGGATGGTTCTTATCAGTGGACAGAAAGTCCAACTAGACGGGAAGCACAACGGGTGTGATATTAGAGGGACTGAATGGAATACTAATCGAGCAATCGCTCCATTTCGAGTTTAGGGCCAGTAATAACCAAGCCGAGTATGAAGCACTGTTGGCCGGGATGAGATTGGCAAAGGAGCTGGAGGCGAAGACCTTGACGGTCAAAAGTGACTCAAAACTTGTCACAGGCCAGGTGAACAGGGAGTACCAAGCCAGAGACCCCCAGTTGATAAAATACCTTGAGAGGGCAACGAGGATTGCGACCACATTCGACAAATTCACACTTCACCACGTGTCGTGGGAGCAGAATGAAAAAGCTGATTTATTATCGAAACTGGCCACCACCCAAAGGAAAGGATTGCAAAGATCGATCATCCATGAGAGCATAAGCTGGCCGACAATCATAAAGTCGACGGTTGCTGCATGGAGGAAAGGAGGACATGGATGAGCCCCCTCATAGAATACTTGAAGGATGAGCGGCTGCCAAGTGACCCGACTAAGGCCAAGAAATTAGTTAGGGATGTAGCTAAGTACATTATCATTGACGAGCAACTATACAGGCGAGGTTTCTCTTTCCCATTACTTCGATGTGTGGAGAGCGAAGAGTCCCAGTATGTGGTTAAGGAAGTTCATGAAGGGGTATGCGACACACACATAGGAGGCCGAGCGTTGGTTAGCAAAATTGCCAGGGTAGGTTACTATTGGCCGACATTGAAGAACGATTGCATGGAGTACGTAAAAATATGTGATAGGTGCCAAAGGTTTGCGAAGGTGACCACGGCGCCCCCAAATCAACTGCACTCCATCACCTCACCTTGGCCATTTTACAAGTAAGGGGTGGACATCCTTGGCCCATTCCCACTAGCTCTAGGTCAAGTAAAGTATTTGATAATGACAGTAGATTACTTCATGAAATGGATAGAAGCCGAGCCAGTGGCCACAATATCAATGGAAAAGATCAAATGCTTTTATTGGAAGAAAATAATATGCCAATTTGGCTTCCCGGTCGAGATAGTCTCTAACAATGGGACTTAGTTCGCATCTCAGTCAACCGCAAGTTTCTGCGCTCATTGAAGATAAAACAATAGTTCACGTCGGTGGAGCACCCGCAGTCAAACAGACAAGCTGAGGCTGCCAACAAGGTCATCCTAAGAGGGCTACAAAAACGGCCCGAGGAAGCAAAAGGGAGGTGGGTTGAGGAGCTCCCCCAAGTGCTCTGGTCATACCACACAACGCCCCATTCATCCACCAATAAAACACCTTTTCGTTTGACCTTCGGCACTAAAGCAGTCATCCCGGTCGAAATCGGAGAATCGTCACCCTGAACCGCTTTATTTCACCCGGCCAAAAATGAAGACGAGTTAAGAGTAAACCTGGACCTATTGCAAGAGGCTCGGGAAGTAGCACAAATAAAGGAGTACGTAGTGAAAGTTAAAGCGGTGAGATGATAGAGACAAAAAGTTAGCCTCCGACAGTTTAAGCGCCACAACCTAGTCCTAACCTGACGAGCCATCAGATTCCCGCCAAACAAAATAAAGAAAGACCCTTAGAAGGCCAACCAAAGGCCGACCCAAGGGCTCCAACAACAAAAAAAAAGGAGGCAAGAGCCAAGTCCCAAAGAGACTCAACCGAAATCTCAAATCAGGCAAAGGAGTCCAACACGCGGCCAAAGGCCAAGCTCATAACTGCAAGAGCCAAGTTCGAAAGAGACTTGGCCGAAAGCTCAAATCATGTGAAGGAGTCCAACACCCGACCGGTAGCCAAGTCTCATGAAGCACTCCAAAGAGCCAAGTCCCAAAGAGACTCGACCGAATTTTGAAAAACCGCAGAAAGACCAAAAACAAAAGCATCGGTCCTAATGCTAAACACGTAATAAAGGAAATGAAGCAAGAAAAAAGAAAATAAACCATACCCAACAGAAATGCCGAAATATATTACTATATTAATTAGAAACTAAAAGTATAAGCATTGTTAAAAAAGAAACCAAAGAAAGCAAAGTTCCGACACCAATTAAAGTGTAAAAATTAACAACTAACAACATTATTTGAGATATACAGAAAAGTCAAGCAGCAAAATGAGGAGGAGACTTAGCCTCAACTTGGATAAACTTGCCATCCACCACCTCCTTGAAGGAACCAACTTTTGAGATGTCCACGTTTGGATGAAGGAAGGTTACTTGTCCTAAAGTGTGGGCAAATCTTTCTTTGAATTGCTCAATGATCGCAAGCCCATGCTCATCCAAGATGACATCCTTCTCCTTCAGCAGGCGGTCTCAGGCCTTGATCTCTGCTCTCAATCGGGATACCTCTTCATCAGCAGACACCCTAGTCGCCACTAGCTCCTCCTTCTCCTACTGCAAGGTTTCCACTTGAGTGTTCAAATAGTCTCGGGAATGCTCCAAGTCCTACTAAGCTAGCATCAAGTCCTTGGTTTGTACCACGACCCGATCAAGTTCAATTTGCAGGTTGGCCGTGGCGTCCCGGTAACTGTTTATCTTCCCTTGAGCCTCACCGTACTCAGCACTCAACTTCAGGAGGGCATCGTGCGCTTTCTGGTTTTCCTCGGCCAAGGCTTGCTGTTGAGCCACCAAACCCCTAAACTCCAATTCAATGGCTCTGGATAATGCAAGGGAATATTCGGCATACCATTGAAGGACCTCAAGAGACTTGGGCAACCCTAACTCCTTAGCCCTCTCGCGGTCACGAAACCAGTCGACCGTCTTGTCCACTACCTCGCCAATTAGGTAGCGAGGGTTCCAAACTAAAGGGCTTAGAGGCTGGCTCGCCATTACACCAGTCTAACCATCGTCAGCCTTGCCCCCGCCAGAGCTATTCCCAAAAAGCCCAAAATCGAAGTCCACAACACCGTCGGCTTCACCACCGACTGCTAGCATCCTTTTGGAGGGTCGCTCATAACTTTGCAGCACCCCCTCCTCAGCCATGCGTTTTCGCCAAAGAGTTGCCAACACCGATGGTAGTAGGCAGAGTGGAGTCTTCGACAGAATCCACGACAACCACAGGTGGCTGAACACTCTCCTTGACCGGTCGAGCAGTGGACAAAGGTGAGGCTTCAATGATTGCTCCCCCCACAGTTGAAGTAGTGGAGCGTGAGGAGCGCATCTTCAAAGCAACAAGGTCTTTGATAGAATAACCTGCACAGGAAAACGCACAATCAGAAAACCAAGGCCAAAAAATAGAAAAAGAGCAGGAAGGGGCCAATCACCCTTGTTGGTTACAAGCTTTGAATAGGAGAGAATGGGTAGCCGGTTGAGATCCGATAAACTCCTCTTCCTAGTCCTCCAGATCATCCCGGTCGATCGTGACCGCCAGCTGATCACTCAAATACAAGGGGAAGAGGGATCCCCAGGCTCGCCAAAGAGCAGGCTCGACCTGGTACGACCGTCCGCCATTCAGAAGAAGTGGTCCTTAAAGAATTTGTAGCTCTCCCAAAAGGGCTTCATCAACTTGCGTCGAGGCTGGCTACTCAACGATATCCAACCAACCTTCTCCACCCAACGTAAGGAGAAGAACCAAAAAAAGATGCTCAAGGAAGGTTCCCTGCCCATTTCCTCGCTTAAGAGCTCGAAGGTCCACACGAAAGCCCATCTGTTAGGGTGAAGTTGGGTGGGAGCAATGTTGAGTGCTCGTAGTACCGCCTACTTGAAGTCAATGAAAGGAAGTTTAATCCTCAACTTCGAGAGCAGGGTCTCATAGAAATACAAGAAGTGCTCCTTACTCTCTCGGTCACCCATTCGCAGACAATTTCGTTCGACCGGCAGGGAAGGACCTCTACCGACCAAGGGTCGCGACGACAGATGGTGTCAGTCATACCCACCAAAGAGTCTAGGCATGTGTAGACGGAGTAAACCCTAGGACTAATCCATGAGGGTAGTCCATCCGAATCACTTTCCTCCGCCTCCCGAAAAAGAATCTTGAAAGAAAACTCCTCTTCTGCTACCGAGGTAGTAGAATGTTGAGTTTCGTCCCCTCGCGCAAGGGAGCTGCTAAGGTGGGAAGAACCAGACGACCCATCGGAAGGGCTCCCTACGAACAAAACACGAGTGTCAACCAAGGACCCAAGCTAAATACACCATTATTTCCATGAATCATAGTTAAAGCTGGTCTATTTGTGATGTGCTAAAATAGGCCTATGTATTTGTAAGGGTGTGGAAATGACTTCAAATAAACTAGAAGTAAAATGTTGTGTTTGGGCATCTAGATCATTTATTTTTTAAATTAACCCTCCCACTTGTTGAGTCTGGTCTTTGTACAGCTTTGATCATCATATAAGTCGATTATACCCTAATAAATTATGGAAGACCGTTTGATTGTATAAATATATTTTTATGTCACACCTGCATACCCTATTTGACGTTTCATTTATCATTTTGCAGTTTCACTAATGCCTTGAGTGGGACTAGCGGCAAGTGATAATTCAGAGAACTGGTGGAAACTGGGAAGATTGGAGTCTCTTCATTCGGAGGGGATTCAAGTGAGAAAGTATTTTGGAATTTCCTTAAAATCTTGGAACCTATTCTATTATCTATAAAGAATTCCTTGATTTTCTTTGCTGAGACTGTCTGAAATGTGCTGTTTTGCAGTGCCTCAAATAATGTTGATAGTTTATTGTGCCAACAAAACTAAGGTGCCCGAACAATGATAGAATGTGGAAGTGGTTTGCACAAGTTTTCCCACAAATTGGTTGTCCATCATGTTTATTTTTGGCAGTTGCTATTTACACTTCCCCTCTTTGCTTAATACACTCTCCGTTTTGTTTTTTTGTTTTTCTCCCCCAAACTACCCTCCTAAACACATTCCCCTTGATTCTTTCTACCTTTTTTCTTCAGGAATAAAACACCTTATGAAAATATCCCCCATTCTTCTGCATTGTCTTTTTCTTTTGTTTGAAGAAATATCCCCTGTTTTTAATCAACGAATACACATGACATAAATCCAAATTAAAAAATTAAAACGAAATACTCATTCTCATGCTACCACCATTCAACACAAAGAAACTAAACACCACACCACACCACACAAACAACAATCAGAGCACACCTAACAAGCCAAACAAGCGTGTATTAGGTTCAGCTAGTTTTGAATAATTAAAGAAAAAACAATTATTAAAATAATTGATCCCAAACATGAACTAAGATTTTCACGTGACAGAGCGAAATCCACATTTAATTTGGTTGTAGGCGACGAAAACTGAGGTGGGAAACAAAACCTGGTTGGCGAGGGAAGCTTCGGCGAAACAGCGAACTTCTGGGTTGATCCACAAGACGACGTTCGCCGCCAATCGGAAACCCTAAATCTCCATTGAACTACGACGGTTGAGCTTTTCGCTGCTTGCCACTTTGCTGAAAATACTAATTTGACCAAGTATTTTCTTAAGCATTATTATGCATTCATGTAAGTTTTATTTATTTCTTGTATTTGAAGATTGGTGCTATGTTAATGCTTGTTTGTTTTGCAAGCTAAAACGCTTCTTCATATTTGAGGGAATCCTTTTCAGGACAGAAAGAGGCCTGTAATAGTTAGTTGCACTGTTGCACTTGCACAGCAGGTTTTTACCATATTTGTATATTTCTCCCCTAGAGAGGCTAATTTATATTAATTAACCCAAAGTTATTTTCAATTTTTATTGTTACTCACCACGGGCACATTCATCCCGTTTATAAATAAGAAATAAAGTCTGAGAGGGGACAGGGATACTGGGAGAAATCGAGATTATCATTTTATCTATACTTATATTTTCTTCTCATTCCTGCACCTTTGCTTCTTTGTTTGCAACCTGATGAGATTCACCATTTTTACAAGTTTTTTTTTATTATTATTAAAAAAAATTTAAGTGAGTAATTTGAAGGCTCACGAGATCACGAACAGGACGAACCTCCATTTTATCTAGTTACCCCCTATATGCATACATACGCATTCCTTTCACCTTAAATAATTTTTTAATAAATTTATTATTATTGGGTAAATTGTTATTTGTAAACAATAAAAAAGGTAAATAAATAAACATGCAAATATAATTACAATAATTAATTATATAAGGATGCCACACAGTATTCTTTCAATGAATTCAATTACTATAAAAATAACATTTAATTTGATTTAAACTTGAAAATAATAGTATAAAATTTTATATAAAATACTTATTATTTTATATAAACTTGAAAAAATACTTATTATTTTATATAAAATTTAGACTTAAATATTTTTTTGTTCTCTTAAATTTTTACTAATTTTGTTTATCGTTTCTTAAATTTAAAATTGTTTTTTTAGTTTTTACATTTTCAAAAATAACTGTTTTTAGTTTCTTGCCTTACATTGCGAATATAATATAAGTAATTATTTGTTATGTTAATAGTCAAAAATTGAAGAATATTGGAGGAAAAATTTTAGGATTAATAATATCATATTATTTTTTTGTTATATACGTGGTAAATAATAATTTGTATTTTATTTTTTTTGTGTAAGATGAAGGAGTAAAACCAATTATTTTTTAAATGTGAGAGCTAAAAAGATAATTTTAAATTTGAGAGATGAAAAATAATAATGACCTAAATTTAAAGGACTAAAAAAATATTTAAGTTAATTATTTATATATTAAAAATATAATATTATATGTTATAATAACTTTAAATGAGTAATTACTATAATCTAATAAATTAGGATATTTCACACTACCACATTATCTTTTACAACTTCATCATTACAATAAAATCCTCTCATTAATAATAGGAAGAAACTTTATCTTTGATTGTATTAATTATACTAACTAAACTATATTTTTAGTCTCTTTATAATTTCTCATTTGTAATTTTGGTGCTTTTATAATTTTTTTTGTAATTATAATTTCTAAATTTTAAAAAATTATAATTTTAGTCTTATAGCTAGTTCACCATTAATCAATTTTAATGTGACATATTGATTATAATAGATCCTAATTGTTGACATGGATGGTGACGCTCTCGTGACTTAAACCAATACTAATTTGTTTAAGTCATAATATAAATATTATATTATGTATAATATAATTGTATGAATTAATTGTATTTTAAAATATTTATTTAATGTTTAAAGATTTGTTTTAAAATAATAAATACTAAATTTATTATTTAAAACTAAAATAAAATATAATAAATAAATTATACAATTTTTTATTTAAGATGTTTTTCATACAATAAATATAAATTTATAATTAATTTATTTTATTATTTTACTTTATTTTCTTCTCATATTTTTCTATCACATCATTAAGATTGTATTATCTATTTTATATTTTAATATTTATATTATTTAACATGTTAAAATAATATACTATATTATTATTTTAATATTATTGTAATACAGTATTAAAGATGAGAAGTTTGAAAAGTGACTATATATTTATACTTATTTCTATTAAATAAAAATTAAATTGATAAAGTTAATTATTGAATATTTATAATATAAATATGTTTTTAATATTTTTAATATTACTATGTGATATAATTACATTTTTGTCCCTTGTCATTGTGAAAAATTAATTTTTATTTAATATTTAATATATCAATATTAATTATTTTAGTTTAAGTAAATGATTAAATAATATAAATATTATAATATTAAAATAATATAATTAACGTGAATAATCACTCACATTCTCTTATCATATAATAAATAGATGTGATAAACTAAGTAATAGACCAATTGAGAGGAAAAGTTAAATAAGATTTGAAGTCATGTGCGTTTATCTTATTTCTTTTTTAACTTAAGTAATTTGAGATATCTCAAATTTGTACAATATTTAATTATAGGTACAAGTACTTTATTAAAAATAAATTGAAAATAAAAAATTGATATTTATCAAAAATTTCCCCATATCTTGAGAAAAACTTAAAAAAAAAAACACTATACTAGATAAATTATAGAGTAATATTTGATAAAAGTGTATAAAATTGATTATAGTAGTAGATTATTCATTTTAAACAAGAAAAAAAATGCTTATTTGAAAAAGTGTTTTTTTTAACATAAATTGGTTATTTCATGAACATGAATTGTTTATCAAATATGTTTTCTTTAGTTAATTAATTCATTTAAATTATAGAGTAATATTTGATAAAAGTGTATAAAATTGATTATAGTAGTAGATAATTCATTTTACACAAGAAAAAAAAAATACTTATTTGAAAAGTGTTTTTTTAACATAAATTGATTATTTGATGAACATGATTTGTTTATCAAATGTGTTTTTCTTTAACTAAGTAATTAATTTATTATATTAAAAAATCAAATCAAATATTTAATTTATAATAATTAAAAAAATATAAAATATATAATTAATTGTTAAATTTTAACAAATAATTTAAAGATGCATTCATTTAAATTATGAAGTTTTAATTCCTGTAAACAATTATTTTATATGTCAACTTTATTATTTTATTATAAATGTAAAATGCTTAATTACAATGTAGGCACAAAATATGTGAAAATTTGAGAGTTGTGGACCAAATGTCGAAATAAGAATCAAGGAAGAAAAAGTAATTAGGTAATAAAATATGTAAAATTTTCAAACTAGAATGACAAAATGTGTAATTTTATTCTATGACCATGTTATCTGTTACATCAATTACTACCTATACTTTTATGTCAATAGTCAATATGTCATGTTAGTATTCAATGTGTTATATATATCATTAATCAACTTACCGAATTAGTCGTCAATTAATAATGAAAAAAAATATCAATTGAGAACATAACAAAATATGTATGCTTTTAAAAGTTAAATGACAAAATATACAAAACAAAGTAGTTAGGTAATCAAATTTGTGAAATTGTAAGAAATAAGCGACAAAATTTACAATTAAACCTTTTTAATATTTCATTGCCGGTTCGTGTTTTTACTTTTTTGAACTTTTTTATTTAAAAAAGTATTTTAAAAATTTTTGTTATCGTGAAATAAATTGTTTTCTAGAAAAGATTAAAAATTTAAAAAAAGAAGATAAATTTAGTGTTATTCTGGTTGGCAAATCTGATGCGAGGCCTAAAAAGCAGCAATTAAAGGTGTTGTGTTGCAATTGATGCAGTTAGGCAAATTTTGTTTCACTTGCCTTACAAGATTAGTTCCTACGTTCCGACAAGTTACTGATGTAGCTAGGCATGCATTATCTCTCCGTTCATTTTCGCCTTCCTATCAAGGGTTGGTTTGTTATTAATTGATTGAAAGACAATGGGAAGTGGATGAGTCAGATATTGCTTTGATATTTATTTCATTTTTTTTTACGTAACAATGCTATGTGATTTTGTTGAATATCGATCCTCTGCGGTTGAAAAATAACTGTATGAAAAGCAGTTCAATCTTTGTCATAATTTTTTATTAATATTTTATTTAAATAAAAATATATATATCAATGATTAAAATTTGTGCAGTTTAAAAATGAAATGAAGAAGATCTTGATCCGATTTTGTTATATATTTTCTGATTAATGTCGATTGTTGTCATTATTATTGTTTATGGCTCTTTTATCTTGATCGGGTGTCCTCATTGTTGGTAGGCATGTTATTACTACTTTAGCATAACACTGGAAGAAAAAAGTATAGAGCACATGTCATAGGACTTAACAATGTTAGGTGAAATCTGGTTTGAGAAAAAATATATTTTTAATTATAAAAATATTTTTTGTTTTTATTTTCGGTGATCAATGTTTTTTATGTAAACTTTCGAAAAAAAAAGAATGAAACCAAGGTAATGTTTTTGTAATTTAAAAAATTAAAAAATAAAAACTATATTTTCAAATTAAACGCCCTTAACCTTATTCCTGTGCCATTTTATGTACATTCAGCAGCCTTTATCCACTGATTGCGTCCGTACAAAAGCCGAACTTGGTACCTCCATCGTTAGGCCAAACCAGAATTTGGCATTACTTGAAGCAAGATTTATTTATTTATGATATAGATGTAAAATATCTTCGTCCATCAATAAGTATTTTTTAAAAAATATAATTTTTTTCATACCTAAAATTAAAATATAAATATATATTAATTAAAAAATCCAAATAGTTATTGCTCCGACCTACCAATAATTTCTTTGTGCTGCATAAGCTTGATAAAGCTATGCAATGAAATACTGGCAGATGTGTTTCTCTGTTGCTCTTTGACAAGGGGACAAGTGACACAACAGTTATCTTAAAAATGACTTTGCTGACATAAATTAGAAGCAATGACAAAATGTGAAAAAAACAACAAAAAATGAGTGGGATTTGGGGATGACTCGGACTTACACATTGTATGTTTGTTTCTGTGATTTAAGCCTTCCTCCTGAGACTTGAAATAAACAGCCTGGCTATCTCTTCCTAATCTCACAAGAATTCCTCCGGTTTCATGGTAAAATGTTGCTAAAATCTTTTGGAGCGGTGATTTACATCAACATCACTATTTTATAAATATTCTATCATATTTTTATTTTTATTTTCTATTACATTGTATCATTTATTATATTTATATTTATATTTTTCTTTCTTTCGTTAAATGTTGAATATCATGTAGTGGTGTATGCATTACCTTTCATATTATAAAATTTATATAAATTGAATTATTATAAAAGAATTTAATACCACTCTATAGAAAATTAATCAACTATGAGTATAAATAATACAAAATACAAAAATGAAAAAATTAAAACTCACCTCTTTATATAATCACGCATAAATAGTACAAAAGAAATTAATGCATATAATTATTTAAAAATTGGTTTAACTATTTATTTGATTCCTATATTTGATATAATTTTAAGTTTTAATTGGCTGAGTGAATGTGAGATAGACTCCACAATCTACTGATACTATTCCTAATGTTAACTAATACAACTATAAAATTTAGGACAAACATATCCCAAGTCTAGGAAAAGAAAAGATAATTGTTAATCTATCATGTCAAAATATGTATAATTGACAACTTCTGGTTCTTGATGATAGTTTTTTTTTTTTGGTTATCTTAATAACCACTGGCTATGCTATTAAGAAATGGGAATGAATACATATTGCAAACAATGGATTTTTGGCGATTGCAAAGTTTCTTTCTATTTATTGGGTACTATGGTCTATGGATGCTGATAAGGCAAAGCAAGTTCAAGGTTTCTAGTTTCATAGGCAAATGGATATTTCTTTTCATTCATGAAACAATAACGAATTCATGAAAATAGGCATAACTACTGTTGATTTTGTTAGTTGTAATTCCTTGTTCTTTCATTTTATTCTTTTATGTGTTTCCATAATTTCTTTAGATAGTTTAGGTCGTCATTGATTTTAATCCCAAAATTTTTGAGGATTTGATTCCGTTCTCTACGTATATTCACACAATTCTCTCATGTAAATTATATCCAAGTTGCACATAACTAACTATATATTTATATCCATCAATTTATTACATTGATAAAGACTTATGGTGAATAAATGGGGTTGCCCTTTCACAATAAAATTGTTGTTTTAGGGTTATTTTATGTAGTTACTATGACGTTGTTTTGTTGCTGTTATGGTGTTGTTGTTATGGTTATTGTTTTGATTCGTCTCAATTAGTCATATTTTAATATATATGAGATTTGATATTGTTTCAAAAGATAAAAGTTTTAAAAATATTTCATTATTAAACAAAAATTTATGTATTTGATTTTGCTTTGAGATCTTGCTGGTTTGTATGAGGTTGGAAGAATATGTGTATTAAATTCATTTGTCTTGAGTTATTAATTGATGTTTTTTTGATAATTTTGACTCACTTTGTCTTGTTGCATGAAAAAATAATAAAAAATAATGTTATTTTTAATATTTTTTTTTAATTTTTTTTTTGTATCTAGAATAATTTTTTAAGTAAGATTAATTTGACTTGATAGCTTGACATGGAATCAGACTAGACCTAAGACCTAAGAAAGTAGTTTGAAGGAAATGTTAATTGATCATTTTGTTTAAGTTCATGCTTTGGCTTGCCGCTCATTTTATCAACTTTAATTGTCATAGAACATAGGAAAATATAAGGAAGTGAAATTGTATTTTGAAAATTTCTTGAAAACCCTTTTCTAAACACCGGTTTTAAGTATTAGACGATTGGATCGTCTCATTCATTAAAAAAAATTTTGTTTACTTTCAATATATTTTGTTACCATTTTTTTAATTTTTATTATTAAGTTTTTCCATTATGTGATGACTTAACAATCATATTTGGATGCAAAGTGATTTGCCACGTTACTAATAAGTATGACATGATAATCACATTAATTTTTTTTTAGTAAATTATGTTTTAGTTCCTCATCTTTTTACAAAATTTATTTTTATTCTAACAAATTTTTGTCTAATCTTAGTTTTTATTTTTTTATTTTTTATGAAATTCACTTTTAGTTCCTCGATAATTTTAAAATACATATAAAATTCTTGTACATATAAAATTCTTGTACATATAAAATTCTTGTACATATAAAATTCTTGAGGATAAAAGTGCAATTATCTCATACAATTAGGATTGACAATGAAGTAGAATGAGTAAATGTTATATTCTTCTTGTACTCATATATACTTATACAACATTCATCAATTTTATATATATTCACGAGTATCTATTGATGTTCATGGATATTTGTTAAAATGTAAATTTTAAATAAAATAAAGTACAGCTAAAACTAAAATAAAATATTTTAGATATATATTTATACTAATTTTTTAAACATATATTTATACTAAAAATAAATAATTTAAAAATATATATTCGTACTAAAAATAAATTATAATAAATAACATACTATCCCGTACGACCTCGTAAATAAAATGATATCCATTTAAGTAAATTTTACCTCCTGATATATAGGCAGATACAATTTTTTTAACATCCTTACGTGCATTAATGTTATATAATATATATTTTATATTATAAATTAAACTAGTGAAATGATTTACTTATTGTGTAATAGGCTATAGGATCTATTTTTTTTTGTTTTGTAATATTTTTTAAATCATTTATCTTATATAATATTTAAAAACATGTCGTGATATTATTTAATAGTACACAAGTTATTAAAATTATTAAATAACATACTGTATACATTAATAAACTATGGAACAAGAATATATTACATAATTTTCTTTTGCTTACTTTCTCACATGACACAACGACAAGGCATACACACTAGTCCTGATTCAATATATCTGCACAGAGTAATCACAACCATTCAAATACTGTCTCTCAATCTCGTTACAACATATTTTTTCTCAGATGACATAAATATTGCATTTATTATTTACTTAACTCGGGTACAAAATGTATATCTTTCACGTAATTATATGAAACAGCTTCCTACCAGTACCAGACAATGTACGCCCGATTGTGATAATCTTATTGTGCTTCTAAGAATCTAATTGGTTGAATGTTTTCGGTAGAACAAAATATTAGGTGGAGAAATGGAAGCAAGCGAAGCACGAAAAAGTAAAAAGCAGTAACCACGAAATATATAATAGCATTAGACTCTGCACTTGGCAAAGCACTCAATCATCAAGCATGGGAGAGGTAGACAGAGATTTCATCCAAGACCCACAACACAGGCCAAAGCTGTCAACCAGCGAAGCCGAAGGAATTCCCATAATTGACCTCTCTCCAATAACCATCCACACACTTTCAGACCCATCTTCAATTGAAGCCTTAGTGAAGGAGATAGGGAGTGCATGCAAGGAGTGGGGGTTCTTCCAAGTTATCAACCATGGAGTGCCCCTCACTCTAAGACAAAGGGTTGAGAATGCTTCAAGGATGTTCTTTGCGCAGAGTCTGGAGGAGAAGAAGAAGCTTAGCAGAAATGAGACTTCTCCCATGGGTTATTATAACACAGAGTACACTAAAAACGTTAGGGACTGGAAAGAAGTGTTTGACTTTCTAGCCAAAGAACCTACTTTCATTCCTCTCACTTCTGATGAACATGATGATCGAGTCACTCACTGGACTAATCCATCCCCTCAATACCCTCCAAACTTCAGGTAATTCATTTTCACTTTATCATAGTTATATATAGATAGACAATTTGTTGATGTGCTGTGTATAAAACGATGTGAATATGGATAGGGATATAATCCAAGAGTATGTTCAAGAGACGGAAAAGCTGTCCTATAAGTTGATGGAGCTTATATTTCTGAGCTTAGGCCTTGAAGCAAAGAGGTTTGAAGAATATTTCATGAAAGGACAAACTAGTTTTATTCGATTCAACCTCTATCCTCCATGCCCTTACCCTGACCTTGTTCTTGGTGTTGGTCGACACAAGGACTCTGGTACCTTAACCATTCTTGCACAAGATGAGGTCGGCGGACTTGAAGTTAAACGTAAGGCTGATGAAGAATGGATGAGAGTGAAACCCATCCCAGATGCTTATGTTATCAACCTTGGTGATATGCTTCAGGTACTGGTGCACTACCACCATATATATAAATTGTTTTATTCCTTCATTAGTGGAGGGAAATTTTCACTTGAGGATTGGGGTTTCTTGTGCAGGTTTGGATCAATGATGCCTATGAGAGTGTGGAGCACAGAGCGGTGGTCAACTCTCAGAAAGAAAGGCTTTCCATTTCATACTTCTTCTACCCTGCATATGACACTGAAGTCAAGCCTTTTGAGGAGCTAATAAATGAGCAAAACCCTTCAAAGTATAGGCCATACAAATGGGGCAAGTTTCTTGTCCACAGGATGAACAGCAATTTCAAGAAACAAAATGAGGACAACATTCAAATTTATCATTACAACATAGCTTAAAGGCTAGTGTATTAGCAACACCATTTAGCGCATGCATGTCAATTGGGTTTGATATTAGAAACGTTGATCCAAGAAACGTTTCTGATATGAATCACCGCAATTGAATTTACTGCTGAATTTCCTAGTGTGCTTTATGTATGCAAGTATCACCGAATAAAAGAACTAAAATAATACTATTTAACATCGTTTGGACCTTTACATGATCCTCTCCTTTTGCTTTTCGTTGCCAACTACCTAGTAGCCTTTTGCAGGATCAACCGAAGGCATTGAATGACTTATTATCTCTTGGAAAGTTTTGCAATACACTTGATTTGAATAATAAAATTCATAACAGGTCTTCCCTTTTGTATGTTATTCATGCAAAAGCGTGCTAGCAAGGTAATCCAATTAAGTGACAATATGTCATGTTGTCGAAATCCACACCACTTAAACTCTGGTTCAATCTTATATATATCCCACGTACATTTAGGTCTCTCAGCATCCAACAACACTTTACACCTTCAGCATTGTAATGGCTTTTGAAACATGAACCCGTTGTGAGACATGGACTCAGACCAGAAATGAGTTGCCAGCTACATTGTCCCAAGCCTTTTACTCGAAAATATTCAACAGGTGATTACAAGTTTCAACAGTACCGAAATATATGGCAGAGACAAATTAAATACAGATTTCATTGGCCATTATTGTACGTGCACCATTGGTAGAACTCAAGTCAAATCATAGTTTGATGTTAGTTATGTTAGTTATTAGCTAGTAATCACAGCAAGTCAAACCAACAGCAACTAAATAATAACAGCAAGTCATTTAATAATAATGAATAAAAATAGAATAGTGATAAACAAATAACAGCAAGTCACAACTACAATTGACATTGCAAATATTTACTAATCACGGTAATTATGCAATAATAACAAAACAATGACCCTTATGTGACAAATTCACTGAGGACAAGACTTAGGATATAGTTTAGCTTAATTGTATTTTTAGGTTCTATGGTGATGATTTTATTCTTTCAATTTTTTATTACTTGATTTCGATCTCTATTTTTAAATTATGTAATTTTATTTCATTCAATAAAAGATGGTGACGGTTGACTCAGTTTCAATTTTTAATTACTTGATATATTTTTTAAAATGTATAATTTTTGTGTGTCTATATTGAACTCACAAATAGTATTGTTAAATAATAAACTACTATATTTGTTTATTTTCTCTCTCTATATTTTTAAATTATACAATTTTATTTCACCCATTGTGGCAACCAAAATTGCGATGTAGGACTATGGATTGAAATGAAATTCAAAATCGAGTCCTTTTCGAGAAGGGATTGGGGATACAAAATTGGTTCGACCAATAAGGTGTCGAGACCGACTCGGTCTTGTTAGAGTCGCCACCGGCATTTTGCTTGGGAAAATGTTGGGAAATCTTGAATGGATAAGGCTGATCTTGAATCAGAGAATGGACTCAGGAGTCAGTTACGTGCAGGGATCACGGAGTATCCCAAGTCTATCACATGATAGTTACCCTAACTAGATGCGTGAATGAAGATGACTCTTACATTTTGTTGATACCTTTCTAAGAATGAAGTCTATTTAGAAGGGATACACATACATGTTTTTGGGATTTTTGGGATGCATAACTTGATAAGAGTGTGCCTCTTGCTCCTACGTACCTCTTTTTTAGGAATCAAAGTTCACGTAGTTCTAGATATTAGATGATTAGGTAGGAAGGAGCCGAAACCTACTCGGCTTCGCTGGAATGGGAAAGTGTATCGAAGCGGAGTCGGCTGGTTGGTATGGAAGGGTACCGAGACTGACTTGGCTCCAAGGTTACACGTGTTTTGACAGTGTGAAAAGACGGACTATCTGTTAGGCATCCATGGGCTAAATGATAGTGGAAAGGGGTGGACTGTCCCTTGGGGCGTCCACAAAGTTGGATTAGATGATTAGACGGAGTTAGCTGAGATGGAGTTGGCCAGACAAAGTCGGCCCGGTGGTATGAGAAGGAGTGCTAAGCGTGTGCTTGAAAAATGGGAAGGGACGAGGTATCTGTTAGGTACCCGTGGGTTAGGTGAGGGTGTGAAGGAATGGACTATCCATTAGGCGTCCAGGGGTTAAATGACATTGAAAAGGGATGGACTATCCATTGGGCCGCCATAGGCTAATTCACAATGACAAGGGACAGACTATCCATTAGGCATCCATAGACTAATTGATAATGGAGTGAGGGTGGATTATCCTTTGGGGCGTCCTCAACATTGGATAGGATAATTGGACTATCCTTTCGATGTCCAAAGACCCTTTAAATTGAATGAATTGTCCTTTAGGTGTTCATAGAGTTTGGATGGGATCAGCAGACTTTTCTTTCGGTGTCCAAAAATCCCTTTATAGAATGAACTATAAGTTGGGCGTGAACGGCAATTTAGAGATGACTATGACTGAAAAGCTCAAGGATAGATGCTGAGGAGTCTAAGGATAAGTGCTGGGAGGAGGCCGAGACCGACTCGGCATAAGGTACCAAGACCGACTCGGCCAACCGGTTTTAGGAAGGTGACCGAGATGGAGTCGGCCAGGCGAAGTGTCAACTTGGTAATTTGTGATGTGTGTGATGTCGGGTTTGGAGCTAACATAACTCTTGGCTACTTGGAGCAGGGGTTGATCTAGAATTACCTAAATGGAGAAGTGTATTGGTGCAAATGAAATGGTTCCAAAAGGAGGTCCAAGACCGACTCGGTCTGGTTGGGTATCCACTACATATTGGCTAATGCGTATACATGACTGGTGCTTGGTGTTGAGAGTTTAGTAGGTCGGGATGTAAATCACAATTTACGATATGCTAAACTATTCTATGATGGCCTAAGGAAATGTATATCTATGGAGTCTTGTGTTGGAAAACTTTATCTAAATCTTTAGGGTTCCTTATAATCT
This sequence comes from Mucuna pruriens, assembly GCA_025330945.1. Taxonomy (NCBI): domain Eukaryota; kingdom Viridiplantae; phylum Streptophyta; class Magnoliopsida; order Fabales; family Fabaceae; genus Mucuna; species Mucuna pruriens. Next base: position 2,578,090 of record JAENHJ010000197.1, read on the forward strand.
ATACCGTTATATCAGATCATCAAAACTATAAATAAGAAAGTATAAGTAACTAAATACCTGGGAACCATTGGTTTGTGGTCTTCAATGTCTTCCACCTGATTGAGAACCATTGGTTTGTGGTCTTCCTCAACCAAATCGCCTTAATTCCTCATGGGACCTTAGCTTCTCTTTTTTGATGGGGAGAACAGAGAGTGTTCTTTGGTTTGGTATATTGGGGACCATAACCTTTCCTTATGTGTCAGCCTACATATAGGGTTCCCATTATCCCCTAACGGGCCAACCTGGTATCCACTCATTAAGCCCATATCAAGTCTTATCAGGAAGTCTTTTGATTACTTAATTGGATCACTTAAGATTATAATCACTTTAAATAAATAGCCATATAATTGTATTTAAAATATAAAGCCCACATGATTACAAGAAATTATAAATTTCTAACAATCTCCCACTTGGGCTTCATATTTTCTTGAAACAATTATATTACTCAATTCTTTAGGCGCGCCAGTATGCTATTTATTTTAGACTTCCTCTTGATACAATCTGGTCCATCTTATACATTAACAATGGAACCATTGCATCTTTAATCACTATTCAAGCGTGACTAAATAACGATGATCACCATATTAATATACTCAATGACATAGATCAAATATGGATGAGTGGCATGGAAATTACATGCAATGTGATCTCAAACATGTCTATTTCCAATTGGTCCTGATTTTTAATCTTTATGGAGATCAATCCAAATTCTTGTAACATAATTAATATATATAAGAAAGCATAAGCGAGTTCAAAATATAAATTTAAACCATCAACTTTATTTCTGCAGAAAATAAACAACAATTAAATTGTTCAAATTGAAACATAAAACATATAGGCTCCCACTGAACTAAAGTACCCTAAGGAATAATACCCATACGAGCAGTGTGCTCCTCAAAGAACCTTAGGTATTAGCCCTTTAGTCAATGAATCAGCTAGCATAAAACTTGTTCCTGTATGTTTTATGAAAATTTGTTTATTTTGAACTCTGGTTGGATGCCTCGAAGCAAGCCATAAACTCTATAGCTATGGTCAAAGAGGCTATAAGAGTCTGTTCAATAAACTTCTAAGAGATAGCTCCTCCAGCCAACATATAGATGTATCTAGACATGGAGCGTTTGCTATCTTAACATCCAGCAAAATCGGAGTTAGAGTACATGATGATCTCCAAACCTTCAGACTACCGATAAGTAAACATGTATCCTTTTGTTCTCTTTAAGTAACGCATCACGCGTTTAAGTACCTTTCAATGCTGCATTCCAAGATTACTTAAATATCTGCTCAAAACTCCTACCATAAAAGTAACATGGGACGAGTACAAACTTTAGAGTACATTAGACTTCCCATTGCTAAGGCATAGGGAATCTTTTGCATCTCATTTCTTTCAAGGTCATTGATGGGGCACTATTTTAGACTAAATTTGTCTCCCTTAGCTATCAGGGTGTCTCCTAGTTTACTATCTTTCATGTCGAATCTCTCTAAGACTTTGCTGATATAGTTCTCTTGTGACAACCTTAGGATACCTTGAGAACGATCTCTTAGTATCTGAATGCCTAACACAAAAGAAGCTTCCCCAAGATCTTTCATTTTGAAATTCTTCGTTAGAAATCTCTTGGTTTCATGCAACAAGCCTGTATCACTACTAGCAAGTAGTATATCATCGACACATAGTACCAGAAATATGTATTTACTCCCACTGAACTTATGATATACACAATCATCAACTACATTTGCCTCAAAACCATATGAGGTAATGACTTGATGGAACTTGTGATACCATTGACGAGAAGCCTGTTTTAGGCCATAGATGGATTTCTTTAGTTTGCATACCATAGACTTAGATTCGTTTGAAACAAAGTTTTCAGGTTGCATCATATAAATCGTTTTCATCAATGTCGCCATTTAGAAACGCGATCTTAACATCCATCTGATGTAGCTCTAAATCAAAATGAGCTACAAGTGCCATTACGATTCTAAAAGAATCCTTTGAAGATACCGGAGAAAAGGTTTCTTTGTAGTCAATGCCTTCCTTCTGAGTAAAGCCTTTAGCAACTAGACGAGCCTTATATCTTTCGATATTACCTTTAGAATCCTTTTTGGTTTTAAATATCCATTTGCAACGAATAGGTTTCACACCTTCAAGTAATTCGACGAGATCCCAAACGTCATTGTCTTGCATAGACTTCAACTCATCTTTCATGGCATCAATCCATTTTTGAGAGTTAGAACTCTGCATAGCTTGATCGAAGTTGATTGGATCATCTTCTGTCAAACCAATGCCATCTTCATGTTCTTGGAGAAAGACAATGTAGTCATTTGGAATTGCGTGTCTCCTCTCTCTAATGGATCTCCTTAACGGCACTTGTTGAGGTTGCTCTATTGGTGGTTGAGGAAGAACTTCATCACAGTCTTGTTCTGGAACAATGTCAGGAACAATAGTTTGAACATTGTCTCCTATTACTGGAGTTATTTCTTGAATAGTAATAGGCACAAGGACTTGACCAATGTCATTGATGGATTCTTCCTCAAAGACAACATTCCTTATGTTCTCTTCCTTCCCAAACTCAACTTCCTCAAGAATCCTCGCATTATCCGTTTCAAAAAAGGATCTTGAAGTGGGATCATAAAACTTATAGCCTCGAGGCGTTCTCAAGATAGCCAACAAAATAACATTGCTAATCGTTTTGAATCTAGTTTTCTTTCATGCGGCTGTAAGGGCGTCTTCAAATTGGACAACCCAAATGTGAAAATGATTGATGCTTGGCTTTTTACCGGTCCAAAGTTCATAAGGGGTTTTGTTAATCGCTTTATGTTGGACTTATTAAGGATGTGAATCTGCGGTCTTTAAAGCTTCTCCCCAGAGTGACTCTGGTAAAGAAGAATGACTAATCATACTTCTTACCATATCCTTAAGAGTCCGGTTTCGTCGTTCTGCCACACCGTTCATGCTAGGTTTGCCTGGCATGGTGTATTGCGGAACAATTCCACACTCTCTGAGAAAAAGAGCGAAAAGTCCTGGACGTTGTTCTCCTGATCCATCATATTTACCATAGTATTCACCACCACGATCAGATTTGACGGCTTTAATTTTCTTTCCAAGTTGAAGTTCAACTTCAGCTTTAAAAGACTTGAAAATGTCTAGGGATTGGGACTTCTCATGTATCGAGATATAGGTAATCAAGATCTATAGTAATCATCTATGAACGTAATAAAATATTGTTGCCCATTCCATGAAATTTATAGGGAAAAGGACCACAAATATCCGTATATATTAGTTCTAAGACATCCTTATTTCTTTCTAAGACCTAATTTTCTTTCATCGGTAGAAAACTCTTCCAACATCCTTAATGTTCTTCCTTTTCTTATTTTAAGAGGTCAAAGTAAAATAAGTACTTTCAATCTCAACTCTCAGCAACCTCTCTTCCTTAGTATTTTCTTTACCTTTGACTCTCAAAAATAAAGCCCCGAAACGCTTTTAAAATCAAGCACTTCATGATCATGAGATACATTCGGTTAGAGCATTTCCATTTCTTAATTTTAACCTCTTGAAGGTTATCTGGAATAAGAATAGGTTTCTCTACCCAAAGCGCTAGATCAGAATCAGACAAATGAAGATTCTTCTGACTTCCTTCCGCATCTTAAAATTCGTCCCTTTCAAGGATACTATTAATTTGAGTAGATATGTTGACCACACTACTAGCAGCAATTGAAAAGAGAACATTGAATGTAAAAAACACAATTAATCTTTATGATAAATTTAAAGACCTAAACAAGATACCTATGCACCATTAATCCTCAATCGTTGGATTGATAGAATTAACTGCAAGTGGTACTCTTAACGCAATAATCAAATATTGACAATTAATTTTGTCAAATAATTTCGCTGACCGACTATTATTCATACTTAACAATAAATCTTTATAATCGTCACATATTTATTATCATAGTGTGATGTTATTATTTGCCAAATCATGTCTTCCGTTGGCCGATCACAGTTCGTATAAATAATTCCATACGTCTATGTAATTTAAATTAAATAAATTTTCACAACAAGGGATTACGTTAGAATTTATTCTACAATTAATTTAATTTTTTTAAAAATTACTGACTATCCAAAATGAATGAGAAGGGTCCAAAATTCATCAAATTATATAATACACTCTATGTGCTTTTTATACCATATATTATTATTATTCAATAATAAATAATAATAATGAGAAGCCCAAAAATGAAAGAAAGAAAAAAAAATTAGGGCTTAATAAAATATTAAAATCCCGCGGAAGACTTCATAAAGCTGGAATAAGAAATCCCTTTCCAAAGACGCCCTCCGGCAGTGGCTAATCTTCCAATCAAAGAGTTTTGAAAAACCTCCGATCAAAGGCTTTTAGCTCAAGTCTGGGTGATGTCATTTTTCTCATTCCGCTGCCACACAGTACGTCCACGATACGTGAATGAAAAAACTGCACAATGCCATATAACCGAGAAACAGTCGCGGTTGGTAGCATTCAGAACATCCCACTCTTCACGTCTGCCACGTATCACAGCGTACCACGTAATACTCGTAATCACGCCCCACGAGTTGGAATTGGAATAAAACTGCTCCAGAGAATTCTGGATCCTCCAAATTGAAATCGCTGGATCCACCGAATTGAAAACTGAAAGCTATGCAATCACGAAATCGCTTCCTCAAATTGAAATCGCTCGTGCTCCAATTTCCGGAAAAAGCCGCAAGCAGTGGGAGGAAAAATTGCTATTGTAATTCATATATCTGGATCCAATTGCCCAAGTTCCACGTATTGATCGAAATTTCACCAATTACGTGATCTCAATTTCCAATAATTTTTCCGATAATTAGCCGCGGTGGGAAAAAAACCGCGAGCAGTGGGAAAAAAAAATATCCAGAAAAAATGCAGGAAAAAGTTGCAATAAAAAATTGTAATTTATATGTCCTGTATTACAACTGGATAAAAAAATACGATTTCCAGTCGTATCTATATTATTTCTCAAATTCATATAATTAGGTACTGTTGATAAATCATTTTAGAACCTAATTATTTTTAGAATCAATATTTATACAACCCTATTGTTTAGTCCAATAATCTAATATTAACGGTGGCTCTAATACCACTTGTTGGAAAACTTTATCTAAATCTTTAGGGTTCCTTATAATCTATACCGTTATATCAGATCATCAAAACTATAAATAAAAAAAGATAAATAACCAAATCTTTAACCATTTGGTTTGTGGTTTTAATGTCTTCCATCCGATTGGTAACCAATTTGGTTTATTAGGCCTTCCTCGAACCAAACCGCCTTAATTCCTCATGGGACCTTACTTTTTTCAATGGGAGAAATAGAGAAGTGTTTTTTGGTTTGGATATTGGGGACCATAACCTTTTCTTACGCTGTCGGCCTACATATAAGGTTCCCATTATTCCCCTAACGGGCCAACCCTAAGTATCCACTCATTAAGCCCCATATCAAGTTTTATCGAAGTTTTTTGATTACTTAATGGATCACTTAAGATTATAATCACTTTAAATAAATAGCCATATAATTGTATTTAAAATATAAAGTCCACTGATTTACAAGAAATTATAAATTTCTAACATCTTGATGACTAACTTGGTATCCATAAGGTTTGACATCGTTCTCTCTCCTCTACTTTTGTCGATGATTTCGTCTAGGTTGCACTTCGAATGCACTTCAAGACTCAATGACAGCTTTGTGCTCAAGGAAATCTCTTCTCTTTCTCAATTCCAACTTTTCAGTCCAATTTTTTTCGACCTCCATCTCTTCGCATTTGGACCTTTTATAGACCACGCCTAAGGCCATAAGTGAAACCCTACTTATAATATTCTTATCCTTTATATCCACCGCGACAAAAATGAGACGTTACACCTCGTTAACTTGACATCTAATGAATAATGGCAATGTTGACGTGAGTTTCAAATTTTGGATTTGCTTGATATATTTTTTAAAACGTATAATTTTGGAGCCTACATTGAACCACTGATAAATGATCACACCACTACACTCCGTGGTATAATTTAATAAAGTATGGTAAACTATCACACGAAGAGTTCTTAAGGGATCTTCAAAATGCAAACTCCAATAAATCTTGATATAATTTTGTTAGATAATAGTTGTCAATTAATAACAAATTATTTGAAAGTTAACTTATAACAAATTTTTTTACTTAATATTATTTGCAAAATTTTTAAGTATTATTTAAATAATTAAAAAAAAATAAAATTACATTTTAAGTGAATAATTAATAAGAAAAAATTATATTGATTTGAATTATAATAATACTAAAATTATCACTCATGTGATTATATAGTACAAAAAATATCTTAACGGTCAATAAAATTGAAAAAAAATAATGGTATTAGGTAGTGAAATTGAAAAAAATAATGGTATTAGGTAGTGAAATTGAAACAAGTGAACCAATCCATATATAATATTAGACCTGCACTTAGCAAAGTACTCAATCAACAGTTATCAGCACTGGCAAGTGCCATGGGAGATGTAGACCCTGCTTAAAGGAACAAAATGTGGAGAACATTCAAATTTATCATTATAAGAAAGCTTATATGGATAATAAATTAGCAGCGCCATTTAGCTTATGCATGTAAAAATCAGATTGATCCAAGAAATTGTTTCTGATATGTGGGGCGTGATCTTATTTGCCGCTAAAATTTACTAGTCTGTGTATTATGTATGGCAGTAACATGGAATAAAAGAAAATTAAATCAATACCATTTATCTTGATTGTCTCAAAAATTGAAATCACATCGATACTTGATTTTACCGCTTGATTTCGTCTTTCGTCTTTTTATCACTAACAAAACTTCATGCATTTTACTTCAAAGAAATGATGATACTTCCATACTAGTTTTCTTTTTGCAGTTTTTTGTTAGCAATGATTATTTTTTTCAGGGACACATTGCCATTGATTTGAAAGTAAATGAGAAAAGCCTATATCATTAAGGGAAACTAAAGTACCTACAGTTCATACAATTCCCGGCATATGAGTCTACAAATTAAGGAAGCTAAAGTACCTGTAGTTAATTTGATATTTTTTATTAGTTGGTCTTTTGTTTTTTGTTTTAATTTGAATCGTTTATATTTTACAAGTTCTGTAGCCAGATATGGTTTCATAGGATATGGAGGATAGAAGCTTCCCTTCCAATTGATTAAGAAAATTCAAAGATAATAACTCCATTAAAATATTGCTCTTGTAATGAGAGGCGCCCCGCTGAAGAATTGTTGTTCGTGATACAAATTTGCTGACCCATGATTGAAGGGTAAAATGGAGAAGTTTCTGATTACCAAATTTAGCAACTGTGATAAGAATAACCAGTAAGAAATTAGTAACATATTTGAATTTCTATAGGAATTTTATCTAACTCGTGCAGGATTTCTGATAATATTTTTTATTTTTTTATAATTTAATTGTTTTTATTTTTATGAAATTAGTATTTTAACATATACATGGTACAAAATAAATATTTATTTTAAAAAATTATTTATAATAAATAAATATTTCTAATATAAACTATATTATATTATTTTATAATAAAATTTTTTAAACATATAAATTATATTTTAAATTTATAATAAATAATTTTTATTATAATATAATGTTATTTTTAATCATTGATAATTTTTAATATATTAAAATCCAATTTAAAACTAAAAATAAATATGATAGATTGAATTAAGAACAATTCCAACCGATATTCAATATAGTTATTCTTATTTTTATACATACAGAATTACTTTAAAAATATTAAAGTTTAATTTAGAACTAAAAAAATTATATATAAAATAGATTGGAATAAATAAGATGTCAAAGAATAATAACTAAAACACTTTCATCTAATATAATTATTTTAATTTATATATAATTTTTTCTTAAATTTATTAATTTAGTATTTAATAAATATTTTAAAACTAGGTGATAGATAGAAAAGAAATATGTACTTAGACATGTTGTCCTTTTTTATAATGAATGCAAATGATGATTTGTAATATCTCAATTAATTACTATTTCTCTTTTACTATATTATTTTTTTATTTTTATAATTATTTCACAAGCTATCTTTCTATTATTTAATTTTCACTATCTTTATTTTATTTTATTTTTATTTTTAAAAATATAGAGCCATGGTTCTTTCTCCCTAATATTATATAATTTTGTTTTGTTTACCTCACATGACGCATCGACAAGGCATGCACACTAGTCCCGATTCAATGTATCTGCACGGAGAAATCACAACCATTCAAATACTCTCTCAATCTTCCCCACAACACATATTTTCTCACATGATATAAATAAGTTAAAATATATTTTTGTTTTTTTATAATATATCATTTTTTATCTTTGTAATTTTTATTTTAATCCTCGTAACTTATTTTTTTATTTTCTATAATATTTTTTTTTATTTTGATAATCTTTTTGAAAAACAAATAATAAGGTACTAAAGTAAACTATTCAATTATTATAATTTTAAAATAAATATATTACAAAGACTAAAAATAATAATAATAAGAACTAAAATAAAAAGAAACAAATTTTACAAAGACTATTAAAAAAATTACAGGAATCAAAATAAAAAAAATGATATTTAAAACATACAAATATTTCATTTATTTTTTACTTAATTTGAATATAAGTTTAAGATTTCTTTATTTGGGAGCATCCATGCGCTGGGGAGGAGATTGTGCCGTAAACGTTTAATATTTCTCGTGATTAATCTTCCTTATCTACATACAATTGAGCGATCACGGTGTTCTGATAGTAATTTTATTTTTCGTACAAAACACATATTTTGTTTTATGAGAGACCAATTGTACTAAAAAAAAATCATGATGAGTGATGAAACTTACTAAATATTAACCTATCTAATTGCTAAGATGTCAAACTCGATATTATTTATTAAGCATAAACAATTTCTAACCACACCATATATAATAACAGAAGACTCTGCACTTGGCAAAGCACTAAATCATCAGCACTAGCAACAGCCATGGGAGAGGTAGACCCAGCTTTCATCCAAGACCCACAACACAGGCCAAACCTCTCCATCATCCAAGCCGAAGGAATTCCCATAATTGACCTCTCTCCAATAACCAACCACACACTTCCAAATTCATCTTCCATTGAAGGCTTAGTGAAGGAGATAGGGAGTGCATGCAAGGAGTGGGGGTTCTTCCAAGTAATCAACCATGGCGTGCCCCTCACTCTAAGACAAAGGCTTGAGAAATGTTCAAGGATGTTCTTTGCACAGAGTCTGGATGAGAAGAAGAAGGTTAGCAGAGATGAGACCTCTCCAAGTGGTTATTATGACACAGAACACACCAAAAACGTCAGGGACTGGAAAGAAGTGTTTGACTTTCTAGCCAAAGAACCTACCTTCATTCCTATCACTTCTAATGAACACGATGATCGAGTCACTCACTGGACTAATGTATCCCCTCAATATCCTCCAAACTTTAGGTAATTCTTCTTCACAAATTCTGCTGAAAACACTAGTGTTCTTTCCTTTCCTTTTCTTTTCTTTTTTCTAACTATAGATGGACATTGGACAATTAGTTAATGGGTTGTGTATAAAACGATGTGAATATGAGCAGGGATATAATCCAAGAGTATCTTCAAGAGATGGAAAAGCTGTCGTATAAGCTGTTGGAGCTAATAGCTCTGAGCTTAGGCCTCGAGGCAAAGAGGTTTGAAGAATATTTCGTGAAAGATCAAACTAGCTTTATTCGACTCAACCACTATCCTCCATGCCCTTACCCTCACCTAGCTCTTGGTGTTGGTCGACACAAGGATGGTGGAGCCTTAACCGTTCTTGCCCAAGATGAGGTTGGAGGACTTGAAGTGAAACGCAAAGCAGATCAAGAGTGGGTTCGAGTGAAACCTACACCAGATGCTTACATAATCAATGTTGGGGATATTATTCAGGTACCAGTTTATGAAATATTTAATCCCTTAATTAGAACATGGTACTTATACATGAGTTATTGGAGTTGCTTATGCAGGTTTGGAGCAATGACTTGTATGAGAGTGTGGAACACAGGGTGATGGTTAACTCTGAGAAAGAAAGGTTTTCTATTCCGTTTTTCTTCTTCCCTGCACACTACACCGAAGTCAAGCCTTTGGAGGAGTTGACAAATGAGGAAAACCCTTCTAAATATAGGCCATACAACTGGGGCAAGTTTCTTGTCCACAGAAAGAACAGCAATTTCAAGAAACAAAGTGAGGAAAACATTCAGATTTATCATTACAAGATAGTTTAAAGGATAATAAATTAGCAGTGCCTTTTAGCTTATGCATGTAATTAAAGCACACTGATCCTATCCAAGAATGTTTCTGATATGTGGAACTGGATTGTGATCTTATTTGCTGCTAAGAATTACAAGTGTGTAGTAGCATCGAATGGAAGAAATTAAATAATATTATTTATCATGTTGATCTCAGAAATTGAAATTACATCGGTCCTTGATTTTACTGTTTAATAAATTTTTTCATTATAAAATAGCTACCCTTCTCCATCATCAATTGTTCAAGAGACCTGATCAGAGAAAGGATTCCCTCTCCAATCTGTCATGATTAAACAATGGCTGCATTCATCTTTTAGACAAATTTCAATCCCTTTTTGAGCATATTTTTTAAAACAAAACAATTAAAGCAAACAACTAGTTTCTCTCCAAGACTAACAAAAACAATCTTTTTATCACTTGCAAATATTCTTGCCTTTTACTTCAAAGTGATGATTTTGATACTTTCATACTAGTTCAATTTCTTTTTGCAGTTTTTTTTAGCACTGAATTTTCTCGGGAGCACATATTACCATTAATTTGTATGTAAATGAGAAAAGCCTATATCACTAAGGAAACTAAAATACCTATAGTTCATGCAATTGTTGGTCGTGATAGAAATTTGGCAACACATGATACAAGGGTAAAATGAGAATGAAATCGATAATGCCCTAGAGCGAGAAGTTTCTGGATTCCAAGAAAATCAAGAAGCAGCATATATATTATCAAATCTGGTGAGGGATTGAACAAAACTTATTGGTTGTTTCCGTGAAATCAATCCAAGTGGTTGAAAACTTACTAGATTTTAACTTGGCTTCCTTCCACCTTCAAGAAAATTGCTATGATACTTTGATAAATAGAGGGATTTTGAGGTAACTAGTTTTTAGATTAATATAAAAAAAATATAAGTGGTTGACACATCATCAATTTTGTTATTTAGTATAAAAAAATTATTTATTTTAATTTAGGCCTTAACTAATTAAAATATTTTTATTCGAAATTTTAAAATTTAAATTATAATTATTTTAATTTAAAAGGGTCTAATTACTGTTTTAAAAATATTTTAATATCTTCCATCAACGACAATAATCGTATTTTTTAATTAAAATAATTAAATAAAAGTTAAATTAAAATATATAATAGTTTTATTATTAGATAAAAAAAGGGACATAGCAACAACTTAAATGTTATTGTTTTCTGCAACTCAAATTTTTAAGGTACTGTGGAGTTTCTCAAATAAATTGTTTAAATAATTTATTTAAATAAGTATGATTGAAAGTTTGAACTTAATTTATTTTAAAAGAAATTTTAAGTTTAACTTGTGTAACTAATTTATATCTTAATAATTGTTGTTTTTATGATTTTTTAAAAATTATTAACTTTATCAATTTAACATTTAATAAATATTTCAATACTGTATGATAATCATTAAAATGTGTCTAACATGTTGTATAGAATTTAAACTATAACATTTTTATAATCTAGCAAAAAAAATCACATTATATATAAAATTAAGAAAAAAAATTAATATTGATTTGAATTATAACCGTCCTAACATTACCGCTCTTTTCATGTATCTTAAAATTTTGATCATTCAATTTTTTTAATTTTTTTATTTAATTTTCGCAAAATTTCAAATTGGACCAGGATGATGGCTAGTCCATTAAGACTCGACTTATTCACTTTACTGACTCTATACAACCTTTATTTAACGTTTATGGACAAAATTTCCTGACATTAAGAAGCAGGGTCTAGGTGGCATGATTCTAGGTAGAGGGTACCTCTTGACTTGACAGAGCCTTAGGGGAACATGTGACGTCTAAGTAGAGCCTAGGGGAAACTTCCATGTTAATTCACAGTGCTCGAGAACAGCAACCCTCCTCCGGACAACTCTAATGGATGATTAAGGGCCTTTAGAAAAGGGGATGTCAATTACAATCTTATATGCGCACTCTGTAACTAAATCACCAATTATAGACATGAACATCGACACTCACCGTGGGGCTCAAGAAAACGTCTCCCAACGCCTACAATTTCAAACGAACCAGAAGACAACCATGTTGATTGATGAATCATATTTTATACACCTTACAGTGACTTAAGATGAGTGCTTTTGAGATTATTTGGTGCTTAAGAACTAAGTCTTAGCTAAGATTCATATTATGGACCTAAAAATAGGAAAGTATAAATTTGTGCTAAATTGAGGGTCTTAGCTAATAAAAGATTTACTCCATTTTACAAGTCATAAACCAGGTGATCTCGGTCCATCAAGAGAGTCCCGACCCAAGAGATTCGTCCCGACCAGACCGACTCATCCTAAGACCAGTCGACTCTACAGTCCAGCAGCCTTGATGGAGCGGCCCAATCAAGCAGCCCAACTTAGCTCCATCAAGCTCAGTTGCCACGTCACCCCTAGAGAAGCTTGCAGCGCAAGGAGAATCTTCAAAAGGGTAGTTTTGGAAATTCAGTCTGTAATTCTGTTAGGGAAGTCGTTAGGCGTAGCGTACGAACCAGCTTGTGTATATATAGATAGCACTGGACACGTTTTAGGGGGGTTGAATTTAGACCTAAATTCCATCTTCCTTGCATTCCATCTTCTCGCTCTCGCCTCCATTCTCACGGTAGTGCACGATGCTATCAGAGGTGTCTCTCTCGATTGAGGAGGTGCAGGTCAAGGACTGAGAGGCCGAACGTTGTCAGAGGGGACTGTTGGCTTGCCATCGCACTCTGGTGAACCTGATCCTCAGTGTCTTGGTTATCGATGGTGAACCATCGGCGTCCTTCCATGGCGATTGTTGTGGAAGGCCGATTCATTGAATTCACACCTTGTGTTTCTACTTTATTTCTAATAATATGAGTAGCTTCTATTTCTTAATTCTTGATTGCGAGTTCTGCAATTTAATCTACTTTACTATGTTGCGATTATACATTGTTTAGTATACCAATGTTAGACTAGGCCAATTAGAACCGATTTAACAACTTTTCAATAGGTGATTGATTAGAGAACCTAAAATCAATTTCGTGCTTAATCCCTACCAACTGGTGAGGTAGCGATTGTGTAAATCTTCGGTATGACAATGGAAGAATGTTTGGCGATTGTCATAAGAAGAATCTCAAGTTGATTCGAATGTACAATCTTGAGTGAAAGGAATGAAACTGCCTTGTTTATTGAGACTTACCACGAATGCAGTAGTAACATTAAAGGTAGCCTAGTTTAGTTTGCATTTACTTTCCTACTTAGCTTAATTTCTGTCTTTATTTTCTCTACAACCAACCCCCCTATTTCCTGCATTCCAGTTAGAGACTGAGTCTAATCCGACTCTGTCGCGTCCGAAACCGAATCAGTCCAACTCTGTTGCGTCCAAATCTGCACTTAGTCGAGACCTTGTCAGATTCGTCTTTGCCGAGACCGAATTGGATCAGTCTTTGCTGAGAGCTAGTTGGTATTCTACACTTGAGTGTTTCTACATTACTCTACTTTTCATATTAGGCTATAATCAAGCACACTGTGTCCTTGAGAGAATTCGATCTAGGATTGACTATGCTATAGTTAGCTTTAGTTTATTTGATGCATGTAAGACGACTAAATACGAGCTTATCATTGATCATGAGACAACAGGCAAGCTCTAGCAATAGAGGCTTTGAGGACACCATGCAACGCCAACTCTACGCGATAGCTTCTCTCCAAGAAAAAAGTAAGGAGTAGGCTCAAGTTACACCAAGAGGCGTCACAACGTCATGAGGAGGCAAAGGAGTGCCATTAGGAGGCACTGAGATCAACAACTAAGCGAGAGGAGAAGTTACGAAGATAGCTAAAGGAGATGAGGGCGAACATCGGGCGGCCGGGCTCAATGCCCCAAACAACCCCCTTCTCCACTTTCTAGGGACAACCTTTTAGGTTGGACATTGATTAGGTTGTTATTTCACCTCACTTTAGAAAGTTGATGGTTGATCCCTTTGATAAGACCCAAGACCCTCACATACATATATAGGTCTTCCAAACTCAGGTGTACATATTAGTGGTGGAGATGAAGTCATTAGCTGCAAGCTTTTCCTAAGAACCTTGAGGGGAGTCGTCATACAATGGTTCTCAAGCTTGCCCCTTAAGACCATCCATACTTTCAACGATCTGGCAACGACCTTCGTATCATAGTTCGTTGCCAATCGGCCCAAAAAATTAGAAGTGGCTGACTTGTTCAATATCAAACAGGCAAGGGGAGAGCCTAAAAAAGTACCTTGTATGCTTCAACAGTGTGACGGTCCAAGTCAACAACCCCTCTCAAGCATTAAAGACTTGATAGAGGCGATCAACCAATGACCCCCCAAGGTAACAAAGACTTGAGAGAGGCAGTCGACCAATGACCCTAAGCAACAAAGGCCTAAGAGAGGCAGTCAACCAACAATCCTCCCAGGCAACAAAGACTTGTTAGAGGTGGTCGATCAATGATCGTCGTAAGAAACAAAGAATTGAGAGAGGCAATCAACCTACGATCCCCAAGCAAAAAATACTTGAGAGAGACAGTCAACCCATGATCCCCAAGATAATAAAGATTTGAGAGAGGTGGTCGACCAAGGATCCCCAAGCAACAAAGGCATGCGAGAGGTGATCGACTAACGACTCCTCCAGACAACAAAGACTTGAGAAAGGTGGTCACATTCAATCACTAAAAGATAAATAAGCAACTAAGCAAATAAATAACATAATGAGTACATGAAGACCACTAACCAAGTGAATTAGGTGACAGAACATTGATTATGTAAAACGTAGCTGTTTAATACATGAACTATTAACAAACCAACGAGTTTTCATCCCCATTAAGCATAAGAGCAGTTGAAATGGAGCGATCAAAAGCAAACTGCATTATTTCTAAGTATGTTTTAACCTCAGGGTTCAAATTGTTTAAAATAAAGCAAGGCACATGATCAAGAGTAAAAGAAATTCAAAGAACAAGAAAATATAAACAACTAGGAAAAGGTTATAACATTCATATGGTAAAATTAGTAGGGGAGATACTTTTGACCAGCCGACCATCTACTATGTCCTTATACATGTTGGCCTCCGATACATAAATCCTAGGATGAATAATGGTTACTTGCCGTAGAGCATAATTGAAGCCGCCTTCAAATAGATCAGGAAGAGATAAGTCCTTCTCCTCATGCACCTTGTCTTTCTTGGCCAGAAGCTTGTCTTTCTCGGCTAGAAACTGGTCCTTCTCAGCAAGAATCTTGTCCTTCTCAACAAGTAGAGCCATTTTTGCATAAGATTAGCTTCAAGATTGGCATTCTTCTGTTCTAAAACAGCAATCTAGTTCTTCAGAAAAGACGCCTAGGCTTGTTCTTTCTCTTTCAATCGATCTTTCATCGACGAGTATTTGGCCACATCCTTGAGGGCCAATTGAACCTGGGCTTGGAGGTCAGCCAACTTCGTTTGTTTCTCTTTAAGGTCCTCCTTCAAATGGTGTATCTTGGCATTGGCCTTTTTGGCATGCTTGACCATTCTTTTTCTCTAGGCCTCGAGATCACTATATTTAAGCTCGGTAGTGCAGAAAAGGACCATGGTGTAACTTGAGTATGCCTTAAGAACTCGAAAAATCACTCCTAATCCAAGAGCATTCACCTTGCCACTGTCAAATGGGTGGCTAGGTGTTTATCAATAACTTCCGTCAAGGGAAATTTTTGGTTCCAGACCGAGACAGTGTTAGGAGCTTTATCAAGAATGAACTTCCAACCAGCTAGTAAGAACACCTCAGTGGAAGGAGGAGCAACCACCTCAATAACCTCTCGAGGACCTAAAGAGGATCATTGCAAGCCCGCTTCTTAGAGGATTCGTGGAAATACTTGAATATTTTATTTAAATAAAAAAAATGCAGAAAATAAAGTATTTGTCCAAAAAAAATAAATAAAAGAATAAAAAAACATCATTATTTTTACAATAAAATTATAAAAAAAAAATATAATATTTTACCAAAAATAGAGAAAGAAAAAATAAAAAGAGACTGAAATACCACTATCGCTGAACTAAACTTTCAAATAAAAAGCCAACATATGGTTTGTTTGAGTAGTAACTGGACTTAGAAATTTAAGGAAGGTCACGGATTCAAAGGAACACACGTTGCATCCCTATCTGGTGATGAAATAGTTATCTTCATTGGTCACTCACGGTCTTGGTAGGTTACCGACAATGGAGCATTTTCCACACAAAATCGCTGCGGCTGCTTTTGTCTCTGCTTATTTGGCCCAATACATTACCATCCACCATTGAGAGGTATTTTGATCTCACTATCATTTTGTCCATTTGGAACCATTACTAATTGTTTGTTGCTTCTTTAGTGCATCATTTCTCTCTTTTCAATTAATATTTTATAAAATCCATTACTCATTGTTTTTGTCTCTGTATTCAAATATCATTATCGTGTAGAAAGATACGGCAAGAAGGGTGTGAAATTTATGTTACTGATGTTATTACTACCTCCTTTCTTTTTTAAGTATTTTTTAAAATTATACATAAATTAAGTAATATAATATTTTTTTATAAAATAGTTTCAAATTTTTTTTATTGTATTTTTCATTTTTATTATACAATAAATATATACTAGTTGTGAATATGTAAATTAATTAAAAATTAAGAGTATAATTGACAAAAAAAAAATTGATGTTATTTTATATTTTGAAAACGACTGATAAATAAAATTAAATGTTTTGAAAAGAACTGACACTTAAAAAACATACGAAGTATGAATTATTCATGAAGATTATATACATAGCAAAATGTTTAAAGAATTCAAACATTTTAACTCCAATAATTGAACTAAAATATATTGTCAGAGGAAATATTTTTAATATTATTATCTAATTACATATATATATATTGATAAAATAAAAAAATAATTAATTTTTATAATAATTAATTATATTTAAAATGTTTATAATAATTATGTTTAAAGTTACGGTATTGTTATTGTTTTTGTTAGAAGTTACCGGTATAATTATTAACACACACAACGACTGATAATATGTTTTAATTTTAATTTTATATTTAATTTGATCAGATATAATTAGTCCCAAAAATCTTAAATTATCTTTTTTAACATTTTTTATACTTATTTTTTTAATTGCTTACCTCGATCTATCTTTACTATTTTTATTTTTAAATTTAATTTTTTTTTATAAAACATTATCAATAATTAAAATAATATTTTAACATAATATAATTCTATATCATAAATTCAAAATATTTTATATATAAAAAATTATTATAAATTTTAATTATATAAAGTTGACAAAATAAAAAAAATACTAATTTCATAATAAAAGTCATAAACTAAATAATAAAATTATGATTTATAAATTTCAGCTTTTTACTATCTATTTCGTAATTTACAAAGAAGAATTAGATAGAAATAAGTTTTGAAATAAATCCAAGATATTCTAAAAACCTTTCTACGCCTGGGCCTTCTGGCTAAGATGAAGTGTATAGTGTATGTGTATGTTTCATATTCATTCCACATCGGTACGGGTTTCATAAATTTTATGAATATTTTTATATTTTTAAATATTTATTAAAATATAAAATATTAAAAATAATAAATAAAATATATAATTATATTAAAATAAATATTTATACTAAATATAAATTACAATATTTTATTTTATATATAATTAAAATTTTTAATAATTTTAAATTGTGAATATGATTACTATGAATATTTTATTATCTGTCTCATCCTTTTAATGAGTTGATAGAAAAAACTATTTATTTTACTTGTAGGTATCCACTAAACTATTTGTTTTAAATTTGTAACATGTTTTATCTATAGATACCTGCTGTTATGATTTTTGTATTATCTTTAATAGTAAAAATAATTTTAAATCCTCCTACCCCATTTTCTTACTTTTTATATAATAAATATTAAATGTGTTTTATATTTTTAAGAAATTAAATATATTTATTTTTTATTTAAAAATTTTGTTATAAAATAGTAGGAGAAGAGGAAGATACTTTGATGCTAATAAAGATGTTAACTTAATTTGCATTTGAAATTTGTATTTGACATTTGTATTTACCGTTGTCTTTGTCGTCTCTCAAGAAGATACAGTACCGTGTGTCTTTGTCTTCTCTGAAGAAGATGGTGTTGTTGATCCACATTTGCAAAGGTGGATGGTCCACTACAATCCCCCAATCACGTGATCAACGTCTCTAGGTCAAATCACATTATCATGAATCATGATGTCCAGTTCCATTGATGTTTGTATTTCCAATCCTTTTCAACCTCTTCGATTTTCTTCATTTTGTTGCTTTCCCTTATGTAAAAGCAGCCCATACCCTCTCCATCATGTGATAATATATTTTAAAGTTTGATAATAAAAGTATGAATTGATTTTGCTGCATTGATTTTGCTGCATTAAATTTATATAATCATGGAATAGAACTAAGTATCTTTCTTAATTAATTTTTGTCAAAATTAATAAACTCATTATAGGTATTTTTTTTCCTATAATTTTTTTTTATTCTTAATATCAAGATTCAAATAACAATTAAAAAATATAACCTTAAACCCTAAAGACTAGATCGAAACTGACTAGTAACCTATGGTGATACTATGTATGTAGGTACCATGCGAGGCTGCAAGTTCCAAACCGAATCGTTGAGAGTGGTTTTGTTTGATTTTTTTTATCTTTCATACTATGATATGATCGTGGATCCATTATGCTACTAATCTCCTCAAATCTCAATTACCTTTTCTTCACCAAATTATATAAATGTAACATTTAATTGAGGATTAAATTACAGAACAAATAAAAAAATTTAAAATTTGAGTTTAATAATTATATCTACATTCAAAATAAAAAAAAATGTTGAGTTTTGGCGACATCAGCTGAAAAATAAGTTCTAATTAACTTGTTCCAACTTAGGATAATAAGTTCATGAGTTTAGTTTTATTTAATAAATTGTAACATTTAATTGTAACAATGTAACAATGCTGGCTACATTGTTATAATCCTCAATTAAATTGTAACAAAGATAAATGTAACAATGTAACAATGTAGTCATGCTGCAAGGTAACAATGCTAGATCACCTCCTTTTCAAGTAGAAATAATGCTTGTTGAGTAGTTTAGTTTGACGCTACTTCACACCCTAGAAGAAACAAGTCATGTTAAATTAAATTTAGAGATAAAAATCTTCTTTCATTTATCAATAGTGAAATAAGACTAAACTCATGAACTTATTATTCTAAGTTGGAACAAGTTGATTTGAGCTCATTTTCCACTTGATGTTGCCAAAAACTTAACATTTTTTTATTTTGAATGTAGATATAACCATTAAATTCAAAATTTAAATTCTTTTATTTGTTCTATAATTTAATCCTCAATTAAATGTTACATTTATACAATGTAACCACACCTTCCAGCATGACTACATTGTTACAATCCTCAATTAAAGGTAATGTAGCCACACCTTCCAGCATGGCTACATTGTTACAATTTTACTCCAGTCACTAGCCCTATCTTTGGATCCCCTCCTTGCGGTTAAGCTACCAACTTTGGGCATGGTCAATTCTCGTAGTGGGATAGGTAGTGTAAACAAGGCCTGAGAATGAATTCACCGTCGGATGGTTGACTAGTGATTACTAGTGAATATGGCTTCTTGTAGGTGAGTTGCAACCTACCATTCGAACTGTGGATGAGTTTTTGGATTTAGCTCACCTTTATGAAATTGCGATCCTTTGTTTTAATAAAGGGGTTAATGATTTTATAAACTGATGAGGCATTATCTAAATTATTTTCATTTATTAATTTAATAAATTGAATTAACAGGGAGGCTGACGGGCGGGTCGGGGTTGACCCGACCCAGTTAGAATATTAGACGGGGATAATCAGTTTACCCTAATTTGTGTTTTGTACGTCAGATAGCCAGACCTAGAGGAGAGAGAACGCAAACCTATAAGGAGGAGAAGCTAGAGTGTTCAGATCGTCCCAGAAACGCATCAGTTCTTCTTCGTTCATCGTCTCTAAGGTACGGGGGAGATTGGTTCGATCATATATGAATGTGGGAGGGTACGAGTAGTGAGGACAATCCCTAAGTCCCTCTAGGATCTAAATTCTCAATTTCGTTTGATTATTATGTTTTAAAAATATTTTAATCGGTAGAAAAGATTTGTCAATATGCTTTGTGGTCTGATTAATGTCTTGTCCTAATGTGATTTTTGTTGGGAAACTATATGATTAATTGCCCTAATTACTTGATTCTTGTATTGTTTATGGTTGTTCATGATTTGAGACTCTTGTGTGCAATGATGAAATTGAGTGAAATTCAATGGTGTTTTATGTGCGTTTCTGTGCTTTCTGATTAATGATGGTTAAATTAATATGGTTGGGTGTGATTGTGGACTGTGCGAATGATGTCATGAGAATAAGAGTGTGGATGAGAATGCATTGAACATGAACATAAGAGGCATGAGATGCATGAGAAGTCAGACGTGGCTATAATAGCCTATATGTGGTGTTTAACAGGGGTACTAATGATAGGGGACAATCATATGCATGGGTCACAGGTGGTGTTTAACCATACTGCACGCCGGCCATAGGTAATGTTTAACAGTTGTGTGGAATGTCTTCGCATGGGCCATATGTGGTGTTTAACTGTTCGACACACTGGCCCATACGGGGTGTTTAACGGTGTGGCCATCATTAGTGATAACTAAGGGGATTGAGAAGGTTCGCCCGTGGTGTGGAGTTACGACTCGAGACTCTTAGGTGTGGTGATGAGCAATGCGTTGTGCGAGCATGTGCATTTTGTAAACATGAATGAACTGTGATTGATTTTGAATGAATGAAATGTGATTGATATATGAGCATCTGTTAAATGTTAGTAATTGAGTACGGTAATGGGTGGGATTTGGGGCATCATCTGCCTTTATATATGATTGAATGTGATTTCTCACTGTACTTTCTCTTGTTGCTTTCTTTTAGGTAACGTTGAGGGCACTCATGGTGTCAATTTTTGAAAAGGCGGGGTCTTGCTCTGATTAGTGTGACATCGGGGTTCTAGAAGTTAGAATAGTTGCTCTATGCCTTGATGTTTGAATGACTTATTTTAAAGATGGTGATGACTTTAGTTTTCTCAATTATAATGTTTAGATCTAAAAACTCCTTGAAAACTTTGTGCCTACCTTTTAATTATCATGTGAACCTTTTATCCTTAATATGAATTGTGCTTTTTGGTTTTAACTATTACCATGTTTTCATTTTATTTACTTGATTATTTTAATTTAAGTATTTAGGGTAGAAGGGTGTCACATTTAGTGGTATTAGAGCAGGTCGATTCATTCGGCCATGAGTTATGTGTCTAACACATTTTGCATTGCGTTTGTTAGCATGGTTGGACTGATTTGAAAGATGACAATAAATTGTTTGTTCTGGTTTGCATTGTGTTGAACTTTGGGTGATTCATTCGACCAGTGAGTTATGTGTCTACCATGTGTTAGTGTTTATTTATGTTAAGTGTGATGTACAAGTGCAGTAATCTAGTGTATTTTAAGGAAGTATTGAGGTAATATGGATGTTCCTTTGTTGGTTGTTGTATCAAGCATCCCTATTGCTAGCTACGATCTATTGAGCCTAATCACCTCAATATGTTGTTAAAGGCAAAAAGGACTCTTGGCGAGCCGGTGGATCAATTGATTTGAAATGTTTTCTTTTGAAGAATGAACATTTTGTTGTGACTAGCCTAAGTAGCTATTTATTTTGGATATCTGTGAAATTTGAGGAATGAGTTCCTCATCCTTGTTCTAATAAAATTGGAAAGTGATGGTGTGATGTGTTTTATTACTGTATTTATTATTGTTTATTGTGTTTTTGGTGCTTACTATTATCTTAATATTAATAGATTAAGATGGCAGTAAAGAGAGTGTGAAGATTCATGCTTCACAGCTCATGCCAAGGGCCTTAAGTAATTAATGAGTTAGAGGGGATACTTGAAGGTAGTGCTTCAGACTCTTAGAGATTAACATGCTAAATTATTTGAGTGTGACCTTTGGTTAGAAGAAGTGAGTTCTCTAGGTCATGTAATCTCTAGAAGAAGTATAGGGGTAGATCATTCTGAGGCAGAAGTTGTTCTTAAGTGGGAGATCCCTTAATCGGTGAGTGAGCATAGAAGTTTTCTTGGACTAGTTGGTCATGAGAGAAGGTTTATCTAAGTTAGCTTGACTTTGATGGAGTTGGTTAGGAAGGACTATCCATTTCGAGAAAGACCTCAGTTGACATAACATAATACAAAATTGAATCTTCTACCCTAAGTTTCATGGGAAGCATATAAAGATGGCCGTGCAACAAAGAAACTGGAGCATAAGCATAAAAATAGACAGAAAGGCATAAACGAATGCAAGAGTCAGGTTTTTCGTGTAGCTAGTTTTGATAAACCTCGACTCTTAAAGATCCCCAATGGAGTTGTCATCATTCGCAACTAAAATCAAGACTCGGGACCGTGGATTGAAATGAAACTCGAAACTGAATCCCTTCCAGGAAGGGATCGAGAATACAGAATCGAAATTGGCTCGGCTAATAAGGTGCCGAGATCGACTCAGCCTTGTTGGAGTCGCCACCGGCATTTTGCCTGGGAAAATGCCGAGAAACCTTGAATGGATAAGGCTGGTTTTGAATCAGAGAATGAATCCGGGAGTCGATTACGCGTAGGGATCACCGGGTATCCCAACACGTCTATCACACGATAGTCACCCTAACTAGATGCATGAATGAAAATGACTCTTACATTTTGTTGATACCTTTCTAAGAATGAAATGTATTTACAAGATATGCATACATGTTTTCGGGATTTTTGGGATGGATAACTTGACAAGAGTGTGCCTTTTACTCCTACGCACCCTCTTTTTTGTCAGAGGAATCAAAGTTCACGTAGTTTTAGACATTAGATGATTAGGTGAGAAGGAGCTGAGACCGACTCGGCTCTAGGGTTACACATGTGTATTGACAGTGAGAAAAGACGGACTATCGATTAGGTGTTCGTGGGCTAAATGATAGTGGAAAGGGGTGGACTGTCCCTTGGGGCTTCCACAAAGTTGTATTGGATGATTGACGGAGTCGATCGAGATGAAGTCGGCCAAGATGGAGTTGGCCAAACAGAGTCGGCCTGGTGATATGATAAGGAGTGCTAAGCGTGTGCTTGAAAAATGAGAAGGGACGGGTTATCTGTTAGGTACTCGTAGGTTAGGTGAGGGTGTGAAGGGATGGACTTTCCATTAAGCGTCCAAGGGTTAAATGGCATTGAAAAGAGATTGACTATCCATTGGGCCGCCATAGGCTAATTGACAATGACAAGGGACAGACTATCCATTAGGCGTCCATTGACTAATTGACAATGGAATGGGGGTGGATTATCCTTTGGGGCGTCCACAACGTTGGACAAGATAATTGGACTTTCCTTTCAATGTCCAATGACCCTTTAGATGGGATGAATTGTCCTTTAGGTGTTCATAGAGTTTGGATGGGATCAACAGACTTTCCTTTCAGTGTACAAAGTTCCCTTTATAGAATGGACTATAAGTTGGGTGTAAATGACAATTTAGATATGGCTATGACTGAAAAGCTCAAAGGTAGATGCTGGGAAGTCTAAGGATAAATGCTAGGAAGGGGAAAAGATCGACTCGGCATAGGGTGCTGAAACTGATTCGGCCAACCGGTTTTGGGAAGGCAGCCGAGATGGAGTTGGCCAGGTGAAGTGTCAGCTTGGTAATTTGTGATGTGTGTGATGTTGGGTTTGGAGCTAACATAACTCCTGGCTACCTAGAGCTGGGGTCGGTCTGGAATTACCTAAATTGAGAAGTGTATTGGTGCAAATGAAATGGTTCCAAAAGGAGGTCCAAGATCGACTCGATCTGGTTGGGTGTCCACTACATATTGGCTAATGCGTATACATGACTGGTGCTTGGTGTTTAAAGTTTAGTAGGTCAGGATGTAAATCGCAGTTTACGGTATGCTAAGCTATTCTATGCTAGCCTAAGGAAATGTAAATCACAGTTTAACGTCATTCTCTCTACTTTACTTTCTTTGGTGGTTCTGCCTAGGTTGTACTTCGAATGCTCTTCAAGACTCAATGATAACTTTGTGCTCAGGGAAGTCTCTCATCTCTCTCAATTCCAACTTTTTAATCCAATTTTTTCCAACCTCCTTCTCTTTGCACTTGGGCCTTTTATAGGTCATGCCTAAGGCCATCAATGCATTAGATTTGGCCACGTGTATCATCCTTATCCCTACGATTCCTTCCTTATATAACAAGTGGCTTAACCATATCAGTTTGTGGTGCATCTACTCGCTTGCTTTTATTTTTAACTCTAACCACATTTCCTTACTTCTTGAGTCATTCTTGGGCATGCAGCGAATTTGGGACCAAAGAAGACGTGACGTGTGAGAATCTTTAGTTCCTCCTGCATATCTAGCCAAGAGTTGAGCGCTACAAAATATATGACATTCTTATCTTTTTATCTTCACCAGAACAAAAACTGGGTGAATAATGCCAATGTTGATGTGAGTTTTAATTTTTGATTTGCTTTATATATTTTTTAAAACGTACAATTTTGGAACCCACATTGAACCGCCTATAAATGATAAAACCCTTGCATTCCGTAGTATAATTTAATAAAAGTATGGTAAACTGTCCCACGAAGAGTTCTTAAGGGATCTTCAAAATGCAAACTCCAATAAATCTTGATATAATTTTGTTAGATAATAGTTGTCAATTAATAACAAAATATTTGAAAGTTAATTTATAACAATTTTTTTTACTTAATATTATTTGCAAAATTTTTAAGTATTATTTAAATAATTAAAAAAATAAAATTACATTTTAAGTGAATAATTAATAAGAAAAATTATATTGATTTGAATTATAATAATACTAAAATTATCACTCATGTGATTATATAATACAAAAAATATCTTAACGGTCAATGAAATTGAAAAAAATAATGGTATTAGGTAGTGAAATTGAAAAAAATAATGGTATTAGGTCGTGAAATTGAAAAAAATAATGGTATTAGGTAGTGAAATTGAAACAAGTGAACTACTCCATATATAATATTAGACTCTGCAATTAGCAAAGTACTCAATCAACAGTTATCGGCACTAGCAAGTGCCATGGGAGATGTAGACCCTGCTTAAAGGAACAAAATGTGGAGAACATTCAAATTTATCATTATAAGAAAGCTTATAAGGATAATAAATTAGCAGCGCCATTTAGCTTATGCATGTAAAAATCAGACTGATACAAGAAATTGTTTCTGATATGTGGGGCGTGATCTTATTTGCCGCTAAAATTTACTAGTCTGTGTATTATGTATGGCAGTAACATGGAATAAAAGAAAATTAAATCAATACCATTTATCTTGATTGTCTCAAAAATTGAAATCACATCGATACTTGATTTTACCGCTTGATTTCGTCTTTCGTCTTTTTATCACTAACAAAACTTCATGCATTTTACTTCAAAGAAATGATGATACTTCCATACTAGTTTTCTTTTTGCAGTTTTTTGTTAGCAATGATTATTTTTTTCAGGGACACATTGCCATTGATTTGAAAGTAAATGAGAAAAGCCTATATCATTAAGGGAAACTAAAGTACCTACAGTTCATACAATTCCCGGCATATGAGTCTACAAATTAAGGAAGCTAAAGTACCTGTAGTTAATTTGATATTTTTTATTAGTTGGTCTTTTGTTTTTTGTTTTAATTTGAATCGTTTATATTTTACAAGTTCTGTAGCCAGATATGGTTTCATAGGATATGGAGGATAGAAGCTTCCCTTCCAATTGATTAAGAAAATTCAAAGATAATAACTCCATTAAAATATTGCTCTTGTAATGAGAGGCGCCCCGCTGAAGAATTGTTGTTCGTGATACAAATTTGCTGACCCATGATTGAAGGGTAAAATGAGAACGAAATCGACGCCCACAATGGAGAAGTTTCTGATTACCAAATTTAGCAACTGTGATAAGAATAACCGTAAGAAATTAGTAATATCGAATTTGAATTTCTATAGTAATTTTATCTAACTCGAATAAGATTATTTCAAGTAGAGGATTTCTGATAGTATTTTTTAATTTATTTATAATTTAATTGTTTTTATTTTGAAGAAATTAGTATTTTAACATGTGGATAATATAAAATAAATATTTATTTTAAAAATTATTTATAATAAATAAATACTTTTAAATATAAACTATATTATATTATAATTTATAATAAATATTTTTAAACATATAAATTAGATTTTAAATTTATAATAAATAATTTTTATTGTAATATAATTCTATTTTTGATCATTGATAAATTTTTAAATATTAAAATTCAATTTAAAACTAAAAATAAATATGATAGATTGAATTAATAACAATTCCAACCAAAACTTGGGTTGAATAATAATATCTAAAAACATCTTCATTCAATATAGTTATTTATTCTTATTTTTATACATAGAAAATTATTTTAAAAATATTAAAATTTAATTTAGAACTAAAAAAGATTATATATAAAATAGATTGGAATAAATAAGAATAATGACTAAAACACTCTCATCTAATCTAACTATTTTAATTAATATATAATTTTTTTCTTAAATTTATTAATCTAGTATTAAATAAATATTTTAATGCTAGGTGATAGTTAGAAAAGAAATATGTACTTAGACATGCTCTCTTTTATAATGAATGCAAACGATGATTTGTAATATCTCAATAAATTACATTTCTCTTTTACTATATTGTTTTTTATTTTTATAATTATTTCACAAGCTATCTATCAATTATTTAATTTTCATTATCTTTATTTTATTTTATTTTTAATTTTAAAAATATAGAGCCACTCTGTGGTTCTTTGTCCCTAATAATATATAATTTTGTTTTGTTTACCTCACATGACGCATCGACAAGGCATGCACACTAGTCCCGATTCAAGTATCTGCATGGAGAAATCACAACCATTCAAATACTCTCTCAATCTCCCCCGACAACATATATTTTCTCACATGATATAAATAAGTTAAAATATATATATATATTTTTTATAATATATCATTTTTTATAATATATCATTTTCTCGTGATTATATGAAATCTTCCTTATCTACATACAATTGAGCGATCACGGTGTTCTGTAGTAGTTTTACTTTTGGTACAAAACACATTGTTTTATGAGAGACCAATTGTACTAAAAAAAATAAAATCATGATCGGTGATTGAACTTATTAAATATTAACCTGTCTAATTGCTAAGATGTCAAACTCGATATTATTTATTAAGCATAAAAAACTTCTAACCACACCATATATAATAACAGAAGACTCTGCACTTGGCAAAGCACTAAATCATCAGCACTAGCAACAGTCATGGGAGAGGTAGACCCAGCTTTCATCCAAGACCCACAACACAGGCCAAACCTCTCCATCATCCAAGCCGAAGGAATTCCCATAATTGACCTCTCTCCAATAACCAACCACACACTTCCAAATTCATCTTCCATTGAAGGCTTAGTGAAGGAGATAGGGAGTGCATGCAAGGAGTGGGGGTTCTTCCAAGTAATCAACCATGGCGTGCCCCTCACTCTAAGACAAAGGCTTGAGAAATGTTCAAGGATGTTCTTTGCACAGAGTCTGGATGAGAAGAAGAAGGTTAGCAGAGATGAGACCTCTCCAAGTGGTTATTATGACACAGAACACACCAAAAACGTCAGGGACTGGAAAGAAGTGTTTGACTTTCTAGCCAAAGAACCTACCTTCATTCCTATCACTTCTAATGAACACGATGATCGAGTCACTCACTGGACTAATGTATCCCCTCAATATCCTCCAAACTTTAGGTAATTCTTCTTCACAAATTCTGCTGAAAACACTAGTATTCTTTCTTTTTCTTTTCTTTTCTTTTTTCTAACTATAGATGGACATTGGACAATTAGTTAATGTGTTGTGTATAAAACGATGATGGAAAAGCTGTCGTATAAGCTGTTGGAGCTTATAGCTCTGAGCTTAGGCCTCGAGGCAAAGAGGTTTGAAGAATATTTCGTGAAAGATCAAACTAGCTTTATTCGACTCAACCACTATCCTCCATGCCCTTACCCTCACCTAGCTCTTGGTGTTGGTCGACACAAGGATGCTGGAGTCTTAACCGTTCTTGCCCAAGATGAGGTTGGAGGACTTGAAGTGAAACGCAAAGCAGATCAAGAGTGGGTTCGAGTGAAACCTACACCAGATGCTTACATAATCAATGTTGGGGATATTATTCAGGTACTAGTTTATGAAATATTTAATCCCTTGATTAGAACATGGTACTTATACATGAGTTATTGGAGTTGCTTATGCAGGTTTGGAGCAATGACTTGTATGAGAGTGTGGAACACAGGGTGATGGTTAACTCTGAGAAAGAAAGGTTTTCTATTCCGTTTTTCTTCTTCCCTGCACACTACACTGAAGTCAAGCCGTTGGAGGAGTTGACAAATGAGGAAAACCCTTCTAAATATAGGCCATACAACTGGGGAAAGTTTATTGTCCACAGAAAGAACAGCAATTTCAAGAAACAAAGTGAGGAAAACATTCAGATTTATCATTACAAGATAGTTTAAAGGATAATAAATTAGCAGTGCCTTTTAGCTTATGCATGTAATTAAAGCACACTGATCCTATCCAAGAATGTTTCTGATATGTGGAACTGGATTGCGATCTTATTTGCTGCTAAGAATTACAAGTGTGTAGTAGCATCGAATGGAAGAAATTAAATAATATCATTTATCATGTTGATCTCAGAAATTGAAATTACATCGGTCCTTGATTTTACTGTTTAATAAATTTTTTCATTATAAAATAGCTAGCCTTCTCCATCATCAATTGTTCAAGAGACCTGATCAGAGAAAGGATTCCCACTCCAATCTGTCATGATTAAACAATACCAAGTGTCCAAAATTACTTTCTCCATATTTTATTGAAAGGCTCTTTGTGGGGCTGCTGAGTCTGGAACCCATAAGGTGTTGGCTGCTGAGTCTGGAACCCATAAGGTGTTGGCTGCATTCATCTTTTAGACAAATTTCAATCCCTTTTTAAGCATATTTTTTAAAACAAAACAATTAAAGCAAACAACTAGTTTCTCTCCAAGACTAACAAAAACAATCTTTTTATCACTTGCAAATATTCTTGCCTTTTACTTCAAAGTGATGATTTTGATACTTTCATACTAGTTCAATTTCTTTTTGCAGTTTTTTTTAGCACTGAATTTTCTCGGGAGCACATATTACCATTAATTTGTATGTAAATGAGAAAAGCCTATATCACTAAGGAAACTAAAATACCTATAGTTCATGCAATTGTTGGTCGTGATAGAAATTTGGCAACACATGATACAAGGGTAAAATGAGAATGAAATCGATAATGCCCTAGAGCGAGAAGTTTCTGGATTCCAAGAAAATCAAGAAGCAGCATATATATTATCAAATCTGGTGAGGGATTGAACAAAACTTATTGGTTGTTTCCGTGAAATCAATCCAAGTGGTTGAAAACTTACTAGTTTTTAACTTGGCTTCCTTCCACCTTCAAGAAAATTGCTATGATACTTTGATAAATAGAGGGATTTTGAAATAACTAGTTTTTAGACTAATATAAAAAAAATATAAGTGGTTGACACATAATCAATTTTGTTATTTAGTAAAAAAAAATATATTTATTTTAATTTAGGCCTTAACTAATTAAAATATTTTTTTATTTGAAATTTTAAAATTTAAATAATAATTATTTTAATTTAAAAGGGTCTAATTACTGTTTTAAAAATATTGTAATCTTTTCCATCACCGACAATAATTATATTTTTTTAATTAAAATAATTAAATAAAAGTTAAATTAAAATATATATTAGTTTTACTATTAAATAACAAAAAAAATGACATAACAACAACTTAATGTTATTGATATAAAAACTTAATTTTTGCAACTCAAATTTTTAAGGTACTGTAGAGTTTCTCAAATAAATTGTTTAAATCATTTATTTAAACAAGTATGATTGAAAGTTTGAACTTAATTTATTTTAAAAGAAAGTTTAAGTTTAATTTGTTTACCTAATTTATATCTTAATAATTATTATTTTTATGATTTTTTTAAAAATTATTTTTAACTTCATCAATTTAACATTTAATAAATATTTTAATACTATATGATAATCATTAAAATGTGTCTAATATGTTGTATAGAATATAAACACTTAAAACTATAACATTTTTATAATCTAGAAAAAAAAATCACAATTTATACAAAATTAAGAAAAAATTAATATTGATTTGAATTATAACCGTCCTAATATTACCACTCTCTTCATGTATGTTAAAAATTTGATCATTCAAAATTTTAAATTATTTTATTTAATTTTAATATAGAATTCTAAATTAGCACATGTACTTTGATACATGTATATCATTATCAAAGTCAATATTAACATTTTAAAATTGTACGCAAAATTTCAAATTGGACCGGGATGATGGCTAGTCCATTAAGAACTGACTGATTCACTTTACTGACTCTATATAATCTTTATTTAATGTCCATGGAGAAAATTGCCTGACACTAAGAAGCAGAGTCTAGGTGGTGCGATCCTAGGTAGAGGGCACCTCCATAACTTGACAGAGTCTAAGGGGAACAAGTGACATCTAAGTAAAGCCTAGGGGAAGCTTCCATGTTAGTTCATAGTGCTCGAGGACACCAACCCCCTCCAGACAACTATAAAGGATGATTAAGGGACTTTAGAAAAGGGGATGTCAATTACAATCTAATATGTGCACTCTGTAACTAAATAATCAATTATAGACATGAACATTGATGCCCATCGTGGGGCTCAAGAAAACGTCTCCCAACACCCACAATTTCAAACGAACTAGAAGACAACCATGTTGATCACGAGACAGCAGGCGAGCTCTAGCAATGGAGGCAATGAGGACACATGCAACGCCTGCTCTGTACGGTAGCTTCTCTCCAAGAAAAAGTGAGAAGTAAGCTCACTTATACCAAGATGTGACACAACGTCATGAGGAGGCAGAGGAGCACCATCAGGAGGCACTAAGATCAGCAACTAAGCGAGAGGAGAAGTTACGAAGATAGCTAAAGGAGATGAGGGTGAACATAGAGCGGTCAGGCCCAATGCCTCAAACAACCCCCTTCTCCACTTTCTAGGGACAACCTTTTAGGTTGGACATTGGTTATGTTGTTATTCCACCTCGCTTTAGAGAGTTGATGGTCAATCCCTTTGATAGGACCCAAGACCCTCACATACATCTATAGGCCTTTCAAACTCAGGTGTACATATTAGTGGCGGAGATGAAGCCATTAGCTACAAGCTTTTCCTAAGAACCTTGAGGGGAGTTGTTATACAATGGTTCTCAGGCTTGCCCCCTAGGACCATCCATACTTTCAACGATCTGGCAACAACCTTCATATCATAGTTTGTTGCTAACTAGCCTAAAAAACTAGAAGTGGTCGACTTGTTCGATATCAAACAGGCAAGGGGAGAGCCTAAAAAAGTACCTTGTATGCTTCAACAGTGCAACGATCCAAGTCAACTACCCTCCTCAAGCAAAAAAGACTTGATAGAGGCGGTCAACCAATGACCTCCCAAGGCAACAAAGACATGAGAGAGACAGTCAACCAATGACCCCCAAGCAACAAAGGCCTAAGAGAGGCGGTCGACCAACGATCCTCCCAGGCAACAAAGACTTGATAGAGGTGGTTGATCAACGATCCTCGTAAGAAACAAATACTTGAGAGAGGCAGTCAACCTACGATCCCCCCAAACAACAAATACTTGAGAGAGACGGTCAACCCATGAACCCCAAGGTAATAAAGACTTGAGAGAGGTGGTCGATCAACGCTCCCCCAAGACAACAAAGGCATGAGAGAGGTGATCGACCAACGACTCCCCCAGACAACAAAGACCTGAGAAAGGTGGTCACATTCAATCACTAAAAGATAATAAGCAACTAAGCAAATAAAAAACATAATGAGTACATGAAGACCACCAACCAAGTGAATTAGGTGTCATAACATTGATTGTGTAAAACGTAGCAAGTTGTTTAATACATGAACCATTAACAAACCAATGAGTTTTCATCCACATTAAGCACAAGAGCAGTTGAAACGACGCGGTCAAAAGCAAATTGCATTATTTCTAAGTATGTTTTAACCTCAGTGTTTGAATTGTTTAAAAAATACAACAAGGCACATGATCAAGAGTAAAAGAAATTCAAAGAGCAAGAAAATATAAATAGCTAAGAAGAGGTTATAACATTCATATGGTAAAATTAGTAGGGGAGGTACTTTTGACCAGCCGACCATCTACTACGTCCTTATACATGTCGGCCTCCAATACATATATCCTAGGATGAATAATGGCTACTTGCTGTAGAGCACAATTGAAACCGCCTTCAAATAGATTAGTGATACTAGTTGACTTCTAAGATCAATGATAAATTCCTCCTCCCAATCTTCTACATAAGCCCTCTCCACCCTTATGGTAATTGTTGGATCCTTTGCCCAGAATAGAGGGAAAAAAGGTTGGCCAAAATGGTCTAAGAAAATGTTGGGGTCATCCCCAACACCGCAAACATGAAAAAATTGCTATTTGAAAAATTTATAACTCTCGCGAAAGTGTTTCAAAAGAGAATGACCTAGGTGACTACTCGAAGACAACTAGCTCACTTTCTCTGCCTTCTGAATAAAAAAGAAACCAAAAGAACATATTCAAGGAAGGCAGTCTTCCCATTTCATCACAGAGAATCTTGAAAGCCCGCACAAACTATTAACTATTGGGATGAAGTTGGGTTAGAGCTACGTTAAGAACTTTGAGGATTGAGCATTTGAAGGTCGAGAAAAGTACCTCAATACCCAAATTCAGAGCCAAAGTGTCATATAAATAAGTATAATACTTCTTACCCTACCAGCCCCACCATAAGTGCCTTCATCAAAACCTTCACAAACACTATTATCAGGACGACAAGGGAGCACCGTTATTGACCAAGACCCCATGAGGCGGATAAAGCCGACAACCCCCTCTAGCAACCACGAGCTGGTAAAAACCAAGGATACCTTTCGAACACCTTTATCCAACCAAGAGTAGGACATGAGGTCACTTAACCCCCAACAAATTCTTCAGAGGAGTTCCCCCCTTCCACCCGTCGATACTAGACACACAAGGGGGAGCTACCTTCCTCCACCACACCAGAAGAGTCCTCCCTTCTGAAGAGGGGTTTGAGATTTCCTCTACATCCCCTAAGGGGAGGTGCCCTACCCTCTAGCCGGAGTTGTTCTTGCGACATGAATGGTAGGGGTCAGTTTAAAACCGCACAACTATAACCATGAGAGGGAAGCCTAGCAGGCATCCTCGAGAGGATGAGACTACAGTTTCATGTGACCAAAAGACACTATATAAAGCATTGAAAACGAAGACAAACATTAAATCACACATATACATGAAAATGACCATGGAGCAGTGGTGGATTACTCACTAAAGCAAATTAATTTCTAGCGGTTTGCAGGCTCACCCTGGGTTAGTATCATAAAATAAAGAATTGAAGAAACTTAGTCCGAGTGACACATATCTCCATCTAGTTTGAATATCATGTGTAATAGAAATAATGCTTGTTGTAGAACGCGAGGAATTGTGTTTTAGAAACTTTTAAGTATAAGACAGTTGAATGGTCTTTTCAATTCAGACAAAACAAATAATTTAATTCCTCGAGTTAGAACAAAATAATAGCAGTAGAGAAACAAAAGGTAACATTAAATGTTGGTTCATCACTCTTGGAGATAAATTACAAAGATTTTTTTTATTTTTTTATTAATTTTAGTTATCATTTAAATTAATAGTTAAATCCTAATTAATTAACTATTAATTAATTAAAATATTATTTTTTCTAGTTAAATTTAAGTTACATTCATTTATACTTCTTATTACTACAAATTACTTAAAAAATAACTACAAATTTAAAATTTTTACTACAAATTAACTAAGATTATTTTCTTATCTAATTTGCTACTTATTTCATGCTACCATTGAATATTATAATAATTTTGTAACTAATTATTTTTACTAGAAATTAGCTGTAAAATAATTATTAATTTTAAAATTAACTATAAAATTATTTTGTAACAAATTTTAAATTTTCTAGTAGTGATACATCTATTTTTCTTAATAATGAGGTATTTAAAGTTTATTTTTTACCTAATTAATCTCTTTCTCATTAAATTGGTTTCTTTAAGAATAAAGTTGTACATCTAGTTGTAAACTTCATGACCAAACTCGGGATTGAACTTGGACCTTGGTTAATATATCCATTTTTTTTCCTATTATAAAGAATTATACAAACAAACTTACACGGTTACAATTGTTCGCGTCTGCACCCTGAATTGGGATTGTAGAGTGTAGATAATGTCTCTGTCCCCCTACTCTTATACTCTCTATTTATACACACTTTGGATTGTACTTATGTCAAACATTTTTGGAGAATCGGCAAGGAAGGACTTGATTGGCTGGGAGAGCTGAAGGTCGACCGGTACACAGCCTTCTAGTGCCGAGTGCAACGATAGACACTTTGAATTGGACAACTAGCCAAGATGGGTTTGATTGGCCGGGAAGGCCTTGGCCAGGACAGTTGAAGGTTGACCAGTACACAGTCCCCTAGTGTCGAGTGAAGCAATAGACACTTTGAATTGGAGAATTGACCAAGATGGGCTTGACTGGCCTAGATGGCAAAAAGCTGATCGGTACACAATCCCCAAGTGTCAGGTAAAGTAAGGGGTGCTTCGGTCTAAATTGTCGTCGGTTCAACTTCTTTTCTTGGCGACCGTGTTGGCTTGGTTGTTCTACTGAGTTGGCTTCTGCTTAGTCATTCTCTTTGAAGTGTGCCCCTAGGAGGTCTTTGGTCTACTTCCCTTTGGCCGTCAATGGCCGACTTCCTCTCAGCAATTATTGGCCAACTTTCTCTCGATAGTCATTGGTCAACTTCTTCTCGACAATCATTGGCCGGCTACCTCTCACAGGTCCTTAAATTTACCCGGAAGGATCATTGATCGACTGTCTCTTGTACGTTTTGGCGCCCAGTCACTGGCTGATTGCCTCTTATGGGTCTTAGAGTTTTCTTGGAGGAATCACTGATCAATCGCCTCTCGTAGGTCTTGGCGCTCTAAGCAGTTATTGGCCGATTGTATCTTATGAGTCTTAGCGCCCTTGGTAGTTATTGACTGATTACCTCTTATGAGTCTTAGTTTGCCCGAAGGGATCATTGATCGGCCACCTCTTGTAGGTCTTAGCACCCTAGGCAGTCACTGACTAACTGCCTCTTATAGGTCTTAGAGTTTGACCAGAGGGATCACTGATCGATCGCCTCTCGCAGGTCTTGGTACCCTGCGTAGTCACTGGCCGACTACCACTTACGGGTCTTAGAGTTTGCCTAGAGGGATCACTGATCGATCACCTCTCGCAAGTCTTGGCGTCCTAGGGAGTCACTGGTAGATTGCCTCTTATAGGTTTTAGAGTTTGCTTGGAGGGATCACTAATCGATCGCCCCTCACAAGTCTTGGCACTCTGGGTAATCAATGGTTGACTATCTTTTACGGGTCTTTGTGTCCTGGGCAGCCTCGACTGATTGCCTTTCATAGGTCTTAAGTGCCCCGGGCAGCCTCGACTGACTGCCTCTTACGGGTCTTAGGTGCCCCGAGCAACCTTGACCGACTGCCTCTTACGGGTCTTACCTACCTCGGGCAACCTCAACCAACTACCTCTTACGGGTCTTAGGTGCCTCAGACAACCTCGACCGACTGTCTCTTATAGGTCTTAAGTGCTCCAAACAGCCTCGATCGACTGTCTGTTACGAGTCTTTGTACCCCAAGCAGCCTTGACTGATTGCCTCTCACAGGTTTTAAGTGCCCCGAGCAGTCTCGATTGACTGCCTCTCACGGGTCTTAGGTTCCCCAAATAGCCTCGGCTGATTGTCTCTTACAAGTCTTAGGTGTCCCAGACAGCCTCGACCGATTGTCTCTTACGGGTCTTAAGTGCCCCAAACAGCCTCGACCGACTGCCTCTCACGGGTCTTAGGTTCTCCGGATAGCCTCGACTAATTGTCTCTTATAGGTCTTAGGTGTCCTGGACTGTCTTGACCAATTGTCTCTTATAGGTCTTAAGTGCCCTGGACAGTCTCGACCAACTGGGGTCTTAGGTGCCTCTGGTAGACTTGATATTGCCTCTTACGGGTCTTTGTGTTTGAGTCCTTTTGATACCTGCATAAAATATAGACTATGACCTTGAATACTTTAAGATATGAAGCTTAGTTATAACATCTGACTCATAATTTATTTCATGAATTAATTTAAGTCATCAAGCTTTCCAACTTTTCTCAAAATATCAAGCACCCAACCATAGTGTTCTCTTCCAAGATCTACCCTATAAAGGTTCTTCACGCTGGCGATATTTCCGAGCGAGGAAAGCTTATTGTCTTTGGACTCGAGGGCTCACTCTAGAGCCGCGATTGTAGCAATGGAGGAGTGAAGCCGTTTATTTCCCCAAAACGTACTCGCACTCCGCACGGTCATCTTCCGAATTGGGGTTTTCTTCCTCGTCTTTGTCGTCGTACTCTTGCAAGGGCTAGGCGATTTGGAAATATCGCTTACGCTTCCTCCCTTCAGTTTGGTTTTCTGAGGGAGAAGTTGGCAACGGGTGGATCCGCGCGCGATGGGGGCAGATGCACATGTGGCAAGGGCAAATCTACGCGCGATGGAGCATATCTATGCGTGGTGGCGTCCAAGCCCGGTTCTACGCGTCTGTGGCATCGGAGAAAGTGTGGTGGGATCTGCGTGCGACAAGGACATATCTATGCACAACGAAGCAAATCTACGTGTGACGAAGGTGGATTTGTTGGGGGTGTCTGACGCAGCTTCGTGGATTCCTTAGATCCGCACCTAACAAGGGTATATTTGTGCCTAAAAAGGGTAGATTTGCAAACAACAAAGATGAATCTACGCGTGAGGAAGGTGGATTTGTGCACAACGAAGGTGGGACTTGCATTGCCTAACATCTGCGAACAATGAAGATAGATTTGCGCATGACGAAGATGGATCCGCGTGCGACGAAGGTGGGACTTGAGTGCAACAAGTGTCAAATCCACGCTTGGCGGAGGTAGGGCTATGTGCAATGGAGCTTCACTGACTCTAGTAGCCGCTACCCTCTTGTCCCTAAGTTCGATGATCGTCAGGAATAGTTTTCTTGATGCCCCACAGTGGGCGTCAATGTTCATGTTTGCACCCTGGATTGGGATTGCAGAGTGTACATAATGTCTCTGTCCCATACTCTTACTCCATACAATATATTTATACACACTTTTGATTGTACTATGTCGGGTATTTTCGGGGAACCGGCCAAGAGGGACTCGGTTGGTTGGGATGGACTCAACTGGCTGAGAAAGCTGAAGGCCGACCGGTACATAAATATTTGTTTATTGTAAGCTTTTTTAAAAATACACTTAAGTATTCTTTTTAACATGTTTCTTTAGACAAATTTTTAAATATCTTTTTCTTTGAATAACCTTTGCATGTTCTTAACAACTTAAAAAAAAACAAGGTTGCTAAGATGTTTTTTGTCCTAAAAGTAAGTTGACATACTAAACTTACACAGGAATAAAATTGAAGTTGCTAAAACGTCATTTTTTAAAAGTAAGTCGACATATTAAGCTTACACAAGAATAAAATCAAGGTCACTAAAATGTCTTTTTCCTAAAAGTAAGCCGACACATCAACCTTACTTGAGAATA
Source organism: Mucuna pruriens (assembly GCA_025330945.1). Classification (NCBI taxonomy): domain Eukaryota; kingdom Viridiplantae; phylum Streptophyta; class Magnoliopsida; order Fabales; family Fabaceae; genus Mucuna; species Mucuna pruriens. The sequence continues at coordinate 2,616,288 of JAENHJ010000197.1, forward strand.
AAACCAAGGTCGCTAAAGCATCCTTTTCCTAACACGAGAATAAAATCAAGGTCACTAAAACGTCATTTTCCTTAAAGTAAGTTGACACACTAAACTTACATGGGAATAAAATTGAGGTCATGACCGAGCTTACGCGAGAATAAAATCAAGGTTGTTCAAGCGTCCTTTTCCTGAAAGTAAGCATGCACACCGTGCTTACTCGAAAATAAAAACAAGGTCATTAAAGCATCATTTTCCTAAAAATAAGTCAACATACCGAGCTTACATGAGAATAAAGTTGAGGTCGACACACCTTATCTTTTTTTAGTCCAATGGGTCAATATATCAAACCCTCTCCAAGTTTCCATGAGCTTATATATCGAGCCTAGCCCAAAGTCAAGCATAAAGAGTTATCCTAGGGCTGATACACCAAACCCATTATATAAAGTCAAGTTTAAGCCTTGCTCGACCAACTCGACCTTAAGTATTTCTTAACTTGGTCAGCTCGACCTTTGAGTATATTTAAACTTAACTTAATAAGAACATCTTAAAAGCTCTTTCGCTTTCTTAAGCTCAAAGCTTGGGGGTTTCTGTATAGGTAGAACCAGTATGATTAATTGGTAATCATGTTTTACTTGGACTCGAGTTAGTACGACATCAAAGTTGAACACCGAAACATGGGGAGTTAGATATGAGTAAAAAGAGGTGCAAATCATGGATAAATACATAAAAAAACATAAATGCCTATGATGGTGGAAAGGAAGGTAAAGTGTAACAATAATGTAATACTAACGTTATTACTTAAAAGAGATTATGAAATGTAACCATGACATTAATAGAAGTAAACATATATGGTCTGTAATTAAGGACAATAAATATTATATAAGGAGGTACACTACAAGAGGTAAAATGGACTCCAATCTTACTCAAAAAAAGTCTTAAATTGTATCTGATTTATACGTGGATTGTTATGGCAGGTACACCCCCCTCTATGGTGAGTATGAATAAGAGTCGAATCACCACCTAGAAAAAATGGAGAAGAATTCGGAGATAAGCATAGAACTAAGTTTGTGTAAGAAAACACCTCTCAAGGTCCTTGAGATTCTCAATAAATTATGATACATCATCTTCTTAGAATGTTTCAAGTTAGATATCATATTGGCTATTTATTTGTATTTAATGTGATATCACGTGTGAATTGTAAAAGATATATTGATTTGATTATCAATATTACTATAGGTGTCTTTTACTTAGTTTTTTTTAAATACTTTAATTTCTTTACAAATCCTTAAGTTTTGTGTGTTGTCATTTTTTTACTTTTTATTTTTATTTTTTGGAGAATGCTCTGATGGGTTATGTTTTCATTATTTTACTTTAATCTATTATGGTATTGATAAAGATTAGAAACATATTTTTAACACATTTTCTAACATATTCTTTATTATTGATTAAATTTTATTAAAAGTTATATTTTTGTGATCCCACTTCATAGTTAATATTTCTTTTGTTTGTTTTTGTAGTTTTTTTTTAAATTTTGACTAAAAATAAAATATGTGTTAAAAAGCATGTTAGAGATTCCTTGTATTGAGAAATTATCTTTACAAGAAGTATAAATTCTTCCTTTCTTTTGACTTTTTGTATATTATATAATTTCGTATTAAATATTTTTTATTTATAACAATTTAATTATGATTTGACTATAATCCAACTATTAAACTTTGAATTAATGATTTGATTGATCTAATGAATGATCCAATTTTAAAAATGTCAATAAAAATTATTTTCTAAAACTTAACATTTTCACAAATTTCCCAATCATGACTCATCAATTTTGTATATATATATATATATATATATGTAAGTGATACTTTGATATAACTATAATTTTTTTGTATTAAAGTTGGAATTTTATCAATGTAATTTTTTTTAGAGTTTAATGACTATGTATTAATAATGTAAAAGAATTTTATACGGTAAACTAATCATAAATCATTATTGGTATGACTTTTAAGATAATTATGTAAAAGTTACCTAACTTATTGATAAACCAAATTTTTGTACATTAATGAGAGGAACTTTTTAGTTCAATTGCACTCTTTTCAAATTATTATCACGTATAATTAAACTTTTTTCTTTAAGTTTGACATAGTACATGACCACAAGTCAAAAGAAAGAAAATGACTAAAACTCAAGCTTTTGGACTCAAGACAAAACTCGCCAAGAAAGTCCAATTCTTCAATTATAAAAGGGAGCAACTAGAGAGTAGAAAAAGATCATCCAAAAATTTCATAGTTTTAATCTCTCGTACTCTTTCTCTTTCCCTTTGTATTTATCTTTAGTTTTAGAGTTTTCTATGAGTACCATGAGGGTTGTTTAGCAAGGCTAAGACATAATACAAGGTTGAGGAACAAAGTTTCCAAGCTCTACAGGTTTTTCTTCTTTAACACTTATGTATTCTTTACTTTTTATTTTCCACTTAAACATGAGTGACTACACCCCTTTTAGGTTATGACTTATTTGTATTTGGAACCTTCTAATTTGAAATTAAATGCGAATAGTTTTGGGTTTATTCAATCTATTGAATTATTTCATCATTTTAATATATTTACTCGGGATTTATCAAACTATGCAAAATCTTAATCAATTATTTGACGGTGATTATATTGCAATTAATTGGTAGAACTATAAAATAATTAGATTTATGAAGAATTGTATGACAAAGCTTCTGATTTGATTAATTACTTAATTTGCTTCTATATGTTTTTAATTGTATCTCTATATTAAACTAGGGTTGTAGTTTAAGATAAAGAATATTGGGAGTCTGGACTAAGGGTTCAAAGTAGAATTAAGAGGTAAATTAAGAACAAATAATTAAGTTAAAAAATTCTCATGAAATTAAAGATTAGGGAATAAAAAATACAAATGAAACCATAATCCTTTTTTCTCTTAAAAGCTTAAATTCTAATTTTTTTTACTTGATTTATTTGCTTTTACCTTCTTTTAAAATTCTCTTTGATGCACAATTTTTTTTCAAAACTAAATCGGTTTGCCTAAACTAATTAATAATTTTTCAAAAATTGACAATCACACACATTAGTTTCTTAGGTATGATATATGAACTTATATCTGTTGCAACAAAGTAAGCTTGAAATTTATCTTTATCTTTATCTTTTTTTAGAAAAATTCTCTAACTTTATCTTTTATCATTATTTTTTTTAAATCTTCTTTATCTTTTACTTTATCATTTATTCTTATTTTTTTCTTTTATCTCTATCTTTTCTCTCTTTATTTTTCTTTTAATTTTGTTATTTGATTATGTCAGGGGTATCAATTACATTATAACCTCGAAATTGAGAGAGTTGCTCACATGAAAGGAAAGAAAAGCAAAGAGAGACATGGCTGAACAAGAAAATCAGGAGGAGCAACAAAACTATGTGAAAGACTCACTGAAAATGACACTACAAGATTACTTCATCCTGACCATTGAGGTGACCAATAGTATTTGTCGTTCTCTAGTGGAGGCTAACAACTTCGAGCAAAAGCCAACCTTGATTAGCATGGTGTAGAACTTAGGCCAATTTGGGGGATACTTATTAAATAACCTCTAGCTCACCTAAAGAAATTCTTGCACTTTGCTGACACAATGAATATAGACAATGTCCCCATGGATACTTCCTTAAATCTAAAGCTAACGAACTAAAAAAGATATTATGAACTTCTCTCAATTTGAGTAGAATTTCTTGTATGAAGCCTAGAAAAAAAAATCTAGGAAATGCTTCATAGATGTCTCCATCATGATTTCTCGAGGAGTTAACTGATCTAGATATTCTACAACAATTTGTCCACCTTAAATCAGACTATCATTGATGTAAGATGTGGAAGGATAATAAAGAAGAAATCTTCCGGCAAAATATATGAGATCATAAAGGCATGACGTGTAATCATTATTATAATTCATTATGAGATAGACATGTGACAAAAAGGCTAACTAAAGTCTACCAGGTAGAAACAAGAGAGGTGGTAGAACAAAAGCTAGATGTCTTTCCAAAGCAAATTGAAACCTTGGTATATGCACATACTTAGTTCATGCCACATCCTCCCCCCACATGTGAGCAATGTAGGACCCTAGGTCATGAAGATAAGGATTGTTTAATAGGAAACTTCTTCGCCAAAGTAGTAGAGGAAGAGAATTTTATCAATGGTTTTGGAATGAGTCAAAATAATTCTTATTTCTCTCATTACAACCCTAACTGGAAGGAACATCCTAACTTTTGCTGCAATAAGGTACACTTACTCTTAAGTACATTTGAAAATACTTCATTTATCATACATGATGATTTGCAATTACATAGTATAAAAATACACTTTCCTTGTTAGTGTATATTTTTTTTTATTTTTATATAAAATTTAAAAATAAGTTGTCATATTATTTAAACATTTAATAATATACAAGTTATTCAATTTATTAAATAACATACTTTATAAATTAATAAACTATGAAACGATAATATATTATATAATTTTCTTTTGTTTACCTCCTGACACACGACACAACGACAAGGCATGCACCTGATTCAAGGTATCTGCACGGAGAAATCACAATCATTCAAATACTTTCCCCCAATCTCCCCACAACGTATATTTTTCAGTGTATAAATATTTCATTTATCATTTACTTAATTGGGGTATAACGTTTAAGTTTTAAGTTTTCTTTATTTGGCAGGGTGCATGCACTCCGGAAGAGATTGTGCCGTAAACGTTTCATTTTTCACGTAATTATATGAAATCTTCCTTATTTCCCCTTAACTGATCAGGGTTTTCCAGTGGTAATCTTATTTTTGTTTCATATCACGTTCTGTTCTAACCGTACATGATTTCGTAAGTAGTCAAATTCAAACTTAAAACTAATTATTAAGTTAAGGACAATGTCGTACCAGTCAATGTATACCGGAAGTTTTAGTAATCTTATTGGTTCAATGTTTTCCGTAGAACAATATTAGGTGGAGAAATTGAAATAAATGAACCACCAAAAAGTTAAAATAAGTAACCACACCATATATATAATAACATTAGACCCTGCACTTGGCAAAGCACTCAATCATCAGCCATGGGAGAGGTAGACCCAGCCTTTATCCAAGACCCACTACACAGGCCGAAGCTCTCCACCATCCAAGCCGAAGGAATTCCCATAATTGACCTCTCTCCAATAACCAACCACACACTTCCAGATTCATCTTCCATTGAAGGCTTAGTGAAGGAGATAGGGAGTGCATGCAAGGAGTGGGGGTTCTTCCAAGTAATCAACCATGGCGTGCCCTCACTCTAAGACAAAGGATTGAGAATGCTTCAAGGATGTTCTTTGCGCAGAGTCTGAATGAGAAGAAGAAGGTTAGCAGAGATGAGAACTCTCCAAGTGGTTACTATGACACAGAACACACCAAGAACGTTAGGGACTGGAAAGAAGTGTTTGACTTTCTAGCCAAAGAACCTACCTTCATTCCTATCACTTCTGATGAACATGATGATCGAGTCACTCACTGGACTAATTCATCTCCTCAATATCCTCCAAACTTTAGGTAATTTTTTTTCTTCAAAAATTCAGCTGAAAACACAAGTGTTCTTTCCTTTCCTTTTCATTTTTTAACTATAGATGGACATTGGACAATTAGTTAATGGGTTGTGTATAAAACGATGTGAATATGAGCAGGGATATAATCCAAGAGTATCTTCAAGAGATGGAAAAGCTGTCGTATAAGCTGTTGGAGCTAATAGCTCTGAGCTTAGGCCTCGAGGCAAAGAGGTTTGAAGAATATTTTGTGAAAGATCAAACTAGCTTTATTCGACTAAATCACTACCCTCCATGTCCTTACCCTCAGCTAGCTCTTGGTGTTGGTCGACACAAGGACCCTGGTGCCTTAACAATTCTTGCACAAGATGAGGTTGGAGGACTTGAAGTGAAACACAAAGCAGATCAAGAGTGGGTTCGAGTGAAACCCACACCAGATGCTTACATAATCAATGTCGGGGATATTATTCAGGTACGCTATTGGGTATATGGAATCTGAGTTTATGAAATATTATATTTAATCCCTCAATACTTATACTTGAGTAACGGAGTTGTTTATGCAGGTTTGGAGCAATGACGCCTATGAGAGTGTGGAACACAGAGTGATGGTTAATTCTGAGAAAGAAAGGTTTTCTATTCCTTTTTTCTTCAACCCTGCACACGACGCCCAAGTCAAGCCTTTGGAAGAGTTAACAAATGAGGAAAACCCTTCCAACTATAGGCCATACAAATGGGGCAAGTTTCTTGTCCACAGAAACAGCAGCAATTTCAAGAAACAAAGTGAAGAAAACATTCAGATTTATCATTATAAGATAGCTTAAAGGATAATAAATTAGCAGCGCCTTTTAGCTTATGCATGTAATAAAAGCACACTGAACCAATCCAAGAATGTTTCTGATATGTGGGACTGTGATCTTATTTGCTTCTAAGAATTACAAGTGTCAAGTGTGTATTATCTACGTCAACTGCGATAGTAGCATCGAATAAAAGAAATAAAATAATGCCATTTATCATGTTGATCTCAGAAATTGAAATTACATCTGCCCTTGATTTTACTGTTTAATAAATTTCTTCATCAAAGAAAAGACCGAACAATTCCCACTCCAATATGTTTATGACGTTGAAGTACATATCAAAGTTTATTTTTATTCATGATTAAATAATAGCAAGTGTCCAAAATTAGTTTCTCCATATTTTATTGAAAAGGCTCTTTGTGGGGCTGCCGAGTCTGAAACCAAAATATGTATTGGCTACATTCATCTTTTAGGCAAATTTCAATCCCTTTTTAAGCATATTTTTTTAAAACAAAATAATTAAAGCAAACAAATTAATCGGTTTCTCTCTAAGACTAACAAAAACAATCTTTCTATCACTTGCAAAGTTTCGTGCATTTTGCTTCAAAGAAGTGATGATTTTGGTACTTCCATGCTAGTTTTCTTTTTGCAGTTTTCTTTGTTAGCAATGAATTTTTTCAGGAACACATATTACCAATGATTTGTATGTAAATGAGAAAAGCCTATATCACTAAGGAAACTAAAATACCTATAGTGAACACAATTTTCTGGCTACCGTTAATTTGAATTAGTTTAGTATTCACGTGTTACTAACAATATAAAAAATATTAATTAAATAAATGAGATGATAAAATATATTTTAAATTAAGATAATTAAATTATTTTTAAGTATGTAATTTATTTAAGTAATATATTTATTATTTTATATAACTAAGATAGTTATATATTTTTTATAATTTATTTTTAATATATTATGAATAACAATAATTATTATTACTTTTAATATTATTCTTATTTTTGAATTAACTAATTTCCTTTTAATACAGGAGTTAAGCATATTTGTTTGCAAAGAATTTATTTGTATAAAGTATATAATTTCTGAAGCGAGAACTGGAGCATGGCCATATGAGCAATATTTAACCACATCAACATTTTAGCTTAGTTGTTATTATACTCAAGATAAATTTTGAGAAACTATTTTCTTTAACCTTCGTAATATCTCTACATTTTTATTAACTTTAATAACTATCAATTTTTATAACTTTAAATTCTCATCCCTTTTCATGAGTACTTTCTCGAGCTCAATAAATTTATATTATATTTATTTAAATCGAAAAAGAAAATCTTATGGGCAAGGCGTGTTTAAAACTACATAAATTATAATTAAAATTGAAATAAATATAAAATACAAAAACATTTTTAGAATTTAACTTTTATCTACCACCTGAATAAAGATTTTTAGACCATTTACCAATTAAAAATAATCTCAAATATAAATTTTAAAATAATTATTATAAAAATCAATAAATTTATCTTACGACAATATTTAACTGAATAATAATATAAAAAATATTTATATTGTCCATGAATATTTATCGGTGAAAATGTATAGAGGTAAAAATAGGATAAATCACCTAACTTGACTTATTAAAAATGGTAGGCTTATATTTTTTTAAAAGTTTTATTAAAAATAAAGTAACGAGCTTCAGGTTTTAGAAAAAATTACTAGTTCGGCCAATTTATATTTATACATAATATAATTTATTATATCATATTTTATATATATATATATATATATATATATATATATATATATATATATATATAATACATGTACTACAATTTACACCAAATAATATAAAAAATATAAAATTGATAATAATAATTTTTTTCAAGACCTATTAGTATAAATCAGGCCATATATTAAGTTAGATAAGTCCAACATACTAGACTAGAACTTAAAAATTAGTCAATAACAAATAAATTAGGCTCAAATTTGGTAATTGTGAAAAAGCCTACTAAAATCTGGTTATCTCACTTTTTTCAACTCTAAGATACATAAGAAATAATATTATCAATTAAAAGAAAACTTTGATCATCATAAACGATTTGAAAGTAAGACATTCAAACAAATATTTTTATCCTAGATTTCATCGTTCAACATTTTACCTTTTATTGACAAAATATTAGGTGGAGAAATAGAAACAAGTGAAGCACGAAAAAGTAAAAAGCAGTAACCACAGCATATATAATAGCATTAGACTCTGCACTTTTTCTCAGATGACATAACTCGGGTACAAAAAATGTTTCTTTCACGTAATTATATGAAACAGCTTCCTACCAGTACCAGACAATGTAAGCCGATTGTGATAATCTTATTGTGCTTCTAAGAATCTAATTGGTTGAATGTTTTCGGTAGAACAAAATATTAGGTGGAGAAATGGAAGCAAGCGAAGCACGAAAAAGTAAAAAGCAGTAACCACGAAATATATAATAGCATTAGACTCTGCACTTGGCAAAGCACTCAATCATCAAGCATGGGAGAGGTAGACAGAGATTTCATCCAAGACCCACAACACAGGCCAAAGCTGTCAACCAGCGAAGCCGAAGGAATTCCCATAATTGACCTCTCTCCAATAACCATCCACACACTTTCAGACCCATCTTCAATTGAAGCCTTAGTGAAGGAGATAGGGAGTGCATGCAAGGAGTGGGGGTTCTTCCAAGTTATCAACCATGGAGTGCCCCTCACTCTAAGACAAAGGGTTGAGAATGCTTCAAGGATGTTCTTTGCGCAGAGTCTGGAGGAGAAGAAGAAGCTTAGCAGAAATGAGACTTCTCCCATGGGTTATTATAACACAGAGTACACTAAAAACGTTAGGGACTGGAAAGAAGTGTTTGACTTTCTAGCCAAAGAACCTACTTTCATTCCTCTCACTTCTGATGAACATGATGATCGAGTCACTCACTGGGCTAATCCATCCCCTCAATACCCTCCAAACTTCAGGTAATTCATCTTCACAAATTCTGGTAAAAATTAAACTTATGTGTTCTTTCCTCTTTCTTTTCATAAACTATAGATGGCCAATTAGTGAATGCGATGTGTATAAAACGACGTGAATATGTGCAGGGATATAATCCAAGAGTATATTCAAGAGGTAGAAAAGCTGTGCTTTAAGCTGTTGGAGCTTATAGCTTTAAGCTTAGGCCTTGAAGCAAAGAGGTTTGAAGAATTTTTCATGAAAGATCAAACTAGCTTTATTCGACTCAACCACTATCCTCCATGTCCATACCCTCAGCTTGCTCTTGGTGTTGGTCGACACAAGGACCCTGGTGCCCTAACCGTTCTTGCACAGGATGAGGTTGGAGGGCTTGAAGTGAGACGTAAAGTAGATCAAGAGTGGAAAAGAGTCAAACCAATCCCAAATGCTTATATTATCAACATCGGTGATATTGTTCAGGTACCAGTGCACTACCACTATAAAGACTGAAAAATTGAAAATTTACCGACTTCTAAGGTAGTTTATCAATTATTTTATTCCTTAATTAGTTGAGAGAAATTTTCACTTGAGGATTGGGGTTGTTTTTGCAGGTTTGGAGCAATGATGCATATGAGAGTGTGGAACACAGAGTGGTGGTCAACTCTCAGAAAGAAAGGTTTTCCATTCCATTCTTCTTCTTTCCTGCACAAGACACTGAAGTCAAGCCTATGGAGGAGCTAATAAATGAGCAAAACCCTTCAAAATATAGGTTATACAAATGGGGCAAGTTTCTTGTCCACAGACTGGACAGCAATTTCAAGAAACAAAACGAGGAGAACATTCAAATTTATCATTATAAGATAGCTTAAAGGCTAGTAGTGTATTAGCAACGCCATTTAGCTTATGCATGTAAATCGGGTTTGATATGTAGAAGCATTGATCCAATATAACGGTTCTGATATGGATGCATGCAATTGAATTTACTGCTACATTTCCCAGTGTGCATTATGTATGTAAGAATCACCGAATAAAAGAACTAAATTAATACCATTTGTCACGTTCATCTCAAAAATTGAAATTGCATTGGACATTAAATTTACTGTTTAACATTTTTTGTTCCTTGATTTTCGTTTTTTCAGATTTTTATCGATTATAAGATGAACTGTTGAAAATCACTTAACATCGTTCGCACCTTTACATGGTCCTCTTTTTGCTTTTTCTTGGCCAACTACACAGTAGCCTTTTAAGTTTTGGTGGATGAATGTCAGCCTTATATTCCCCCACCCTGCTAGCAGGCATTGGTTGAACTATCTCTTGGTATGTACTGTAATTCACTTGATTTGAATAATAATAAAAATCATAATAGGTCTATGCATCGAACCTTTTGTATGCAATGCCTGCAAAAGCATGATAACAAGGTAATCCAACTAAAGTACTAATGTTTCAACTCGAGGAAATACGAGAAAAATTATTACTGATCCAAGACTATCACCTTATTTATGTTTGGTCACGTGACATGTATTTAAGTTTTTAATTTATAAGAAAAAGTTAATAATATTTAATTATTCTCATGTAAAGATTACTAGAAATCATGATAGTTTCTAACCACTTAATAATTTCTTTCAAAATCTATAATGTTTTACCCTTTTTCTAATTCCTTCTTAAATCTACCCATTAATCATTTAAGGGCTCAACTCGCATAACTGTTTTTATTTTTCTATCTTTTTGTACCCAGCCATTAGATGTAAGGTATGGGGATCCAAATCATCTGTCCAGATGATGTTTTATTTCATGTCTCACCAATAAAAAAATCGACACGTAATTTGAAATGTACACATGTATTGTTCTCCTATTGTCCTTCGCAGACGTTAACGTCGTTATGTATTTTATATGTTGTTATCAAGATTCCTCCCATCCCAATCTCACCTTAACTCCATCGTTACTGTGTTTATGCACAATGCTACTATGCACAATGCTACATTTGTGGGAGTTCCATTCGATGAACATTTCAAACTAAGCAAGTTTTGATATAAAAAAAAAATGAGCAAAATATCCTAGTGTGAGTTCCATTAGTTGAACATTTCAAACTGAGAAAGTTTCGATATCCAAAAAATAAGAAATGAGCAAAATATCCTATTCATTTGTTGTAGATAGCATTATGTTTACCACGATTTGTACAAGATTAAATATTTTTTTTTTTTTAATTATGAGGAGATCACTGTCAAATCATGAAAAAGAACATTGATAATTGTGAAATGGATTTTAAGGTATTAGTGAGGAATTGTCAAGTGTGCTTTATTAGGTCTACTTATGCAAATATGGCTTAGAGATACAAGTGTGTTTTATTGGGTATTCATCAAAACATTTTGATAATTTTTGAAAGAGAGTTATTTCTTACCAATCTAAATATTAAAAGTATATTACATTATCAACCACTAAAGTAGCATATATTGTTATAACATAAGCCTGTGAAGAGAAGAGATGTTACGAATGAAGAACTTTTTAAGTGAGTTGGCACAGTCAATAATCAAGATGATTATGTGATAAATTATAATAATTAAAGTATTATTTATCTGACCAAGAATCTTGTGTTACATTTATACCCAAAACATATTAACATCTAGGATTATTGGATAAAAAAATGCTAGATGAGAATAAATTGAAGATAAAAATATATATAAATTTTAATTGATTTGATATAATGACTAAATCAATAAGGTTGAAGACTGTTATCTTACCAATTAAGTTAGAAAGGAAGAGATATTTTGAAATTTCTAACCTTAAAGTACCACCATATGGTAATATGTTAATGATTATACCAAGAGGTGTAACTCTCAAAAATAATCACTATCATTAAAAGAAGATGATGTGTTGAACATTAAATATTTAATTTTTTCTTTGAAATTTGAGTTTCCACCATACTCAATGAAATTGAGAGATAACTATTCTAAAGAAATAAAATTATTTGAGTGATCCTATTGAGAAAGAGAAACAAATATTATAATCCTACTTTCATAATGAAAATCTTTTGCTATATTAAGTCCCTTGATTTTTTCTTGTTCATATTGAAAAGATTTTCTGCATAAAAACTCAGGTGTTACATTTCTTCTCTCTACATTTATTTATGTTCATATGGGAACAAATTTGACCCATTAATTGACAACAAGAAGTAGTTGAACAAGAGAATCAGCATTCACCACCAAAAGTCTTTCCTATTTTAGCCTACTCGGCAAAGTACTCTAGCGACAACCATGGGAGAGGTTGACCCTGCTTTCGTTCAAGACCCACAACAGAGGCCAAAGTTCTCTACCATCCAAGCTGAAGGCATTCCTGTGATAGATCTCTCCCCAATAACCAACCAAACAGTTTCAGATCCATCTGCCATTGAAGTCTTAGTGAAGGAAATAGGGAGTGCATGCAAGGAGTGGGGTTTCTTCCAAGTAACAAATCACGGGGTGCCCCTCACTCAAAGACAAAAGATTGAGAATGCCTCAACCATGTTCTTTTCACAGAATTTGGAGGAGAAGAGGAAGGTTAGTAAAGATGAGAATTCTACCACTGGTTATCATGATACAGAGCACACCAAGAACGTTAGGGACTGGAAAGAAGTGTTTGACTTTCTTGCCAAAGACCCCACTTTCATTCCTCTCACTTCTGATGAACATGATGATCGAGTGACTCAGTTGACTAATCCATCCCCTCAATATCCTCCACACTTCAGGTAATTCATCTTCACTTTGTAATAATTATATAGATATATAAACTTGTGTTCTTTTTTTTATTATTCTTTTTCCTTGTTTGTTCTTTGTATATTTCAAACTGCGTTCAAAATTATGTCAATAACTAGGGTTATCATAGAAGAGTATATTCAAGAGATGGAAAAGTTGTGTTTTAAGCTGTTGGAGCTTATAGCTTTGAGCTTAGGCCTTGAAGCAAAGAGGTTTGAAGAATATTTCATGAAAGATCAAACTAGCACTATTCGACTCAACCACTATCCTCCATGCCCTTACCCTCATCTTGCTCTTGGCGTTGGTAGACACAAGGACCCCGGTGCCTTAACTATTCTTGCACAAGATGAGGTTGGAGGACTTGAAGTGAGACGTAAAGCTGATCAAGAGTGGATCAGAGTGAAACCAACCCCAGATGCTTATATTGTTAACGTTGGTGATATTATTCAGGTACAACTTCAGTACCAATCTAAAGATTGAAATTTCATTGACTCTTAATCTAGTTATTAGAAGCAAACTGCACCTAAAAATTTAAAATTAGTTGAAGAGGATTGTACAAGTTCTATAAAGAGTATTGTAACCATATTCTAGATTCCTAGATTATGAATTATTTATTCCCTTAATAGTGTAGAGAGAGAGAATTTTATTTGAGGATTGGAGTTGTTTGTGCAGGTTTGGAGCAATGATGCATATGAGAGTGTGGAACACAGAGTGGTGGTCAACTCTCAGAAAGAAAGGTTTTCCATTCCATTCTTCTTCTTTCCTGCACACGAAACAGAGGTCAAGCCTTTGGAGGAGCTGATAAATGAGCAAAACCCTCCCAAGTATAGGCCATATAAATGGGGCAAGTTTCTCAGCCATAGAAAGAATAGCAATTTCAAGAAACAAAATGTGGAGAATCTTCAAATTTATCATTATAAGCTACCTTAAAAGAAAGCTTTATTATGTATGTAAGTAAGTTGGATATAATGTGTTGAAGCAGATTGATCCAAGGCAATGCGTCTGACATGTGACAGCAATTGATTATGCTGCTAAAAGTTACTAGTGTGCACTATGGATTGCCGAATAAAATAAAATTAAATACTATTTATCATGTCCATCACAAAACTTGAAATTGAATTGATCTTTAAAAATCTCCTGTTTTTACATTTTTTGTTTCTCGAGTATCTTTCTGTTATATTCTTAGGGACTTTAAACTTTATTATAAAGTAGTTAGCCTTCTCAATCATCATTTGTTTAAATTAACTTGCATAAAACTAAGTTTCAAAAAGGAACGAACAAGTTTTACACCGCTCTGTTTATGAGGTTGATGTACATCAAATCACAATCGATATAATTACAGTTCAAAAACAGTTTGTGGAACTTTCATTGAATGGCTTTTCGTTGGGCTGCTGAGTCTAAAGTCAATAAATTATGTATGGGTTGCAAGAAATTCGATGCATTTATCTATCAGCCAAATCTCAATCACTTTCAAAGCATTTTTAAAACAAAATAATTAAATCAAACAAATCAATTTCTCTCTAACTTTTTATTCCTTCGAAAATATGATGATAGTTCCATAATATTATAATTTTTTTTACAGTTTTTCGCTATCAATATTAATGTTGAGAAATGATAGTAACATCTTTTTACTATTAATTGAAATTCATAAAACTTTATAAATTTTTATTTCTTAAATTATTTAATTTAATAGGTATTTTTAGAATAAAATTTTAATTTATAATATTATTAATTAAAATTAACTAATTTAACTATGTTTATTTATCTTAATGACTTAAATATTTATTTTTATATGTAAAACTAGAAATAATAATTTTATTCATAATTTTATAATTTTTAATAAATTTTATTTAATAATAAAGAGGAATAAATTAAAAAAGATTATTGAAAAATATGCTGCCAAGCATTTCTGATTATAGTCAATTTAATATATATGGAAAATTTTCTTTACTAAAGTAAGAAATTGATCGAAGAAGATATAAAAAAAAATGGATCTATATTTTATTATTCTATCTTTATCTCTTATTTTACTTGTATGCTCGTGCAAGACCTCCATAAACATAAAGCTCACTTTATATGGTATAAAAAGAGACAACTTAGAGGTTGTAAAACTCATTCCTCATACATGTTATTTCATTCCATACTTCCATACTCTATCTCTTTCATCTGTCCAAGTGGTCCCCTTTCCCCCAAAGCTCCATGGAAGGCATATGAAAATAAGGCAGAAAGTAGCGACATATAACAAATGAGCGAAACCCCAAACTTTTATGAGTTTTAGTTTTCTTTCTTTAATTATGTCGACTTATCTTTTCATAATGAGTATAGGTAACTAGGTTTATTCTTAAGGGTTATGATGTAATTATGCTTGAAATGCAAATTTGAATGTAAATTTCTATTTATCTTTACTACTTGAATTATTCTAAACAATCGCACCTTAATTAGTTTGTAGAAAGGATAGTTGGATTTAGGAGAATTGTATGACCAACATTTTTCTCTAAGTTTCTAATTCAACTAGCAATACTAGCTTCTATAAACTTCCAACTTACTAAAGTATGTGTTTCTAGATGACTAAATAGGAATCATCTTAACGTAAAGAATACTGGGAGTGTTAGACTAATTCCCTAGTAGTATTAATAAGTATAATCAATAACACATGAATGTAAGGTAAGAGAATTGCATTAATTGAGGTCAGGAGGGGAAAATATAACAAAACTAAAACCCTTAATTCAAAAAAGAACTAAAAAATAACTTTTGCCGTTATTTTCTTATGTTTTCGGAAACTAACATACTAATCTTTTTGGTATAATATTTGGATTCACATCCTTATTATTAGTGCAATAGGGTGCGATTACTCTTAAGCGTTAACCAAATCACATCATCAAACAATGATTGTTAGGATAGGTTCTAATACCATCTTAGAAAGACATCTTAATGCTTAACCATCTATATCAAAAGTTCAAACCAATACTTAAGCACCACGGACAAAAGCTTACTATCTTAGAATTGTAGGTTTTAAGTCTAACTCAATCATACAAAATTGGACTAGCCCCCTTATACACACTATTTAAGTAATCTCATGAATCGATGAAGGATCTTCAATACACTTTCTCACTGAACATCTTGAATGTGAAGTTTGCAGGATTTGATATATAAGAATAGTACCATAGCAACCCTATAATGGGTAGCTCAATAATGGTGGTGAGATTTTAAGTTTAATTCAATCCTTCAAGACTGACTTATAAGATAAGAATTATTTTCCACTTATATATTCTTTACATGTCATCCAACAAATCAATAAGCAAATTATAAAAAAAAAAAAAAAATAACTAGAGTTGTTATATAGTTTTTTTGTTTTTTCTATAGTTGGATATTAGTTTCTTCTCAATTATTTTGAGTAATCATTTATATTATCTAAATTTTGCCGTCTTATTTGATTTCAAGACTATTTTAATTTGAAGGTTACGTAGCATGTGAGCACATAATCAGATAACACCTTCAAACATCTATTGATAACTTTATGTCAATGTCAAATTTACGTGATTTCATGAATTCCTATTCCAAAATGTTGAATCAACATTTCTTAATAACACAAGCCATCTGGTAGCATAACAGAAACCAGTCCAGGTTCAATGCACACAATCTCTCTTTATGGTACGTGTACGCAATCTTCAACTTCATAATCGTATTTGCAACACAGATAAAAGTTGTAAATTGAGTTTCGACATTTTTTAAGATAAGAACAAGTTTTACAACTCAAAAAAATAATTATTCCTTACAAAATTTTTACATTATCAGTACGGTTCGAATTTAAGTAAAACATGAATCTTATTCTTCGATTAGATAAACTTTGACTATACATAAAACATTTAGTATCTAACATCTTTGGAAGAAATAAATAAAAATATAACAAGCAGCACCATGGGAGAGGTAGAGCATGCTTTTGTCCAGGAAGCAGAACACAGGCCAAAATCCTCAGTGATCGTGGCTGAAGGCATCCCTCTGATCGATCTCTCCCCCATAAACTACCAACACGAAGACACCATCCCAGGTTCTTCTATCCAAGGCTTAGTTAAAGAAATAGGCAGTGCATGCAAGGAGTGGGGTTTCTTTCAGGTGATCAATCACAAAGTGCCTTTGGATAAACGTGAGAGGATTGAAGAGGCTGCAAGGAAGTTTTTTGCACTTAGTTTGGAGGAAAAGCTGAAGGTGAGAAGGGATGCTGTTAACGTGCTGGGGTACTTTGAAGCAGAACATACCAAGAATGTTAGGGACTGGAAAGAGATCTATGATTTCAATGTGCAGGAACCCACTTTTATACCACCTTCAGTAGAACCAGATGATCAACTAATTCACTTTCAATGGGATAATCGGTGGCCTCGGAATCCTCCAGAGTTCAAGTAATCAATACCCAGAATTTCATTAGTCTATATTTTCTGTTATTAAATTTTCTAGTGCTGAGATTTTATAATAATAGTATTAAAGAAAATAGTATATGCATCGACAATGGCATCTAATTGGATAGGCAAAGAATTTGTATACTTTCATTTCATTAGATATTGAACTATGTCTAAGTTACAATGATCAATTCTAGTTCAATGAAACAGGGCTTTTAATAACTTTTTATACTAATTATGCAAAATATATACTGATCCGATACCAGAGAAGCATGCCAAGAATATGCACAAGAAGTGGAGAAACTTGCTTACAAGTTAATGGAACTTGTTGCACTGAGCTTAGGCTTAGAGCCAAATAAGTTTCGTGGCTTCTTCACACATAACACCAGCAATATCCGACTCAACCATTATCCACCTTGCCCCTACCCTCATCTGACTCTTGGTCTTGGACGCCACAAGGACAGTGGTGTTTTGACTGTGCTTGCTCAAGATGATGTTGCTGGTCTAGAAGTTAGGAGAAAATCAGATGGAGAGTGGATTCGAGTCAAGCCCATTTTCAACTCCTTCATCATTAATGTTGGTGATATGATCCAGGTATCAAACCTTTGCTAAATTTTCTCTCCATCAAATGTATTTCACGGCTAGACAAATTGTCTAGGTATTACAAACAACATTTTTCTTTTGGTCTATCTAATTATCGTAAACAATTAAACTTATTGACTTCTATAATAGATAGATTGAAAGTTATACAGTAATTTCTGATTAAATAACAATATGTTGTTATTAAACTCTTCGTATCCTGGTCATAAGGTATAGGAATTGGATAAGGAGGAAAAGCGTTAAGTATAGTAATCTTTTAATTATTATCAATTTTATAGGGAACCAAAGTAATGAAGTTAATTTTGTTTTAATGCTTTGGCCAATAGTTATTAAAGACTGGCTTTGTTCGTGGAAGCAGGTTTGGAGCAACGATGCTTATGAAAGTGTAGAGCACAGGGTTATTGTGAACTCTGAGAAGGATAGGTTTTCCATTCCTTTCTTTCTGAAACCAGCACTCTACACTGATGTGAAGCCCTTGGAAGAGTTGACAGACGATAGAAACCCTCCTATATATAGACCAGTCAACTGGGGCAAGTTCCGCACTGCAAGAATGCGAAGTAATTTTGCCAAATCCAATGTTGATAACCTCCAAATTTTTCATTTCAAGCTTCCCAGTAACTGAGTCAGAGTCCATAAATTGAAGACCGTGCAAAATGTGAACTTGAAAAATTTTTATATTGTAAATACTAATAGCTTCACAGGACCATATTTCAGGACAATGTTATCCGTCATATTGGATGCGTTATTGATGTTAGAAAAAATGTCATTTGCTTGCATTGGTACGTGAATATCTATCTTAGTGTTAGACACATGCCTAAGCAAGAATATCTCCTATATGGAGTTTACAATACTAGAGTGTAGTCCTAAATCCTAATCACAACTTGTAAAATTTGAGACTAATTTCTGTAAGCAGAGTTTAGAGAAGGGAAGGTGTTGGTGTATTATGACATGTGAATTGTATGTGAGGGATTGGAAACAGGTTTGGGATTGTAATGATAAGAAAAATCATAACTTTCGTTTTCCTGAAAAAAAAATTAAGAAGATAAAAGTATTAATTATTTTAAAGTAAATATGCTATTACTCTGTTCCAGTGGAATAATCAGTATCCAGTCCATAGAAACCTTCAGAGTTCAGGTATCTTAATTTAATTAGCTTTAGCCTTGTACTAATTCTTCTTTCCAAAGACTTTGATCAATTGATAGGTCACCAACTAATTCGCTGTATGGAAGTAACAAGAGAAAGTTCTCCATTTAGTCTTTCATTACGGGCTTGTAACAAGACAAAGGAGATGAATAATCAGAAACAAGTCAAATTATATTTATACAATTCTTTTACAAAAAATATGTATAATAAAGAGAGGGAAGTGTATGATAAGATGATTGATGTAACGAAAACAGATAAATAATAATAATTTTATAAAAGTGCTGTACAAAACTAACGTATAAATAACAATTTTAGAAACAAAGAGATAAATAAAGTGAAAGAAGGATAAAAAATCGTATTATATACATAATAATTCTTACAACAAATTGTATATTATTTTTTATGTTTATCTCTCTAGAATAATATTTATTACACCACATGTTTCTTTCTTTTCTCATTTCCTTTCTTTTTATTTATTGTATAAATTATACAAATAATATTCTTCATAAAAACAAAAAGTTTGATTAAAGTAAGATTAAATGAAGTTTGAAATATCATGTCATAATATTGCTATAAATAACTACATTCTGTTTTCTTTTTATATATTACCAATCCTCCAGTGTAAGCAATTTTGCTCGAGCTGATAGAACTACTTTAGATGAAAAAATTCTTCCTCCAAACCCATTGTATAGTCAATTATTGACCGAATTATATAAGTAATTAATTGCAAACAAAACAAATAAAATGTGATTTTTTTATTCATATAATATAATAAATGTTAGCCATGTCTTTGTTAATATAATCTTTACTCAGTAGAAATTAAATTACTAGTATAGATATTAATTGTAAGTTTACACCTTTGCAGTCAGTTAAAGCACTCTTACTCGTGGCTTCTGTATGCCTGAGTTAGAGGAAAATATTTGAGAATTTCGGTGAGTGAAAACTAGCCATTTGAGTGTTATTGTGTCCTACTAATATCAAAATTTAAACAAGATTATAAGTTTTTTTATTGGTTTGACATGAAATATATGTATCAAAATATTTTTATTTATAATATCCAAATATTAAATACCAAATTTCACATACATTTGAGTGTTATTGTGTCCTACTAATATCAAAATTTAAACAAGATTATAAGTTTTTTATTGGTTTGACATGAAATATATGTATCAAAAGATTTTTATTTATAATATCCAAATATTAAATACCAAATTTCACATACATGTTTAAGTATAAAAAAATAATCAGTTTTTTTTTAAATTAAGAAATTTTAAAAATAATTATTTCTTCAAAATTTATAATCTAATATGTGGGTTGTCCAAAGCTAAACATCCTATATTAATTACTGCTTCTTCAGCTTATAGAACCATGATCTAAAATGGATTTGGATTTTTTTTTCTTTTTACTTTTAAACGAAGATTTCATATTCAATCAATACAAACTATCTATTATAAATTAAATTTTTTTTACAGGTTATAACTTAATAAAACTCAGTTTAATATCCATTTATCTTAGTTTCTAGGAAGGATATTTTACTTTCACTTGAACTTGTTTTGTTATTAGTGTTTGATAAATCATGATTTTACAATAACAATAATGATGCATCACTATCTATTTATAGTCTTCATCGATCTTTATATGATACGTATTTAAATTTTTTAATTTATAAAAAAAAATTAATGACATTTAATTATATATCATGTAAAAATTTATTGAAATCATACTTAAGAACTTATCATGGAATGAAAGAGTAGATTAAAATGACTGAAAGAAAACTTTCTCAAGTAAATGTGAAAGAATAAATAAAAGAGATTAAATGCGAATTTAATTGAATTATAAATTTAACCATAAATAAAATTTAATTTTATAATAGATAATTTAAATTTACTCAACGTAACTTCTTTTTTAAAAGAAAAAAAAATAGTATCTAAATCCCAAAAGAAAAACATAGTCATAGGTTGTGCAGTTCTAGGTAGGACGGATGTGTGTATACAGCTGGGTTACAAAATTCTTTTCTTATCTGTGTTACTTATTCTCAACCTTAGACTTTCGTGTAGATCCTGTCTTACCTCTCCAGCCAATTTTTCTCAGAATCAGAAATTAGAACCGTTTGATTGTTGTATTATGGTCAATAAGAGTTTGTTTGTGGGTGTGAAAATGAAGAGGAACGAGAGAATATAAATAAGAATTTTAGTTTAGATGTTTAGGAATAAAGAGAATTAAATTGTAGGTTCACTTTGATAATTATAGGTAAAAAATAAAAGAAAATAAACAGATTTTTTAAATATATATTACTACTCATATATATATATATATATATATATATATATATATATATATATATATATATAAAATCAATTACATATATACGTAATCAATATATATTTTTAATTGTATATTTAATATATATATATATATATATATATATATATATATATATATATATATATATATATATATATATAAAATCAATTACATATATACGTAATCAATATATATTTTTAATTGTATATATTTATATATATATATATATATATATATATATATATATATATATATATATTTAATATATATATATATATATATATTTCTTTTTTTTACTATACAAATTATATATATAATTTTTATCTATAATAATAAAAAGACAAATAGATAATTTCATTTAACATTACATTTTTCTTCTTTCTTTCCATTCTAAGTCAAATAATTTTAAAATTATTTTTCTTTTATTTATTTCTTACCAAACAATTTAAAATTTATTTTATTTCTTACCTATTTCTTTTTTCACTATTTCTTCACTTCATTTTATTTCTCCTTGTGTTATCAAATATAGCATAAAATACTATATTTTTACATAATATTATGAAGTACTCTTTATACCTCATCTTTATCATTCTTTATATCTTATTTTTATACCTCCATTTTTATTATTCTTTAAATCTTAACTTTTCACCACATGTTAATTATTCTTTAAATGTTATTTTTGTATCTTCGTCTTCATTATTCTTTAAATCATATTTTTGTACCTTTCATATTCATTTTTCTTTAAATCTCTCACATATATTTTTTCTCCTCTTTTTTCATAATAAGGTATCATTTATTGTAATTTATATTTTACATTTTGTATATTTGTTGAACATCTATCAATGTGTAATGATAATTTTCTTCAATACAGTGATATGAATTATTTTTTAGATATCACTCTTTTCTTCAACGATAGAGATACAATTCAATAATGATAGAAGTATAATTCAATTCAGAAAGTACTTTCTAGATCAGAAATATATCTATTTTGAAAAATACTTTTTAAAACAAAAATGTACCTATTTTAAAAAATACTTTTTGAATCAAAAGTGTACATTTCATAAAATACTTTTTAAAACAAAAATATACTTACTCCAGAAAGTATTTTTTTGGAACAAAATATATTTATTATGGAAAGTACTTTCCGGAACAAAAATATACATTCTGGAAAGTATTTTTTAAAATGTATATTTTTATTTTAAAAAATATTTTTCAAAATAGATATTAACGTGAAATAATAATTTTTTTTGATGAATTGGTGTTTTTCATATGTCGTTTTCTTTGACAACAAACATTTAATTTTAAGGTATAATTTAATTTTTATTTTATTTTTATCCAAAAATATTTTTAAGAACAAAAATATATATTTCATAAAGTATTGTCCAAAACAAGAATTACATATTTTAAAAAGTACTTTTCGAAACTATGTATTTTGTTTTGTTAAAATATAGATTAAAAAATACTTTTCTAAAAAAAATATTTTAGAAAATTTTAAAAATATAAATAAAAGTATATGTATTAATAATAAAAAGTGTATATAAAATTTACCAAAATATTATCTTAATAATTCTCAAAGTATAATTGGGAGTATAACAGGCCACGTGCACTCCTTTCGCAACAAAACAAAAAGAAATTGAGAGTATAATTTTTTTTAAAAGAAATACTTGAATATTTTATTTAAATAGAAAAAAGAATGCAGAAAATAAAGTATTTGTCCAAAAAAAATATAAAAAAAATAAAAAAACATCATTACTTTTACAATAAAATTATAAAAAAATATATATAATATTTTATCAAAAATAGAGAAAAAAAAAAATAAAAAGAGACTGAAATACCACTATCGCTGCAACTAAACTTCCAAATAAAAACCAACATATGGTTTGTTTGAGTAGTAACTGGACTTAGATATTTAAGGAAAGTCACGGATTCAAAGGAACACACGTTGCATCCCTATCTGGTGATGAAATAGTTATCTTCATTGGTCACTCACGGTCTTGGTAGGTTACCGACAATGGAGCATTTTCCACACAAAATCGCTGCGGCTGCTTTTGTCTCTGCTTATTTGGCCCAATACATTACCATCCACCATTGAGTGGTATTTTGATCTCACTATCATTTTGTCCATTTGGAACCATTACTAATTGTTTGTTGCTTCTTTAGTGCATCATTTCTCTCTTTTCAATTAATATTTTATAAAATTCATTACTCATTGTTTTTGTCTCTGTATTCAAATATCATTATCGAGTAGAAAGATACGGCAAGAAGGGTGTCAAATTTATGTTACTGATGTTATTACTACCTCCTTTCTTTTTAAGTATTTTTTTTAAATTATACATAAATTAAGTAATATAATATTTTTTTTTATAAAATAGTTTCAAATTTTTTTATTGTATTTTTTCATTTTTATTATACAATAAATATATACTAGTTGTAAATATGTAAATTAATTAAAAATTAAGAGTATAATTGACAAAAAAAAATTGATGCTATTGAAAACGACTGATAAATAAAATTAAATGTTTTGAAAAGAACTGACACTTAAAAAACATACAAAGTATGAATTATTCATGAAGATTATATACATAGCAAAATGTTTAAAAAATTCAAACCTTTTAACTCGAATAATTGAACTAAAATATACTGTCAGAGGAAATATTTTTATATTATTATCTAATTACATATTGATAAAATAAAAAAATAATTAATTTTTATAATAATTAATTATATTTAAAATGTTTATAATAATTATGTTTAAAGTTACGGTATTGTTATTGTTTTTGTTAGAAGTTACCGGTATAATTATTAACACACACAACGACTGATAATATGTTTTAATTTTAATTTTAAATTTAATTTGATCAGATATAATTAGTCCCAAAAATCTTAAATTATCTTTTTTAACATTTTTTTATACTTATTTTTTTTTAATTGCTTACCTCTTTCGATCTATCTTTATTATTTTTATTTTAAATTTAATTTTTATTTTTATAAAACATTATCAATAATTAAAATAACATTTTAACATAATATAATTCTATATCATATATTCAAAATATTTTATATTTAAAAAATTATTTATTATAAATTTTAATTATATAAAGTTGACAAAATAAAAAAAATACTAATTTCATAATAAAAGTCATAAACTAAATAATAAAATTATGATTTATAAATTTCAGCTTTTTACTACCTATTTCGTAATATACAAAGAAGAATTAGATAGAAATAAGTTTTGAAATAAATCCAAGATATTCTAAAAACCTTTCTACGCCTGGGCCTTCTGGCTAAGATGAAAGTGTATAGTGTACGTGCATGTTTCATATTCATTCCATGTCGGTACGGGTATTCATAAATTTTACGAATATTTTAATATTTTTAAATATTTATTAAAATATAAAATATTAAAAATAATAAATAAAATATATAATTATATTAAAATAAATATTTATACTAAATATAAATTACAATATTTTATTTATATATAATTAAAAAATTTTAATAATTTTAAATTGTGAATATGATTACTATGAATATTTTATTATCTTTCTCATCCTATTAATGAGTTGATAGAAAAAACTATTTATTTTACTTATAGGTATCCACTATACTATTTGTTTTAAATTTGTAACATGTTTTATCTATAGATACCTGCTGTTATGATTTTTTTATTATCTTTAATAGTAAAAATAATTTTAAATCCTCCTACTCAATTTTCTTACTTTTTATATAATAAATATTAAATGTGTCTTATATTTTTAAGAAATTAAATATATTTATTTTTTATTTAAAAATTTTGTTATTTGATGGTAATAGTGATGTTAATTTGCATTTGCCATTTGTATTTGACGATTGGGAGCTGGCAACAAGATTGATTGATGAGAGCATTGAGACTATTTGGAGAATAAGGCATGTCAAAGTTGCTGACCCCATGGCACTTTAGATACAGTACCGTGTGTCTGTCGTCTCTGAAGAAGATGGTGTTGTTGATCCACATTTGCAAAGGTGGATGGTCCACTACAATCCCCCAATCACGTGATTAACGTCTCTAGGTCAAATCACATTATCATGAATCATGATGTCCAATCCCATTGATGTTTGTATTTCCAATCCTTTTCGATCTCTTTGATTTTCTTCATTTTGTTGCCTTCCCTTATGTAAAGCAGCCCATACCCTCTCCATCAGTTGATAATATATTTTAAAGTTTGATAATAAAAGTACGAATTGATTTTGCTGCATTAACTTTATATAATCATGGAATAGAACTAAGTATCTTTCTTAATTAATTTTTGTCAAAATAATAAACTCATTATAGGTATTTTTTTCATATAATTTTTTTTATTATAAATATCAAGATTCCAATAAAAATTAAAAAATATAATCCTAAACCCTAAATACTAGATCGAAACTGACTAATAACCTATGGTGATACTATGTATGTAGGTACCATGCGAGGCTGCAAGTTCCAAACCGAGATGTTGAGAGTGGTTTTGTTTGATTTTTTTTTTCTTTCATACTCGTGGATCCATTATGCTCCTAATCTCCTCAAATCTCAATTACTTTTTCTTCACCAAATTATATAAATGTAACATTTAATTGAAGATTAAATTACAAAACAAATAAAAGAATTTAAATTTTGAATTTAATCGTTATATCTATATTCAAAATAAAAAAAATGTTAAGTTTTTTACAACATCAAGTGGAAAATGAGCTCAAATCAACTTGTTCCAACTTAGAATAATAAGTTCGTGAGTTTAGTCTTATTTCACTATTGATAAATGAAAGAAGATTTTTATCTCCAAATTTGATTTAACATAACTTGTTTCTTTTAGAGTGTGAAGTAGTGTCAAACTAAACTACCCAACAAGCATTATTTCTCCCGGAAAAGGAGGTGATCTAGCCACACCTTCCAACATGACTACATTGTTACAATTTTACTCCAGCCACTAGCCCTATCTTTGGATCCCCTCCTTGCGGTTAAGCTACCGACTTTGAGCATGGTCAATTCTTTTCGTAGTGGGGTAGGTAGTGTAAACGAGGCCTGAGAATGAATTCACCGTCGAATGGTTGACTAGTGATTACTAGTGATTCTGCCTTCTTGTAGGTGATTGCAACCTACCATTCAAACTGTGGGTAGGTTTTTGGATTTAGCTCACCTTTATGGAATTGTGATCCTTTGCCCCGTCCATTATAGCACGTGTGCTACCTACGGCATAAGGAGCATGATGACTTAATGTCATCCTCACCTTCCTCTGGCTTATCATCGACAATCTATTCAAGGTTCCAAACTCAACATTGACAAATAAACATAAGGGTTGCGTTGGTTGTAGGACTTAACCCAACACTTTACGGCACGAGCTAACGATAGGCATGCACCATCGTGCACCACCCCTTTCTTTTAAGAGGATTTGCAACATGTCAAGCCTTGGTAATTAAATAAGGAAAAATAACTAAAAATAAAAACAATAACAATTGAAAATAAAAATAGGCAATAGTTGAATTTAACAAACATTGGAAGATCATAAATTCATTTCAAAAAAAAAATAATTAGTACATTTCATCAGTTAATATGATCACAAATACACATCACAAAAAAAATGATCATATACATATTTAACCCAAAACTACTAACATAAATCCACCAAACTTGGAATAGACAGAACATTAAGTTATAATTCATTCAAGGCTAATAAAAGATTATTAAACTACATGTCTTCTAAAGTTGAACCATCTCCATCATCAAGAAAAGTCTACAAAAAAATAATACAAAATATTGCATCAAACAACACCATTTTTGCATTTGCCAAAAATACATTTGTGATTTGCTCATCAACATTCATATGCTATGCATGGAAAAATGAAGGGTTTTCTAGTAATTGTTATTGAAAATATACATGAAGACAAAAAGAATAATATCATTTATAAAATATAAGCATCATTATACTTCTAATGTAAATATTTTTCATGCATAGCAAAATGGAAGCGAGACACTAGGAGAGGTGGGGTGCAATGGTTCAGTGGCAGTGATGAGAGATCTAAATCTAGATCTAGACGGTTGATTTGATTTCGTTTGGATTTGGAGTTGTTGCAGTGCATGTGGTTGTGATTGAGACTGTTGAAGAAGTCGCCACCAGGAAGAGGGAGAAGGGGAGAACGAAAAGGGGATGAGAGGAAGAATGAAAGAAGAAAACAAAAACATTAATACTAGAAACTGCCTTTTTGACAGAAAAATTGAAAATTGTCAAGAAGAAAGACAAGGGGAGAACCAAAAAAAATAGAAATTACCTTCGCAGCAAAGTTGAAAATCTAAAAAAAAAAGGGGAGAATGAGAGAGAAAAAGAAAATATAAAATAGATATATTTAATTATTAAAAAATAATTTAAAAATAAAAAATTAATCTTAATTGTCTAATATTTTATTAATATATCATGATAGTTGTCGACCGATAAAATACTTAATTGTTGATCTACCTTATACTTCACCATCAATACATATATAATTTTTACATTCTAACCCTTAAATCTAAAAGTTACTCGTTTTAAACTTTTGGCATATCCATAAATGATATAAAATTGTAGGTGTACAGCGACTTCTCAATTTTTAACGAAACATAAAATGGCAGGAAATTAAAGCTACTAGATAACTTCTCAAGTTCGACATAAATATAAATGGCAGGAAACTAAAGGTGTAAAGCAACTTCCAACTTCTAGGCTTTTAATAGATGACAACTCCACAATAACATACATGTGTTTTTTTTTAGTCCTTTTAATTTTTTTAAATAGTTCTTATAATATTTAATTTTTTAGTGTTAATCTTTATAATTACTTAGTTTTTATTAACTATTTCGATCTATGATGTGATGACATGTCATTTTATAACTTTTTAGTTTAATCTATATAAATATACTTTATTTTAATTTTAATCCTTCTAATATTTGTTATTTTTTAGCGATCATGTAACATTAGAAACTACCGTAAAAATATTAAATATTACAAAATATAAAAGAAATAAAAATAAGTATTATTATTGACACTACTAATATATTTAAATCTAATTAAAAGTAATAAAATTATTTTATAGTACTACATCATCGTTAAATTATTAAAAATAATTTTTTAAGTCAAACACATATACTTCACTTATATATATAGACACCATTTTCATTTTCAACCATGCAAGCTAGTCATTTATTTTTATATTATTTTGATAAATAAAATTTAAAACTGTATTATTTTTATCAACGTGACTGTAGGTCCTCGGTTGTACAAAAAGTAAACGACATTTGAACAACCCTGTCCATCTTCAATAATCAATAAATTATGGTACAAGCATGTTATGGTGTATCGTGGTGTCAGCAACAAAAAAGTTTGAACATAGAATTTGCACCAAAACCAGGAAGTCGATGTCCAACAACAATTAAAATTAATTAGATTTACTAAGACATTCCTTTTAAGAAAGACCTTTCTTTTTTCTAATACCAATTGTATTTTAAATCAATTATAATCAATAAATCATGGTACAAGCATGATATGATGTAGTGTGGGGTCAGCAAAAAAAAAATTTGAACATAGAAGTTGTACCAAAATCAGGAAGTCGAGGTCCAACAACAATTAAAATTAATTAATTAGATTTAGCAAGTCATTTCTTTTAAGAAAGACCTTTTTTTTCTAATGCCAATTAAACTAATCTTATTTGAGTTAAGAATATCCATAGTATTGTAAAATTATTTCTTTTTATAGAAAAAAAAATCCATGTATAAAACTTACTTAAGAAGAATGAGACATTTTATGTTCATATATAAAATCTGATTCAATTCAAGCATAATCAAAATTTTATGCACACATTTAAAAAAAAAAATTTATATAAAGAGCTTCATATTTTCAATAACTTTTTGAAAAATTTTCTTATTATATTTCAACTCAATTTTTTCCATTTGATTTAGACATATATAGCTTGATTAACAATTAATTTAAATTCATATTTAAAATTTAAATACCATTGTTTTGATGTATTTTTTTAAGAATGTTTTAAAATTTTATTTATATGTATTGATAAATTAATTTAAATACATATTAAATGTTTTGTTATAAATTTAAATTTATATTTAAAAATTAAATTTTATTATTTAATTTATATTAAAATAGATTAAATTAAAGTTATAATTCAATTCACACACTTTATGTGATGAGGTGAAAGTTAATTAATCAATTTAGAAATGTCGAAACTGTAAAATAAATCTTAATGGAGATCAATCAAAGTAGTGATTTTTAAATTTGAGTTTGATAAATTCTTAACCTAATGAAGTAAGAAGTAAAGTTAGCAAAATTGTGTCTGGCTTAACCTGACTGGTCAAAGAAAAAAAACAGATTGACTCAACCTGGTCTAATCTCTTCATTATTTATATTTTCACTAATTTGCCAAACAAGACCAAATTAGTTTCATATTTTTCCGGTCACATATTTAAGAATCCATTCCACGTGAACCATGAAATTGACTAATTAATTTTGCGGACACTAAACAAAAGGCACATGGTTACGTCCAGCTTGTATAATGGGGGAGATGAAGGGGGATAAACTAACAAGTTTTATTAAAATAATCTTATATTATAATTTAAATAATTTACTATAAGATTTGAATAGAATTTATATGTTTAAAATATTTATTCATTATAAATTTTAATTATAATATATTTTATATATTTAAAATATTTATTTATCATAAATTTTAATTATATAAAATAAATATTTTTATCACAAACAATACATTCGTTAAAATACAATTTTTATTAAAAAAAAGCACATAACATTTAATGTAGACTTTTCATGGTTTTATTGATTATTTTTATATTTACTGATTTAGTGGGCCTTTTCTTTTTAATCTGCGTGGTGTTTTTCTAAGAAGTTTCCATGTGGCACAATTTCAAGATTATTAGTAATTACATTTAGACCCTATTTGTTTAAAAAAAAATTATGCATACCTCTCTTTTTTGGGGTACATATTCTTTACTTTAGTAATTTTAAAAGTACTATGTATATGATTCGAGTATAAAAATAAGGAAATTATATGTATTTCTTAATTAAAAACAAAAGGAATGTTAAAGCATAATAATATTTTATAAAATAAGATATGTAAGTAATGTAAATTAATTTTAAGGAAAGTCAATGTAATTATTCATTGATTTAATTTTTATAGCAATTTAATCGCTTATTTTTTATTTGAAAAATTTAATCTTCCCACCAATATATCATCTCGTTACTAACATAAATTAATAATGACAACAATAATTTATGTATAACAAATGTCAATATATCCAAAAAAAAAAAACCACTTGAATGGTCATGGTTAACACTAATGTATATTAATTAATATTGGTTAAAATAAATAGTATTATGAGGAGTTTAAATTATAAAATTAAAGTATAGAAAAAATTATGTTAAAAGAAAAATATATATGATATAATGAATTTATGATTATAGATATTAATAATTACTTTTAATAATAAGTACTTGTCCTATTGCATGATAAAAAATATATTTGAGGTTAATTTAAAATTTTAAAATTAATTTTTTTTATTATTATTTTTGTGGTTCATATATGATTATAAAGGAGTGTCCCAACCACCTAATATTTTTAATTTATTTTGAGTAATAACATTCACAATTATAAGTGAATTGTCCTCTTTCAATAAATTTTTTTTATAAGCAAGTCAAGTTTGAAACTCTTGATTTCATTTAAACTCAATAACTCTAACCAACAACTTGTTTGTAATTCTTTTATTATAATACATGCATTAATATAAATATATAGTTAAAATTATTATAAATATATATTTGAGTTTAATTTTATATTTAATAACACTTTTAATTCTTCGAGTATTATAATTAGACAATTTTAATTTATTAAATTTAATTATATAAATTGGGTTTTTTAAACATCTTTTAGTATTTCAAATTTTAATCATATAAATTAAAATTTAAAATATCAAAATTTTATAAAATTATAATTTTTTATAATCTCAATTAATACCATTAAAATTTAAAAAAACTAAAATCGTATTATTAAACTATAAGAATAACTAAAAATTTAGTTAAAGCTAATTTAAAATATACGAAAAGTTGATTGAGTACACACGAGAAGTTGATGTTGCTAGGCATGCAGCCAAACAACCGACTACTTGATTTGGATTGTTGAAGCCTAGGGGTCCTTTGTGACCTGTTGCCAGCAAATATTGGCAACTTACCTACTAGAGTACTAGGTAATTCAGACTTTTATAACTCCCTTTCATATAATAAATAAATAAAATAAAATCCAGTCAAACAATTTTATTTTCTCTTCGCCTTCTATTTTAAACTAGTATTCTAGCATGTGAAAATGGAATAAATATTCATTTTATATAATTAAAATTTACGATAAATAAATATCTTTAAATATATTAATTATACGGTAATTAGTTTTATAATAAATAAATATTTTAAATATCTAAATATAATTTTATATTTATAATAAATAATTTATATCATGATATAAAATTATTTTAATTATTAATGATTTTTGAAAATATTAAAATTAATTTATAAATAAAATGAAAATAGTAAATTTAAAAAGATAAAAAAAACTAAGAAAAATTCTTTAAAATATTTTATTGAAAAACTCATAAAAACATTCTAATTGAATAGTAATTCATAAAAAAAACTCTCAGGATCATTTTTCTAATTTATATATATAAAGACAATTAATTATGAACATCGTAATTCATAATATTCTTACTTTGCTTGAGCAGATAGTTTTGTTGTTCATGTTAATTCTACTCATGTGGATCAAAATTATCTCTTATAAAAATACTTCTAATTTCTAAAAAAAAAAAAAAAAAAAAACTTCTATGTTAAGCAAGCACCAAACTGTCATTTTCCTGATGAATAAATTGTTACAGGGCTGGGGAGGGAGTTATTACTTACTTGCGGGACCCTCATCGTTGCTCATAACATTATCTGCTGGATTGGTCATTATTGTTCAACAGAAACTCGTCTTCATTTCTCCACTTGATTTTAAAGTGAATTTATCCATTATTTAAGAAGGGAATCTTTTAGTAGGTCATTGTTGAGAAAATATCTTTTTCAATATTTTGCTTTTTAATTATTAAGCTTTTTGAAAATAAAATATTACTCATTACAAAATGTACATCATCGTGATTAATTTTTATTATAACAAAAAAAATTGAGAGAATTTTTTTTTGCCATAGTTGGAATTTTGAAGAGAAATTGATCTTAATGTAGTTTATTGAAGGATTAGTTTTTATTATAATAAGGAAATAATGATAGCTAAAGAGATAAATGTAGGTATGATATGATATAATAAAACGATAAGAATAAAAAAAATAAGTAAATTCTCTCCGATCTAAACTTACAAAAACATACAAAAACTACTAATAAATCTTGTTATTATTGTGACTTTCCAATTGTTAAGTCATTAATTCAATCTTATATTTCAAAGTTTGTTACTATAATCATATTAGTTATTTACCTAATCAAAACACTAAGTTAGAATAGAATATTTGTGAATCGGTTTAGATTAATTTTAAATTAAAAATTTATTTGATCTAAAGATTAAAAAGATATATAATTTAATTTAATTTGAATTATTTTTTTAAAAATATTTGATTTAATTTTATCCAATAAAATATAGTT
This sequence comes from Mucuna pruriens, assembly GCA_025330945.1. Taxonomy (NCBI): domain Eukaryota; kingdom Viridiplantae; phylum Streptophyta; class Magnoliopsida; order Fabales; family Fabaceae; genus Mucuna; species Mucuna pruriens. The sequence continues at coordinate 2,649,458 of JAENHJ010000197.1, forward strand.
TTAGATTAGATTGCATGATTCGACTTTTACCTGTATATCCTTCTAAATATTTTAGTTTTCTATTACTAGCGAGATGTATTTAATTCCAAGTATTACGAGATGCATTTTAATCTTTCTATTAGGATTTTTGTATAAGTTTATTCCTCAAATATTTTTTACTCTAATTTTTAATTAAACAAATTAAATTACTTCATCATTTTATCATCTAATTTTTGAAAAAAAAAAAATCGTGACACGATTTAAATAAAGGTTCATCATGACATATTTAGATTTAAAATGCATATGAATGACTGAATTGTGCGATCTTCATGCTACGTTATTTTTCACTAAAAGAACCAGTCAAATTCAACACCGATAGAAGTCCGATGGGCATTAGGAATTTGTGATTTGTCATGTATGAAGGTGGTACGTACGGGTGATGATGCTTTTTAATTTTCTATTTTCCTCTGTAATTCTATCTTCAAATGCAGATCCGTATCTCCCGAGCTGAGTGAGAAAAGATTTAGATTTGTGTATTATCCATGAGACAATGAAACATGTCATATGTGAGAAGGAAGTGAAAAGAAAAAAGAAAAAAGAAAAAGTTATAATGCACCTTGAGAGGTATGAAAATTTGTGAAATGGGAAAACATATTTTAACTAATCAATGATGAAAGGGGATGAAGAAAAGCAATAGTTGGCAAAAGTAGGATTATCTGAATGAATGAACACTCAAAGTAAAATTATTAGTTAACTTTATTTTATATTTTTTTTTTACCATGTTACGTAAGTGTGAATTACTCATTTTTTATGACGATTAATTTGTCAAATAGTTTGACTGATTATTTTTAATTTATTTATTTTATTTATAAGACTCAAATTTAATATCTTATTTAAATAATTAAAATATAATTTTATTGAAAGCAATATAAATAAACATTTACTTCTTTGATTTCATGTTAAATTAATTTTGGATGTGTTCACGTTTGCTCCCTAAATTGGGATTGCAAAGTGTATGTTAGAAATGAATGTACATAATTCCCTTTTTCTATTACTTCATACTCTCTATTTATACATATTTCGGATTATACTTTGTCGGACATTCTTTGTGGAACCAGTCAGGAGGGACTCGGCTGGCTGGGAGAGATTCAACTAGCCGAGATGGACTCGGCTGGGCATGAAGACTGAAAGCCGACCAGTACACAGCCCTCCAATACTGAGTAAAGCGATAAACACTTTGCATTGGAGAACTGGCCGAGGTGAGCCTGACTAATCGAGAAGTACTTGACAGGCAGGGAGAGACTCGTTGGCCGGGAAGGACGCGACTAGTTGGGAGCGATTCAACTGGTCAGGAGAGCTGAAGACCAATCGGTACACAGCCCCCTAGTGCTAAGTGAAGCGATAGACACTTTGAACTGGAAAACTAACCAAGATGGGTTTGACTGGCTAGGAGAGCTGGAGGTCAAATTTGAGGGGGTCTGAGACCGCCTCTCTTAGGGTCTTCGTTTATAAACCGTCCATGTAAAAATAGCAACAACAAAAATGGATAACAGGGCAGTGAATGCTAAATAAATAGTAATGTTAAACATTTCATGCCAATTTATGCCTTGGGGGTCTTTGAACCACCTCTCTCAAGGTCTTCATTTATGCTTGAGGGGGATCTTTGGACTGCCTCTCTCAAGTCTTGGTGCTCTAGGTAGTCATTGGTCGATTGTCTCTTACGGGTCTTGGTGTCCTAGACAGTCACTGGCCGATTGCCTCTTACAGGTCTTTAAAATTTGCTTGGAGGGGTCGCAAATCGATTGCCTCTCGTAGGTCTTAGGTCCTTGGGCACTAGCTGCCTCTTACAGGTCTTAGGTGCCCTAAGCATTGGCTACCTCTTATGGGTCTTAGGTGTCCTGGACATTGGTTGCCTCTTACGGGTCTTAGGTACCCTGGGCACTAGCTGCCTCTTACGGGTCTTAGGTGCCCTAGGCACTGGCTGCCTATAATAGGTCTTAGGTTCCCTAGGCACTGGCTGCCTCTTACGAGTCTTAGGTGCCCTGAGCACTGACTGCCTCTTATGGGTCTTAGGTATTATTCGAAAGGGTCACTGATCGACCACCTCTCGCAGGTCTTTAAGTATAGTGTAGAGAGCCGAAATCCTTTTGATACCTGCACAAATTTTGAACTATAGCACTGCATATTTTAAATATGAAGCTTAGTTATAGTATAGACCTACGTTTGGGAATTCTCCATGGCGTTGTGAATGTATAAGAAGAGGATGGACAGGCTCTTTATCATTTTGTCATTCTGACGTGCATTGATCCTGGGCCCAATAGTAAGTCTCCAAATTGAATAGAAATGTATTTTCTTGCTTTCAGATTTTCACATGAAGATTTGAAATCATTTGAAGAATGATGCCTCACTTTTCGATCCTTAAGGGCCTTTTTTTTTGTGCGATTAGATCAATGATAATGATACCATGTCGCTTACCACATATCGTTCACTCTTTTGTTCCTTAAGCTCTGACATAATTGTATTGTTTTGATCAATTAGTACTCTATTCTGAGTAGTCAAGACTTCTAACTATAATTTCAGGAAGTCAAGACTTGTCAACCATCTTGTATTTTCTTCCCTGCAAGTTAGTTCAAAGGCAGCCATCCAATTCAGATTCTATATCAAGATTCTTCTTGTGAAGCACATCAAGTTGCTTACAAGTGGAATGAAGTTTCTCAACAAGCTCCTCTACATGATCCCCAGACAAATCAAAATCTTGTAGTTGGCATTGCTTCTCATTCAATTGTATGGTAAGATTTGAAGCTATTTTCTCCAATTTTTCATTCATAGTTTACTTAGCATGCAACTCATTATGAAGAGAATGCAAATTCTTCTTCAAAAAATCAAGCTCCTATGAAATCTTGGTAGATTCTTCTATTTTTACTTGTAAAGACAACACCATATCTTTCTTTTCCTCTTTGATTGTTGCTAAGGTTAGCTTACACATTTCAAGGTCACTAGATGAAGTATCTAGCTTTATTATTTTTTGAGCAAGGTTCTGATTTTTGGAATTAAGTTGTTGTGGCTCAGCTTCCAAATGATTCAGACCAGACCAAAATTCTTTTTGATGCTGAGTATAATTCTTCAGATAACATCTCTTGCAAATCATGCTCAAACTTCTGTTTCCTTAGTAGAATATATGATTTTGCAGCATTTAGAGATACTTGAGCCATATGTTTTTCATGCACTAAAATCTTCTCTTCAATGAGTAGCAGGATTCTATGAAATGCACCATGTTGCAGCTCATCTAGTTGCAATAAGAGGTCTTCTAACTCTTTACATTTTGAACAGTTACCTATTATCCATGAGAATGCAATCAAGATGCTAGTTGACTAAAAGAGCATATACAAAGAAGTGACAAATGTGTATTTCATTATTGATATGTCAATGGATCTTTTAAACATATCCTTCAGACTCATGTCGTTCTCCTTTGAGCGCAGCCTTGAAGCCGAATCCATAGTTATAACTGTAGATCAGAGCTCTAGAACATGAAGAAGAATCAAGTAAATAAACACAAAGTTCAATCAAAACGGACAAATAATTCTTACTAAATCTTCTATCATGTATGTTTGTCTGCACGACATAATCAAGTAGAATTATATCATATGCATAATCTTGTTCGCAAAAAGGTAGAAGTGATATAATTTTCAAGGTGTTGACCATAGCTTCTTGGAACAAAATTTTAAAGTAAATTATGACAAAAAAAGAAAGGAAGTGAAGTGAGAAAGGTGAAGATGATGAAATTGATGTTTTTAACATATGCAATATATAGTAAATGCACAAATATGACTTTCCTTGAAGTTTCTTGTTAAATACAAGCATTGGAAAATGAAAAATATCACGTAGAATAATATCGGATACAGTGAAGAATCAAATAAAGTTTGCTTTATGAGATTTTCATTTGTTTCATGCATAGAAAGAACCTGGCAAGAAAGCAACTCTGCATAGAAAGAACCTGGAAAAAAAGTAATTCAAGATCTTTTTTCAATTGACCAACAATAATAGAATAGTTCAAAGTGGCACATAACATTTTAATCATAACTTAAAACTGCATAGACTGCATTTTTCTATCTTAAGAGTAACACATCTTGGCAAAAATATTGACAACATTCAATCTATTATATTTGTCAATTTGATGGTTATCGTTTGTATTAAACAAAATGTTAAGTTTAATGCATGCTCTTGTATGACAAGTAGTCAATATTATAAAGGAATACATAAATATGTTATTTTTAGATATATGGTTGTGGGGAATTATCTAACAAGGGAAATGTGTCTCCTTCAACATTCATGTTTTCCTCCTCCTCGGATCTGCAATGTCGGCCAGAAAACATCATGTGTTGGTCGACGATGATCGGTGGCGCAGCCGCCAAGATCTAAAGCCCCCAATGCTACTCCTTGTCAAGCTTTTGCTTTTCGGAGCAAATCTGCGCGTGGTAGAGACAGATCTATCTAGGACGGAGCATATCTGCATGTGGTAGGGACAAATTTGTGTGTGACAGAGCATATCTGCGAGCGACAGGGACAGATATGTGTGTGTCGGAGCATATTTGTGTACAACGAAGCTTCGCTGACTCCGGCGGCCGCTACCCGTCTGTTCCTAAGTGTGGTGGTCGTCGAGAATAATTTTCTTGACGATCCCACAGTAGGCGCCAACATTCATGTTTGCCCCCTTGGGATCATAGAGTGTACATTAGATATGAATGTACAAAATCTCCTCTTTCTATTACTTCATACTCTCTATTTATACACACTTTGGATTGTACTTTGTCAAATATTATTTGTGGAATTGATCGGGAGGGACTCGGCTGACTGGGAGAGACTTGACTAGCCGGGATGGACTCGGTTGGTCGAGAGGGTTGAAGGCCGACTGATACACTGATAATTCGAAAAGGATTGGTCGTTATTTCCCCTATTAAAATACTAGATTTTCCTATGTTATGGGTAACACAAGGTTAGCCTAGGTCATTCTTCTCAAGGACACGTGGTTCTAATGGTTTTAGTGTCTAAGGCTGAAAAAGATGCAAATTGGGACATAAAGGTGGACTTGGCAAGAACGTAAATGGTTTTTTTTACTGGGAAACATAAATTTGCAAGAAAAGTAAAGATTAACTAAAACATTCAAAGAAAAGCAAAGACGATTACTGCGATTACTATGACATATTTATTCTATCACTATCCCGGTTTATCAGTTACTAATTTTAACTCTAATTCCTACTATGTTAGTGATTTCTCACCAGCCCAATTACCTACGACGATCGTTGTACATCCGTCCCTTGCCTACTGAGGACTTAAACGATCACTACCTCGAGTTTGACAAGGATTACACACTTGGCTGATGTAGATTATCTAATGACTATCTATTTTGTTATTAGAGTGGTTCTAATTTTCCCCTAAACTAACGTGTTCCAATTTTACTACACAATCGTGATTAAGCAAGAAAAAGATTATGCTAATAGAAATCAAACATAACAAAAATAGCATCATAACCATTTATTAATTAATTTGGAACGTGACACAAAAGAAAAGTGAAGTGTTCTCGGATGGAGTGTGGATCAACTTCCCGTGACAATCACCAGCAGTAGTTGCAGTATTCCACCTATGTTGGCCAAGTACTGAGGGGTTGAATCACTAAGTAGTATGCTAGCGAGCCTTGACAGTCTCCTCTTAGCAATCGATCGCTACCCAAACACAGGTCTTACACCTACTCGATCGACTAGGCACCCTTTGAAGCATTGTGGAACAAAGAGGAAGGAAGTGAACTTAGGTTTGAGTGCAAAAAGTGTATGTGATAGACTAAGTGTATCTGCGTATTCGCTTGCCAACTAATGAACTTAACTATACATCTTTATTTATACATGTATCATCTAACTAACTCTATAACCGTAATAACTGAACTAACAGATTTAATCACCTGACGTAATAGATTTAATAACCTGATATAACAGATCTAACAAAAATAACTACTCTAATTAATTTCCTAACTACCACATGTTAAATTACATTTTATGCACGTGCTTGAATCTGCCAAAGTGAAGTCGGTCTTTTGATGCCAGGATGGTTTGGATGGATGGGAGTCGGTATGTGCTTTGGAGGCGGCATCCGGTTTGGAGTTGGCATCCGAGCTAGAGTCGACACCCGGTATGAAGTTGGTTATGCAGAGTCGGCTTGCGGAATCAGCATCCGACTGCTTGATGATAGAGTCAACATTGCGGAGTCGGTTTTGCCTGGCCGGGATGCTTTCGTCCTTATCTAATCTAACTTGGAGTCGGCTTTATCCGACTGGGACGCATCCGGCCTCAGCTGGGACGACTTCTTCTAACTGGGACAGAGTCAACCTGAAGAGTTTCGTCTTGACCGAGATGACTTCCTCTAGCTTATTCAACTTCGTCCAGCTTCTCTTCTAATATGCAAAACAAGACTTCTATCTTTATCAACTAAAATCAATAACTTAGCCTAGATTTGTATTTTCCTTAGTTTAACCTTGGAAATCTAAATTTTAACCAATACATGATTCTTAACTATAAATTATAGTCTATTCTACCCATCTAAAGACCTTATACGGGGTATAAAATATGTACTATCATATACAGCCCCAGTACCAAGTAAAGCAATAAACACTTCGCATTGAAAAATGGACCGAGCTAAGCCTGACTGATCGGAAAATACTCAATTAGCCGAGAGAGACTCGTTGGCCGGAAAGGGTTCGACTGGCCGGGAAGAACGCGATTAGCCGGGAGAGCTGAAAGGATGAATTTACTTAAAGTCACTTTTTAAGTAATTTTTATGTTAAATAAAATTTATATTAAATTTTACTATTGACTTACTTTTTAAAATCAATTATAATAAAAATAAAAATTTTAATATAAATAATTTTACTTCAAAATTAATTATAAGAAATTAATTTAAAATTAATTTTATAAATACTCACTCAAATCCAAACTGAATGTGCATTTCATTTCCTGTTAAGAAAACTCTAATCTACATTCATTGCTTTTATATTTAAAATTAGATTACGTCAACCAGAAGTGAAACTCATTCTAAGGATTGAAGAAGAAGCTTTCATTGGAGTAATTTTTATTTTTATAAAATAATATATTATTTGTTATTTTCTAAAAGGAATATCTGTAAATAAAAAATTATATAAAACTTACAAAATGGTAAGTGACATGTGACGTGTATAGGCTAATCTGTTTGAAACTTTAGAAGCATTGTGATCTTCGAAAGTTGGGATTACTACTGATATTTTAGTTGGAGGGTCTCGTTCTCTGGCTCCGTGTCCTAAGACAAATGTTTCGCAGTTCTCGAGAAGCACCGCGACAAGTTGGAGCTTCCAATCAAGGTTCGACAAATACTAATTCTGACAATTAAATTAGTAGTATTATACAAAAAATACAGATGATGTATATTTTACATTATCAAAGCTTCACCCTAAATCTATATAAAAATATAAATATTATTTAATTCAAAATCGTGCCTAGAAATTCTGTCTTATAGATAAAATCATTAGGAAAATTTAATATAGTGTAAATTATCAGTATTCATATATTTTTTGTTTTTGAGTTTTTAATTATTTATTAAAAACTTTATAATTAAATAATTTAACATTTCATTTTTAAAATCAACTTATTTAATTTATTTTAAAAATAAAATATGCACATGTAGGGTAAAATATTACACTATTATTTAATAACAAATTATCTTGAATGATAAATTTATTAATTTTGATAATAATTATTTTAAATATCATATAAAATATGATTTTTTATTAGTTAATAGTGTAAACTCTTTTATGTCGTATATTCATTAAACTTAATTTATTTTTATAATATTATTGATTTAAGATAAGATTTAAATAATTTTAATTTTTTGAAATTTTGTTTCAATAATAACAATTGCTATAAGTAATACATATATTTAAAAATAATTTAATATTTTTATATAGTTTAATATTTCTATTGACCTATTAATTTTTTATTAATATTTTTAATATTTTTGAATCCAAAGAATGGATAAAAATATTGATTTTAGAATATTTTACTAAATCTTTAAAAAAATCTCTTATCTATTTGATTTGTTTATATATTTAATTATTTTTATTACGTTAGACTTTAATAATAATAATAATAATAATAATAATAATAATAATAATAATAATAATAGTAAATTATTAATAACTATTAGGTGTGTAGAATACATGAAAAACAAAAAAAAAATGAACTGTGTTTATAATTTTTTTTTTGCAAATCATTCCTTAAAAGTAATTTTTTATTAAAGAAAAAATGGATTGTCGAGAAGTTTTTTAAAACTACAATTTCACGTACGGCCAATATAAGTAATTCATTTTTTATTGGTTACATAAATAGATATGGAAAGCAAAACCATACATAATATTTATACAAGTTTGTCCTATTTGAGATTATATTTAGTTTTTGACTGATCACAAAGATTTTACTAACAAATTTATAAAAATAATTGTTCTATATTTTTATTAAATATTTATTTTTTTAATTTTTAATTTTAGACAAATATTGTTTACTACTTTACCTCTTCATTCAAGTATATAAATATTATTTCTTAATAAAGCCTCCTCGTACTTGTTGCAAATTCACTAAGAAATGCATATGGGTAAATTCACTAGGCTATTTTCCCAAATCATGCTATCTTTATTATCTAACTTTAACATTAAAAAAAAAAACTATGATAGAAAGAGAAAATACTTAAGAATTTGTCTAATATATTTGTTTAAAATCTCCATCTTCAATGAATCTTTTATAGAGAGTTTTCAAAAGTATCTATTAAGAATCATATAATGATTCTTTCTAGTTTTGCTTAATTTTGAATGTTAAAGAATTAAATACTTCATTTAATATTTTCAAGTTTATGTGAGATAGGGTTTGATAAAATATATATTAATCTTTCTTTCTAATACAAATATTGAATTGCATGTGAACTAATATGCTTTCCAAACATGGTATTCTGTACCTACCAGTTCATCAACCTGTCTTATCTACTACTTTTTTTTCTTTTTGTACGGCTTAGTTGTTGAAGCTTCCTTGATAGACTTGTAAGCTTATACGATAAGTTTATCCTTTTTCATAAGTAAATGTATCATTTTCTAAGAGAATGCGAGTTGCACTTGGACAAATGTAAAGCTTGACGGGTAATTCCACTATAAGGATGAATTGCATAATTCATCAATGTTTGCTTCATTAAAATAAATTCTTATATTTTGTTTATTGCGATTAAAACTTTAAAGATTGTAGATCATATCGTTCTTTGATTAACAAGGAGGATAGAGGTAAAAGCTTATAAGAGTTTTAAATTTGTAATTACTATATCACATTTGTTTACTCCATTTTATTTCTTGACTTTTTAACCAATATTTTAAACGTATTATCAATCACCATTATTATAATTTCATTCCAATGAGTAAAAAAAACACCACCACTATTATGTCTATCTATCCGCAGTTTTTTATTTTGTTAAGATGACAAAAAAAAATCAGCAATTTTTATCCTGAAGGAAAAAAATCCCTGTAATTTCATCTTTAGTAGGTGAATTTAACATAGTGAGAATCTGAACGAGAACACCAAATGGAAATATTCTCTTTATTATTTATTATATATGATTATTGTTATAACAAAGGCATGGGAATAAATAGACAAAACAAAATCCGTACTGTCACAGAAACAGCGGCAACTAGCGTGGATTTGCCGTTCGTCATTAGATTTGTTTTTTCCTCTGCAATTTGATGCATCAACGAGTATCTTCCCGCTTCAAAGAATAGAAGGCAAAAATAATAATAAAATTTTAAAAGGACATATGTTTAAGATATATAGAATAAACCCCTATTTTGATTTAAGATTGCACGTGTTCACCATTTTTATTTTACAAAAATTTTACTCTAGTATTGATTTTATATATAAAAAAATCATTATAATTGTTTTCGTTTTATTTTTATTATTGTTTCATAAAGAAGATTAAAGTAATTGTTATTTTATCAAGTAAATAATTAAATTAAAATTTTATAAAATTTTACATAATGAAGGTTTACAACTTGTAGGTTTTAGATGATTGAGAAACGAGAACGAACGAAAGTCCTGCGTCGCATACAACTTGTAGGTATTGAATTTATTTTTATATTTATATTTTTTGACAAAATATTTACATTTATACTATTCTGAATAATAGATAAACAATAATAATATAAAGATAAATGTTTAAGTATTATTAATATTTTTTAATATAAAAAGTGCTTTATCAACATCAATTTTTTTAGGATCGAAACTTATTAAGAAAAGGTTAATTAAGGAGATACAAATAAAAAAAAAATATTAACTTTTATATAATTATATTCCTTTTAGCCAAGTATCGAAAGTCATTTTAACTTATTAAAGGCCACAAAATGTTAAATATTTATATTTTATATATAAATTTAAATTTAAGAAAAAAATGAAAATATAGACTATTCACAAAATATTTGTTGATTTTTAAATTTATATAAAAAAATATTTGTAACCAGATGAAATTTACACTTTAGCATTAAATTCGAAAGAAGTTGTTTTTATATTTTTGCATAATAAATATTATTTGATTGATTCCCTATGTCTAGTGTTTAACATCTGTTAACCAAATTAATAAGAAATTTGTAAGGAATTAATTATCTGACATCACCTCAAGACAAACTGCAATTAATTAACTTGGAGGACTTATGAAGCCGTAAGTGATGTTTCAACTACCATCCTCCTTGGCCTTACGCTTCTTACAATGAAACCGTTTTTCCAACACCATTCCCAAACGTAATTAACAGAAATTGTTCAACCAAATAAACAAAAACCAACATGATTAAAGAACAGAGAGAGACGGAGTGTTTACACCGTTCCTTTGGCGAAGAAACTCAAAAACAAAATAAGATTTGAAATCTTGGTAAGGGTAGTAAAAGAATATAGACACGAGTAGAAGAAGAAATGGAAAAACAACATATGTACCAGATTCATTCATTACAATTGCAACGTGGAAATAAAGGAACTGGATTCAACATAGGCAAGAATTCCAACAAAACCCAAAAAAAACAAGGGCATCGGTTTTTCTTACAACAATTCGGCGGTTTGCATCAATCAGCGTTTGATGCGCCGAAGGGGAAAATATAAGGTCTATACAAGTTGCGAAATTTGGTAAAGAAAAGGTACATAAAAAGTAAGCGATATTCAGCGGAGGTAACCGTAGAAAGGGAGAGGAGTACTTGCGCGATTCAAAGTCCCAAGGGGCTCTGTATTTCTCTGTTGAACAATCACCACTGTTTCTGCAACGCTCATGACGAACTCTATGGCCATTCGAACCATAGCTATGCACAATTCTAATCTATGGATCACCATCACTGTTTATTCTTTGGCTCCTCTCTTTTGTTACTTTCACTTGAATGAATACCTTGCCTTATCACAATTTTGTTATCTATCTTGTGCTCTTCCTTATATAATACCACGACGCTGTTTCTTTTGACTACTAAACAATACCGTGGGATTCCCCAAATATTAAAATTCAAAAATCAAATAATTAAAATAAACTATAACCTCTGAATAATGGACCCGCGCACGTCACTGTAAACAAAAAAAAAAAAGTAACGGGTTTTTTTAGCGGTTTAAACTATTAAATTTAAGACTTAATTAAAAAAAATTCATTTAGATATCGCAATTCTTCTATTTTAATGTTTTAGATTTTAATTGTGCAGATCGAATTTTGTAAGTATCAAATTGTACGACCAATAATGATCGAGCGGTAGTTAATTGTGTTTTTTTTTTAACTAAAATATCAAATATTTAAATTTTAACTTATATAAAAAAATATTTATAGTCTCATGAATTCATTATTTTTTATAAATATTAATTATTATTTTTTATAGTGATATCAAACATCTATCTCTATCTTTATCACTAACTTTATCTTTTTCTTTATTATTGTCGTATGTTAAAAGTAAAATGAAAGAAGTCACGAGGATTGTTGGGTTGAAGATTAATTAATGGTGGTGGGTAGTAGGACCCATCATGTTTATTGATTAAATTGAAATGGGAACGGATGTAAATATACGAATTCAGTTAAGCTCAAAATGTCTATTCGATCTACGAAGGGTCAAATTGTTCCTAACAGTGAACACAGCGCGTGCTCCTCCAACACACTCATTTTCACTGTTCCCTCAATTCGGAAAATATTGTCTTACTCATCTATACTCTAATTAAGAGGCAAATTTTTATCGAACAATATAACCCGATCGATAACAAACATAAAGTCATACAAAGTAATAAAGTTAAAACAAATAAAAACAATAAGGGCAAATATATAACTTCATCTCGCATCCGAAGTAGGAATATGACACCGTATAAGTTTACGAAAGATATATAGTATTTAATTTTAGAATTAGATATATAGTATTTGATTTTAGAATTTTATATTGTTGATTAATTATAAATTATTGTTGGTCTGATTTATTTTTAAATTAAATTAATTTTTAAAATGAATAAATTTATCATATAAGATAAATTGTAATATACTAATGGTGCAAAACTGTTTACACTACCTTAACCTGAGCTATTTTTTCTAGTTTTTATACCTATATTCATTGTTACACTTTTATTAAAAATGAAATTATCAGACAGTTAATTAGTAATGTATAGAACTTGAATAATAAAGTCGCGCGTCAACATTCTGACACTACTTCAAATATGAAGATATTAGATACTATAGTATGGAATCATGGCTTTCAATTTTAACATAAAAAATTAATTCTTTAAATTAAAATCTGTAAATTGCGACTATATAACTGTAGCAAAGTGAATGTAATATTAGGGCATGTTTGGAGTGGTGGTGAATTTTTTGTTTTTAATTTTTAAATGAAAACGTGTTTAATTAAAATAAAGTAGAGATTATTTTTAATTCAATTTTTAAATAATTTTATATTTATTTTAAAAAATATTTTTTTTATAAATTTAGTTTTTAATTTTTAAAATATTTTATTATTATTATTATTATTATTATTATTATTATTGTCGTTATTACCATTACCACCATCATTGTTGTCACTTCTATTCTTATTATTATTGTCGTCATCATTGTCTCTGTCGTTATCATCATTACTATCTCTATCATTCCTATCAATGTATGTCCTTAAACAAATTTTGTTAAGATAAAGAATTTTTAAAGGAAATTTATTTTGAAATTAAAAATTAATTCTTAAAAAAATAAAAATTAAAAACTAATTTTTATAATTTTTAAAATTTACCACTAAAAACCATCTAAAACGTACCTTAATTTTTATTTTATTTTAAAATTAATACATCGTATGGGTGGGTGAATTAGGTAGTAAAGTATGCAAGGATATTCCCATTACTATAAAATTTTGCAAGTAAATATTTATATATAAATACGTACCATTTAGCATATAATTCTTTTCCCCATCAATATCATATTTTTGCAATGCACATTGAGTTTGAGATCAATTACTATATCTAATTAGAATTGTTAAAAAATAAAATATCTTATCATAGCTTAAACTATCTTCTAAAATTACTTTTCCTATTTTTTTATTATATCTTAGAATTCTTTACCTTATTTACTTATCATGATTTATTTTTCTGATAGGCTATAATTATGATTAGTATAAATAAATGATAGGCTGTATTTTGGTAAGGAGAATAGAACTAGAGTAGAGCGAAGAAATAACTAGGTAATAAATTCAATAGAATTAGAGTGTTTGATAAAAAAAATTTAATTATACTCTTTATCTATTAAATAATATAATTGTGCAATTTTGATCCCTTAAATTCAAGTTATTTCAATTGGATTTTTAATTATTATAATTATGTGATTTTAATCTTGTAAATTTTAATAATACAAATTACGTCTTTCAATTATCACAATCGTAAAATTTTATAGAATAACACGAATATAGTATTGATGACAAATACAATAAACGTAAATGTTATGTGGATAAAAATAAGATAAATATTTAATAAAAAATTCATAGAAAAATTAAAATTGCATAATTACAATTGAGGAATCAAATTCACACCATTAAAATTTGAGAAATTAAAATCGTATAATTACAATATCGGAAGATCTATTTGAAATAATTATAGTTTGGAGGACCAAAATTATATAATTGTAATATATGAGAGACAAAAAATATAATTGAAGCTAAGAAAAAATAGAAGATAAATAATGTTATAAATTTATTTGTTAAAAAAGAAATAAAATAATAGAATTTATATATATATATATATAATTATATATTTAATAGTATATTAAAAATAATTATATATATATTTTAATTAATATTTAATATTAAAATAATTAATTATATATAATCGATTAAAATAACATATAGTATATAAAATATTTTATATATAATATAATATAGTCAATTAAGAAATTTACTTAATCGATTATGAAGCCATTTTTTTATTTCAGATGAGAAATAAAAAATTGAAATACTCATATTTTTTTTCGCCTTTAATTTTTCTATTACTAATAAGTCGATATTTTTTATTTCTTTACTTTTTTTCCTTATTTTTACGGTAACAAACGAAGCATTAGTAGTAAGATTTGTATTTCATTTTCTTTATCACTCTTCCTCCTCTGTTCCTAATCAATAAACCGTTAAAATTATAACATGGCTCATTGGTTACAATATCGTTGCCATATTCCAAAAACTATTGAAATATTTCATTTTCAATAACTTTCTTCTACAATTACATATAGTTTGTCTAACTTCTCATATTATCATTCTATTGGATCTTCCTTCTTTTCATCAATGTTGCCGATGATTCTCTTGTTCTTATCACTGCCACAATCGGATCAGACGAAGAAAAAATGTTAAAAACAAAAAGTCGTTGTTAAGATATATTTTTAGGAAAAGTATTGAAAAAAAAATTGAAAGAAAAAAAGTCACCGAAAAATAAATCTAGATTTAGAAGTGGCACGTAAAAAAAATATTAACACTCTACTCCGTTAAAAAATAGTTATTCTTAAATAGTTAAGCAAAGTATTCATAAATTTTAAAATATTTCTCTCCTTAGATAACTGAGAAATAATTACAACAAAAACAAGATTTTATTTATTTAATTACTTTTATTTGAATAATTATTAATTTTTTTTGCTTGATAGAATATTGATGTCAAAATAACAGGTACAGATAGTAAATCCCAACCATTTGTCTTGCTAGTTAAATATTTACCTCATACTTGTATCCCGTTAAACGAATACATGTATATTTTTGTAGTATCCACGGATATCAATGTATATTTTCTAAAATTTAAATATTTTAAAAAACTTAAATAATAAATTTTAGTTATTGTTGACAATTTTTATTTTAAAATAGTTTAAAAAAAACTAATAAGATATAATAACTCAATCTCATATGTTGAAACAAAATCTAATAAACTAAAATATTTCAATTATATACAAATCAAAATAAAGGTATAAATCAAAATTAATGCATACTTAAAACATGTTAAAAATTAAAAATTCTTTAATTGTTGCTTTTTTCTTCATGAACTACCTTATTCTGGCCATTTGATTCTTAAAATAAAAAATATTAAAATAAAAGGAGAGAACAATATCAAATTAAGACACCTTATTTATATACATATAAGGATAGTTAGATAATATAATATTAATGGGTATCCATGAGTATGAATTCTATCATACCCCTGTCATGTTAATAAACGGGTAAAAAAAACTACTCATACCTGTTACACGTGAGTATGCATTAATTTTGTTACCATGACAAGGACATGTTAACAAAATTAATGCATGTTTAAAACATGTTAAGAATTAGAATTTTTTTAGTTCTTGCTTTTGCCTTCATCCACAACCACATTTTGACCATTTGATTCTTGAAACAAAAAAATATCTAAATAAAAGGAGAGAACTTTATCAAATCAAAACACCTTATTTATATATATGTAAGGGTAATTAGATAATATAATATTAACAAATGCTCGCCATAATGAATATTATCACACCCACTACCCTGTTAACAAACAGGTAAAAGAATACTCATAATGTTACTTGTAGGTATGCATTAAAGCTATCTATCTTCAACCTGTTATACATTTTATTTACAGATAACTACGTGTATAATTTTTTTTGTGATTTCACGTATTTCTTGGTATAATCAAGAATCAAAATTATGTTGTTCTTTTGAAATATTATATGTTAGTTATTTTATTAAACTTTAGGATGTTTGAATTGTCACCACTTATCATCCTAAAATCATAATTAATATAAGTATATACCCAAATCAATTTCTTGAAACAATTTAATTTTAATTTTCTATTTTTTTAATTTTAAAGGAGATTTCAAGATATCAAATTAACATAACTTGTGCCTCAAAATATTAGGATAAAAAAATATCTCATTTAATAAACAATTTTTATATAAAGGATTTTATCATATTTTTATCTTTGATTGAATTGTGAAAACTTTATTTTAAGTATTTTACTATAATTATGAAAAAAATTATTTTAGAAAGAGTCTAATTATTTTATATAAAAGACCAAGTGGTTCATCAAGTTATCACAGTTTGTATCTCAAAAATTTTAAGGATAAAGAATATGTCACATTTAATTAATTTTCTATATTTTTAGAAAATCATTCCATAAATTAAATTTAAAAATACATTTGATAAAAATAATTTTAATATCATTTTATCTTTATATAAAATTAGCTTATAGTAAATTTTAATTTTACCCCACCTACAACGTGGTTTAAAATTTATTTTGGGATGTATCCAAGATACCTTCCCGACATGTCTTGGAACAAAGTAGCCAACAATAATTTCAGCAAGGCAGCATCTAGCCACCATGCTTCCACCACTATGTCATCTCAGCATTGGTGACAAGGCATGCAAGGTTCGAGGTCGTCATGTCAGCTACATGTCCTATAATTATTTAACAATTTTTTCACCTAAGTTCTTTTATATAGGAAAATTTCATGTTTGGTATGACTTGTCAAACATAACCTAATGCTTTAGTAATCACTCACTCTCTCTCTCTCGATAATTTGAATGTTACAGATGGCCATCACCAGAGTTTCTCGACAACCATCATTGTCGTTTTAGGTATCCCTTTGTGATTTTTCTCGATTTTTTTTTTCAATTAATTGATTAGTTAGTCATATTTAATGAATAATCATTACATTGAGAACAAATGCAATTAGGAATGACAATCGGCAAATCATAGAGTATTATAGTACTCATTTTCATACATACACTTAAAAAAATTCACATGCCTGGACTCAAACTTGTGTAGATTGTAACAATCTGCCCTACCTCATAGTTTATTATATGTCTATACATGTTAGTCTCAGTTTAATTAACTATAAATATGGAAAATATAAAATATTGATTAAAAATATAATATTAATTAAATTAAAATCTAAATTAAAAGATTTTATAAAAACATAATAATCATAATTATAAAATATCGTAAATATTATAATAAATTTTCATATAAACAAATCTATGAACTTTCAAATATAAATTTTTTTTTTTTTTTTTTTTTTTTTTTTTTTTTTTTTTTTTTTTTTTTTTTTTTTTTTTTTTTTTTTTTTTTTTTTTTTTTTTTTTTTTTTTTTTTTTTTTTTTTTTTTTTTTTTTTTTTTTTTTTTTTTTTTTTTTTTTTTTTTTTTTTTTTTTTTTTTTTTTTTTTTTTTTTTTTTTTTTTTTTTTTTTTTTTTTTTTTTTTTTTTTTTTTTTTTTTTTTTTTTTTTTTTTTTTTTTTTTTTTTTTTTTTTTTTTTTTTTTTTTTTTTTTTTTTTTTTTTTTTTTTTTTTTTTTTTTTTTTTTTTTTTTTTTTTTTTTTTTTTTTTTTTTTTTTTTTTTTTTTTTTTTTTTTTTTTTTTTTTTTTTTTTTTTTTTTTTTTTTTTTTTTTTTTTTTTTTTTTTTTTTTTTTTTTTTTTTTTTTTTTTTTTTTTTTTTTTTTTTTTTTTTTTTTTTTTTTTTTTTTTTTTTTTTTTTTTTTTTTTTTTTTTTTTTTTTTTTTTTTTTTTTTTTTTTTTTTTTTTTTTTTTTTTTTTTTTTTTTTTTTTTTTTTTTTTTTTTTTTTTTTTTTTTTTTTTTTTTTTTTTTTTTTTTTTTTTTTTTTTTTTTTTTTTTTTTTTTTTTTTTTTTTTTTTTTTTTTTTTTTTTTTTTTTTTTTTTTTTTTTTTTTTTTTTTTTTTTTTTTTTTTTTTTTTTTTTTTTTTTTTTTTTTTTTTTTTTTTTTTTTTTTTTTTTTTTTTTTTTTTTTTTTTTTTTTTTTTTTTTTTTTTTTTTTTTTTTTTTTTTTTTTTTTTTTTTTTTTTTTTTTTTTTTTTTTTTTTTTTTTTTTTTTTTTTTTTTTTTTTTTTTTTTTTTTTTTTTTTTTTTTTTTTTTTTTTTTTTTTTTTTTTTTTTTTTTTTTTTTTTTTTTTTTTTTTTTTTTTTTTTTTTTTTTTTTGAATGAAAGAAAAAAAATTATTTATTTTATTAAAATACGTTATTTGATAAATAATTATTACATTAGAACATAGTGCAATAGCTAAATATGCAAGAGTAAAATATTATCATTGTTATTCTCGTGTACAAGACTCTTTAAAAAATAGTCTGTTCTTTTATATATATATATATAAATTGTTTGTATGGTCTCTTACTTTATTATTTTTTAATTAAAATATTTTTATTTACTTTAAATTTTTTTATCCTGGACAATGATAATAATTACTTTGTATACAAAGAACAAAATGTTACATCAAAGAATTAGTTAAAAATGAGCTAAACTAACTTTACATCACCAAAAAAAATTATGAGTCTCTCAGTTGTGGTTAATAAAAATAAAATAAAATAAACAAAATTATGGAAGCATTTTATCTTTGTATTCATTGATATTTTATTTCTTAATTAATGTTAGTGATTTCTTTTCTTTACAAAAACATATTTTTTGAAGAAAAATTAATAATTATAAAATATAATTTAAAGTGTTTTTTATTAATATCTCTTATTAAAATTATATATATATATATAAAAGTCATATAGAATTGTGAATATAATAACTTAAAAAATATAATAATAAGTAAAATAAATTCAAAATCAACAATTGATTATTCTTAATAGAAAAGCAGCGAGACCATATGCCATAGTTGTAAAGAAAACGATAGAAGAAAAGAAAACTTTATTTTGAAAAGATAAGATTAGGCAATTTTCAAATCATTTATTTAATATAAAGATATACACGAACCCCCATATGCCAGCAACACTTTTCATCAGCTACTCAACGCTTCGATCAGATTTCAAGTTATAGTCCACTACGTTATAAGCTTAAAATAATATTTTCACAGGTCCATAATTTCCAAATTGCTACGTGGGCTTTTCACCTTTATTTTATTACAATAAAGCACCGAATAAAAATAAAAGGAGCAAATTAGATGAAATTCTACCATACGAATTGAACAACACAAGACATGCAGCAGAACAACTATCTAAATTTTCTTGAAATTTTTTTAAATATATCTAAGAAAATATATCTTTCCAAAGTCCAAACTAATCGTACATGCCTTCAGTGAAACACTCAAACGAACAAGGGAGTAATGGAATATAAAAACACTACGAAATAAACATAGCATTATACTCTGCACAAGCATGCGCATTCTCTTGGAAAACGAAACCAATAAAATGCAGTGGCAAATCGGATTTTAGTGAAATGAGTGGAGTATGGCAGTGGCAGTGGATTCACGGCTTGGAATGGAACAGCTGCTCCAGCTATGGTACCATCTAAGCATGTCAATAGGCAATTCCACTCTTTCGGGCTGTCTTTGGTAAAACGAGGAGGTGAAAAATAATAAGAAAAATAGCAAAGAAAAAAATAAGTAATTTAATAGGAAACAAATAGAAGAGAAATAATATTATAAAATTATTTGGTTTAAATAAAAAATTAGAGAAATATAATGGTAAATAAAATTTTTAATTTATCTTTTGATTATTATGAATAAAAATATTATATAAATATATATTTAACATATATATTATATATTTAAAATCTATATATAAATATTTTTAAATTATATTTTTTTGAAATATATATATATATATATATATATACATACATATAAAATCAATTATATAATTCAATCTAATTAATTAACTTGAATTATATAATTGATTATATATGATTTATAGTGGGAGGTTTGTGTGTTGCAAGAGGCGAGAGAAGAAGATGATGATAATAATATCTTTGTTGCCAAACTTATTTCTTACCTATTTCATCACATATACAAGTCTCACATATTTAAAATTTGTTTTCATTTTATTTTTAACCAAAAGTTTGATCGAATTTCTTTCTTCGCTTTGCTTTGCTATTTCTGCACTAATAAATAAAGCGTAAGTGCATGCTCTAGCGCACATCAAAGAAGGGAATGTGCAAGTGATTGAAGACACAATTCTTAAGAATATCAACAAGTAAGATTACTTAAATACAATATATAAGTGCTTACTTTATAAGTCTATTTTGTTGGGTGAGTTAAGCCTAAATTCATATTTTTAATATGGTATTAGAGTTTATCATAATTATTATTGTTAGGTCTATTAGATCAGTCACTTTTGTGTCGTTATCAAACCACCTATAAATGTCCAATTCTACAATATGGAAAAAGCATGTCATGGTAAGCTACTACTCTTACCACCACCAATCAAGATCGTAGACCATACTAAGCATTGTCATTACCACCACAATTATGAACATACCATAGAGGAATGTCGAACTCTGGAGGATAAAATATAAGAGCTTGTTCAGGCTGGACATCTCAACAGATACATCCAATGTAGCAATCATCATCGTTCTCAAACTAGAGGACGAAGTAGAGATTGGGGCACGGGCGAGATTCAAGAAGAGGTAAAAGTTATGAAGATGATCACCATGAAATATGAGACACCTCAACCACAAAGAATCGAGCTAAAGGTATCATCAACACTATAACCGACAACTTTACTAAAAAAAGCTCTATAGTTCAGTCCAAAGATGGCACCTCAGGACAATACAACATATCAACATTGTCTTTAATATACTTTCGCGGACGATGCTTCCCATAATTTTTACTGATGTCGACTTTGTTGGAGTGAATCCCAATCAAGATGATCCAATGATCATCATTGTGGAAGTAGTAAATTTGACCGTTATGAAAATGTTGATTGATCAAAGGAGTTATGCAAATATCTTATGTTGGCAAACCTACCAAAAATTAGTCATTCTCAAATCTACCATTAAACCCTATCGAGACCCCCTCTTAAGTTTTTAAGGAGCAAGGGTGGATATTAAAGGGTACGTCAATCTGTTGACTACATTTGGCACCGTGACTCGTTCAGCCTTGGTTGTGGTGCATTACATCATCGTTGAAGCTTTCATGTCATATAACATCTTGATTGGTTGACCAACCTTGAACCAAAAATTATGAATCATTGTGTCCACTCCTTACCTTATGATGAAATTCCCACAAAGGCATCATTATCTATATTAAAAGAAAACTAGATGGAAGCAAGAAAATATTATTTCGAGTCCCTTAAAATATGTCAATCGATACTTTAATCTTTGTTAAAAACCTTTAGTGAGGTTAGTTTGGTGGAATAGATAAATCTCAACCCTTGAATAGGTACCCTCGATCAACGTACTCTAATTGAGAAAGTAAAAATATTTTGGTTAATCAATTTAATAGATCAGAACACAAAGCTCAATACCCAACTTAGCAAAACCAAAGAGGTTGAGTTAGGTAATTTGTTGCTTAAAAATGTCAATTTGTTTGCTTGGTGTCCCTCCAATATGCCAAGCTTCGATCCTAAGTTCCTAAGTCAAAAATTAGCTATTTGTGATAAAGCAAAACCTATAGCACAAAAGAAAAGGAAATTCGGGAAAGGAAGAAGAAAAGTGGTGTGCAAAGAGATTGAAAAGTTGTTAGTAGCAAACTTCATAAGGGAAATGGAATACCCCACTTGGCTAGCCAACGTTATGTTGGTGAAAAAGGCCAATGGGAAATGGCAATGTGTACCGACTACATAGATTTAAATAAAAACATGTCCAAAGATGCATATCCTCTCTTGAGTATAGATCGCCTGGTATAGATGGCGCTTCAAGATATAATGTCCTTAACTTCATGGATATTGAGGGACGTGCCTTTTCCAATAATACTCGATCTGTCAAGGAGATCAACTCACCTTTCAAGAGGCATTGAGATTGGAAGTCAGTTTCCCATAAAGACTCTAACCCAACCGTACGTGTTGTATGCTCAACCCAAAGAGGCAAACGAGTAATGGAAGCAACTTCAACTTTCTTAGTGACAAGACATTGCTTCGAAACAATATAAGGATTATCAACAAGATTCTTTTTTGGGCACTTAGAAATTGATGACATAGGTGTCTCCAACATAGGATCCTCATATTCTATGATCATAGTAGCAGATCTTAGAACATCATCAGTAGTTTTGTAAGATCGATGATTGACCTTGCTCCAATATTCCTTCGAAGTGATTGATGAGTCATATTTTAGTCACCTTACAAGGTCTAAAAATGGGTACAATTGAGACTATCTTGTAATTAAGAAACACAAATTATCTAAGATTTAGATTAGTAGCCTAAAAATAGAGAAAATCTAAATCGGTGCAAATTGCTTGATTTTAGCTAACAAAAGTTCAACTCAACTGTGCAGGCCCAAAAACTAGAATCAGGACCAGCCTAGGCCAAGATGAAGCCGGCTCTAGAGTGCCGACTCCATAGGTCGACTTCCATTTGTCCAGATCCGTCCCGGCATGCAAGACCAACTCTAGGCAAAAGGACACATAACCAGCATGACAATCCAGCACGTGGCCAAATGAAGAAATCTAGCACGTGAAGAAAATGGAACACGTGAAGGAAATGGAGCACATGATGAATGAGGCAGCTAGGCAGTTATTTTTGTTAGATAGTTAGTTAGGGTTAATCTGCATGGGACAAATGTTTAACATGTGATTAATGTGTAAATTGTGAGTTAGGAGTAGTTTGTTATTCTCAGACTTGACTTGTATATAAGGAGTTGCGTAGATTAGTCTTAGGTTGGAGAGGGAGAGAGCTAAGTAACGCAAACATACACATGATCCATTGCACACACATACACTTAGCTCATTTTTTCCATCCACAGTGGCGCACGGTACTTCAATGACGTCTATCTCGGTTGAATGGCTACAGGCTAGAGATTGAGTAGCCAGAGGTCGCCAGAGGGGACTGTTAGTTTGGCTAACAGACTACTGGTGGACTGAACCTCAATGCTTTAGTGATCTCCGATGAGCCACCACCGTTCTTCCATAGCGGTCGTCGTGGGAAGCGGATTCCATCATCATTCCATGTAATTATGTATCAATACCTTGTTTGTCAATAAAATTGATTGCGTGTTTCTATACCTTTTTCTACTTGTGATTCCTGCATACTTTGCTGCTTTGTACTCCATGCTTGCAAGAGGAATAGTAAGTCGATAACGTTAGATTAGGCCGGTTAGAACCGATCTAACAACTAGTTAGGTAATCACTAAGAAAACCTAAAATCAACTAGATGTGTAATCCCTGCCCCCTCAAGGTGGCAGTCGTGTAAGTCCTCTGAACGCAATGGCCGAATGTGCGGCGGTCGTCATAGGTCCTTGGGTTGGTTTGGAGTCACAGTTAGTTATTAAAGAGCCGGATCCATTTCATTGTTAAAACTTGTGCATTGGTACCATAACTATCATAAAATATTGTAATGTAGCTTAGTTCGCATTTACTTTCATACGTAGTTTACTTTCCGTCTTACTTTACGTTCTAGCAATCCAAACCCCCCTGTTTATTGCTTTTGGTATGAGTCCGAGTTAGTCTGACTCCTGTCTGAGTCTAGTGTCTCTATCCGAGAGCAGTTCTAGTCTCAGATAGAGTTAGCATCCAAAACCGATTCTGTCCAAGTTCGAGTCGGCATTTCACATGTACTTAGTATTTTGCATGAAACTCTGATTTCCACATTAAGTCTTAGAGATTCTAAGCTCCAACATAGCTTTACATGACAGGGGCTTAGGTAAGCCCAAAAGTTTTGCAGCATCTGATATACTCGCCTCACTATATGATTTGATCTTATTTGGACGAGATTGCCAATAGAAGAGAAACTGAGGTTGTCCATCCTTAGTGAAAAAGACCTCATTTTTATGGACAGCAATGGGACTAACCTTGAAATAATCCCTTTCAAAACCCCTTGTAAGATGAAGTGTATAACTCGAAAAGACCATCCATCTACGCACCATTAAACTAGAGCCAACGCACCTTGGGATCATATCGAAGACAATAGAAATACTTAAATCTTGTAACAGTAGGAACTATTTGAAGATGGTGACATAAAATTTGAAAAGCTTGCAAAAATACCTAACTATTACGATGCAATTGAGAAGGCATCACTTTAGCCTTAGTCAAAATTTCAAACTCGAAAGCAGAAAGAGGAAAACACACACCCAACTTGGCAAAAATAGTCCTATACACATAAGTATAAGGACAGATCGGATGAGAGCCCTCGAGGAAAACCTTCTTAGTAGCCAAGCAAGCCTTCATAACCACAAAGTTAGGATAGGAGATGGCAGTATTCTCCAACAAGTGAGACAGAGCCTCAAGAGTCTGGTAGTGAGAGAAAAACAATTCAACAACACCATGTACCCATGAATGCCTAGGAAGTAAAGAAGGGGGGAGGTATATTTTCCTTAGGTCTAATAACCCTCTTTCTTTTTCTAGAAGATGAAGTGGCAACATTAACCCTCGAAGAGGAAATGACCCTTGCACCCTTAACAACGGTGCAACAAAGAATGTTGCTCCCACCCAAAATAAACAGCTCGGTGAGGGATGGTGAAACCTTCAACTTTGATAATAGTGACATTGTCTAAATGAAAAGATAACACACAAGAAGGGGGTTGAGTTGTGTGTGTGTGATTTTTTAAAGCTTTTTACAAATCTGAAGAATTTAAAACGCAATTTATTATGGTCGTCCAAAGGGAGCGTCCTCCAAAAGGGACCGTCTAAAGAAGTTGTCCAAAGAAGTGCAAAAATAAAAGAGTATAAGGTAAGAGAGAAAAATGCACAAAGATTATATTCGTTCAC
Source organism: Mucuna pruriens (assembly GCA_025330945.1). Classification (NCBI taxonomy): domain Eukaryota; kingdom Viridiplantae; phylum Streptophyta; class Magnoliopsida; order Fabales; family Fabaceae; genus Mucuna; species Mucuna pruriens. The sequence goes on from JAENHJ010000197.1 coordinate 2,674,608, forward strand.
TCTTTCAATAGAACTACATCTAGTCTCTTCAACACAAAGGAATTTTACTAAGTCTACCTAACTTACAAACAAATATTCTCTACTGCTTTAGGTAGACTTTTGTGATTTTTCCGATTACAAGAAAACAAAATATTCTCTACCTCTCCAGGTATTACAACCCTTGTAATCTACTTGATTATAAGAAAACCAAATATTCTTTATCACTTAGACTCTTCAGGCTATCACATTGACTCAAGAGAGTTTTTACAAGATAAATAACTTACACACTAAGCATTTACAATACAGAGCATAGACTTCACTTTGTTTGGCAATGAAAGTTTTACAAGACAATCATCCAAAGCGTAAGAGAGTGTTTTTCTTTTTTTATAGAATGCATTGTAGTTCCACTTGCATTTCTTTCGAGATTGATAGACCTTTTTATATAGCACATGAAAATTTCAACTTTGCTTTTTGCTTGAGAAGTGGTTGGATATACATTAAATGTTACTTGATTGCTTCTTGTAGTACTTTTGTAGAGACTCCTCTTTTTCTTAAGATAGGGAAAGGTTGTGTTAGGAAAAAAATTGCTTTTTTCTGAATTCTATGTGTTGTTTATTGTTGATAAGTGAGGAAGCTTCTGTTGGTTCCTTCCGAATGGAGTCATGATCTCGACTTCCTTTTATCATACTTAACTTACAATATAAAATATTTGTTATTATTATTCGTCAATCTTAAAGCTTAACATGTTCTCAAATAATATATTACGTAGGCATTTGAACGTTAGATCTAAATAATCAACTATTTATACGAATGAAAGAAATCACGAGATAAGATAAGTAAGATAAACAATTCTTTACATTTTTACAAGAGATACTTCTTGATTTGAACAATGCAATTGTTCCACTTTTGGACGATATCTTCTTTAGATAGTATGAATATTTTTGGTCGTTGATTCACTTATGGATGATGAATTCATCATTGGATGACACACTTCTTCTATGGATATTGGATGGGTCCTTTGGACTTTGGACTCTCATATTGGATGGTGAACACGTCCTTTGGATAGTAAGTCCCTTTTTGGACGATTACCACGTTTGTGGATGCTGAGCTCTTCTATGGACCCTTGATTATGTCTTTAGATATTGAGTTCCTCTATGGACATTGATGACGTCTTTTGGATGGTGAACTTCTTTATGGACGGAAAATATGTCCTTTGGATAATAAGTCTCACTATGGACACTGGGAATTTCCTTTGGATGGTGAGTCTTGCTATGGATGCTGGGAATATCCTTTAAACAATGAGGGACTCTATAAATGCCATGTTCTCTTATGGATGTAGTAGATGAACTTCTATTTTAAAATCAGTTTCCCTTAAACGGATGCATTCCATCCTTTAAGTCTAATAACCTACAATTCTTCTGAAACCTAGAGAGTATTGGTTAATCATAATATATTGTCCATGTCCATAATGTTTGTTATCATCAAAACACTTGGATAATTTTGGATGCACATACTTATGTTCCAACAATCTCTCTCTTTTTTCTGATGACAGAAATTATGTTAAAGAGAAAGATGATTTTAAGATAAAACATTTTTAAGTGCATGATTTATTATACTAGCTCTCCCTATGATATATAACTTCTATTTTATTTTAGCTCCCTTTAAGTTAATGGACAATTAAGATAAAGATATTTTAAGTGGGTCGGAGCATAAAGGGTTAATACATAGATCAGAGCATACATATATGATTTTTCTTATTATATCAAAGCGTATGACAAATGTATCAAAGCATTCATCTAAAACGATTAGAGTATATATAAAACAGTAAAGATTAGTGAAACATCATATGATAAAAAATGTAGAATCTTTCTCCTTTATACAATTCTCCCCCCTTTTGTTATCAACAAAAAGGATTGGAAGAATAACCATCACATCAGAAACAAAAAAAAACATAAGAAAGAAAATTTTAGGGGTTTGGAGACGATAGTGATTGCTTATATGGTGAGGTAGGAGGTTCATGAGGGTGAAGATAGGCTTGGAAGAGGGTTTTACAGGGGTGAGGTATTGCAGGTTCAGGTGGTGAGTAAGTGGCTAGATTTGAGGGTGGAGGTATTGGTTCAAAGGTGTACATAAGTAGTGAGTAATCTGGTCTTGGTGAATAAGTTTTTAGGCTTGAGTTGTTGAAGGAATATGACTGGTCATTCTTTTTGAGGATGGTGATAGGATTAGGGGAGTTCATAGGCTTATGGATGATGGGGTCGTCCAAAGGTGTTTGGACGGTGATTTGTGTAGGGTCGTCCAAAAGGGTTTGGGCAATGAGTTGAATAGGTGTAGAAGGGCTAGGTTTATAGATGTCCAGTATGGTATGGATGATGTTTTGTAATGTTAAAGGGGATTAGGGTGAAGAGGTGAAAGTAAAGAGGTTTTTTGTAGAGTAGAGAGTAAGAGATTCAAAATTTTCTGAAAAGGGAAAATAAAAAGACTTTGTAAATAAAACGTTTTTAGAAACTCTTATTAAAATTGTAATGGTAAGAAGAGCATTTAATGGTAAAAAGATATTGTCGTTTGAAATTTACAAAGGTTAAAAAGGGTAAATAAAATGCATTGACTCAGCTCGTAAACGAGAAAAATGCAAGTAATGAACGAACAAATTATGAACAAACACAATATGGATGCTTATTCTATGGACACATATGATATGGACGGATCCTTAAGCCATATGATTCTAAACTTCATTCCATAATAAAAGTCATACCAAGAAGGTTCTTGATATGGACGAGTTTATCTTTAGGAAATAGTTTTGTAAAGATATTAGTCATTTGATTTTCAGTACTGATGAATTTTAAATCTAAAATCCCTTTGTGAACATAATCCCTAATGAAATGATGTTTAATTTATATATTCTTAGTACGAAAATGTAAAATGAAATTTTTAGATAAATTAATTGCATAAGTATTATCACAAAGAAGTGGGATGCAACTCTCGAAAATATCATAATACTCCAATTGGTGCTTGATCCATAGAAGCTATGAGCAATATTGAGCTACTGAGATATATTTTGTATTCGTTGTGGAGAGTGCTATAGTACCTTGTCTCATCACTATAGCCCTTCAACCTGTAATAATCAGACTTTTTATAGCATAGACCAAGATTAGTAGTATTTTTTAGGTATCTAAAATTATATTTAACGACCGTAAGATATGGTTCCCTTGGATTAGATTGAAATTAAGAACAATAACATACACAAAAAGTCTTTTGGTATTTAAAAACATATAAATTTTGATAAATTATTTTGTAAGAAATATTTAGTGATGTGTAATTAGATCGGGGTAAGATGATACGAACTAGAACGGGGTAAGGCATGAATCACCTTCGATCTTTTCTAGATTGGAATTCACAAATTACACTAGAATTTGATGTACAATTAGAGAACAACTAGATCTTAAGCTACAGATCTCGGAATTGAGTGATTCCAAAACGAGAGGAAAGATCACGTTCTGAAATGCAAAATAGACATATGAATCACCGAAAAATACCAAGAATTCAACGAGATATGATCCGGACTTAGTTCGCCCGAAAATTAGGAATGTGACAGTGCTAGGGTTTCATACAAAAACACAATGATAAATTGGGACGTTGTCACAATCTAATTTGTGACGTTAGGCTATGGTGGGCCAAGATCGCCCCAGCCATCTAATGGCCGAGACTGATTCGGCCACATGGAGTCGCCACCGGCATTTTGGTTTAGGGAACGGCAGGAAACCTGATGGAAAGGCTGGTCTTTGGAATCATAGATGCGAGTTTGGGAGTTGGTTACACGCTAGGGGCATAGGGTACTCCAGCACGCCTATCACTTGATAGTTACCCTTGACTAGCTATGAGGTTCAGGTAGGGTGTTTTAGGGTTTCGGGGTGTAAGACTTGATAGGAGTGTGCCTCCTGTGCCTATGTACCTCGGCTTTAGAGAAATTAAAGTCAATGTAGTTTTGGCTGGTAAGGCTTCAGGCGAAAGCAAAGCTGGCTCGTACCAGCTTAGCCTTATTGAGACCGAGACGAACTCGGCACTAGGAGGGGTAGGTTTGAGATGGTGGGTCACCACACAACGCCGATATTGACTTGGCCCTATTGTGGAAGGTTTCAATGGGACAATAGTAGCTACAAATATGATTCTCAATCAATAAGGGCAAAATGTAATATGTTTATGTAGCTGTTGGTAAAAAATCATCTTCTGTGTTTCAAGTAGTGACTACCTTACAAGAAAGAGGAACAATGAAATATACTATTGTAGTAGCTAAAACAAGGGGTTCTTTAGGGGGTTTCCTCACCCCTACAAGCAATGCCAGGGCGTACCCGGATTTGCAAAAGCAATGTGAGGAAGGGGTGGATTGGACTGGTTGATTTGTCACATTGGGCCGAGACAGAGTCGATCTTAGTGAGACCGAGATGGATTCGGTTGTGAGAGGGGTAGTCATGAGAGGCCGGGTACTTGGTTCTCGTATCACTTAAGGGGAGGGGTTCCTAGACTCGGGAAAGTTTCTAGAAACATGTAGTACTAACCTAGTGTTTAGAATCATCCTATGGCAATTTCTAGGAATATGCAACAATAACCTGGAGTGTAGAACCGAAGAGCTTTTCCATCTATCCGTCCAATACTTCCGCTTGCCTCTCAATCTGGACTTAGAGCTTCCGCCTCATTTGCTCTGTGCGATCGTCAGCTTTCTTTGCTCTTTCTACGCCTCTCTCTTCTTTTTTCTCCTGATTCTCTCTCCACTTTTTTCTCTCTTTTCCCAGAGTTTTTAACTCTTTCCTTTTCAGCGTTTCTCCTTGGCAAATTCCTCCCTCTGCACTTCGGCTTGAGGCCTTTTTTATAGGCTTCGGATTTGGCCGGTGGTTGCCTTCGTATCCCACGATTCTCTCCTTAGGATCTAATATCCCATATCTTATCCCCTACTCTTCTCCCATGATTCTCTCCTTAATTTTAGGATCTAATATCCCATATCTTATCCCCTACTCTTCTTCCATGATTCTCTCTTGGTAGGTGTTAATTTTGTGGGAACTACCTTCCATGATCTTCATTTTTACGTGGGTCAAGGTGGGTCCTAGGAAGACTCAGTCTCGGACAGTTTTGGGGTGCAACAGACGTGATAAGAAAGAAAAGATGAAAGGAATTGGTGAGCGTCACACTTCCAAGGACGGAAGATAAGCCCGGAGATTGAACACACAAAGGGGTGAAAACCTTTGATAAATCTCAGAAATTTTGGATTGCAAGAACCTAGGAGAAACACTCTCTCAAGAAAACGAAAATTTGATGTTCTATCCTCTTTGCAGTCATTTGAGGTCTTTTTATAGTAGCCACAACCCTAACCCCTAGGTTTAGTGAAGGTCCAACATGAAGTCAGCCCACATAACAAAAAATAAAATAACTAAATGTTTTCTGGGCCTATGGATTAGTGTAACCTAGTATTTTTATTTAATAAGAAAAAAAACTAAATATCTTTATGGGTCTGTCATGCAATTCAGGCCAGAAGCTTCATTCCTCAAGTTGGATTAAATGATTGATCAACTTGGGCTTGCATCCTTCTAGGTTCAATTCTTTTTGAATAAGGGCTACCAACACTTGTTGTATAACTTCCTTAGCTCTCTTTGTCCTTGCCCTTGTCATAGGCACTCCAAGTCCTTCAAGTGCCACACTCTTGGTCATGTCCTCATCATTTAGATAAATTTTAGAAGACCTTTTAGTTGTAAATCATTCTTCCAACAATCTTACCCAAACACATGAGATTTTAAAAGACTTTTCTATTGTTGTTAGATTTTTTTCTCATCTCACATAATTTTTTTTTCGTTGAAAGCAGAACAAATGTTGATATAATATTTGATCATATCTTTTTTTTCTAATTAAGGATAATAATGGGACAAGGCAAGTACATGTAGTAGTCCTCCCATACCTGCTTGTGTTTATATGGATACTCATAAAACAAGTATTTGTAGGTGTATATGGGTCTGTCAATATTTATTAAAGTGTAAAATTTTAAACAAAAGTAAAAAATAAGATAAAACTAAAAATAAATATTTTTGAAACATATATTTATATTTATACTAAAAATAAATAATTTTGAATTATATTTTTATACTAAAAATAAATAGAACAATTTATTTTTTTATATAATTAAGAATATTTAAATAATTTTTAAAGTGAGATACTTGAAGGTACAAATACTTTCCTATGCATCTTGCCTTGTTAATAAATACGTATCCATTTAACTATTTTTTTTTCCTATCATGGGTTTTATCCACGACTACATATTTTTTACTTTTAATCTTATGTGTCTTCTTTACAATAAGGTAAATAAATATTTCTACTTTGTTTTCACCTTTAATCAATTTGTTTGGATGTTTGGCATTTTTTTTATGGTAAATCAAAATGCATGAAGATAATCTTCTACTTTATAATTAGTGTATTTTGAATTGTTTTTATTATAAAAACATTTGTCTCATTACTTTTTTTAACATAATTACATTGATGTAGATCGCCATTTTTTATTGTTTTCTTTTCTTGTGTCTTTAACTTATCTTTCCAATTTGTTGTTATGAAAAAATAAATATAGAAATTTCATTTAAAAAAAATGTTATTTTACAAATATATTACTTGATTAGCATGATAGGTATTCTTGTGAAATTGATTTTTTTAATTGGTGATAATTATTCTTACATATGTTGTATTAGTAATTCAAATGAAGAATTTATTTAATAAATATATATAACAAACTTTATATAAATTTTTGCTCCTTTTTCCACCAATATATATATATATATATATATATATATTAAAATCTTAATAAAAAAATATATTTATGAGGTAAATTAAATATTTAAAAAAATATATGATTACAATGTCAATTATAAGTTTCACTTGTTCTTTCATAAATTTATAATAAAAATTATTATTTATGATCACCAAATTATTTTAGCAAATTGTCCTATATTAGTTAATAGTTGTATTAAAAAAATTACTAAATTAAAATAAATTAGATTACTTATCAAAATCTTTTTTATGAAAATAACAATTACCTCCGATACATCCCAATATATGGTTTGTTTCTCTAAAGTGTACGCCCAACGTGTCTATGAATGAACACTCAAGAATATATGAAGGAAAATGTTAAAAAGATAGAATATTTATTATTGAATCTCAAAATTTAAGCTAAAATTTTTTTATATAGTATTTGTAGACGTGTTTGATCGATAAAAATTAATAAATAATATGTAGTTTTTAGATAAATTATAATTAAATCAATAAAAAATACTAATAAAGTTGTCTAATTATAAATACAATTATGTACAGTATTAAGATAGTAATAATGAATTATAAAAAAAATATATATATTAAAAAAGAAAATAAATAATATTCAAATATTTTAGACCCTAACTTATAAGTTTCTCCTGTCGGTTTATAAATTTTAAGCTAGTTTATAAATTAATCACACTTCGAATTAAAATTTTCTTATGTTAGACATTCCTTCTTTGTTAGTTAGCTTTCTCCCTTGTAAACTCTCTCGGTATAAATTTCCTGTGAATGTTTACGTGGAAAATGAGAATTTTTCAGAGAGAACTCTTCACACAATTTTTACTCTCTTTCTCTCTCAATCTTCATCTTTCACATGGTATTTTATTGAAGATCCCACGTTATTGGTGAAATAGCTAAATTATTTTATATACTCATGATTATGATTCTATCGTTGAAACTGCTTACAAAATATGATATCAGTGTTACATAATTTTTTGATAGAAAATAATACTCTCACGCATATATTGTGGAAAATAAGAGAGAAGAGAGAATATATTCTTTTATCTCAAACTTGATTTTTTGTGTGGGTGTGGTAACAATCCCAAGAGAGCCAAATTTATAGGCTTGACTCTATAACTACTAAATCTAGAAAGTTGGAAACTATCCCACACACTAACAACATAATCCTAAATGTGGGTAACAGAAAATCAAATAATAAAATCGGGAAAGTTGGAAATTAAATTAAAATGCTTTGACTCAATCAACAGTAAATATTAGTCGTGCATATATACTTTGATTTATTTACTTCTAACATTGCCTCCCTTAAATCAAGTATGCATACTAATTATTCCGAGCATTTTCTTCAACTTATAAAACAATTCTTCTTTCAGTGGTTTTGTAAAAATATCTGCAACTTGTTCTTCAGTTGGACAGTATTCAATAACAACTTCTTTTTCAACTACCCATTCTCGAATTTTATGAAACCGAATGTCTATGTGCTTGGACCGCCCATGAAAAACTGAGTTTTTTTGAAAGTGCAATTGCAGACTTATTATCACAAAAAATCATTGTGGGAGTATTTTGCTTTTGATGCATTGCTTCAAGGATCCTTCTCATCCATATTGCTTGTGTAGCACAACTTGTTACAACTATGTATTCTGCCTCGACTGTTGAGAGTGCAATTGTTGGTTGTTTCTTCGAAGACCATGCTACTGCTTTAGTGCCTAGATGAAATGCATACCCTGATGTGCTTTTTCTTGTCTCAATATCTCCTGTCCAGTCACTGTTTGTATATCTAACTAGCTTTATATTATAATTATTATCATAAAAAATTCCCTCACTCAAAGTACCTTTAATATATCTCAGGATTCTTTTTGCTCCTTGTAAATGACATGCACGTGGCTCTTCCATAAATTTGGTGAGCATTCCTACTCCAAATACTATATCTGGTCTAGTAGCTATCAGATATCTGAGACTTCCAATCAACCTCTTGTAGTATGTTGAATCAATTCTTCTTTCATCGCTATCTCTTTTCAACTTCAACTTTTCTTCAACAGGTGTTGAGATTGGTTTTGAATTCTCCATTTTGAATTTTTTCAAAATGTCTGCAGCATACTTCTTTTGAGAAATGAAAATTCCATCAGCTTGTTGAATGACCTCAATGCCAAGAAAATAAGACATCAGACCCAAATCTGTCATTCCAAAGCATCTAATCATGACCTCCCTGAATTCTACAATCATCTTTGAATTGTTGCTAGTAAAGATTAAATCATCAACATAAAGGCACGCAATAAGAATATCACTAGGGTCAACAAATTTAATATATAGAGTATGTTCAAACGGGCATCTTTGAAAACCATTCTGCACAAAGTAAGAATCAATCTTCTTGTACCACACTCTAGGTGCCTACTTCAAGCCATACAATGCTTTCTTTAGCTTATAGACTTTATCTTCTTTGCCTTCAATATCATATCCAGCAGGTTGTTCAACATAGACTTCTTCTTCTAAAGTACCATTTAGGAAAGCAGACTTAACATCCATTTGATGAATTTTCCAATTATTTTGAGCTGATAGAGAGATAAGCATACGAATTGTATCTAATCTCGCTACAGGAGAAAATACCTCAAAATAATCAATACCTGACTTCTGCTTGTATCCTTTTGCTACTAACCTTGCTTTAAAACGATCTATTTCTCCATTAGGCTTGTACTTAGTCTTGTACACCCACTTCACTCCAATTGGCCTTTTATCTCCTAGTAAGTCTGTCAGCTCCCATGTCTGATTTTTTTCAATGGCATGAATTTCTTCATCCATTGCTTTTCTCCAATTTCGATCACTTGCAGCTTCTTCAAATGTCACGGGTTCACATTCTGCAAATAAAGCAAAATTTATAATTTCCTCATCAGATGGGTCATTGTCATTACCCACAACATAGTCCTCCAATCTGGCTGGTAGTCTTTGTTGCCTTTGTGGTCTGCTTGATGTTTCTGACTCATCAAGTGTTGGATCTACATGTCCATTCTCTTCTTCATAATTTTCTGGAATTACTGCATGCTCTTTTTGAGCTTTAGAAGACCAATTCCACATTCTTTCTTCATCAAAGGTCACATCTCTGCTTATAATTACCTTCTTTGTCACTTTGGATTATAGAAGCATGCGCCTTTGAGTTGGTCTTTATAACCAATGAAGATGCACTTCTCTCCTTTGTCATCAAGCTTCTTTCTAAGTTGATTAGGTACGTGGGCATATGTTATACATCCAAAAATTCTGAGATGTCGGATTGAGGGCCTCCTTCCACTCCAAGCTTCTTTTGGTGTTTTATCATAAACACTTTTTGTTGGACACCTATTCAAAATATACACAGTAGTGGCAACAGCTTTTGCCCAAAATTCTCTGGGCAATTGTTTATCCTTTAGCATGCGTCTCACCATGTCCATGATTGTCCTATTCTTCCTTTCTGCTACTCCATTTTGTTGAGGAGTGTATCTTGTTGTTAGTTGATGTTGAATTCCATGTTGGTCAAAAAAATCTGCACAGGCAAGGTACTTTTGGCCTCTGTCTGTCCTTAATGCTTTAATTCTACAACCACTTTGTTTTTCTACAAATGCCTTAAATGACTTAAAGGCATCACAGGCTTCTGATTTCTATTTCAAAAAATACACATCAATAAAGGTAATGAAGTACCTGCTATCACCACGTGTTGGTATCTCAACCATGCATAAATCTGAATGGACTATTTCCAATGACTTTTTTGCTCTCCAAGACTTCCCAGTTGGAAAAGACCCTCCATGCTTCTTTGCAATTTCACAAGTCTCACATACACCCTCAGGAATATTTATAATAGGCAAACCAGATACATATTCTTTTTTAGATAAATAATTCAATCCAGAAAAGTGGTAATGTCCAAAGCGCATGTGCCATAACCAATCATTATTTGGTATAAAAGAACTCAAGCAGGATAATTCTTTGTGATCAACTTTTAAAGGGAACAGGCGATTAGGAGTCATTTTTACCTTAGCAACAAATCTCCCACTTTTGTCAATCAAGGTATAGTAGCCATTGAGAATCTGCATGTTGTAGCCTTTTTCTGATAATTGTCCCATGCTCAAGAGGTTGTGATGAAGACCAGAAGCATAGAAAACATCAGAGATGGAATTTTGAGAACCATCCTTCAATTTGATAGCAATTCTGCCTTTCCCCAAAATCGGAATATTTGTATTATTTCCGAATTTCACAGTAGATTTTACCGTTTCATTTAGTGAGGAAAATAACTCCTTTCTTCCACACATGTGGTTGCTGTAGCCTGTATCTAGATACCAAATATCTCCATCGCTAAACACCAAAATTATCATTCTTTAAGTAAAGTTTGTGGATTATCAGAACTACCACCAAAGTATGTTGATATTGGTTTTCTGCTATATTTGCCTGTTGTTTGAATCTATAATTTGCAGCTATGTGCCCGAACTTTCCACAGTGGTAGCAATTGAGATTTGTCCTTTCTTGGGAGTTGTTGCTTCTTCCTCTTCCATAGTTGGTAGATCTGAAATTATGTCCACCTCTTCCTTGATTAGGTGGTTTGAAATTGTTGTCTCTCCATTGTTGATTGGAATTATAATGACCTCTTCCTTTGAAATTGCCACGACCTCTACCTCTGGAATTTTTATTTCCACCTTCACGAGCTTTACTATCTTCACTTTGGCTGGATTTTGCTATGTTGGTAAAATTTACTTGACTCTTCAAGGCTTCTTCATTTTCTTTTTCAGTTTTCTCCAAGATTCTACTCATGACTTTTCAATGCTTCTTGCTGATTCTACAACTGTCATGGTATACGTGTCGTGGACTTCAACTATTGTAGTCATGCACATGATCAAACTTCGTTGGCGTGTGCATTAAATTTTCTCCACCACTTTGCTTTCGGGGGGATATCTTTCTCCATACACCTCATCTTGTTGACAACATTTGTTACTCGTGAAAAATATTGTTCGCGGTTTTAAGTGGACATTTCATATCTTTCATATTCGGCATGGATTGCAGTTTGGATTTTGAACTTTTTCTACTCCTTTGTATGACAACTTGAAATGTCCACGCTTGTTTGGTTGTCTTGGCATTTCTTTATTTTGCAAAAAATTAAATAATCTACACCTTGGTGAATTCATGATAATATTAGCCCGATCATTCCTTTCGAAAGAAGATCATTAATCTCCTTGTTGTAAGCTGTTCAATAAAGCCTCAAATATTGTGAGAGCTTTCAAATGGGTGGATATTAACAACGCCCAATAGTTATAATCCAATTTTTCAAATAATTTGGGGCCACTAAACAAAGATTGTAATTTGTGGCCATCTCTAACTCAAAAAAAAATTTGGCAAAGAAGCCGGTAACTCTCTTTCATTCTCACACACTCAATAATTTTTTTAAAACTAACTTTCTCACAACCTCACAAAACCAATCTTTGGATCTAACAATGCTCTCCGATACCATTTGATATTAGTGGGGACATAATTTTTGATGAAAATAATCTCACACGCATATATTGTGGAAAGAAGAGAAGTTAGAATATATTCTTTTCTCAAACTTGATTTTTTTTGTGTGGGTGAATAATCCCAAGAGAGCCCAAATTTATAGGCATTGACTCTATAACTACTAAATCTAGAAAGTTGGAACTATCCCACACTCTAACAACATAATCACAAATGTGGGTAACAGAAAATCAAATAATAAAATCGAGAAAGTTGAAGCTAAACTAAATTAAAATCTTTGATTTCGGTCAACAAGTAAATATTAATGCAAGATGTATCTTGATTTATTTACTTCTAACAAAATAAATAAAATAAAACATTAAATTGAACCCAAAATCCAAATCAAAACATGGGACGAGCACCAACATGAACGAAGAAATGAATGTTTTAAGACATGAAACGAATGATACTATACGTGGCTAAATTATAATCCAATACGTGGCTAAATTATAATCCAATATGTGGGAGGAGGACAAAAAAATACGAATATTTTGACAACTGTCGATGTTGATCCATAGAAGTATTTGAATTCGTCCAGAGACTCCGATGATTTGAACATTAAAATGAAAACAAAACATAAAATCTAGCTAGCTAAAGGAATGCATAAGCAAGTGATGATGCTCTATCGCTACGTTCAACTTTCTATTTTGTCATATTCGGTGATGTTGGAGGTTCGTTGCTCGATCAGAAACGCAGGAATCTGAAGAATTAATTCTATATTCAATACTCAGTCTAAATACTAAAATTAATGCACAAATTGTCAATTAAAAAAATGTAAACTATCTGTATAAAAGTTTATTAATTTCTTATTTTATTCGATTTTAACCTTATTATTTTACATCATTTGATCTTGAGATTCTATCCTCTCGTCTGTTATATTTTATTTTAGGCTTAATTAAAAAGTGTCATTAAAAACGAAATTAATGTCAACAAGGATTTGTTACACGCCTAAAGGGTTATTCCGTTATAATATCAAAGAGTGTAGTCTTAAGAAAAAAAAAACGTAAAATGCATCATTTGCTTTTCAGTTAGGTTTTAGATATTTTCACACTATGAACTTCATAATTTATATAAATATAATAATTTCTTTAATTAAGGCGCGTGTGCTCCAAACCAATGGGTCAAAGCTTTGGTTGCTTTGACATTCAACAATTTTTAGTGCTCAAAACTTAAACATACTTGATTAATTCGTTATTTTTTAAAATGTCTTTAGTAAAGTTTTATTCATTTCGTACTATATCAAACACTAAGCAAGACGTTGTAACTTGTAATCACACCTTTTGGCTTATTTTATTTTAGGTGTGCAGTTGACAAAACGCATATTCCTTTTTGTTACTCATAATTTCACGTTATTACCAATATTTTTAATTAATATATAAAAAATATGTAGTTTTTTAAATAACTAAAACAAATAATAAATTCTTTTATATCGTTCAAGACACGCTAAGGATTTCTTTTAGATAGGAGGACAAAAAACCGTGAGTCCCACTTGGAGCATGGGTTTCAATGGGAAATTAAACATTGACGTAAAAAACAAAAACAAAACAGCTTGCAAAGCAGTAGTAGACAACCCCACGTATTATTATCTTGCGATGAATAAGACAATGGATATACAGTAAGCGATAGGGAAGAGTTACGAATAGCATTTAAATGGAACAAGTTTCCTATATTGTTTGATTTTAAATTAGTAGGTTAAGTTAGTCATTATCTCACTTTAGGTAACTAATAACACGAGATAAATTATCGTGACATGTGACATGTGACATGTGACATATGACATTTTACGTGATAATTCAATTAGCGTACACATTAATTTTTACGTGATAATTCAATTAGCTAGAAAATTTAATTCATGAAATTATAAGATGTTGTTTATTCAATCTTTAAAATTATTAAAAAAAATTTAAATAGTCGCTGAAATTAAATATCGTCGCTCAAGTTAATTTAGTGTCACCCTCTTTCAACTAACAATGTTCAAACACCCACATAATAAATAGTTATGTGAATCTCCAAATCTTAAGAGGAATTGATGGAGTACTTTCTATTATACATATGCATAACTACTCTAAAAGAACATTACACTGCAACAAAATTGCTAACTAGCAATAGCCAAAAGTAGAGGCTAAGAAGCAAACGATGTCGATAATTGTCGTTTTAATGACGAATATACGTCAATCAAGTAATCAACACTAATAGAGTTGACACTAAAAAATTAGCGTTAACATTGATATAATTGTCACTAATTAGCATTAGCAAAGTCGAAGTCGAGATCTGACAAACACTAATTGAGATCATCATTAATTTTTTCAAAATTTTATTAACATCCTTATTTTTGCAAGTCTCATCATCATTAATATTGTGTCTTACGTCGATCAAGCAAATCATGTGCTTCTAAAAATATTTTTAAAATTTTATTTACATTATTGTTTGAGTTACATGATTGACGAATATATTTATCATATGTGTCGGTTCAGTTGATGCTTGTTTTTTTAATTTTTATTAAAATTTCTATGCAAATTTTATACAAAATCCTGAATAAATAAAGAATTTTCATAAACTATATAGAATTTGGTCAAATAACAAAACTTGTATTTTGTTAATCAATAATAAAAATAAAGAGAAATGGAGATACGTAGAAACTCTATAGAAACACATAAATCCAAGTTCAAAACGCATAATAAGGTGTAAACTCTTGCTTTCAATGTAAAAAGAAATACTCAAAATAATGTAATTAAAGAGATAATAAATAAAAAAGAAAAAACTATAAAATTAAGGCAGCGAGGACGACCTAGAAAGCCTTCTTCATCTGGTGGCTAATATTCTGCTCTTCAACATAATGTGGGTGCCCACTTGCACCAATCAAACCTACTATGGATTGATCGTTGATAATCATGCTTTTAGAAATTTATTTGTGTTCATATCTGAGTTAATTCACTTTTATTTATGTTTTAATATTGATGTATTTGTTGAATTTTACATTAAAGAATTTTATTGGATTTAATTACTAAACATTGTTAATTTTTTATTCTTCCTCATTTTAATATTATCAATGTTTTTAAAATTAGATCGAATTTTAAATCAATCAAACATACTGATTCAAAAGTTTAATGATTTAATAGTGATTGATTCATAATAAAACTTGTATTAATAAAATAATATTATTTTATATTTTTAATATAATATATTATAATATTAAATAAATTTTACATAATATAATGGGATCTGAAATAGTTATACGTTAACTTTTCATTGTATAATTGTTTTATTAAAAAAATGGTTGAATTTCAAGTATTATACAATAATCTTCATTTAAGACTCTTGTTATCATTGATTAGTAAATTTTAAGGAAAAAGCAATAATAACAGACAAACTTTTGAAGCTTCTTGAAATGAGTGATATCGCTTCCATCTTACCCATCTATGTTTGGTTATTTCAACTTGTGACACCTTTCAACCTTGAATACTTAAATTAAACTAATAAAATAAATAAAATGAAGACACAATAATAGTTAAAACCGAAAAACACAATTTGTATTAAGGATAAAAGGTTCACATGCTAATTAGAAGGCAGGCACAAAGTTTTCAAGGAGGGTTTAGATCTAAACATTATAATTGAGAAAACTAAAGTCATCATCATCTTTAAAATAAATCATTCAAACATCAATACTTACCCATCTATGTTTGGTTATTTCAACTTGTGACACCCTTCTACCTTGAATACTTAAATTAAACTAATAAAATAAATAAAATGAAGACAGAGTAATAGTTAAAACCAAAAAGCACAATTTGTATTAAGGATAAAAGGTTCATATGCTAATTAAAAGGCAGGGACAAAGTTTTCAAAGAGGTTTTAGATCTAAACATTATAATTGAGAAAACTAAAGTCATCATCATCTTTAAAATAAATCATTCAAACATCAAGGCATAGAACAACTATTCTAACTTCTAGAACCCGATGTCACACTAATCGAGCAAGACCACTCGTCTTTTCAAAAACCCGACACCATGAGTGCTTCTCAACGTTACCTAAAAAGAAAAACAACAAGAGAAAGTCAGGTGAGAAATCACATTCAATCACATATAAAAGCGCAGATAATGTCCCAAATCCCACCCATTACCTTACTTCAATTACTTAAGTTAATTGACGATCTTTCATATATCAATCACATTTCATTCATTCAAAATCAATCACATTTCATTCATTCGAAATCAATCACATTTCATTCATGTTTACAAAATGCATATGCTTTCGCTGACAACGCATACTTTCATCACCACACCTAATAGCCTCGAGTGAACTCCACACCACGGGCGAACCTCCCTCAATCCCCAGTTATCACTTCAATGATGGCCACACTGTTAAACACCCTGTAATGGTAGGTGTCGATAGTTAAACACCACTTTATGGCTACGCGAATACATTCCACACAACCATTAAACACCACCTATGGCCGGCCTACAACATGGTTAAACACTACTTGTGGCCCATTCATATGAATGTCCCCCATCATTAGTACACCCTGTTAAACACCACTTTTGGGCAGGGTCCCCTATTAAACACCACATATGGCCAGGGAATTATAGCCACGTCTGCCTTTTCATGCATCTCATGCCTCTCATGTCTTACGCCAAATGATTCTCATCCACACTCTTATTCTCATGATTTATACATCATTCGCACAATCCATAGCCATACCCAACCATATTAATTTAACCATCATCATTATAAATCATTTATCAAAAAGCACAGAAACGCACATAAAGTACCATTGAATTTCACAAAATTTCATCGTTGTACACAAGAGCCTCAAATCATGAACAACCATAAACAACACAAGAATCAAGTAATTAGGACAATTAATCATACAGTTTCCCAACAAAAATCACATTAGGACAAGACGTTAATCAGACCACAGAGCATATTGACAAATCTTTTCTATCGATTAAAATATTTTTAAAACATAATAATCAAACGAAATTGAGAATTTAGATCCTAGAGGGACTTAGGGATTGCCCTCACTACCCGTACACTCCCGCATTCATATATGATCGAACTCATCTCCCCTGTACGTTAGTGACGATGAACGAAGAAGAACTGATGCGTTTCCGGGGACGATCTGAATACTCTAGCTTCTCCTCCTTGCAGGTTTGCGTTCTCTCTCCTCTTGGTCTGACGGTCTGATGTGCAAAACACAAATTAGGGTAAACTGATTACTCCCATCTAATATTCTAACTGGGTCGGGCCAACCTCGACCTGCCCGTCAGCCACCCCGTTAATTAAATTAATTAAATTAATAAATGAAAATAATTCATATTAATGTCTCATCAATTTATAA
The DNA here is from genome assembly GCA_025330945.1 of Mucuna pruriens. Classification (NCBI taxonomy): domain Eukaryota; kingdom Viridiplantae; phylum Streptophyta; class Magnoliopsida; order Fabales; family Fabaceae; genus Mucuna; species Mucuna pruriens. The sequence goes on from JAENHJ010000197.1 coordinate 2,692,222, forward strand.
AATCATTAACTCCCTCACTAAAATAAAATTAAATGTAAATATTTAAATACTAAATTAATTTCCTGCCATCATTAAGAATAATAACAGTAATAATAACATTTTAGTTCGAAATGCAATTATTCAATAAAATAATTTCCTACAGCAATTAATAATTAAAATAAAATTGATAATAATAATAATAATATAATTTATTTCTAAAAATAATTAAATAAATTTTAGGATGTTACAATTCTCCCCTCCTAAAAGAAAATTCCTCCTCGAATTTACATAGAGTAAGTACTTCCCATACCCTTACAATTGCCCTCCCCTTACTCATTTAGTGTTTCTAACAATAGTCCTTACTCGATTTGCATTGGCTAAATAATCATCTCACCTCTCTAAACCAGTTAACCTTAAATCTTTCACAATTTCTAGTATCAATTCTCATACCTAGTCTTCTTTTAATCTTCAAACAAGTTAGTTCGATTACTTGTCAGAATAATAATGTACGTCCAGAGTTGAAACATGTGCAATTATTGTGTACATGGAACGGGTGAAGTGGTAGACCGAACCCAATCCAATTAGATTCCTCGAGTTTAACAAAATTGCTCCCCCAAGTTCTAAAATAACTCTAGGATTCCAACATGTCAACCAAATATGTGCTCACACTTATCCACTCTTCCCATGATTTAAGCTGCCAAAATATCTTCCAAAGATCCTCAGGCATCTATACCACCTCGATTTGATATTAAATCTACTGTACGATCCTCTTCTAAGACTTACTAAGTACATAACTCCATTTCTAAATTACTTAATGCCATCTAGAAAATCATATTCTCTTGTCTTATGGTTTCTCTTCTATCCACTAAAATGGATGTTCTAACTAGTTAACAGATCATGCCCTCTAATCACATGAAATAATGCGAAAGGATTTCCTATTTACGACGTATTCTACTGTCTTGATTCTACCTAGTGATAGCTTCCTAAAACCTTGGTCATTTGGAAATTCCAATCACCTCATCTATTTTAGGTTCCTCTCCTACTAGTTGAATTTCCACTTAGTGTTTCTATGTCATCGAGAATATCAACTTAAAATCATGCAAATGGTGTCTTCGAATCTTAAGAGTAGCCATTACTGCTACTACCTCCAAGCTAGGGGGTCACATAATTCGTCTTACAACCCCCAATTGTCTGTAAGATTAAAATACATCCTCACTATCTAGTAACAACACTCTTCTCAATAACTAAGGTCAGGTATTACTAAGGTTGGCACACTATATAATGCTTCTCCAAGACATTAGGAACTAATTCCAAATTATCAATCCACCTAAACCTTGCTTTCTTCCTAGATTCTTGAGTTAAAGACTATGCTAACTTAAGGAATACGTCTAGGAATTCACCACGGTATTTGTCTAATCCCAGGAAAATTTATAATCTTACTCACTAATGCAAGGTTTTTAACTTAAGAGAAACTCCTACCTTAAAAGGATGACTATTGGGTTCTCACACTAAAGATCACATAACTTAAGAACTCATATCTTCCATTTAACTTTTATTAAACAATTATACCATGACTCATCTTAATAGTACGGACTAGTATCCTTAGATGCTACTCAAGCTTTTCTCAAACTAAACAATCATTAACAAAATCCGCTATGTCTCTTTCCATTTAGGCCACCACAATATCAAGAAGAGTTAAAAGAAATGCCTCAATAGCTCCCACCAAAAGAGTTCCTCTATTTTCAAATAAGTCAATGGGGAAAGCAAAACTGTCAAAGCAAGAGGTAAGGTTTCTAAATGCACAATGGCACACAAATATCGTACCTTTCTTACTGGCCATGATTCTACGAAATTTAAAGCAATGACTGTTATTGCAGAAAATGTTTGATAGAGAAATCTAACTAGTTGTACTACTCTCTCGGGAATTTTCATCGTTGAGCTCTCATTCTTGCATAAATGGCTCCACCTGTTTGTGTTCACCCTACAGCAACTTTGCTGAGTTTCAATAGTGAAAAATGATACCCATAATAGCAACCCTTCTGCTTGCAATTGTTCCCTTATCCCTCCATCTAACCATAGAATAATAACCAACGAAATCACCCCTAAAAATGTTGTCACCTAACTTATTCATATGTTAAAAAGAACCGTTGTTGCATGTCACCTTCTGTATCTTCTGATGGGTTCTCTCCAGCGTCATCAATGGGCGAAAGCAATGGTTCCCATGAAGATAAAAGAATCATGGCCATAAATCCTTGTAGTGAGATAAAGGGAAGAAATTCTGTTTCTTTTGACACTTCAAGAACTTTAAAGCCTTCTGGTCTCCAAATCTTAAAGAGAATGAACACTACAGCCGCCAACTCAAGATCATGAGTAGGGTAATTCCTCTCGTGGATTAGAAGCATAAGCTACCACTCTACCCTCTTGCGTCAGCACTCCACCTATACACATCCTAGAAGTATCACAATATACTACAAAAGGTTCACTAAGGTTTGACAATACTAAAATTGGTGCACTAGTCAACTTCTCCTTAAGGGTTTGGAAGCTATACCCACACTAACTATTCTACCCAAAACAACTCCCTTCCTAACCAACTCCATCAAGGTCAAGCTAACTTAGATACCTTCTCTCATGACCAACTAGTCCAAGAAAACTTCTATGCCCACTCACCGATTAAGGGATTAAGAACAACTTCTGCCTCAGAATGATCTACCCTTATACTTCTTCTAGAGATTACATGACCTAGAGAACTCACTTCTTCTAACCAAAGGTCACACTCAAATAATTTAGCATGTTAATCTCTAAGAGTCTAAAGCACTACCCTCAAGTATCCCCTCTAACTCATTAATTACTTAAGGCCCTTGCTATAGTTGTGAAGCATGAATCTTCACACTCTCTTTACTACCATCTTAATCTATTAAGATTAAGATAATAGTAAGCACCAAAAACACAATAAACAATAATAAATACAGCAATAAAACACAACACATCATCACTTTCCAATTTTATTAGAACAAGGATGAGGAACTCATTCCTCAAACTTCACAGACATCCAAAATAAATAGCTACTTAGGCTAGTCACAATAAAATGTTCATTCTTCAAAAGAAAACATTTCAAATCAATTGATCCACCGACTCGCCAAGAGTCCTTTTTTGCCTTTAACAACATATTGAGGTGATCAGGCTCAATAGATCGTAGTTAGCAATAGGGATGCTTGATACAACAACCAACAAAGGAACATCTATATTACCTCACCACTTCCTTAAAATACACTAGATTACTGCACTTGTACATCACACTTAACATGGTAGACACATAACTCACTGGTCGAATGAATCACCCAGAATTCAACACAATACAAAACAGAACAAACAATTTATTGTCATCTTTCAAATAAGTCCAACCATGCTAACAAACGCAATGCAAAACGTGTTAAACACATAACTCACGGCTAAATGAATCGACCTGCTTTGATACCACTAAATGTGACACCCTTTTACCCCGAATACTTAAATTAAACTAATAAAATAAATAAAATAAAGACAGAGTAATAGTTAAAACCAAAAAGCACAATTTGTATTAAGGATAAAAGGTTCACATGGTAATTAAAAGGTAGGCACAAAGTTTTCAAGGAGGTTTTAGATCTAAACATTATAATTGAGAAAATTAAAGTCATCATAATCTTTAAAATAAGTCATTCAAACATCAAGACATAGAACAACTATTCTAACTTCCAGAACCCCGATGTCACACTAATCAGAGCAAGACACCGCCTTTTCAAAACTTGGCACCATGACCTCAACGTTACCTAAAAGAAAACAACAAGAGAAAGTACGGTGAGAAATCGCATTCAATCATATATAAAGGCAGATAATGCCCCCAAATCCCACCCATTACCGTACTCAATTACTAACAGTTAACAGATGCTCATATATCAATCACATTTCATTCATTCAAAGTCAATCACAGTTCATTCATGTTTACAAAATGCACATGCTCCCACAATGCATATGCTCATCACCACACCTAAGAGTCTTGAGTCGAAACTCCACACCATGGGCGAATCTCCTCAATCCCCTTAGTTATCACTAATGATGGCTACACTGTTAAACACCCCGTATGGGTCGGTGTGTCGCACAGTTAAACACCACCTATGGCCCATGCATATGAATGTCCCCCATCATTAGTCCACCATGTTAAACACTACTTTTGGCCAGAGTCCCCTTTTAAACACCACATATGGCCAGGGTATTATAGCCACGTCTGGCTTTTCATGCATCTCATGTCTCTCATGTTCATGCTCAATGCATTCTCATCCACACTCTTATTCTCATGATTTATACATCATTCGCACAATCCATAGCCATACCCAACCATATTAATTTAATCATCATCATTATAAATCATTTATCAAAAAGCACAGAAACGCACATAAAACACCATTGAATTTCACCCAATTTCATCATTGCACACAAGAGCCTCAAATCATGAACAACCATAAACAACACAAGAATCAAGTAATTAGGGCAATTAATCATACAGTTTCCTAACAAAAATCACATTAGGACAAGACGTTAATCAAACCACAAAGCATATTGACAAATCTTTTCTACCGATTAAAATATTTTTAAAACATAATAATCAAACAAAATTGAGAATTTAGATCCTAGAGAGACTTAGGGATTGCCCTCACTACCCGTACACTCCCGCATTCATATATGATCGAACCCATCTCCCTCGTACCTTAGAGACGATGAACGAAGAAGAACTGATGCGTTTCCGGGGACGATCTGAACATTCTAGCTTCTCCTCCTTGCAGGTTTGCATTCTCTCTCCTCTAGGCCTAACTGTCTGACGTGCAAAACACAAATTAGGGTAAACTGATTACCTCCGTCTAATATTCTAACTGGGTCGGGATCCGACCCACCCGTCAGTCTCCCCCGTTAATTCAATTAATTAAATTAATAAATGAAAATAATTCAGATTAATGTCTCATCAGTTTATAAAATCATTAACTCCCTCACTAAAATAAAATTAAATGTAAATATTTAAATACTAAATTAATTTCCTACCATCATTAAGAATAATAACAATAATAATAACATTTTAGTTCGAAATGCAATTATTCAATAAAATAATTTCTTACAACAATTAATAATTAAAATAAAATTGATAATAATAATAATAATATAATTTATTTCTAAAAATAATTAAATAAATTTCAATATGTTACACAACTTATATGTAAAGATGGTTATTGGTAATCTAAGTTGCATCGATACATCCAGTGAAGTTCCACCCTTCGGCCTTAGGTTCTTATCCATTGCTACAAAAGCATGGAAATTAAAAGTTTTTTTTTAATAAACTGCTTTTATTGAATGAGAAGTGCAGTAGGAAATAAAAAAGAAAATGAACTCAATTTTAATTGACAATTTTCAGCCATAACAAAAATTGGAGAATTAAAGAAATCAAATTAACTTGTGCTCTTTTTTAATACACTCTAATCACATTCTCTTATAATTTATATGTTGCTTAAAGTTAATTTGATTTCACAGTAGAGGGTTAGTTGAATTTCTCATGTGTTAATTTTATTATAATCAATAGATTGCTAATTTATTTTATTATAACTCATACTACATCAACTGAAAATAAAACTGACACGGGATGGATATATTAAATGATAATTTGTATTAAAATCAATTATTGGATAGAGAAGATATCATGTTGGTAAAAATCTTATGGTTAAAATCTTGGCCTAAGGTAAAAGACTGACATAGGGTAGAGGAACAAATGTAAATACTACGAGCTCTTTAATTTTAATATTATTTCCTTTCCTTTCTACCAATGGAAGAAAGATAATTTTTAATTAAAATTTTTGAGTTTTTTTTTTTTTTTTTCAACCATATGAACATTTTTCTTTTTGTATAACTAGGTCATTTTCTCTTTTCCTTCTATTTGTTTTATTATTAAACATACTAACTTAGTCTTAATTAACAACCTTAAATAAATATAATGAATATAATGGTACACCACTTTAATATCATTAGTTAAAATAGAAATAAGTCAAATTATTTATTGAAAACTTATGACTTTGCTCACATCAATAATGTCTCACACATTTAAACATCAATAAATAATTAAATTCTTTAAACATATCGTTAGATATTCGATTTTAAATCATACATATAAAAAAAAATTTATTGAGAGAAGTAAAACTTATTTCAATGATTTTTATATTTAAAAAAATTAATTTTAACTATCAATTGAGAATATGTTTGGTGCAAATAAAAAAATCAAATCTAAATTCAATCAAAAATTTGCTAAATAAGTCTAATAATATTTTGAAAGATCGAGAATATGTTTGGTGCAAATAAAAAAATCAAATCTAAATTCAATCAAAAATTTGTTAAATAGGTCAAATAATATTTTTTCAAATGCCTATTTAAATAAAAAAATCGAGGTTGAAGTCAAGTTTTTAAATTTTAAACATTCCTATTAAATAAATATTATTATTATTTGTATTATTTTTTTACTATAATATTTTGAAATTATGTATTTATTAGTATATTACCTACGTACAAGTGGAAGTTCATTAACCTATTTTTAAAGATTTGTTAATAACCTTAATTAATATATCTTACTATAAAATAAAATGTTAAATAAACTTTAAGATCGAAACACGCTTTTAAAAAATTCAGTCTAAGTTTTAGAACAAGTATGAATAGATAAAATTAAAAGACAAACTAAACTCAAACCTAGTTGAACCTTAAACTTAAAAAACAGACCAAATTTAGACCTTATAAAGTATAACCTAACTCAATTTATGTCTAGTTATAATTTTGGTAGTTTTATAATTACAGTTGGCATTATTGGGAGACAATTAATAACGGATAAGAAAATGTTGGGTGAAGGCACCATGCAGCAATCACCTGTCCTTGTTGCGTAATAAAATTAAAGAAATAACAATTGGTTGGTCAGTGATCATTATTGCTAGACTCCATATAAGATATGATGACACATGTCATTACTATCTCGCGATATTTATCGTGAAGATGAAGAATTTTCATTTTAATTCCACTTTTAAAATAGGAAATAACCTAGCCTCTTTTTCAAAAAGGATTTTGCTCCACTCCTATGACACTGATAGTTACGCTTTAGAAATAAGCATTTGTCCTTTTCTTTTAGATTTTTATATTAAAATATTTTTTTTTAAGTATATATGTTATATATATTTTAACTTATTTTATATAGAATGTTTTAAATTTAAATAATATATAAAAAATTAAATTAATACCATTCGTACCACCCATTGTTATTACAATATTATAATATTGATATCGATTCCTAAAAGAATTTAATTTAAATTTAAATTTAATAATGAAAATATTTTTTTTATTATTATTCAATTATAAATTATTATATATGATATATTTATTAAATTTTATAATAATTATTTTAAAATTCATAATTAATAATAACATAATTTTTAGTTGATTCGTAATATGAACTAAATTTACACTGACCATACACAAAAATTAAATTATTATTATAATATGAACTAAATTTAAAATAATTATTATATATATACAACAATAAAAAACATAATATTTTATTTTTATACATAAATATTTTAATTTGGTTCTTAAAATTTATCATATTATATTTTTAATATATAGCATTATAATAGCAATAGATAATGAGAATTAAACAAAAATAATTATAGTTTAAAGATTACATTAAAAATTTAAATAAAAAATACTTTAATTTTTAATCTACCTCAATAAGGTTTCATCGTTGATTAGCACAATCTTTTTAAAATACATTTTAAAAAAACTCTCAAATTGTTAATTTTCTTTAAATTTCTCTTTTTACATAAATATTTATTGAATCTTAATTTTTATATTCTCAAAATAAGTACTTTTACATTTTTACATACTTCTACCTCTCCTTATCTTAACTAGTTATATATTTAAATTAATTCATTTCAAGTTTATATTTTTTATTAAAAACATTTCTTCTTTTTTAAATCTTTGCTACTTCACTCTTAAATCTTAAGTTAAAATACATTATCTTATCGGTGATTTATGGGTATGTTTAATTTAGGAACAGTGAAGGAAAGAACGTAAAAGGATTATTTGGCAAGAAAAAAATATTATTTAGTAAGGAAAAAAGGTGAAAGAGAAAAAAAATTATGTAAAATGACATAAATATCTCAAATAAAAAATGTAATAAAGGTATTTTTGTCTTTATATATTTACATAAGTTTCATTCTCCCTTTTCTTCCATTTTTCATGAACGTGTTTAGTGTATTTCCTTGTAAAATATGATATATTTCATTACTAATTAAATTCTCTTTTCAATTTTAAATTTAATTTTTTGAATTAATATTGCATATTTTTATAACTTTAATTATTTTGTAAAATATTATTTATTTTAATTTAAACTTTTAAAATTTTATCTAAAATCAATATAATGTTTTTATAAACAATATAATGAAGATAAACTTTAACATTTTGATATGTACAACACCATTGTTTTTTTTAATGACAATATTTATAATATTAGAAACAAACTCGGTATAAAAAAAAATTAAATTTATCATTTGAAAATTAATTTCATTTACGTTATCTTTTATAAAAAAAATTATACAATTTATTATAAGAATTAAATGTTGTTTTAGATTTTATAAAAGGGTCTATTATTTTATATAAACTTAAACGTTTATGTTTTAGATATAGAATCATGATCTCTACAAGGGATAAAACAAGGGTGGATTTTGGAAGAAATTATTAAGTGGTACAAGATTATCATGATCTCTACTAATATCTTTATGACAAGTAATTAAGTATTATTAATTTTTTTTTTATAAATTAAAAAACTTAAATACATATTACAAAGAGATTGATTGGGATCATCATGGACAAGTAGTAGTCATGGATCACCTAAGACGAAGCATTGAACATAATTGGATTAGCTAGTTAGCATGCTTTTCGCATGTACAACATACAAAAGGGTTAGTTGATTCAGATACCTATTATGATTTTTATTATTATTCAAGAGATAATCTAACCAATGCATGCGATTGATCCTGCAAGCAGGGTGAGGGTATAAGGCTGACATTCATCCACCGAAAAAAACTTAAAAAGGCTACTACGTAATTGACCTAGGAAAAGCCAAAGGGGAGGACCATGTAAAGGTCCAAACGATCATGTTAATAGGTCTTCAACAGTTAATGATATGATGAAAGAATAATTTATAATCGATAAAAATCTTAAGAAACGAAAAGCAATGAACAAAAAATGTTAAAACAGTAAATTTAAAGTCCAATGCAATTTCAATTTTTGAGATAAACATGATAAATGGTATGAATTTAGTTCTTTTATTCAGTGATCTTCCATACATAAGGCACACTAGGAAATTTAGCAGTAAATTGAATCGCACTCATTCATATCAGAAAAGTTGTCTTGGATAACACTTCTGCATATCATACCCAATTTACATGAATACGCTAAATGGTGTTGCTAATATACCAGCCTCTAAGCTATCTTATAATCATAAATTTGAATGTTGTCCTCGTTTTGTTTCTTGAAATTGCTGTCCAGTCGGTGGACAAGAAACTTGCCCCATTTGTATGGCCTAAATTTTGAAGGGTTTTGCTCATTTATTAGCTCCTCCAAAGGCTTGACTTCAGTGTCTTGTGCAGGAAACAAGAAAAATGGAATGGAAAACCTTTCTTTCTGAGAGTTGACCACCACTCTGTGTTCCACACTTTCATAGGCATCATTACTCCAAACCTGCACAAACAACCCCAACCTTTAAGTGAAACTTTCTCTCCACTTATTAAGGGATAAAAATAATTTATAAACTTGCTGCAAAGTAGGTAAGTTTTCAATTTTTCAGTCTTTATATATGGTACTGCACTGGTACCTGAACAATGTCACCAATATTGATAATATAAGCATCTGGGATGGGTTTCACTCTTATCCACTCTTGATCAGCTTGACGTTTCACTTCAAGTCCACCAACCTCATCTTGTGCAAGAATGGTTAAGGGACCAGAGTCCTTGTGTCGACCAACACCAAGAGCAAGATGAGGGTAAGGGCATGGAGGATAGTGGTTGAGTCGAATAAAACTAGTTTGATCTTTCATGAAATATTCTTCAAACCTATTTGCTTCAAGGCCTAAGCTCAGAGCTATAATCTCCATCAACTTAAAGGACAGCTTTTCCATCTCTTGAACGTACTCTTGGATTATACCCCTACCCATATTCACATCGTTTTATACACAAACCATTAACAAATTGCCCATCTAAAGTTGAATTACAAGAAAAAACAAAAGGAAAGAGCAATTTTGTTTTAACCAGAATTTGATAGTTCATAATTATTACAAAGTGAAGATGAATTACCTGAAGTTTGGAGGGTATTGAGGGGATGGATTAGTCCAGTAAGTGACTCGATCATCATGTTCATCAGAAGTGAGAGGAATGAAAGTAGGTTCTTTGGCTAGAAAGTCAAACACTTCTTTCCAGTCCCTAACGTTCTTGGTGTGTTCTGTGTCATAGTAACCACTTGGAGAGTTCTCATCTCTGCTAACCTTCTTCTTCTCATCCAGACTCTGTGCAAAGAACATCCTTGAAGCTTTCTCAATCCTTTGTCTTAGAGTGAGGGGCACGCCATGGTTGATTACTTGGAAGAACCCCCACTCCTTGCATGCACTCCCTATCTCCTTCACTAAGCCTTCAATGGAAGATGAATTTGGAAGTGTGTGGTTGGTTATTGGAGAGAGGTCAATTATGGGAATTCCTTCAGCTTGGATGGTGGAGAGCTTCGGCCTGTGTAGTGGGTCTTGGATAAAAGCTGGGTCTACCTCTCCCATGGCTGGTGATTGAATGAGCACTTGGCCACACATGTATGTTGATCGGAGGTAAGATTTTCTATTTAAGTAGTAATATCTTTTCTAAATATTCATAATAAAATTATACAAGTAGCGTCTAAAACATTAGGTTACATAATATTTTAAACATTAGAAAAATCTTTAAATTAATCTTTGTAATATTAAAATATATCGATCTACATTGATAAATTTTTAATATTTTAGAAATTATTTATATCATTTTATTATTTTAGAAAAAGATAAATACTTGAAAAATTAAATTAAATATTTACTCGTGTGACATGCAAATGCATGCTGCGTTCGTGTCTTCACTGCAACAGAGGAAATTATCCTTTTATTTTTTAAAATTATGAAACGTTGGTATAGTATTTTTAGAATTAGAAAAATGTTTTCCAAATTTTTAAAATTAATATTTGCTAGTTCTGTTAGTCTTTGCTGCTAATTCTGTAATGAAAATCAACAGAATTATGTTTGCACATATCGCATACTAAAATTATAATAATTTTAATTTTAGAAATTTATATTAATATAATTATAATTAAACTTAAATATGTTTTAAATTCTTACAAATATAATTTTGTCTAGTTTTAGTTGTTGTAAACTTTTTTTTGTTATTTTTAGATATTTAATATTTTCTTAGTATTTTTTTAGTCCTTATCATTTATTCTAATTAGTTTAATATTGACATGATTAACAAAATGGATAATATTTATTGTGATAGTAATTTTATTACTTATAATATTTTTTACTTTTCAATTCACTAATTTATTTTTAATATTATATATTCTTAAAAAATTATAATTTAGTCAGACATTTATAATTTAATTTTAATATGTTATTTTATATTTTAAATTATTAATTTTGACTTATTAAAATATAAATAATTTTAAAATATTATACTTAATTTATTTTTTTTATGAGAAAATCGTTGTTTGAGATATATTTAAAAATAAATTATATTACAGTAAGTTAAAATTAATAAATGAAATATAAAATAATATCAAAAGTAATATATTAAATTAAATTATAAGAATACAATTAAATTATATTTTTAAAATACAAAACTATAATTAGATTAATTAATTGAAAAGTAAGAAAAAATATTTTAAAAAATAATAATAATTTCTTGTAATATATTAAAACTAAATTATATGTAAATCTCTTATTTATATAAAATAATATATATTAATTAATTAATTATGTACGTAAAAATAATTTAATTATTTTAATTTAAAATATCTTTTATTATCTTAATTATTTTAATAATATTTTCTTTTATTAGTCATATCAATCCTAAACTAACTAAAACTAATTACATAGATTACAAAATAACACTAAAAACATGTCAGTAATATAAAAATGACAACAAAAATCGTAAAAACTAAAATTAAACAAAGTCATATATTTATAAAGACTTAAAATATATTTAAATTTTATAATTATAATTTATAAATTAACTTGTTTAAATACAATTTTCATGAAAATGAAATGCAAAAGATTAAGACATGTTTTCTAATATTATTGATAGATTTGTGTCTTTATGTTGTTAATGTCATTAATAGTATACCACAAATTATAAATATTCATCGTTTCATAGTTTGATATAAAGAAATGTTTTATATTTTAAAAATTTTAAATGCATTTTGCACATAAAATTTTCATTCTCGATTTAAATAGATATAATATAAATTTGTTGAGATCGAGAAAGTTAAAACTTTTAAAATTTGATATATAGAGTTATTAAGATGAATGAAAATGAAAATAGAGTTTTTTGAAGATTATGAGAGAAAAATTTAAAAAAAAAAGTTGTCAATAAAAGGTAAAATGTTGAACGATGAAATCTAGGATAAAAGTATTGGTTTGAATATCTTATTATGTTTTATTTTCAAATTGTTTATGATGATCAAAGTTTTCTTTGAATTCATAATATTATTTCTTATGTATCTTATGTATAAATATAAATTGGCCGAACTAAATTTTTTTTCTAAAACCTTAAGCTCGTTCCTTTCTTTTTAATAAATTTTAAAAAAAATTTAAGCCTGTCATTTTTAATATACGAGTCAAGCCAAGTTAGATGATTTGTCATATTTTCATCTCTAATCTTAATATATGTTTTTACTAACAAATATTCATGGATAATGTAAGGATTTTTTTTAATTATTATCCAATTTTATATTGTCGTAAAATAAATTTATTAATTTTTATAATAATTATTTTAAAATTAAATTTTTGAGAGTATTTTTTATTGGTTAATTTTGTATAAATATTTATACGGGTGGTGCGTTAAATTCTAAAAATATTTTTTGTATTTTATATTTATTTCAATTTTAATTATAATTTATGTAATTTTAAACATGTCTTGCACATAGGATTTTCTTTTTCGATTTAAATAAATATAATATAAATTTATTGAGAACGAGAAAGAACTCATGAAAATGGATGAGAATTTAAAGTTATAAAAATTGATGGTTGTTAAAGTTAATAAAAATGTAGAGCTATTACGAAGGTTAAAGAAAATAGTTTCTCAAAATTTTTCTTTATAGTATAATAACAACTAAACTAAAATGTTGATGTGGTTAAATATTGCTTATATGGCCATGCTCCAGTTGTCGCTTCAGAAATTATATACATTAAACAAATAGATTCTTTGCAAACAAATATGCTTAAATCGTGTATTAAAAGGAAATTAGTTAATTCAAAAATACGAATAATATTAAAAGTAATAATAATTATTATTTATAATATATTAAAAATAAATTATAAAAAAATAAAATTATCTTAGTTATATAAAATAATAAATATATTACTTAATTAAATTATGTACTCGAAAATAATTTCATGATCTTAATTTAAAATATTTTTTTATTATTTTAATTAATATTTTTTATATTGTTAGTAGCACGTGAATACTAAACTAATTCAAATTAACGGTAGCCAGAAAATTGTGTTCACTATAGGTATTTTAGTTTCCTTAGTGATATAGGCTTTTCTCATTTACATACAAATCATTGGTAATATGTGTTCCTGAAAAAATTCATTGCTAACAAAGAAAACTGCAAAAAGAAAACTAGCATGGAAGTACCAAAATCATCACTTCTTTGAAGCAAAATGCACGAAACTTTGCAAGTGATAGAAAGATTGTTTTTGTTAGTCTTAGAGAGAAACCGATTAATTTGTTTGCTTTAATTATTTTGTTTTAAAAAAATATGCTTAAAAAGGGATTAAAATTTGCCTAAAAGATGAATGTAGCCAATACATATTTTGGTTTCAGACTCGGCAGCCCCACAAAGAGCCTTTCAATAAAATATGGAGAAACTAATTTTGGACACTTGCTATTATTTAATCATGAATAAAAATAAACTTTGATATGTACTTCAACGTCATAAACATATTGGAGTGGGAATTGTTCGGTCTTTTCTTTGATGAAGAAATTTATTAAACAGTAAAATCAAGGGCAGATGTAATTTCAATTTCTGAGATCAACATGATAAATGGCATTATTTTATTTCTTTTATTCGATGCTACTATCGCAGTTGACGTAGATAATACACACTTGACACTTGTAATTCTTAGAAGCAAATAAGATCACAGTCCCACATATCAGAAACATTCTTGGATTGGTTCAGTGTGCTTTTATTACATGCATAAGCTAAAAGGCGCTGCTAATTTATTATCCTTTAAGCTATCTTATAATGATAAATCTGAATGTTTTCTTCACTTTGTTTCTTGAAATTGCTGCTGTTTCTGTGGACAAGAAACTTGCCCCATTTGTATGGCCTATAGTTGGAAGGGTTTTCCTCATTTGTTAACTCTTCCAAAGGCTTGACTTGGGCGTCGTGTGCAGGGTTGAAGAAAAAAAAAGGAATAGAAAACCTTTCTTTCTCAGAATTAACCATCACTCTGTGTTCCACACTCTCATAGGCGTCATTGCTCCAAACCTGCATAAACAACTCCGTTACTCAAGTATAAGTATTGAGGGATTAAATATAATATTTCATAAACTCAGATTCCATATACCCAATAGCGTACCTGAATAATATCCCCGACATTGATTATGTAAGCATCTGGTGTGGGTTTCACTCGAACCCACTCTTGATCTGCTTTGTGTTTCACTTCAAGTCCTCCAACCTCATCTTGTGCAAGAATTGTTAAGGCACCAGGGTCCTTGTGTCGACCAACACCAAGAGCTAGCTGAGGGTAAGGACATGGAGGGTAGTGATTTAGTCGAATAAAGCTAGTTTGATCTTTCACAAAATATTCTTCAAACCTCTTTGCCTCGAGGCCTAAGCTCAGAGCTATTAGCTCCAACAGCTTATACGACAGCTTTTCCATCTCTTGAAGATACTCTTGGATTATATCCCTGCTCATATTCACATCGTTTTATACACAACCCATTAACTAATTGTCCAATGTCCATCTATAGTTAAAAAATGAAAAGGAAAGGAAAGAACACTTGTGTTTTCAGCTGAATTTTTGAAGAAAAATTACCTAAAGTTTGGAGGATATTGAGGAGATGAATTAGTCCAGTGAGTGACTCGATCATCATGTTCATCAGAAGTGATAGGAATGAAGGTAGGTTCTTTGGCTAGAAAGTCAAACACTTCTTTCCAGTCCCTAACGTTCTTGGTGTGTTCTGTGTCATAGTAACCACTTGGAGAGTTCTCATCTCTGCTAACCTTCTTCTTCTCATTCAGACTCTGCGCAAAGAACATCCTTGAAGCATTCTCAATCCTTTGTCTTAGAGTGAGGGGCACGCCATGGTTGATTACTTGGAAGAACCCCCACTCCTTGCATGCACTCCCTATCTCCTTCACTAAGCCTTCAATGGAAGATGAATCTGGAAGTGTGTGGTTGGTTATTGGAGAGAGGTCAATTATGGGAATTCCTTCGGCTTGGATGGTGGAGAGCTTCGGCCTGTGTAGTGGGTCTTGGATAAAGGCTGGGTCTACCTCTCCCATGGCTGATGATTGAGTGCTTTGCCAAGTGCAGGGTCTAATGTTATTATATATATGGTGTGGTTACTTATTTTAACTTTTTGGTGGTTCATTTATTTCAATTTCTCCACCTAATATTGTTCTACGGAAAACATTGAACCAATAAGATTACTAAAACTTCCGGTATACATTGACTGGTACGACATTGTCCTTAACTTAATAATTAGTTTTAAGTTTGAATTTGACTACTTACGAAATCATGTACGGTTAGAACAGAACGTGATATGAAACAAAAATAAGATTACCACTGGAAAACCCTGATCAGTTAAGGGGAAATAAGGAAGATTTCATATAATTACGTGAAAAATGAAACGTTTACGGCACAATCTCTTCCGGAGTGCATGCACCCTGCCAAATAAAGAAAACTTAAAACTTAAACGTTATACCCCAATTAAGTAAATAATAAATGAAATATTTATACACTCAGAAAATATATGTTGTGGGGAGATTGGGGGGAAAGTATTTGAATGATTGTGATTTCTCCGTGCAGATACCTTGAATCAGGTGCATGCCTTGTCGTTGTGTCGTGTGTCAGGAGGTAAACAAAAGAAAATTATATAATATATTATCGTTCCATAGTTTACTAATTTATTCCGTGTGCTATTTAATAAATTGAATAACTTGTATTATTAAATGTTTAAATAATATGACAACATATTTTTAAATAGTATATAAAAATAAAAAACTTTATACATTAATAATTAAAGTGTATTTTTATACAGTTATCCAATCGCTAATAATTATATATGACACATAAAATGTTTTGAAATAAGAGTAAGTGCACTCTTTTACAATAGAAGTTGAGATGTTTCCTCTAGTTGTAATAAGAGAAATAGGATTATTTTGACTCATCTGGAAACTATTGATGAAATCCTCCTTTACTGCTTTGGCAAAGAAATTACCCATTAAACACTTCTTATCTTTATGACCTATGGTTACACATTGTTCATAAGTGGGGGAGGAGGTGGTATGAGATGAGTCTGTGCATATATCAAGGTTTCAATTGCTTGGTGAAGACATTTAGCTTTTGTTCTACCACCTCTTTTGTTTCTACATGGTACACTTTAGTTGGCTTCTTTGTCACATGTCTATCTCCTAATGAATAGTGATAATGGTTAGAAGTCGTCTTCTATGATCTCATATACTTCGTCCGAAGATTTCTCCTTGATTGTCCATCCACATCTTGCATCAATAATAGTCCGATTTTAAATGGAGTGATCATTGTAGAAGATCTGAATCAGTTACACCCTCGAGAAATCATGATGGGAGCATCTATGAAGCATTTCGTATATTCTTTATTAGGCTTCATACAAGAACTTCTACTCAAATTGAGAGAAGTTCATAATATTCTTCTTTAGTTTGCTAGTTTTAGATTGAGGGAAGTATTTGAGCAGAAATTTGTGAATGCATTCACCCCAGGTAGTGATGCTTTCATTTGTAAGGGATGGAGCCACTAGAGTGTCCTATCTTCTATTGAGTAGAGAAAGAGCCCCAAACGAATAATGTTCATGGGGACATTGTCTATCTTCACTATGTCAGTGAAGCACAAGAACTTTTTCAAGTGAGTTAGAGGTTATTCAATAGGTAACTCCTAAATTGGTCTGAGTTTTGCACCAAGTTACCACTAAAGAACGACGAATACTATTGGTCACCCTAATGGTCGAGGTGAAGTAATCTTGTAGTGTATTTTTGGTGAGTCTCTCACATAATTTTGTTAATTCTCCTAGTTTTTTTGTTCAGCCATGTCTCTCTTTGCTTTTCTTTGTTACTCTATCATAATAGTATCAAGAACGTAAGTCTACATATCGTACTCAACATCTTAGTGTGTGTGTGATTATCAATTTTTAGAAATTACTATGTAGTTTAAGCAAATCAATTTAGTTATAAAAAAAGTTGTACAATGAGGAGAATTTTAAAAGAAGGTAAAAATGAAAACAAAGTAAGTAAAAAAGTTAGAATTTAAGTTTTAGGATAAGAAAGAATTATTGTTTTATTTGTATTCTTTTATTTCCTAATATTTAATTTTATGATAATTTCTTTAACATAATTTTTGTTTGCTAATTTACCTCTTAATTCTACTTTGAGCCCTTGGTCAAGACTTCCAATATTTTTTTACTTGAAACTACAATCCTAGTTGGTCACATAGAGATGCAATTAAAATTAAGCATGAAGCATATATATGCAGTCAGAAGTTTGGAAAAAAGTTTGGTCATACAATTCTTCCTAAATCTAATTATTTTATGGTTCTACCAGTTAATTGCGATATAGTCATTGTCAATTAATTGATTAAGATTATGCATGATCAATTTTAAGCAAATATATTAAAATGATAAAATAATTCAACAAAAAAAATAAAGCAAAAAATATTGGCATTCAATTTCAAATTAGGGGGTTCCAAATACAAATTAAGTCATAACCTAGAAGGGGATTTAGTCAATCATGTTTAAGAAGAAAATAGAACAAATTAAAGAATACCTAAGTATTAAAGAAGAAGAACCCATAGAGATTGAGAACTTCATTTTTCTGCTCAATAATATGCCCCAGTCTCGCTAAACAATCCTCATAGTACTCATGTAGAGCTCTAAAACTAAAGAGAAATATAAGAGGAAGAGAGTAAGAGAGACTAAAAATCTAGAATTTCTGGATGATCCTTTTCTACTATCCAATTGCTCATTTTTATAGTTGAAGAATTGGGCTTTCTTGGTAGGCTTTGTCTTTTGGATCCTAAAGCTTTAATTTTAGTCCTTTTCTTTCTTTTGACCTTGTGGTGATGTACTATTTCAAACTTAAAAAAAAAAGCTTAATTTTACATGATAATAATTTGAAAATAGTGCAATTAAACTAAAAAACTCCTCTCATTAGTGTACAAAAATTTGGTAACTTTTATAATAATTATCTTTAAAGTCATATTAATAATTATTTATGATTAATTAACCATGTAAAGTTGTTTTACTTTATTAGTACATGGTCATTCAACTCTAAAAAAATTACATTGATAAAATTCCAACTTTAATTCAAAAAATTTATCAAAGTATTACTTACATAGGTATGTATATATATATGGATCTATATGTATTATATAGGCAAAATTGATGAGTCATGCTTGGGAAATTTGTCAAAATGTTAAGCTTCAGCAAACAAATTTTATTGATATTTTTAAAATTGGACCAATCATTACATCCATCAAATCACTAATTCAAAGTTTAATAGTTGAATTATAGTCAAATCATAATTAAATTGGTGTCACAATCATTTTTGTGACGACAGCAAAGGTTTTGGGAATGTTGGAGGATAGGCCGAGATCAAGTCGGCCCGAGAAGGAGAGTCGCCACCAGTGTTTTAGGAACACTGGAAAACCAAGGATGGATAAGGCTAGGTTGCGAATCAGCTGGGTTCGGAAGTTGGTTACGCGTCGGGGGCAGGGGTGCCCCCAACACATCTGCCACTCGGCAGTTACCTAAGGTTGAGCTAGGGTGATAAGATTGGTATACTTAAAGATCGGAGAGCCATACACAAATTATGTGCTAAAGATAAATGATGTATAAATAAGCAGTTAAAATGATCATACAATCAAATGGACATTTCTATCTAATAAGTCTATTCCTAAGGGGAAGTCTGGGGTTTTTGCGTTGACGGACTCGCAAGGGGTGTGCCCCCTCTGCCTACGTACCTCGAAGAACGAGGATTCAGAGTCCACGTAGTTCTAGGTGGGTTCCTAGGCTGGGGTAAGTCAATGGCCGAGATGAACTTAACCAAGACCATGGGAAAGGAATGGAAAGTTGAAGGTTAGGGCCGAGACGTACTCGACCCCAGTTGGTACAGAGGGAGATTAGATGAAGCCGAGACCGAGACAAACTCGACCTCAGAGGTGCAGGGGAGGGCTGAGACAGATTCAGCCCCAGGTGAGAGGAGAACAGAGTAAGCCAATTTGAGTCCTAGTCTACTTAGATATATTTCTAATTCATCTATAAAGAGGAGAAGATAAGGTTACCTGACCGTAGCCGTGTCGTCTTCCTGTCCCTTTTCCGAAGTAGTTCATAGGGTTCCGATATTGATTTGT
Organism: Mucuna pruriens; assembly: GCA_025330945.1. Classification (NCBI taxonomy): domain Eukaryota; kingdom Viridiplantae; phylum Streptophyta; class Magnoliopsida; order Fabales; family Fabaceae; genus Mucuna; species Mucuna pruriens. The sequence continues at coordinate 2,712,146 of JAENHJ010000197.1, forward strand.
CCTAGTTCTCCAGTACTCCTCTCTCTGGGTGAAAAAGTTCTACTCTTACTCCGAAGGAGTGAGGTCTTATATAGGCTATGGGATGGGCTTGGACCTCTCTCCTAATGAGAGAATATTTTATTATATTTTATATTTGAATTTTGAATAGCTAACAGGTTTATCCCCTGATTCTTGGGATGAGAGAATATTTTATTATATTTTATATTTGAATTTTGAATAGCTAACAGGTTTATCCCCTGGTTCTTGGGATGAGAGAATATTTTATTATATTTTATATTTGAATTTTGAATAGCTAACAGGTTTATTCCCTAATTCTTGGGATGAGAGAATATTTTATTATATTTTATATTTGAATTTTGAATATCTAACAGGTTTATCCCCTGATTCTTGGGATGAGTATCTTCCCTCACCACTAAGAATCTCCAGGGTCTATATCTGTTAGTGGCGACAACTGTTATAGCTGTTAGACGTGGTCAAATGGGCCATGTGGCAGCTGGACGACTAGTTGAGACCGTCTCGGCCAAGGACGTTATTGGGCTCTAAAATTGGGCCGGACATTTTTGGGGTGCTACAATTGGTATAAATGACAAAAATAATAAGAAAATTATATTAAATACAAAAAGTCAAAAGAAAAGGGAGAATTTATACTTCTTGTAAAGATAATTTTTCAATACAAGGAATCTCTAACACTTTTTTTAACACATATTTTATTATTAGTCAAAATTTATTGAAAACTACAAAAACAAACGAAAGAATTATTAAATATGAAGTGGGATCCAAAAAAAATATATATAATTTCTAATGAATTTTAATAAATAATAAAGAATATGTTAAAAAAATGTGTAAAAAGTGTGTTTCTAATATTTCCCAATATCACAATATATTAAAGTAAAATAATGGAGACATAATCCATTAGAGCATTCTCTAAAAAATGTAAAATAAAAATGATAACACACAATGCAAAAGGATCTATAAAGAAATTAAAGTATTTTAAAAAACAAAACAAAGTAAAAGACACCTATAGTAATATTGATTATCAAAATCAATATATCTTTTTACTAATATCTTAAGCTCAATTCACATGTGACATTAAACATACATAAATGGTCGCTGTGATATTTGATAATATTGTCGAAATACTATCAAAACCATTAAATTTTCTTTATATATGCATTGCAGAGACCAACCTAAGTCGAATCTCTTAAGAACACAATCTTGTAATGTCTAATCTTATTGAATTAAAATCAAATTGAATGCAAAATAGGGGTTTGTATCCATATAATAGAAATGTAAAAAATAGAATTGTAAGAATGGAAAACAAAAATGAATGTAACAAAATTGTGGAATACTAATCCAAGAATTCAATCATGTAGTTTTGTTATCATAGTTCTCATGAAGGTGCAAATTCATATAAAGTCGAGATTTATTAGACAATCATCTAACATTTGTTCATATAAATTGATATCACAATTGCAATCTCTAATTAGCATGAATTTAAGTGCTTAATTAAATTATAATCATGTAATTAATCAAGAATTGGAAGGAAAAGAGAGACATAACAACATTTGCATGAGAGCTTAGCCTTCCATAAAAACCTTTACAGAAAATGCAGCACAAACACAAAGAAAACCTAGAAGAGAAGAGAGGATAAAAAGGAATTTGTGATATAAGAAACCTTTAAAATCAAGTGTGTAAAATCTGTAAAGTGTCTAACCAAATTCTAACTAACCAAAACTAACTAATACATGCTCTGAATGCTAATGAAGGTGTTATGGACCAAAGGATTTCACATCCCAAAGGTTTATCAATAAAACTTTCAAAACTGGGTCAAAATATACAAAGAAATGCCCAATAGAGTGAGTGCATATGCCACAACTTCAAGCGTACTTTTGACACTGAAAAAGGTTAAAGTGGGTTGAGCTCAAAACAAAAAAGTTGTACACTTGTCTTAGCTTTTCAGAGCCACCAAAATTGTCCAAGTTATAGGTTTGTATCTCCAAATATGGTTATGAAAACATCATATTGAAAATTAAATATGAAAATAAATAAAGATTAACAACTAAGTCCAATTAGGTTCAATAACCAAAGACTCATTAAATATATCAATATTAATCATAAAAATATATCAAATATATTCAACATAAGTCACTATTAAGTATCTTAAAAGTGATCTATATCTAACTTAAACACTTTAAAAGATGACATGTATCATAATTTATTGAGATTGAGAATCTCAACGAACTTGGAGTGTTTCAAAGATTTCTCTTCTCTTAATAGTTTTCTCTTTCTAAAACATGTATTGCCTCCTTTTGTGATGGTGGAATGAATCTTGAGAGATTGAAGGAGACCCTCCACATGCGACAATTGTATTTTGATGATGCCATTTGGAAGCAGGGCAATGAACGTTCTCATCACATCATCCATCATAGCCTCTAGGAATGAACTGACTCGTTGTCAACTAACGACTCGCCACTTTTTGTCAATTCCAGCAATTTTGGGTTGATTCTTCAATTTATCGATCAAACTAATTGTTAAGATTAAGATGGTTGAATTCCCAATTTTAATAACTTGTAAAATATAAGATTGATGGTCTTTAAAAATAAATAAATACTTTGTCTTAAATCGTATGACCTATACTTCGAAGGGTTTTGCTCATTTATCAGCTCCTCCGAAGGCTTGACCTCAGTATCGTGTTCAAGAAAGAAGAATAATGGAATGGAAAACCTTTCTTTTTGAGAGTTGACCACCACTTTGTGTTCCACACTCTCGTATGCATCATTGCTCCAAATCTGTATAAACAACTCCAATCCTCAAAATTCTCTCTCTTTACACTAATTAAGGGAATAAATAATTGATAATCTAGGAATCTAGAATATGGTTACAATCTTCTTTATAGAACTTGTACAATCCTCTTCAACTAATTTAACTTTTAGGTGCAGTTTGCTTCTAATAACTAGATTTAGTCATTGAAATTTCAATCTTTATATTAGTACTGAAGTTGTACTTGAATAATATCACCAATGTTAACAATATAAGCATCTTGGTTGGTTTCACTCTAATCCACTCTTGATGAGCTTTACATTTCACTTCCAAGTCCTCCAACCTCATCCTATGCAAGAATAGTTAAGGCACCGAAGTCCTTGTGTCTACCAAGGGCATGGAGGATAGTGGTTGAGTCGAATAGAGCTAGTTTGATCTTTCATGAAATATTTTTCAAACCTCTTTTTCAAACCTCTTTGTTTCAAGGCCTAAGCTCAAAGCTATAAGCTCAACAGCTTAAAGCACAACTTTTTCATCTCTTGAATATATTCTTCTGTGATAATCTTGTTGGATTATTTTTGGGCTCCCAACTATGTGGACAAAAGCCCAATACTCTCAAGCTCACTAGATCTCTCTTTATAAGAGGAGAAGGGGTCAGATTGAGGAGATACACACATAGAGACACACAGAAACATAGAGATTGAGAGAGTGTGAATTTTCACAAGTCAAAAGAGAAAAGAGAAGGAAAGAAAGAGAGAAAGAATGTGTTCTTTTTTCATCTCAATACAGAACAGTCACATCAAAATCATGATATCTACTTTGTTAACCGTTGGATTAGACTAAAAATTTGATAGTAGGTTTAACACACGTAGTTCTACATCTTAACCATTCGGATCTACATTTAGAGGTCTGTAGTATGAGAAATTATGCTCGCATAGTAGCTTGATTTTGTGGGTTCTTTACTTTCTTGTTCTTCGTCTGCAAGCTTTGTTTACTTGCTTGTGTTGGTTGGTTGTATGAACAAATATTGTTCTTAACCTAAATACTCTTGTATCCTTATTTGATTATAGTGGATTGATCTCTTTGGTCTTGACAACCTATGGTTTTTAACTCTCACAAAGAGTGGGTTTTCCAAATATATTTGTGGTTACTCCTTATAGATTCTTATAAGTTAGGTGAATTTATATCCGCTGCATTGTCATCACATTGATGGTGCCTTATTGCTTTTTCCCCATCAAACCCTACTCATATTCACATCATTTTGAAGTAGTTCAAAATATACAAAGAATAAGCAAGAAAAATGAAAAACAAAAAAAATTATATATCTATAAATTATTTCAAAGTGAAAATGAATTACCTGAAGTGTGGAGGATATTGAGGGGATGAATTAGTCAACTTAGTGACTCGATCATCATGTTCTTCAGAAGTGAGAGGAATGAAAGTGGGATCTTTGGCTAGAAAATCAAACACTTCTTTCCGGTCTCTAACTTTCTTGGTATGCTCGATGTCATGATAAGCAGTGGGAGAATTCTCATCTTTACTAACCTGCCTCTTCAACTCTTAACTCTGCGCAAAGAACATTCTCAAGGCATTCTCAATCTTTTGTCTTACGAGTGAGGGGCACCCCATGGTTTGTTAGTAACCTCACTCCTTGCATGCACTTCCTATCTCCTTCACTAAGCCTTGAAAGGTAGATGGAACCGAAACTGTGTGGTTGGTTATTGGGGAGAGATCTATGAGAGGAATGTCTTAAGCTAGGATGGTAGTGAATTTTGGCCTGTGTTCCGGGTCTTGAACGAAAGCTGGATCAACCTCTCCCATGGTTGTTGCTAGAGTACTTTGCCAAGTTGGCTGAATATAGGAAAGACTTTTGGTGAATGCTGATTCTTTTGTTCAAATACTTATTGTTGACAATTAACCGATCAAATTCCCTCCTATATGAGCATAAAATAGGTGCTATGCGGAAGAACACGTGAACTAGTCTAGCAATAGGAAAATAATATTAAATAATAATCTCTCTTTTTCAATATAATCACTCAAATAATCTCATTTTTTTAGATGATTATATTTTAATTCCCATCAAATATAGTGGAACCATGATTCTCTCGAAGTGGAATACAAAAATTCGTATTCTCTTTCATTTCTCGTTTATCACTTTTTTAATATTAAGATAAAACTTATTCTCTTTTATCTATGCATCAAAATAATTGTGTGGTTCTACAAAAATAAAATTAGTGATTTATAATTTTTTTAAAAATAAAAAAATTATCATATTAAAATATTATATTGGTATAATAAAAAAATAAATTATCCTGTTACAATATCCAGTTAGCATAACTAATAAAGTTATAATTGTGTTAATATGTAAAGATTTAATTATAAAATATAAATTATAAAAAAATTAAAAAATTTTAACGGATTAGTTAAAAATTCAAAAAACTAGAAAGATATATAGATTAATTTAACTTTTTTTAAAAATACCTTTTTTTTTAAAATATATACAAATTTGGGAGCTTGAGGGAAGTGACCTTGTCACAACCACAACCATGTTATGTCTTGAAAATTTGTCACTATGTGAATGTGAGATGTTTGACCATGTAAAGAAGATGATATATTTATTATATCTCTATTTTAATATTTCCATTAATGGCAGGATCCATTGAAAACATCAATTGGAACTTTTAATACCTAACAAGATATTTTTATTTTATTTCTAAGAAAATAAATCTTAGACACAAAGAAGTTTTATACTATCGTTCAATCATAAACTACTATCTATAATAAGTTTATTGACTTTTACAATAATTATCTTAAAAGTCATATTAATAATGATTTGTGATTAAATGATGGTGTAAAACTATTTTATCCGCCTAATGGATTACTGTTAAGATGTTTATTTTTATATTCTAAGCTTTTTGTTAATAAAGTTTGAAGACTTTTTAGTTTAATGTCGGATAGAATTGATTTTAAATTGTTGAATATAATTAGGATTTATATTTAAATTAATCTTAGCAACAACATTTACATTAAAACATGTGTGACGATGAGAGGAATTGATTTTGGGTTTATAATTGTAGAATTGATGAATAAAGTTAACTAACAAATTCTAGTGATTTTAGGTTTATAATTGTAGAATTGACGAATAAAGTTAACTAACAAGTTCTAGTGTATTGTCCAGATATTTTTTTAATTTAAATACATTTTTAATAAAAAAATAATGATACTTAATCTTTATTGATATAATGTGGTAAAGATTTAAAATTAAATTTAAATTAAGGTTGATTAAAATTAAAATAATTTTAAAAGTTAGTTCAAAACTAAAAAAGAAAAATATTTTTAATTTAATAAAGTGTGTCCATATTTAAAATTTAAAATAAATTAAAATTGAAGTTAAAGTTAAGAAATAATATTACAAAATAAAAATTTAATAAAATAAAATAAATTACTCAATACAAGAAAGAAACTTAATGAAAATGAAAATCACTCTACAAATATGAATCAATTACTCTTTTTTCGAAAAAATAGTGTTATAATAGATCAGTGGCGAGAAATACATATTTTCAATTTTTCTTTTTCATACTAGTTCATTGAGCATATGTGGCCCAAGTAACAAAAATGTAGAATAATGGATCCAACATTGAATAACTGTGTTTAGTAATGGACCCAACATAAGTCACGTCTCAGAGTCAGAGATCGTCTTAGAACCATGAAGCATCTAGCCGTTGAAAATTTGAATCCTTGTTGTAATTATATGGACCCGCGTCGAATGACCAAAATGCCCTGGAATTTCAAATCCCCAAACCGCGATTACGCTAACTTTATACACTTTTGAATTCTAGATCAAATCACAGCCGTCCACTTCCGAGACCCTTTTCCTTACATCGATTTTAACTGCGATTTTCAAATCAAAATCAGTTCCTCACAGCGACCAGAGCGAGAGTACGTGAGTGTGTGTGTGAGAGAGAGAGATAGTGCGTGAGTGAATGAATGACTCGGATCTATGTTGAACTCGACCGTTCCAGTTCAATCTCAAATCCCTAGCGACGACTCGCTGAACTCAGATTGAAGCAACGAAATAAAAACCAAAGCTAATTCAGCACTTCTCAAATTCGTCGCTTTGGAATCTTGTTCTGCGACTCCTCCTTCAGGTACTGCGAACTGCGAATTTCTTTCACGATTCAAAACTCACTTTCTTTTCTTTTATTTTTAAAAATTAATTTTGCGGAGTACCTAAATTTTCAATGTGTGCTAGAATGCTGAGGGATTTCAAACCCCCACGCCGAAACCCTGGGAAACACGAAGAACACGAGAATGTAGATCCTTGGGATTCATCCACCACAGTTCAGAGATACGCGGAAGGTTCTAGACCTCCGCTGAACACAATTCAAGAACCCGATGCGCATTGCGAAAGCAAGGTTGAAAGAACTCCTTCGAAGACCAACAACAAAGGCCGAGGAGGAGCTGAGCTTCGCACGCCGGATAAGCATGGTGGAGGGAGCATGCTGTGGAAACACCGGTTCGGCTGGAATAACAAGAACGACGCCGTGTCGTCCTTTGGTGATGATAGGAGAGGATCTGGTGTTGGAAATGTCACTCCCCGCGTGCCTCGCACCCGGGGAGGAGCTTCTTCGAGTGCCGCAGCTTGTTCCGAGAGCAACTCCACGCAGAGCACTCCGACTAAGAGTGTGACTAAGCCGCCTAGCTCGAGTGTTCGGAGCAAGGCCGATGGAGGTTACAGTGCTCGTTTGGGGAACTATGCTGCATTGTATAAAGGGATTCCCGGTTCAGCTTGCACGCCCACGGTTGTTAACACGGTCGAAGTGCCTCACTTTGATCTCAAGGAAGATTCTTCGTTTTGGATTAACCACAATGTACAGGTGAGTGGTCGAGATATCTCCAATTGAGCTCATTCGAATTGGATGAAAAAGGTTTGTTGAATTCTGGTAATTATTGTGATTTGTGATGTGAATTTTCGTAATGTGTAGGTTATTATTCGGGTTCGTCCTCTCAATAGCATGGAACGATGTACACAAGGGTATAACAGATGCCTGAAACAAGAAAACTCTCAGAGTATTGCTTGGATTGGGCAACCTGAGAACCGGTTCACGTTTGACCATGTTGCATGCGAAACCATAGACCAGGTGAGGTTACATTGAAAAGACTGTTTTGAGGTGATAATTTATTGGGATGAAGTTGGTAATTTTTGTCTTATTTATGGTTTTGTAGGAAATGATTTTCAGATTGGCTGGTCTTCCAATGGTAGAGAACTGCCTCTCGGGATATAATAGCTGCATGTTTGCGTATGGACAGGTAATATCCTGAACTTAACCACTCTTTGAGATTATGTCATTATCTTTTCTGTTGGTTGGTACTTGTCCTTATTAAGTAAAGTAAGATTTAGGCATTCTTGTAACATGTAGAGAAACAGACTTCTATGCACAGGTTCTAATGTAGTGCTCACTGGATATTATTGTGATTCAAAATTAAAAAAGGAATTTGTTATATCATTTGTAATCTATGTTAATGTTTGCTTGGCTGGCTCCATAGTTTTCCCATTACCAAACAGTGATGCTTAACTCCAAGTTTTATGCATCATAAATTAAGAGCTTCAGTTTTTCACTGCCATATCGATTTGTTAATATGAATATGTGCAGTTCTATGAAATAGGTATCATAAAGTCTATCACAGCTTTAGACGTTTTTCAGTTTTTTATGCAGTATTTTAGCTCTTTGTGCAGTATATCGATCATTTATCACAAAGTTGTGAGGTGTAAAATCTCTGTCATCTGTTGTGTATGCTCTGGTGTTGTATAATATAATTAGAAATGGACAGTGAGTGACATTTTTTTTAACTGTAAGATGATGAATGAGTCTTTTAATTTTGCAGACAGGAAGTGGGAAAACATATACAATGCTTGGTGAAATTGAAGATTTAGATGTGAAGCCTAGTCCCCATCGTGGAATGACACCACGTATATTTGAGTTTTTGTTTGCCAGGATCCAAGCAGTAAATTCCTCATTTGTGGCTAATTCAATTTTTTATATATAAGAAGCCAGTTTTTATAATTAGTATTGATCATTGATCCATATTTCTGTCTTTATTTTTTACTTTTGTTCTCCCCACCAAATTTCCAGGAAGAGGAAAGCAGACGAGATGAGAACTTAAAATACAACTGCAAGTGTTCCTTCTTGGAGATTTACAATGAACAAATTACAGATCTACTTGATCCCTCCTCTACTAATTTGCTAGTAAGTGTAGTTCTTCACTCATCAGATGACTGTCAAAGCATTTTTAGTTATTTCTCAATGCTCCTATTTTTAATAGCTGCGCGAGGATGTCAAGAAAGGTGTTTATGTTGAAAATTTATCTGAGTTTGAGGTTCAAAGTGTGAGTGACATTATAAGGCTTCTAATTCAGGTACTAGTCTATGGAACCATCTTGTCATTTTGAGGAATCCCCAAACAATTCCCTTCCTTTGTTATTTAAATGAACACATATTTGCTCTGAAATGCACTTTCTTCCTTTAAGTTGTAGTTTCTACTTTCTGACATGTAGGGTTCTTCAAATAGAAAAGTTGCGGCAACAAACATGAATAGAGAGAGTAGTAGGTCGCATAGTGTTTTTACATGTGTAATTGAGAGCACATGGGAAAAGGATTCTACGACTAATTATCGTTTTGCAAGGTTAAACCTGGTTGATCTAGCTGGCTCAGAAAGGTATGTCATTAGCTTCTAGAGTTGATTGAAGCAAGTGTAGTTTGGGAATTGGAATATGTATGTTCATGTAGTAACCAAATTATCATTATTGTATATAACAGACAGAAGACTTCTGGTGCTGAGGGGGAGCGGTTAAAAGAAGCTGCTAACATCAATAAATCATTATCTACCTTGGGGTATTTTTACCTTAATACATAAAGATTTCGAGTTGTCTTATTTCTGCTTTCTCATCGAGTAACTAGTATTTTGTAATCATTCTGGCAGTCATGTTATTATGATTCTAGTGGATGTGGCAAATGGGAAGCAGAAGCATGTTCCTTACAGAGACTCCAGGCTAACATTTCTTCTTCAGGTTGATTTATGGGCTAGTTTCCTTTGAATCTTTAGTCTCAGGGTTCTTTTTATTCAACACTATTTTTGGCTTAAAATGCAGGACTCTCTTGGTGGAAACTCGAAAACAATGATCATTGCCAATGTCAGCCCTTCTATCTGGTTTGTTCATTTATCTGGAACTATATTTCCTTCATCAAAATTTTACAGGTTAAATAGAAGCTTGATGAGGCTTTATCCATTTCACTTTTGCAGCTGTGCTGCTGAAACACTGAATACACTTAAATTTGCTCAGAGAGCAAAACTTATTCAAAATAATGTGAGTGCTGCCATTCTATGATCAGTCTGAATTTCTTTCAAAGGAACGAATCTCATCAACCTATCACTTCTATACATTCTATATCTTGTTCTTGTAGGCTGTGGTAAATGAAGATTCTACTGGGGATGTAATTGCTTTACAACATCAAATTCGGCTTTTGAAGGTGGTATCAGTTATTTCTTGAAGTATAAGCTTTGTGGGAGTTGATAATTTAACTCAAATGGTGAAATTTTGGGGCAGGAGGAGCTTTCTACCCTTAAACGACGTCAGAATGTCTCCAGGTCCTTGTCGTTTTCTTTGGCATCTGCCAGAGATATAAAACAATCACTAGAACTAGAAGACTGTTGCCTAGAAAATGCACCTGACATGGTTGACCAACATGAAGATAATATGCCTGATTATGAATCCAAGGGCATCAGAATGTCCCACAAACAGGTATACTTGGATAGTCTTTGCTATGTTAATGCCTTGTGATTATTAGCAAGTTATATAATTGTAGCATCTCCATGAAGTGACCATATGGTTTTATTTCCCTCACACCTTCATATATTTATATATTCAAAATCATTTGTGGCTCAGTTAAAATCATTGGAGACAACTCTTGCTGGTGCTTTGAGAAGGGAACAGATGGCAGAAATTTCTATTAAGCAACTAGAAGCTGAAATTGAACAATTAAACCGTTTGGTATTTCTCCTATGAGGTCTTCTTGCTATTGGAGTTTTATATTTCAACTGTCTTCACTCTTTATCCATAAATCTGCTGTCACTCAGGTTTGTCAAAGAGAGGAGGACACTAGGAGTTGCAAAATGATGCTTAGGTTTCGTGAAGACAAAATTCGTAGATTGGAATCCCGACTTGCTGGTTCCATTCCTACAGACACATTTTTGCAGGAAGAGAATAAAGCACTATCTGATGAGATTCAGTTACTCCAGGGCAAACTTGATCGAAATCCTGAAGTTACTAGGTTTGCTGTAGAGAATATCAGGCTTCTAGACCAACTTAGAAGGTGATATATCTTTCCTTACCAAGATAATGACTATGAAATATTCTCTCTCTTTAGTAGTTCCTTACAATTACTTGCACAGATATCAAGAGTTCTATGAAGAAGGGGAAAGAGAGATTCTTTTGACTGAAGTGTCTTCTTTGAGGGAACAGGTACTTGTGTTTCTAGAAATTAATACAGAAATAATTTCCCTTCTACATTCCTTGTTTTTAAGATTCGTGATTGGAAAACCTTTGTTCTGCAGTTGCTTCAATATCATGGAAGAAACTCCATACAGGGTAATTCAAATCATGACATTCAACTTCAGGTCAGTCCATATTTGTACACAGATATATTTGTACTAGTATGGTATGAAATACATTCATTATTCGAATAATAATCGCTAGTCAACTCCTAAAATAGCCCCCTAGTTGAGTCAGTAATTGACTGTTCATGTTTATGCTAAAATGCAATATATTTCTAACTGTTTCCATTTACCACTGGTGCAGAAAGCTCAGTTCAGCAAGAAAGAAAATAACTCTGTTGATCTAGAGGTTCTATTCCTTCATGATAATTTAACCTTTTTTTCTGTCAAAATAGTGATGTGTGACCACTTCTGTTCATGAATTGCAGCTAAGAAACACCCTTGATGAGTTACAGGAATGCAGGCGTAATTTAAATTATTGCTTAGAAGAGAATGCAAAACTCAGTAGGTATGACTTTTGTACTCCTGTTGAAGTTAATTTGGTTGTATGCAACCCGATTGGAGCTCCAAATTTTGGCTGTAAAAGTCCCTAATGATTTTTGCATTGCATATTTATACAGGGAAATAGACTCTCTTCACTCAATGTTAAGCAGCACAAATGCTACAAAGGTAGTCCTGTTATTCTGATTTAACATCTTTACATTTTGTTCTTTTCTTTACTGAATTGTACAAATCAATAAGGGGAGGAGAATGTGAACGGTGTTTGTGTGAAGGCTTATGATGAACTAAATCATGTGAATTTTTTTGGACCTTCTTATTTCATACACATTATGGTCTTTATCTTCTACAAATTTATTATTTTTTACCCCTTATTATGTATGATAGTTCTGTGCCATGTGAAATAATGTTTATTTTTATCATTATTGTTTTCAGGTTTCTACAAAAGGACCATTTTGTGAAGCTCGGACAGTTCCACCGATGGGGGTGAAGCATGAAACTCAAATGTTAAAACACACAGATGATATTTTGAATTTGCAGCTGGAATTAGATATAATGAAAGTCATTCTGAAGGAAGAGAGGACTTTCCGTGGCATATTGGAGGAACAAACAACATGCCTAAATCAGGATATTCTGATGGCAAAAGACAAGCTTACGCAGACAAGCAAACAATTAGAAGATGCAAATGATGAGCTGAAAGAGGCAAAATCTGTCATTGAAGCGCTAGAATCACAGCAGATATTATCTATCTCAGAGATAGAAGAGATGAGGAACAAGAACAGCCATTATCTGGAGCTTATGGGGAAACAAGAACATGAAATCATGACCTTGAAGAACCAACTTGCATCTAAAGAGTTTAGAGATAATTCACCTTCAAATCACGCAGAGTTTGAAAACAAGTCCCCCTTACAGGTAAAACTCAGAAGGATGCATGATTCTCTTGAAAAAGCCAAGCAACTGAACATGTTGTACCAAAGTGATCGTGCATTCCAGATATCCAATGAGGAAGAGATGGATGAAACCCGTCGGCAGGCAGAAGCTGAAACTGCTGAGGTGATTGTTTGTATGCAAGAAGAACTTGCTCTGCTCCAGCATCAAGTAAATGATAGTCATTTGAAGGAAATAGAAATGAAAGAGAGAATGGTGCATCTGGAAACTGAATTGGAGGAGGTGCACAAAAAATTGCTAACTACTATTGATGATAATCGAAGTTTAGAGGAAGATCTTAGGCAGAAAGATATAGAACTCATATCACTGGCTGAAGAATGGGAACTATTAACCTCTGAGATTGAAGAGATTCTTGTTGATGGATGTGAGGCACTTGTTGATGCCTCTGACGAACTTGGTCATATAACCAATTCATTTCCACAGAAAAGGATCTGGATTTCTGAACAAGTTGGCATGATGGTTAGAAAAATCTCTGAAAAGGAATTATTAATTGATGACCTCAAAAGATGTTTGGAAGATGTAAGCACTAAAAGAACTAATATGGAGTATATGCTGAAGTCCTTAAGAAGTGCAGCGTTAGTGATTACTGAATCCCACCAGAAGGAGTGTGCTGTAAAAGAAAAAGAAATTCTCTTATTGACCTCACAGCTGAGTGAAAAAACATCTACTGTGGCACAGCTGAAGGAGCAGTTGATAATGGCAGAAGATCATATAAAAAAAGCATCAAACTGTGCAACAGTGGCTTTTGTAGTTGTGAATAGATTGTCAGAAGTGAATCTTGGTTACCTTGATGATCTAAAGCATAAGGGTATTCTGCTTAATGAATTAGAAGAGACTAATCATAAGAAGGAAGCCCTTCTGACTGACCAATCCACTTCACTTGCTCAAGCAGAGAGACAGATAACAGAGTTGCAGGAAAGATGTAATGAATTATGGCAGAAGCTGTCTGAGGAGCAAGAGCATTCTTGTGCTTTGGAACAAAAGCTTGAAGATATTGAAAAAAATGCCATTTCAAAGACAAGGGAGCAGCTAGCGACATTACAAGATGGTGTCTCTTCAATCAGGTCATGCATGGCCTCTTTTGCAGACCATTCAGAAAGTCTTGATAATAGAAATTCATTGGATGCATGCACATCAGACTATGATGATATTGGTGAACGAAGGGTAAGATAATGCTGCTTTCTGATTAGATTACTTTAGGTAATGTTACATTTATTTCATTCATGTCAGTGGTCTGTGAACGGTTTTTATTCAGTATTTGCTATTTTGGCATTGCAGACAAGTTCTGAAGCACATCAAAACAGTGATTCAGATCTCCTTTCTGTTGAAGAACCTATAGTTGACCTGGCTCACTTACCCTTTAACTTGGTCAAAAGTGGATACGATACGAAAGACCCAAAATCAAGCAGAGTTTGCAAGGATGTGCATGAAAGAGATGTTACCATTACTCTTTTGAGAAAAGAAATAGAATGTGCTCTTGAAAGCTTAAAAGAAGTGCAATATGAGATGGCCAGGTTACATGAAGAGAAAAAGGAGATGTCAATGTGTGAAAAGAAGAGTCGGCAAAGCATAGAGTGCCTCACAAATCAGATACTTTTTCTACAAGAAGCTATGAACCACTTTGAAGAGCAATCCAAAGTCAAGATTGAAGTACTCAATCACAAACTTAGAGACCTGGAGAAACCTCTGAAAGAAGCTTGCTCCCATTGGTACCAAAAGAAAGAGGTAATCCTTTTGTGAATTAAATATAATGTCTAACATAAGAAAATTGTTTTTGCTTTATGTTGTGTTTTTTCTTTCACTGTTGCAAAGTACTCAATCACTTTTGCTGTTTTTTCTTTCTTCCATGCACTAACATAAGAAAATTGTGTTTGCTTTATGTCATTCTTAGTGTTGATTGTGAATTTACTTGCTTTTCTTGTTGTCATGAGCTTTCTCCAATCCCCATTCATGCTGATAGACACTTGTTGATTGAATAGTGTTAGATGTTCTACATTTGCTAGGAATAGGGCTAGATACTTCTTGTAAGATTTGGACAATCCTTCCACCCTGAAGTTAGCTTTTGCTGTTGAGTTAGACTTGGCCCATTTTTAATAAATAAAGTTAACATTCAATAGCTTCATGAACACTCTATGCTTTTTTCTTTGCAGTCACTTGAACTTGAAGTTGGAGAGGCAAAGATCATTCAAGCTCAGAAAGCTCAAGAGGCATCTTGTATTCTTGCTAAATTTGAAGAAGCACAAGATACTATGAGAGAAGCAGATATTTTGATCAATGGATTGGTGATAGCTAATGAGTCAATGAAGATTGATATAGAAAGACTGAAAGACAGAGAAATGACATTACTCAATGAGAAGGGTATATTAGTCAGCAATATTGAAAGCTTACAAACTGCTGTTGATTTGAAGCATTGTGAGATAGAGGACCTTGTTGAATCAAGTCTAGTAGAAACAAGGGATCTAATTGTTAAGTTGGATGATGTCATTAAAGATGTCCAATTGACGGTGACTGAAAATGTCATGTCTTTAGCTTGTGATTTAGAGTGCCTGAAGTCTCAATGTTTATATTCCACTAAGCTGATACAGCCATGGCTTGAGAAGATATGGTCTGAAATAGTTTTTAAAGATTGTGCTATGTCTGTGCTACATCTCTGTCACATGGGTATTTTACTGGAAACAGTAACAGGGATGCATGCAGAAAATGGTTTGCTTTCACATGGCTTGTGTGAATCAAACTCTGTTATAAGTGAGTTGAAGACACATAATTATAGGACAAAGCAAGAGCTTGATATGTGCAGAATCTTGAAAGGGAAACTGCTGGCTGACATCAAGAACAGTTTTGACCGCATTACTAAGAAGGAAGTTGAAGCTGGAGAGATCACCATCAAGCTAAACACTTTTGCTAAAAACATATCAGACCTACAGCTTCAGGAGGAGATGATGTTGCAAAGGTCGAATGAAATGGGATACCAACTTGCTAAGCTGATGAAGGAATTGGATGTGAGTAATACAGATATTGTGACATCCCTTTTAGATCAAGAGAAACTACTGAAGCAGAAAGTAGTGGCCATGGAATCTCAAGCTGAATTTTTTATGGCAGATTGCTATGCAAAAGACTTTGAGTCACTTATCCATGCTTCTGAATTAAAAAATATGTCATCTAATATGGAGGAGCATTTTGTCAAGTACTCTATATTAATTGAGCAACTGAAGAAAGAAACAATCTTTTCCCAAATAGAAACTGAGTTAGGAGAACAAATTTTGATGGATAAGGAAGTTGAAGTTTCCCTTTTAGAAAGAGAGGTTCAGCAGACAAAAGTGGAAAGAAAGGAACTATTAACAGAATTGAACCGGAATGTCTTAAGTATTACTGAGATGGGTGAAGTAAACAAGGTCCTTGAACAAAATATGGAGTTTCTAAAGGATGTTACTTGTTCTAATAATGCATTGAAGGGTGAACTTGTTGAAGTTAAGGAGGCAAAGCAAAGACTGCTAGATAAGATTCTTGATCTAGAAGCTGATTATGATAAAGTAATTTGTGAAGTCATAGAGAAGGATGTGGCTTCTGAATTTTCTTTCCAACAGATTTCTTTTCTTGAACGTCAAATCACAGAGTTAAAGAAAGTAAATTATATGTTGGAAAATTCATCTTGTACACTTAAGAATGGGCTGAACCTAAAGGATTCAGAGTTAACTAGAATGCAGAGCTTACTGCAGGTTGAGTTATCCCGAAAGGATGATGTAATAAAAGGACTGCTGTATGATCTGAGCTTACTGCAGGAATCTGCATCTAACAATAAAGACCAAAAAGATGAAATTGAAAAAATTGTGGCTACAGTGGAGGCATTAGAAGTGGAGCTTGCTGTTAAATCAGGTGAACTTGCTGACGTTGTTGCAAACTGTCAATTGCTTGAAGCTCAGTTGCAGGATAAATCAGACATAATTACAGCTCTTGAGTTGGATCTCTCAAAAGAACATGAGGCTCTACAGTTGCAAGTCAGTGAAAATCAAGAACTTAGAACTCATATTGAAGATGCCTTGGCAGCAAGTAAACTGGCTGACAATGAGCTAACAGAAAGAATGAAGATAACAGAGAGCTTAGAAGATGAAATCCTGGAAATGAACAGTGTTATTAGCCAAATGAATGATTCAATTAAAAATCTGAGTAGTGATCTGGATGAACTCACTATTGAGAGGGATCAGCTTCAGGGTCAAGTGATTTGCCTCAAAAACAGGCTTGAAAAAGCTGAAGCGCAAGCTGAATCTAATGAAGCAATTGCTCAAGAAGCTCGGCAGGTATTGCTTTATCTATTAATAATACAGTATATTTTCGTTCAATGACATTATTATTGAATAATCCAAGTCTTCAGGAGTTCTATCTTCAACAGATAACATGTCAATATCTCTTTTTTAAATGTCAAAAGATATATAGCAAGCCATATCAATTTGGGATTTGAACTTTGTACAGCTCTGTAGATATAGAAAACTTTGCTCATTTCTCAACTCTATACAATTTCAAAGGCAATTTAGTAAAACAGTGAGAATTAGATTTCTATAGAGATTAATGTGCCAAAGGAAGCAAAACATATAGTACAATTATGATTTTGATAACCCAAAATTAAAATTTTGATCCTTGGAAATTTTTTTTTCCCATGCTCGTTGATTTGCTTCTGCATTAGGAATAAACTCAGCAGTCAAAGGATAAGAATGGTGAACTAGCTGAATGATTGTTTTCTTGTTTCTGTCTGAAATTTGTTACAATAATTACAGGTGGCAGAAGCAAGAAAAATTTATGCCGAAGACAGGGAAGAAGAAGTGAAACTTCTAGAGAGATCAGTTGAAGAGCTGGAAAATACTGTAAATGTACTCGAAAACAAAGTGAGTCATTTCTTTCTGGTGATATTTTATAAGAAGCTTGTCTACCTTCATAGTATCACACTTCCTTAATTATTTTGTTCAGGTTGACATCATTAAAGGAGAAACCGAACGACAGCGGCTGCAAAGAGAAGATCTAGAGTTGGAGCTACATGCATTAAAAGATCAGATGCAAAATGTCAAAAATGTTGATGGTGACATGAGAAGGTTTAGGCCATTCATTCCCAACTATATGCCTCTTTTTGTGTATATATATGGCTTCTTTATCATAGGTATATGCAGATCTGCTGTGCTAATCTATAAATATAAAATATTTGTCTGTTTCTATTTCAATTCCTGTAGATTTTTGGAAGAAAAAGAGAAAAGCCTCAATGAAGCCCTAAATCACACACAGGTTCTTAAGAGGGAGTTAGCAGGAAAGGATACAGAGGTAGGATGTTTACAACATGACTAATTATGTCTCTTGGATTGAAGTTTCTGATAACAGTTAAAAGTTCATTGTTTTCTCTTGGCTGTCTCTGATAGATTCAACAAATGAAAGCTCATATTTCTGAACTAAATTTGCATGCGGAAGCACAGGCCAAGGAGTACAAGCAGAAAGTTAGTAATTGTATTGAATAAAATTATCTTGGATGTTATTAGTTATAATTTATAGCTCAGCAGTACCAACTACGCACATAGAGATCAATCTTGCATTCTTTCTCTACAGGCTATTTGTAGTTCTATTTTATTAAGTATGTGATTATTTTTAATCAGTTCAAAGCATTGGAAGCCATGGCTGAGCAAGTCAAACCGGAGGGCCTTTCTACCCATTCCATCAGTGCTTTGTCAAACAAGTCTGAGAAGAATGCCACCAAATCTCGGGGTTCTGGTTCCCCTTTCAAATGCATTGGGTTGGGCTTGGCACAACAGATAAAATATGAGAAGGTTGAAGAGCTGTCTGCTGCAAGACTGCGCATTGAAGAACTAGAAGCCCAGGCAGCATGTCGACAGAAAGAGGTTGACTTTTCTTTTTCAACTGCATATTCTATAGTATTTGGCTTTTGCTCTATGGGCCTCAATATGTTTCTTCCTTTTCCTTGGCCAGATATTTGCGCTGAATGCCAAATTAGCATCTGCTGACAGCATGACCCATGATGTAATTCGAGATTTACTTGGAGTGAAGTTAGATATGACTACTTGTGTGGTAAACTCATCTACTTTTAGCAATTTCTCTTGGCATGTCTTTGTGTATTCATATTTCATGTTTGGGATACATAGAAGAAAATCAAACTTGTGTTATCATTATTTTGAAAGGAAATCATGCTCGTGTAATTGATAGTTATGGGTATATGGAAGAAACATGTATGATTCCCATAAAAGAAGGGAGGAGATAAAAATGGAAGTAGAAAAATGCTTTTACAAAAGAATATTGAGAGTTCTATTTGCCCAGTGACGCTCATCTTCAATTTATTTTTCTTAATGTAGTCACTATTGGATGATGAGCAAGCGGGGGAGATTACAGAGAAAGTTCAATTTCATACTCTAGAGCCTGAAGACAAGGTAGTCTAAACTTTGGACTAGATTGCGCTGTTATTGTGCTGGATAACTTAGTTAAGCTGAATTGATTGTTCATTTCTTGAACAGGAGGTTATTAAACTAAAGAAGGAGCTGAATGAATTTATTGAAGAGAGGCAGGGGTAATTAAATTTCATATTCTTTTTCTTTTTTGAGAGGTGGGGTAGGGTTTGAGAATCAAATGTCAGATGCTAAACAGGAGGTTATTACTTATTAGATTTCTTTCCTATACACAACTCTTATGATTCTAAATCCCTAACTGTCAGATGGCTGCAAGAAATGGATAGGAAACAAGCGGAATTGGTAACTGTGCAAATTGCATTGGAAAACCTTCGGCAGCGAGATCAGTTACTAAAAACTGAAAATGAAATGCTGAAGGTAGATGATTAAAACTCTTTCTCTATTTTTTGTGCTGTTCGTTTATTTTCTTTCATTTCTAATTGGCGAGCCTTGCTGCCCTCATTTTGTGCAGTTGGAAAATGCAAGTAAGAAGAATAAAGTAATTGAACTGGAGGAAGAAATGAAAAAGTTGTCTGGTCAGCAAAACCTTCAGCAGCGTATTCATCATCATGCCAAAATTAAGGTAAGATGTGTCATCATTTTACTTTCCTCAAGGTTCAAGTATTTGCTTTAGCGTCCTACACTATTTTCGCAGCACTAGATCTCAAACTATTGACATTTCATAACATATTCTAATCATAAATCATTATTGGTATGATTTGTTAAGTAATTATGTAAAAATCAACCAATTTAGGATTGTGATTGAACAACGGTATAAAATTACATCATCTAACATCTATATATATAATAAAGGCAAAACTCGTGTTTGATTTTCACTTTTCTTTATATCTATTTATTTACCTTTTAACTGCTATAAATCACTCTTTAAATGTTATAAACCACCCGTTACACTATTTGGATCTTATTTTTGTATTTTTTATTCAGCCTCTCTTATCCATCTCCATACCTCTTATACCTATATTTTAACTTTTTCATTTTTCAATATATAATAAGAGAATATAATATACAAAATGTGGACAGACAGGCATTCCACTTGTAGTAATAATTATTTTGAATCCTCTTACTCTTCTTACATAACAGATTGAATTTTTTTTTTCTGCTTTTAAAATATTAAATATATTTATTTTTTATTTAATCCTTTTCAAAGAATATATCATTGCTCTTAAAAAATGGCAAGATATCGTTAATATATATTTCTATTCTTTGAATTCAATCTTGAGATTGATCGTGGAAAAATGCAACAGGAGGAAAACAACAAGTTAAAGATACAGAACGAGGAACTCAGCGCAAAGCTACGGAGGGCAGAGATCTTCCTTTCTCGCGTCAAAGAAGACCTTGCTCGTCTTCGTGCTTCTGCTGGGGTGCAAACACGTATTGATTTAGATGAGGAACAACGTCTGATGATAAAGCTGAAGGTCAGTTACCAAAGAAGCAATGTGTTGTACTCTGAGTGGCTAATTATAATGTAAATTTAAATATTTCAGTCAATAATGCCACAGGAGATCGAGGAAGAGAAAGTACAATTAGCGCAGCAATTACTGAGATTGTCCACTAATGTTCTAAAGGTTAGGCCAATGATTTATGGTTCTTACTCTGACCCTTGCCTTCCAACCTCTCCAATGCAATAATAAACAAATGCTGGGTTTGGTTAAACAACTTCATTTATGCTTTACCTTTCAGGTTGCTGGAATAGCAAGACCAACATCAGATGTAAATCCTTCTATGGCTGAGGAAGCCCTACAGGAGCTCAAGAATAGGATAACTTCTCTGGAAATGGAACGACAAGATTTGAAGTTTAAGGTAAGCATTACACAAAGTTTGAGTAATTCGAATTTGGACCCTTCTATATCAAATTTTTATAGATCTTGTTGCTCACTTTTACACAGAATAAAATTATTAATGAAAAGATTCGGTTATCTGAGCTCATGCCACAAGCTTCTCCTTTGAACTCGAGATCTGAGGAGAATCGTATTACTCCACCAAGGGTATCCCAAGCTCCATTCCTTTCCAGTTTTGATCGATAGTGAAGCGTGTTATTGTATTTTGTTGTGTTTAGCCATTCGTATTATATTCTTTAATTAACCTGTAAATAACATGTATGTAGTCTACGTTGTAAATAATCTTTATGCACAATTTTCAGAATTCGATTTAACAAGAGAAATTATTTTCTTTGAGATTTGAAGTGAGTATAATTGATGAAGAATTAAACAATATTTAAATTATACTAAGTTCTGTATAATAAACTAAGTTAGATTAATTAAATTCAATATATATGTAAAGTTATCAAATAACGTTAAACAAAGTTTACTCTTAGAGTAACTCTTTGTATAACACAATCTACTGTTACTGATTATTGATAAGTGTGTATTGGATGGATAGTAAGTTATATTCAGTGCATGGCATATCAACTTGTTTGCTATATAATTTTCCAAATACAAATAAGGAATCATCATATCAAATTATCTACACATCAATTGACATGAGTTGTTGCCACCCAAGGACTTATTTATTTTGAAAATTTGTCTTTTTTTTCACTTTTATTTTGAGAAAAGCCACCTTTTAAATTTTGTTATATATTTTAATTTTTTTTGTAAGAAATAGTAAAAAAAAAAACAGTTCTTTTTGTTTCTTTTCAAGAAAATAATAAAAATTATGATGACATTTTTTAAAAGTTGAAAAAATCTTAAAAAAAAGACTAACTAAACATGCAAACAAAAATGGGGAGAGGGAGAGGCTCTCCTACCTATTTGATTTCAACGGGACAAGTACAGCTAAAATATTTTAGTTGCTTGCTTTCATGGTTATTTTTTCCTTATTGTTATTCTTTATTTTTTTGACAACTTTCTTTGCTTACTTGGTTGCTCTAACTTGATTTTTTTTTTCTCTTTATGATTGCTTTAAATGTTTTCTTTTTAAATTCTTGATTTGTTTTCTACCATTGTGAATTTATTTTTCCTTTCTTGACTACTTTTTTTTGTTTTATGGTTGTTTTTCTTATTTTTTTTGTTGTTTTCTTTCTTATTTGCTTGTTATTTTTATTGTATTTTGTTTACATTATTACTTTCCTGATTGTTATTTTTTAGATATTTTTTTCTTTTATAGTTATTTTTATTTTGAATTATTTGTTTTTTTTATACTTTTTATTGATTGTTTTTCTTGTTTTCTTGATTGTTTTTCTAGTTTTCTTGATTGGTTTACATGCTTTTTGAATTTTTTTTCTTGATATCTAGCTTTCCTTTTCTTAATTTTTTTCTATTTTTATTAATTTTATTGATTATTTTATTTCGTGATTTATTTACTTACTTTCTTGATTGTTTTTGCTTTCATTTTGTTCTTGATTATTTTTTATTCTTTTCTTGATTGATTTTCTTACATTTTTTATTGTCTTATTTTTTTTTAATTTTTGTCTGGTTGGTTGATTCTCGAAATCACCTCTTGAGAAAAAAAGGCCCTAAGATCTTTTCGTTGTTTTATTTCATGATTGATTTTCTCTCTTATTTACTTGATTGCTTCTTGATTATTATTTCTTGGTTTTTTTTATAACTTTTTTTTGTTTTTTTTATTCTATCTTATTCTTTTCTCTCTCTTTGATTAGTTTTTATAGATTTATTTTCTACCTTTGTTGTTTTCTTTTTAGTTTTTTAATATTTTTTTCTTGATTGATTTTTGTTATTGATTGTTTTTCTTGTTTGTTTTTCATGCTTTTTCATATATTTTTTTTTCTTGATGTCTAGTTTATTTTCTTAATTATTTTCTTTCTTTGCTTTTATTACTTGTTTTGTTTTTAATTTTATTGTTTTATTTCTTGATTTTATTTCTTTCTTTCTTTTCATGATTGCTTTTCCTATTTTATTGATGAATTGTTTGCTATTTTTGTTGTAGTATTTATTGTCTTTTTATTATATTGTATGTGTATTGTTTGTTTTACAAATTGGATAGTTTAAGATTTAATCATTTCACATGTTTCACCCATACTATTTCACACACATCTATAAGTGAGGTTTTATACCCAAACCTGAGTGGAACCTAAGATAAGTACGAGGTTGAGTAGTGGTAACCTTCAGGATGTTATCATGAAGGCTCCACTTAAAGTTTTGATCATTTTGAGAATACTATCACTTTTGGTGGTTTAACTATTGTTGTGATCAATGTTCTCGGAGAGAATCCTTGATTCTAGGAACCCATTTTAGAATCTACATAACCACCTATTATAGAAGAGCACATGTTAGAATGACTCTTAGAGTTGTCAACTATTAGGAAGACCTTTATAGGCCACAATGGGAGCAATATCTTACCACTTCATTCACATGATGAAACATATGCATAAAAAAGGAGATATGATAGATAAAATAAGCAAGTAAAGAAAAAAAAAATTTCTCTTCTACCACTCATCATATTGTTACTTAGCATTATGTTAAACATCATGCATCTCAGTTCACCCAAAAAAACGGATAATTTGTTTTTTAACCACATTTTATAGAAATTATTATGCATGCATTTCATTTTATTTTATCATCATAAAATCATTATAGCATGTTGCATCCATTTTCAATCAGATTGTTGGGTGAACCATAAGGACCTAAGACTCATTGTGAACACTTTTCAAAGAAACATGGGGTCAGATCTAAGGAGGACTTTGAAGTTGAAGGTCAAGCAACCTGACATGAAGAGTTTAAAGGACCTTGGTAGTAAGTTGAAAAATACATCGAACTTTCGTTGAGAGATATGGGAAGATTCTTAACTTGTTGGAGATAGACGTGCAAAAGGAGTTCTCATTATCATAGTCCAATTTTATGATCCTCCTTTGAGGTGTTTCACCTTCCAAGATTTTTAGTTGGCACCAACACTTGGAGAGTTTGAACAAATATTAGGATATTCATTAGGAAAAGGACCTTACCAATACACAGGGCATTGCCATTCCTTATCTACAGTCTCTACATCTTTGAAGATTGGCATAAGGGAGCTAGCAAGCAAGAAGGAAACAAAAGGAGGTATTGATGGTTTCTCCAATGATTACTTGGAAAAATATGCAAAACATCTAGCTAAAAATGGAGAAAGGGCTAACTTTATGAATATCCTTACTCTCATAATCTATGAGATTGTTCTATTCCCGAATATTGAAGAATGTGGATTTTGCAATGATTGCTGATTTCTTAGCCTACAAGCATAGAGGGGGAAATCCAGTAGTAGCTATTCTCATCAATATATACCACATCCTTAATTTATGCCATGAGAAGAAAGACGAAACTATTTTGTGTTGCTTACCCACATTATATACATGGTTCATAACTCACATGAAAAAAGTGGAGGGCGAATAGAGACTAGAAACAATTGTGATTGGCCCTGTAGCATTGCTAATCTTAATGAAAAGACGATTTCTTGGTACTTACAAGACCAAAGGATAGATGAAGTAATCTACCAACGTGGGGATTTCCCTAATGTACCTCTCATGGGAACTAAATGATGCATAAATTATAACCAAAGTCTAGCATTGAGGTAGCTTGGTTATCTAACGATGGGCTTGCTAATAGAAGAGCCAATCACCCCTTTTACTATTTATGAATTGGATCAGAACTTGGAAATGCTCAAGAGGATAAAACATATTTAGAATCATGTGGTTAGAAAAGGAAAAGAATTGGGAGTCAAAATTGTGTTGCAAATGAAAGTTATCATCAGTGGCTCAAGGAAAGGGTCCAAAAGATCAAGTTACCCTTCCTCAGCAATCATTGAAGAAACACCAATACAAGCCCTCATTAGCCCAGAAGAAATAGAAGAACTTAAGGAAGCCCTTACAAAATCCAAAGAAAGAAAAGGGTTAACAAAATAAGTGATAGAAGCTTGCTAGGAACGTTGGGCCGCACAAAGAGAAATTGTTCAAAAAATAGAGTTCATTGAGGTAGCCAACAAAAGGACAAGAGTGGAAAAGAATGTAAATTCAATGAAGCATGGAAAGAGTCTAAAATAGCTAAGAGGGGTGCACAAAACAACTTGAAAGCAACAACTGGAAAAAGTAGTGGTTGAGTATAAAAGTAGGATCTAGGTTGAAAGATAGTTGAATGAAAAGTTAATTTTAGAATATCAAGCTACATTGAATGAGAAAAAGAAATGCATCGAGGATTCCAAAAATCATATAGAACAACTAGATGAGATTATTAAAAGACATGAAGATAATCAAGAACGTTGGGCACATAATTTTGTGAACTAAGCTCTACAAGTTAAGCGAATGCTCAATGATTCTTCATATTTACTATGAAAAGCTAAAGGAATGACAAATCCACGCTCCACACTAGAAGAGATTTATGAGCTTTTTGAATATTTTAAGAACATGATAAGCCAAATGAGAAGGATGGTTATTCATGATGAATGATTTGTACTCCATGTTGGGTGACAGAGGATGTCACTTGTATTTAGCACTATTTTACCCTTCCCAAGTTAATGTACTACGTTTTAATTATTAATGAAGATGTTATCGATGTTCCGCTCTTTATTGTGATTTTGCTTCTCAATGCATCATTCCTTGAAGAGTACGTGACATTCTACTAGAATATATTTATATGAGTGCTATGTATTAATCCCTTGTATAAGACTTAGTACTTATTGCAATATGTTTTAAAGGAAAGTCTTATTAAAAGAACTTAGGTTGCTTATTAGTCACATGTTTTATCTAGTACTTAGAACGTGACGTTCTAAGAAATATTGGAGAAAATGATGTTCATACATCGGTTGTATGACTTATAGTTCTCTAACAACCTTGCATTCCAAAAAAGTTCAAACAAATAATAAATTAGTTGCATTTTCATTTCATGATTACCACATACTCATAACATATATTTTAGTCAGTGAGAAAGATGAAAGGATAAATATTGAAGCCAATAAAGCATCCCTACAACACCCTTATAGGACATGCACCAAGACCAAGATCATGAAGGGAGTAGTGGACAACCTGGAATAATAACATGAAGAACTAAAAGGAGATGTGAATTCAGTTGAAGGAACAGATGAACAAGATTTTGGAAAGGCAACAGTAAATGAAAGAAGAAAATGGGAATTCGTTTGAACAACCTCAAGTTACTCCTTCCTATCCTCTGGATTTACTCTACTCCCATAGACCAACCATAACACTCAAGCTCAATTTCCTCCATATGGCCTCCCTCCTGGTTATATATCGCTTGTGGCTAAGAATATTCTAGATATCAATGGCCAACCTTCTGCTTCAAATCCACCATATGACCTCCTTCAAGGATACTTATAGCTTGTAATCAATAATACTGATCTCCACACCTCTACCTCAACCCCCCCTCCCCTAAACTAAACACAACCCTAAGATCCAAATCTTGAAACCAATGGCACATAAACTTCCCTTCCACTTCCCACCTATGACTCCCTAAACCACCAAGTTGTAAATTCAATATCGATTGTTATTATACACCCCCACCAATCTAAGAACAATCAATCCAAGGATAAGCTACAATTTCTAGAAGAAAGATTGGGGGGCATTGAGGGAGCTAATTATTATGGTTTCAATATTACTGATTTATGTTTGGTCTTAGATGTTGCAATCCCACCCAAGTTCAAGCTTCCCAAATTTGATAAATATAAGGAGGAACATTTGTCCAAAGAATCATCTCACCATGTATTGTTGAAAGATGGTCTCATGTGCTTATAATGACAAACAACTTATCCATTTCTTTCAAGAAATCCTTATAGGAGCCGCTCTAAGATGGTACATGAACTTAGAGCAAAGACAAGTATAGATATGAAAGGACTTGGTAGAGGTTTTCTTAAAGCAATATAAGTACAACATGGACATGGCGCCGAATCATACACAATTACAAAATATGATGAAGAAGGAAGGTGAAACTGTTAAGGAGTATGTTCAAAGTTGGAGAAGAATGACTTCCCAAGTACAACCCACATTGTCTAAAAAGGAGATGGTCACGATATTCATAGATACGCTTCAATCACCTTTCTATGACAGGATGATTGGAAATGTATTATTGAATTTCTTAGACCAAGTCGTTATTGGGAAAGAGTTGAAATAAGAGTATGGAGTGAAAAATTGCTTATGTGGCCACGACGACAAGCATAAAGAAACCCCTAACAACCACAGACAAGAAAAAAAGAAGTGAAACAAACACAGTTACGTCAACACCAATTATCCCCAACTTCAATCCTACCCCTTACACTCCAACCTATCAACCTCAGTTCATGTACAACTTGCAAATAACAACAATTTCTCAACCATTTTACCAACCAAGAATGACCTACCATCCACCACCATCACAAGTTTCACCCCTTTCAATTTCTCAAACAAATCGCTAGGAGTTTCTCACAGCCTAATATGAATAACACTTAGAAAAAGGGAAATAACCAACCAAGAACATTTGTCCTAATCCTTATGACTTACACTAAACTCTTACCACATTAGATCCACAATTCTTTGGTTGTTCCCGTTCTCCAAAAACCTATTCAACCACCTTATCCAAAGATCTATGACCCAAATGCCAAATGTGATTACCATGCAACCGCTATAAGCCATACTACTAACTTAATAGATATGGGGTGGTTAAGCTTTAAAGAAAATGGTTTAAGTGTTGGGAATAATCTGCACATTAATAAATATCATTGAAGGAAAACCTAACCACCTGGTAAGAGAGGTGGGAAAGGTCAAAACCCCTATGGGGGTTATTTTTTTCAAAGTTATGCAAATTCAAGATGACTGAGGGACAAACCCTTGAATATAAAATGTATGGTCTTCATCCAAACACCAAACACTATCAAAGAGTGTAACTAATTCTACATTGGTTAATGGACTCAAACCTATTCTATATTAGTCAATCATAGAAAGAAGAGAATGTGTTAGTGGCTCAATCAGAAGAGAGGCAGAATGCAACTATCCTAAAGTCATTGATAATTCACTTCACTAGAAATACATCTTTGCTTATACCTTGTGCTCCCAAGCCCCTCGTTGTCCAAGTCCCAACTCCTTTTCCTTACAAAGACTCCAAGGTAATACCATGGAAATATGATATAAAAGAGCAATTAAGGGAAGACAAGGGTGAACAAGTAAAAGATGGCTCATGTATAGAAGGAACAATTGTTACAAATATTTCTAGGATGGGTGGAACGACACATAGTGGCCAAATTTATACCCTTGCAGAATCAAGGAAAGAAAACTTAGCAAAAAATATTAAAATAAAAGGAAAGGAGAAGGACGTTGAAGGAAAAACTGTAAAGGAGGAAAAAGGCAGTGAAGGCAAAGTTGTTAATGAAAAGAAGGAAAATAAAAGGAAGTGTCAAATGAAGAAGCTTTGAAATTCCTCAAGTTTATTCAACAAATTGAGTATAAGTTGATTGATCAATTGAATCATATGCCAACAATAATATCTCTTTTGTCTTTGCTAATGAATTCAAAAAGTCATAGAAAATTGTTGATGAAGATTTTGAATGAAGCACATGTAGTTTATGACATTACGCTTGACAAGTTTAGAGGCATTATTGGCATCATTACTGCTAATAATTACCTCACCTTCAAAGACGAAGAAATCTCAACTGAAGAAAAAAGGACATAATAAGGTTTTTTACATATCTTGGTGAAATGTTTGGATCACATTATAGCTAGAGTATTAATTGACAATATACCCTAATTAAAAGTGATGCCTAAATCAACATTGGATCGATTGCCTTATGATAGGACTTACATGAAGCCAAGCTCCATGATTGTGAGGGCTTTTGATGGATCATGTAGGTAAGTTATGGGAGAGATTGAGATACCTATTCAAATCAGTTCATTTACTTTCAAGATCATGTTTTAAGTGATGGATATCAAACCAACATATAGCTGCTTGTTGGGAAGACCATGGATCCATTCAACTGGAATTATTCTTTCCTCCTTGCACCAAAAGCTTAAGTTCGTAGTGGATGATAAACTGGTGATTATCTGAGGTGAAGAAGATATATAGGTGAGTAACCTTACCCTAACTCGCTATATCGAGGCAGTTGAAGAAGCTCTTAAAACTTCCTTCCAGTCCTTGGAGGTAATCAATACTACTTATGTGAAGTATTTGTTTAAAAACCCACAACCACCAATTGCAGCAATGATGGTAGTTAGAGTCATGTTGAGCGAAGGGTATCAGCTAGGGCATGGATTGGGAAAGAATTTGAAAGGAATTGCAAGGTTACTAGAGTTGCTAGAAGGTAAGAATCAATGTGGATTGGGGTATAAACCAATCGAAGCTGATAAAAGAAGAATTGCAAAAGAAGAGAAAGATAAAAGGTGGGCTCGTCTTGAGGATCGAAAATCAAGGATCAAGATAATTCCCATTTATGACCTGTATAAAAACTTCCGAAGCGAGGGATTGGTGTTTGTAGATCAAGTGGCTATGACTAAGGAAGATCAAAATATTGATGATCACGTCAACTTGGTGTATTCATGTGTCTTCGATGAAGAGCTTCACTACTGGGAGATCACCGAATTTCCTATGATTTTTAATTTATTTTCAAAGCAATTATAATGCAAACTCTATAATTTGCTCTTCAATGATTTTTGTTAAAATGGGCTTGCATATTACTTTTTGGTATATTGTATGAATGAATTGTTAACCCTAAATTACATATCTAAAAATAATCATCTTGAAAATAATAGTGCTAGTATCCCATACTACAATTTAATCACCCTATTTATTAAGCCGGTGAGGACGAGGATGACTTAGAAACCCTAATATGTTTAAAAGGTCGGTGGAACAAGAGGACAAAATAATTTAACCCCAAGAAAACGAAATTGAAATCATCAATCTAGGGAATGAAAATGCAAAGAAGGAAGTCAAAGTTGGCACTGCCATAAAAGGGAACAAACAAGACAAGTTACTCAAACTTTGTCAGACTATGTTGATATCTTTGTATTGACATATCAAGATATGCCTAAACTAGATTCTAGTATAGTTGAGCACAAACTGCCATTAAATCCTAAATATCCCCTAGTTTTACTTTAATACTCTATATAATTAAATTTTACATTAAAATTCAGCATAGATTATGGAAGTAAAACTTTAATTTTGATTAGAAAACAACACTTACAACATTTAAACAACCGTATCTAAATTTTGTTTCCAACGGAAGAAGGGTCCGAAGGTAAAGAAAGACCACCAATTCATATGGTAATATAAAAATAACACAACTATCAATACAAAGGAGCACATAATCAGCTAAGATCATAAATACAACTTAATACAAGCAGGATGGATTCTCTCCCAGCATAAGGAAAATTCTATCACAGAATCCATCCTGGTAGAAAGTGAAGTATATTTGTACATATTCCACACGCACTGACCAACCCAGGGCATAACATTATGATGACCCTCAAAGTCAGCTCATTGGTCTTCCACCATCTTACATAGCATACACTATTTCTCCACTGGTATCTAAGTCAAGGTCAGGATCTGAATCCATGTCCTCATCAATATCCAAGCTACCAGTAAGATCATGGTTTAGAGACTCAGATCCAGCTGCAGGAATTGTAGCCTCCCTAATTATCTGCATGATTTCTTCTATGCTTTGCATTGGTTGATCAGGCTCCTCAAACTGGTTGTTGGTACTCCCATCCATGAGATCGGTTGGAAGGTTCTTCAAAAACCACTCGTGGTTTCTAATCTCAGGAATAGTTATTCTCTGTTTTAAAGCATTGTTAGTTGCTAAGTTAAATGTCAATGCCACCATCCTTCACACAAATAAAAGGAGAAGCAAGTAATATAATTGTGCATGAATACAATTTAGAATGAATAAATAATACATGCACTTATAGGTTAAAAGTATTTATTTTGACATCCATTTACCCCTATTATGGAAGTAAAAATTACACATAAAGATGATTTCTAATAGTTTGACAGTGTAAAATCTTTCATATATCACAATGTATGACGATTAAACTCATCTTTTCAGGAATTATAATACAAGGCACTAAGTTTCAGCAAAAAATAAATATACAAGTATAAATAAAAACTCACCTTTGCAGGATCAGCAACAAAAATCCTTGATATCAGATGCTGACATTCTGGAGATATATGAACATAGTCAGGAATTGAGTACTGAACATTCAAAATTCTCTGCAACCAACATACATCAGTTTAGGAAAACTAGGTCAATCAAAGTACCACATTGATTGAAAAAAGGGTGCAATTAGTTACATGTATTGTCTTGCGGAAATTTTTAGGTTCCTCTGGATCCTCAAAAGGATACGCACCCACCAACATGACATATAAGGTCACCCCACAAGACCACACATCTGCAATCTGAGTCATCATTGAGTGTCAACATTAGTATGGAGTAAACAATTAAAAAGCTAGCATGAATGCAGGGCTGGTGCATCATCACGGCTTCCAATATTTTGAAGTATTAGACCATGCATGAATAATATTATTCACAAACCTTTTATTTTACCCATAAATGAAAGATATTACATATTTCAGGCCAAAAACATGCTGCACTTGCCTATTTCATTTATTTTAGACCTGTTTACTTCTCTTTCTTATTTCCCCTTTTTACTTTTAGTTACGAAATTGTTCCCTTGTTTTCAATTTTTTTTTTTTTTGTTTTCAAAGATTTGTACTGAAAACAAAAGAGTTTTTGCACTATTTCATAGTAAAAATCTTTGAAGACAGGTAACAAATTGAAAATAAGGTGATAATTTTGTAATTAAAAGTGAAAACATAAACTTATTTTTCAAAATAATGCGTCTCTTATTTTTCTTCCTCAAGGTGGTCCCCATCCACCCAACACGCACCAAAGGAAATAGCTATTACACTCGAGAAAGATTTTTCATTTCTTTCTCCATCATTTAGCAAACATATTAACCTTAGTTGTGAACTGAAGTTTAAGATTCATCATGTAGGATGAGGCTAAAACTCTCTGATATAAGTTTTTTATTTAAAACTCGGCACAGGTAATTCTTCATCATTATGTGATTTCTTTTCATCCATTTGCTCTTACTATTATTATTGTTTTGTTTTGTCAGTTCATATTTACATGCCTTATAAGTATTATTTTCAGGGGAAACCTAGAAGCTAGAACTCTCTTGGTACTTAATTTGGTAGAGTCTAAAAGTAATGGAGCCAATTACATGTCATTGTGGTCACAGATACCAACTTATAAACCGAAAGTTATAAGCAAAATTGAAACAAAAGTCTATACAACCTTATGAATATAAACATAATCTATAAAAACACAGAAGCTAAATAAAGAACATCTTAATGGGAAATTATCGAAGTCTCACCAGTTAGCTGAATTCCAAGTGATAGAAGTTACAACATACCTTACCATCATATTCCTTCTTAAGCAAAACTTCAGGAGCAATGTATGCAGGGGTACCAACTGTAGATTTTGGTTGTGAATGTAGCACCGAGGACTGAAAAAGTGAGACAATCAAGATGCATAGGCATCGCAAATTAATCTGTTATCAACAAATGACAGATAAAAAAAATTGCATGATCTTGGACTTGAAAGAACCTACAAATTCAATAACTTTCTAAAAAAATGCAGATACTATATACCTGAAGGTCTCAACAAATAGAAAAGCAATACAAAGAATGAACTATACCTTTGAATAGCCAAAATCACAAATCTTCAAACGAGGAGCTGGACTACCATCCAACAATGTATTTTCCAACTTCAAGTCACGATGGCATACTTGCTTCATTGAAGACAAATATAGAAATTTAAGTCAGACACGTCTCATGATATCTTTTGGGGCAGCAAATAATTGGTAAAAGTAAAGACTACATGCGCTGAACTCATGTACCATTGCATGACAATAGCTAACTCCTGATATAAGTTGTTGGAAGAAGAAGCGTGCCTGCAGCATAAAATTAGAGATTAAAGGCATATGCAGCAGCATTAAACAAATGAATGAATGCAACAACAGATAAGAACCTCATCCTCACTGAACCGCCCTGCATTGCATATTCGCTCAAATAGCTCTCCTCCAGAAGCATATTCCATCACAATTGCCAAATGTGTTGGCGTCAATATAACCTAAAGTCACATCAACAAAGGACTAACTACAGTACTTCTAAGATAAGAAGAAATAGTATAACACATTAAGAGTTTACATACCTCCTTAAACCTGACAATATTGGGATGCCTCAGTGATCTGTGATTTATAATTTCCCTCTGTACATTTTCATCTATCTGTTAACAAATAAGCACGACTCTGCCCTCAGGTTTACCATAGCATTTTTACCAACGCAACCATTGTCTAGAATTTTACATTGAAGAGAAAACATAACATGCAAAAGTTACCCCTCAATCATCATCATGTGTTAATAACCAAAAAAGAGTAACAACAACATCGAACAATTTTCTCAAGGACACAGCAGGAAAAAAAAATGCTAGCAAGAGAAGGTAACACAACCACCACCAGAAACATGAATTCTATGAAAGTAACTACAAAGAAGCTCAATCAACCAAAACAAGTGATCCTTGAAATAAGAATCTAAGTTAATCAAAACACTTAAAACATAAATCCTATAAAAAAAATTGCAAAGAAACTCAGCTGATCAAAATACCTAAAACATGTTACCCTTGAGAATCAATCCACTTACTCACTCAGTTCCCAACTTCCACCCCACATACAAGCATAAACTTGATTGATACACCCTTCTATTTTTTTGATTTCCCACGTATATCCTCTTTCAGAGACAATTTTGTTGGGTTTTCAAACCTTTGTTTGTCACGTTATGAGCGACTAGCTTCTTCAGCTAGACCTAACCCTATTTGGTTGATTGACATGAATGTTAAAGTACCCAAAAAAAAAGGGTCGAGAATTAGGAAGACTAACCTTTTCACCTCTCTCAATATACTTGACAGCAACAAGTTCCTCGGTGTGCTTGTCCCTCATAAGCCTGGCTACACCGAAATTGCCAGAACCAATGTCTCGCACAAGTTCATAACGATCACTGTCGTGCATGATCGGCATATCCATTCCCGGCCCAACAGTCATAGCAGGTCGATCCATTTGCTTAAGAGAAGAAAAGAAAAAGAAGCCTTTTTGCAGCACCCCAACAACAAGCTTAACTCTCACATTATTATCATTCCAAAAGATAAAGCAAAAGCAGAAAGACGGCACCGGATCAGATTGAAGAAATGCGTGGCCTTTGACGTGGTTGGGCGTGGACCACTGGATTTAGAGTTGGTGGGTGAAGAAAGAGACCAAAAATGGTTCCACCCCGTGAAGGGTCACCAACCCATATGAATAATTGGGATTTTCAGAGCTTGGATACGTAACATGTAGTAGTAGTTCGATTCTAGTTGCAAATTGGCGGTGATACACTCGTGAACTCTCTCTCTCTCCATAGATGCTTATATTATATGCTGTTTTTATGTTTGGTGCTCCGAATTTTTTACTTCTTTTGTATGTTACTATAAAGAACCTTAGCAATGATAAGTTGTTTTCGTTTCGATTATTTGGTCTGAGTCAGTGAAACTTTATCGCAGAAAGACAAATGGCTTCCTGCTTTTAGTGGGATTGGAAGAATTAATGGTGGTCAGTATAGGGAAGAGAGGAGAGTGGGGAAAAGCTGATCATCGAGTTTTCATTTTCACCTTTACTGAGGTTGACTTCCATTTCGGCCAGGATGGTCAACTTCGGACTTTGAAGCTATGAAAAGAAGACAAAAAGAAAATGACAAATCATATGTTTAGTTGTTTTCTTTTGTTTGATTTAATCCTTGAATTTAAAGGGTACCGTGACATTAGTCTCTTGATCCAAAATTAAAAAATAAAATCTTGAAATTATATTTGGCATCCCATTAGTTCAGTAATTATTTTCTTTTCGTTAAAGTTAATATTTATATATACGTATTACGTTATTTGTACTCTTGGTAAAGCATCGGTTACCAAGTGTACAAATAATGTATTACGTTATAATTTATAACGTCACAGTATATATCATTTTGTTCCTTAAAAGTATTTATGAATTGTTAATGAAATCATCCACTACATGTAAACTATAACTATAGATTACCATTTTGCATGTTAGATATGAAGTTTTAGCTGTGTTTGTTATCTTTGGGGTCTTTACAAAACAAGGTAAGGATCACTCACAATTCTTGGAGTCCTTCACATCAAAATTTTTATTTGCCAAGAGAAAAGATATACTTCGTATTTTTATGTGTTTTTTTTAAAAATGAAAAAATAGAAATTAAATAATAATGGATTATATGTGTTGAAGAGGTAAAAGTAAATATAGTGAATAATAAATAGTGATTTATAAAATGTTATATAAATAAAATAAATATAAAAATGCATGCACAAAACTTTTCCTATTCTTTATATATTGTTATAGATTATAAACTTTAATTATAAGAAATAAATATTTATCTTGGTTAAAAAATAGTAGATATACTCATTCTCAAATTAAGGGGAGTGGAACTATATAGTATTTTTACCAATTTTTTACTTTATTTTGTAACATGCCACTTGCTCTTTACCAAAAATGTGTGAGCTTTTTTTAAAGAAAAAGAATCAAATATATATATAAATATCATTTAAGAATAATTTTTTTAAATATTCTTTTACACCTCTTTTATATCATCATGAGTTATCTTTTATGTTATTTTTATGTACTGAGTTATTTTTATGTTATTTTTTTATTTCTATTCTACTATAAATTTCTCTCCCCACTTCCATCCATTATGACATCAAAATTTAATAATTAATATTGATTTTTTTTATTCTTCCACACATATTATCTAGTGATATTTATATATATTGTGCAACATAGAAAAATACCTAAAGACAAAATAAATTTTAAAAAAAATCATTTTAACTTTATGCTTCGATAATTTCAATGTCTTCAATCCAAAAAAAAAAATCTTTCACAATAATTAAAATAGTCATTTAGTTGTTTGTTATATCTTGTGTTGTAACATAAAGAAGTTATAACTTTCAATTAAATTATAATAGGTTTATGTATCTTGGTGAGGAACTCGAGTATCCAATAATAAAATATTATTATTATTTATCTCCATTTGTTTATTTTTTCTTTATTAAAGAAAAATTAATTAAATTTGAACAATCTTTTTTTTTTACATATATTTTCTTTACATGTAATATTTAAAATCTAAAAATTATATATATATATATATATCGAATGTTATCATAGTATTTAATTAGCTCTAAACATTAAAACAAAAATGGTCTCCAAATGCCAACGATAAACCAAAAAACAAAACTATTATTCAACAAATTACATATATCCCTTTCATTTTGGTTGATCAAAAAATTGGGTAAAATATAATTTATTTATTTTTTAAAACAAGCCATATTATACCATTTTTAATTAAGATAAATATTTATTTATAAATAATTAAATTTTATAATAAATAAATAATTTTAATATGAAGGATAAAGAAAATTTCAAGTGATTTCTTAATGTATTTTGTGACAACTTTGGAGATTACAAACATGATTGGAACTTTATATTTGACATGCTAAAAATAATTAACTTATAATTTATATGCAACATATAATTTAATTGACAATTTAAAAGTATTTTCATAGGCTAAAATAACAAGAATTAACTTTAGATACTAAGTTAAATATAATATATGTGGAAGTGAAGTTTTATTTTAGTTTAGTTGACGAAACTACCACATGTAATCCATGTGTACATCCTCAATTGCTAAATGTGCATAGAACATACCATATAGATACAAGCATTAACTTCAGCACAATCAATGTAATAGACAAAATTCGATTTCAGATTTTATTTTTTTTAACTTACCTTTGATCTAGGAATAAAGTTGTTGCTATCTCACTTTAATTTAGTATCTCTATTTATTTATTTCATGCTTACCAAATCAATTTTGAGTTGCTAAATATAAGTGAGAATTATGATAATAATTAATTTTAATCATAAATTTTATATTAAAATGGACATAACTTTTGAAAAAATGTTGTGTGGTATGAAATAAATAAATCCTAAATTTATGTTTTAAAAAATAATATTTATTCTTATTATTTTTTTGAGAATTTTTTTAGAAA
The DNA here is from genome assembly GCA_025330945.1 of Mucuna pruriens. Taxonomy (NCBI): domain Eukaryota; kingdom Viridiplantae; phylum Streptophyta; class Magnoliopsida; order Fabales; family Fabaceae; genus Mucuna; species Mucuna pruriens. The sequence goes on from JAENHJ010000197.1 coordinate 2,749,392, forward strand.
ATAATGATTACTTATAAAAATAAACAAATAAAGAGCTTACAAAAATGATATGTAAAGTGTGTTTGAAAAAATTAATATATAAGTTCACTAAAGAGTAAAAAATTAAATGATTGAAAACTTAGTTTAATTAATTAATTAACTAAATTAAAAATACTAACTAAATTATAAATATAGAATAAAGTAAAAGAATGTATCACTGAATTTAATTCAATTGGTTGAGTAGGATGGATGAGTGTTATAAACTTCATAATATTATCTTTGATTCATATGAATAAAAAAAGATAAAAGAATGTAAAAAATTTATTAAGATAATAAAGAAAAAAATTAAAGAAAAATTAAAATTTTACTACTTCTAATTCTATATATAAGAAACAAATAATTAATACATAAAATTAATGAAAATAGTTAAATTAGTTAATTTTAATTAAAAACGTCATAAATTTAAATTTTATTTAAAAAATATTTATAAAATTAAATAATTTAAGTAGTTATTATACTTAATGACACTACTCGTAATTCAAGATATTTTTTCCACCAATGTATGTGACTTAAATTGTCAATAGGTTAATGAATGCATCTACTTGCATGAAAATTGAGTGAGTGTTTCATTAATTAATTTTACAATCACTAATACAAATTTGAGTTTTGAGTTTTTTCATCGATCCTTTTTATTTATTCTTAAAGAATCCATATGTAAATAAAAATGCGTGACATTTTTGTAAATATTGTGTATTTATTTATATCAGTTCTAAAAGCAATCATTGTAAAAAGTTATGTTTTTATGAACTTTTTACGATGGTTCTAAAAATAACTATTGTAAAAAGTATTTTAAAGTACTCTTAAGAGCTGCAACATATCGTCTTATTCATTCAAAACTTATTTTTTTTCTACGAGAAAATGTTGCCCGAAACTATACTCATTCAAAACCTTACTGGTTGAAACATTTGTCAATGTCATCATCCATCCATACCTTCGTTGGCGGTGCCACCATTCCCATTGTTATACCTTCGTCTCTTTCACTATGTCATTTTTGCTCTTCTAAGGTAATATTTTCATCTTTTGATTCTCTTTGTCATTTTTTGTTTCTCATTTTTGTTTATTTAATTTTTGTTTGTCTCATAAGTGTAAATTTGTGGGGATTTGCAAATGCAACACTTGTATAACTGCATAAGCGTAGATTTGTGGGATCTGTCATTATGTTCTAAACTTGGAGAAACTTTTGCATGGGGAAGTTCACCTCATAAGCTTAGATATGCAAGATCAAACTTTATATGAAAATGAAAGCAATTAATATTGTGTTGGTGGATGAAGATTATGAGAACCAAAAAACCTTGGGACTTTTTTTTTTCAAAATTGAACTTTTACATTAGTTATTTTATAACCAATGTAAAAAGTGATACTTTTTACATTGTCTAATTCTATATTAGTTTCATAGAGAATATAAAAAATTGATTTTTAATTTTGTAAACCAAGAGATATTTAGGACTTATTTTTCACCCAACTAATTTCACTCCCACTAGGTCGGCCCTTTTGAGGGTAAAGTGGGTGAAAAATAAACTTCGTACCACTTTGGTATGCCTATTACCTCAAACCTATATGAAAATAGTGTGCGTTGAAAGATACCACAAGTTACATTTTTATCTATAGCTACGACAATTACTTTATCCAAAGGTACGTCATTACATTGTATTTTTTATTTTCTTTGTGCGTAGCTTATTTGTATTATATCATAACTGTCTTTGTGAAAATTTATATATATTTTTGGAAAGTAAGTTTTGGAACAATATTTTTAGATTCAAAACATGTATACATTTCCGGAATGGCGGTTTCTTGTATCTTTTTATTTCATTACAACTTTGTTTTTTTTCATTTCTTATTTATAAATCAATATTTAATCTAACATGCATATACGAGTGAATGCTATTTACCTTCATCACCATCAAGCCATAACATTAGACTACAAAATTGTGAAAGATCGATAAGAAGAACGTCTCCAAAAAAGGTGTGGAGGAATAGATGGATTTTAGCGTAAGAGGATTTATAGAAAACAAAAAAAAAAAGATAAATAAAACATAGAATTATTTAAAATAAAATAAATAAAAGAGAAAAATAATTAGGTAAAATTATATACCAAGAAAAAGAGGTGGACTTAGCCATATGTGAGGATTAAATAGCAAAAGCCACTAGGGAACTACTCCACTGGAGTTGCCATAAGCAAAGAATTAAGAAAACATGTTCCTTGATGATTAAGAAACTAAAATAGAAAGTCATTGTTCGTCTCATGAATTTTATTCCTTTTGAATATTAGCTAAACTAAAATTCTCTCTTTTTCATTTTTTTCATTTTTCTTTTCTTTTTTTACCTTCAATTCGATTATATACTAACTCTTTTTAAGAAGAAAAAAAAATTAGAAATTTGTAATAAGAAAAAATTATTTTTAAATTTTTATTTAAAAAAATAACTTATTTTTCTTTTCTCTTATAAAATGGTTATCCATTCATATAGTCACCAAGCACCATAGAAATGGGACATGCGTGTATTATTTTTAAGGAACTTTTCTTTCATCTCTCTAAAATTATATTTTTTTGTTTAAGTTAAATATGCATAAAATCATGTATAATTAAAGAAAACACATTAGTTATTTATCAATATGTGGATTTTATTTTTTGGTCACCATAATATTGGTACAAAATTTTCATTGGCTTTGTCAATGATTTATGTTTGTTGAGAAACCAAATTGAGCATATTTAATGATTGATGCAGAGTTTTTCTCGACTTTGTCAATTCTCATAAGTCTTTTAGTACATAGTCACTTGGGGTCAAATATTTTTAACAAAAGAATATTAGCCTTGACCCTATGTTAGGTTTCAATTGATTAAGATTTTTGGATCAAAGTTCATTCTTTTATTTACCATAAACAAATGTTTATTCAGTAATTCACAAGTTAGATCCAGGTAACAAATTTCACAATGGAAGTTTTTAGTTATCATCACAACTAAGAATCAATACCCTAATCGAAATACATAAAAGAAAAGCCTGAGAACAATAAAGTTGGACCAATTGAGTAGATTTTATTGTGATTGAGTTTCAACACAAGAGTATGAGCTTTTAACCTTCCAAATAATGGTTCCACTAGGGGTGTCCAAAAAAAAACTAAATTGACATGTTGAGAGACGAACTAGACTAAACTATAAAATTGAATTCTTTTTATAAATAATTGAACTGAACTGTTTTTTTTTTAAAATTGAACTAAATTGTTTGAGAATTAAACTGAGCTAAACTATAAAAGCTAAATTATTTTTATAAAAGGGATAAAAATTCTTCTATTTCCATTTTTTTACAAATTCATGCAAAAAAAAATATAATTCAATTCAAAAATAGATTAGTGTGGTTCAAAATACAATTCAATTTAAATTTGAAAAATAGTGCGTTGAACGAAAAAAATAGTTCATTTCAATTTGAACAAACTATTTTTTAATTCACTTTGTTTTGGACAAATTTTTTTCTAGTCTAATTTAGTTCTCACATACTTCAATTTAGTTCAATTTTTTTTAATGTCTCTAGTTCCTGCCATCATGGTGATCATTGATCACAATTCATAACTGTCTCACTCAAAAACACAAAGTAGAGTTTAGAAGCTTTGATTCAAACCCTAATCCTAATTTCAATGATATATATATTTGTGCTCTCTACATTTACCTATGTCCATCACCATCTTTCCTGCCTCATCACAATATAATATTTATAAATACATAAAATATATTTAAATATTGAATCAAATATTTTTTGTCCCCAAATTTGGGTGAGTTTTGATTTTTATCCTCCAAATTTAAAATTTCTTTTTCTAGTCCTTACATATCGAAAATGACTAGTTTTAATATCTCATTTACATGACAAAAGGAATATAAATAATCATTTTTTATGTGTATAGTAAAAAATAAAGAACATTATTAATCTTAAAATTTTTATTTTAGTATTATTCAATGTTCAACTATACACATAACAAATGATAATTTATATTATATTTGTCACATAAAACGAAAGACTAAAATAAACTATTTTAGAAATATATGGATTAAAAAATAATAATTTCAAATTTAAGAATAAAAAAAAAAATAGACCAAATTTAAAATAAAAACATATTTAAAACTTAAATCTTTTGATATATGTTGTTATATTTAAATGCGTTAAATGCGAGTCTATCCGGGTACAAATCTCGGTCATAGAATGTTTAGGCCCAAAGGGTTGTGTTCAGTTATAGAATGGATGCCATTTAAAAGTTATGGGCCTATATTCGTTTACTTGCAATGTGCCAATACGATATAAACTTCAGACGCCTTCGCTAACTTATTCCTTATTCCTTGCTTCTTCTTCTTCTTTTTTTAGTTTACTTTCTCCTTCAATTTTATAAATGCAGCGTCATAGGCTCGATATGATGGTAATTGAAGGAAAATATTTTTTCTTTTCTTTCTTTTTCTGGCGTAAGCCATGTTGATGAATGATGATAATCGATAAGCACTCCCTCATATTGTAGTAAATTATGTGAGATCAATGTAGTGCACTCCTATTTGAGTACAAGTATTTCTAATATAAGTTTGATTCTTCTACCGAGTCAAAATACACTATACTGAATAAAGTATACATTGATTACAAAATTAATAATTAGGATTATAATAAAATATAAATATACAAAATAAACTTTAAAATTATTTCAATTTTAATTATTTATTTTTTTAACCGATAATTGTAACGCACTTTCCTATCTTTAGAAGTGTTAAATTGACTGATATAAACACTGTTTATCTAAAAGGCTTCAAAGTCAGAGATTACGGTAGGACGCTCGAGTAAATTGGTAGTCAATATAAAAGGTACATAGTGCGATGCTTCTATGCTTTGAAAATGTAAAAGTGTCAAACACTTAAATTTGATCTAGAGCTAATGTGAATGTAATTGGTGGCAGAAATTCATGTCCTCCGATTCCATTTACCACCATTCCTTTATATATTTATTAATTGAGAGTGTTTAAATACTATTCACTTATTAGTTACTTGCCTTTAGTTTTAGATGTAGACTATAAATATAAGTTTATCTTTATATTAGCTGTAATTATGAATATGTTATGATTACTTTAAATTATGTATATAGGGTTAAAGTAAATTGTGACTATAGTTATAAATACATTTATAGAAAGTCTTGGTTAAATAGACAAAATACATGTATTGAATTTTGCTAATTTGTTTTTTATTTTATTTTATTGAGATTTTCAATAAAGAAGAATTGACTACAGACTCTTTAATTTACTTCGAAACGCTACCGAAAGTTAAGACGTGACATTTATAGAATTAGTTAATAATTATTTGATGAAAATAAAGGAAATATTAATGCAAAAATCTTACTTACCTTTGCTATTAGATGTCATTTTTAATTTTTAGACCTATTTTAATACTTTAAGATTTAGGTTATCAATAAAAACTTTATTTAATTTTGTATTAAGATCCATTATTATTTTAAAATTTTGAAAAAATGAATATAAAGACAACTTTTCAAGCATCATAATATTTTTTATTTGAGTAAAATTTTTAGCGTAATAAATATATGTATTCAATTTTTCTTATACTTTATATTATAAATATGTTTTTATTTAAATTTAAGATTATTTTAACTTAAAATTATATTTCTTGTTTAAATTACGTATACATAAAACCGTGCACTATACAAGAAAACGCACTAGTTATTTATCTATTCAGCATTCAACATTTGGGTTTCATTTTTGTAGTAAATAAAACATGGGTGTGGTTAACAAGTATCTTGAAAGTATTAATTAAAAAATATTTCGTACAATATATCAAATATTTTAAACTATTTAAAATATTAAATATTTGTATGCTTTTAATTTAATAAATAATTTTTCATATACTTCAAAATAAATATCAGATAATTTTCGTTAGCATTTGGCGTAAAACATGTGAGTCTGTTTCTACTTAATTAAAAAAAAAAGTATATTGATTCCAAAGATCAGATCTAATTCCACTTGAAACTAGTATTTTGGTCAACATTTCAAAGAATATATTTTAAATAATTATTTTTAATAAGAACTTCATAGTTTTGGACAAATTTTAAAGTTTCAAATGGTTATCCATTAAATTAAACGTTATATATATATATATATATATATATAGGTATTACGTATTTCTAATAAGCATTTTTGTTAATTTTTCATTAAAGCCAAAAGTTGGAAATGTGTTGTGAAATTAGGGCGTGGGTTAAAAAAAATCACAAGATTAGCAAGGAATAAGACATTAGTGTTAGTCCAAACAAGAATCTCTTAATGGAAAGTGGTCCCCACTTGTGCTAAAAGCACCGCCGTTTCATATGCGGCGAACCGATTCTCCTTTTCTCTTCTCTCTCATCATTTGCCACCGTCACGCCACGCTCCTCCAATTGCACCCACGTTTCGTTCTAGTTTTTATTTTTTTATTTTTTTCAAGTCAAGATCGAAATAATTACCGAAAAACCTCAGAAAAACTTCCAATAAAAAATATAAATAATTTTCCAAAAAAATATGATTTTTCATACTTTCTTATTTTCTATATATTACTACGTGATTGCGGATTACTTTAACAGAGAAAAATGCAATTAAAGATGCTCTAGTTTTCTTTTCAGTGCTCTCGTCTTTCATAACTGTCACAAAGTATATATTATTATATTATTTTCTTTTCAGATGTTTTTTTCGTTATAGGGAATAATTGATAATATTTTTTTTTGTCGTTTTGATTTTTTTAAAGCATTTATATATTGTTTCATATTAATAAACAAATTTTTATATAGCATTACTTGTCCTTCGTTCTAATATTGTTAAGTTTTCCCACAAGTAATGCTTTCAAAACTCAAACCTTTGATAATTTCAACACATGCAGTTTATTTAATATTGCACCTCTTTGGAACATTTCCTCTGACGCATACTTTTTTTCCTATTGCGCTTAATGCGTTTTCATGCATGTTTCCAATTGTTTCAGAGAGTGGAATATGTGCCTTGGAAAAAAAAAAAAAAAGATTGATCCACGTTTAATTGCTTAAAATTAGTTTTGTGAGTTCATGAATTCGAATCTTATACGTAGCCTTTTATTGCTAATTGATCTATAAATATCACGAATTTTTATTGAGAATTTTGACATGATATGATTTTAGATGGAAAATTTCTCTCTTTAAATGTTCTCTAAGCTTTTACACAAGAAAAAAAAATGATGTTCAATTCACCCCATCTAAAATGTAAATTTTTTCTTTTAATATCATTCGATCGGGTCAATAAAGATAAAACAGTAGCAAATTAAACAAGAAAAAAACGAAAAAGAATATAGTATTTATGCAATGATTAAGTATATGTCCACCCTTATTGATGTGTGTGCGCAAACGCATGCACCTTGCAATTGATTTTACTGTTATCTTAAAAAGCTTTGGTTCTGTAACTTATAATGGTTGAATTTGTCCGAAAGCAACCAAAGTAGATATGGGAGTCTGGAATACTCTTCTCATGGAAGCTATAATGGAAATTCTTGAACTGGAAAGCGACCCTTTTGCTCTCTCAGTGCACCATGTTAGTGATCCTTACTCGTGAGAATAACAAGACTTATCATTATACTGTTGGTTATGCGCATGGTGCAACAGATCAAGCGTAAAATTCATTCCTCATAATTATCGTCTGCATTTTCCTTGGCGATCAAAGTTTCTGAACTACAATATCCTTATTTTTCACCTACAAAACTGTAAGCTTAATTAAAATAAGAGCCATGACATATATATTTCTTAATTTATTGGTGGGAAATTGCGTGTTAGAAATGTCACGTTCATTGAGTAGAATAATAAACTTAATTAATGTAATATTTAAGAATGAGATTCTTTTATTTAATCCACTAGTGTTTTTTTTAGAATATTTTTTATGTTTAATGTTTTAATATTGTGTCATTCTTTATTTCTTTTCTTTTTTGAAATTGTAAAATAAATAAAGAAATAAACGAACCACTAGGAAGTTGTAGCCTTGTCAATCGTCATATGGAGAGGTTCTCTTTGAAGCGTTAAAAATTTTAGAGGTGATTAACATGTTAGAAAAGGGGGAAAGAGAGATATAAGAGCTAATCATGAATCATGATGTGTTGTGTGTGTGACAGAGGAGAATAAGTGGATTTCTTGCGAGGGCCAAGCAAGACCAAGAATAATAATGCCACAAACAAAACAATTCCTAAAAGAAGACAAGGACACCGAACTCTAAAAGCCAAAAACAGCCTCACAAAGTAGTGAAAAACTGTTAGATGTACTATGAGTCATTATTCTAAAAGATTCCATCGCAAAGGGGCAAAAAATCCAGGCCGTTGTTATTATTATCACATGGATTGGGGACAAATAGATGCCCTCATGAAGGGGAGGGAAGGACTGACACAAATGCCATTAACCCATGAAGATGAGCTTGTCATCACGTGAAAGATGCTCTTATTTTGGTAGTTGGATGGGGGAATTTGTCTAAAGCTCTTACATATATAAGGTATCTTATGTTCTCTGGATCCAATAAAAACAACTTGGGGGTTCCTTAACTTAATTTCTTGAAAGTGAAAGGAAATTGCCCTCTTCACTGAACCTATTCTAAAGTTGAAGCTGACCTTCAATAAAATTGGTACCGGGTAACGTTAAGCGTGTCTTTGAGTTAACTTTTGCAAAATTGATTTTGTATAATTGGTTACCATTAATTTTAAAAGTAAAGTGATTTATGTATATTTAATTCTAATTCAATTTTACAAAATTTATTTTTAAAATAAATGTTATCTCTCTTTATATATTATTATTGATTGTTGTTAGATCTATAATACACATCTCTCTCACTGAACATTTGTGTGTGGTCGATTGTAAGTGGTTTGATAGGTTCCATTTGATAGGTCCCACAATAATCGATAGAATAAATTTTGATATCATCTTATAATACGGGCATGAATCTAATTCAATCTTATAAGATTGACTAGTAAGATGAAGGTTATCATTATCGAACATAAAATTTGAAAGATTGGACATCTATAAGTAATCTAATAATGACTTGATAGGGAATGATCCAATAAACCTAACCATAATTATTGGACTGGTTTTTAATTAAAAACATGTAATGTGAATCATCACCCGTTATGTTTATATTCATAGAATCAATAATCTCTTAAATTTACGTGGGAGGATTGTGAAACTAATATATAAAATAAAATTAATGAAATATATAAGTTCTACTGTATCATCACAAGTAAAAAAAAATAAACTATAACGTTACAAGTTAATTTTATGTTAGTATTATTTTAACAAGAAAATTTTGATTTGAAATTGATGGTGTTGATAAAATTAACCAAAATCACAGTGGCCCTTTTATTAGTTATTTTGGTGTAATCGACAGCATTGGGAGGGAGAACACAAGAAGATTTTATTTCAAGTTAATGGTGTGGAAAAAATTTATTAGTGATTTTATCACTGTCAAATTTTCATTAGAGAATTTAATTACATTTGTGATTTGTCTAATAAAGCCTTCTCGATACATATAACGAGAAAATCGCGTTTCTCACGGGCAAATCACTAAGGGCCGTTTTAGTTGGAAAAAAATATTTATTTTTATTGTCTGTTTTTATTTCTAATGGTAAAATTGTCATATTCTTCTTAATTTTTACTATTTCATGACAATTTTAAAAATAAATTGGAAATAATATGGCAATTTTATAAATAAGGTGAAAGTTTTGTAATTAAAAAAAAGGCATAAGATTTAAAGGCTTAATAAAAATAGAGGTTTGTTGTGGGAAACATTGTTTGAGAAGTACGAAAATTGGGCAAGTAACTGTTACAGATACCATTTCTTGGATTCCTGTTTTGAGAGTATCTCCTGAAAATAGATGATGATGCTTTGCTTTGGCCATCAAACTTTGAGGATTGGTTGGCAACTAGCTAACCTTCCACAAACCACTAGGTCAAGTTACCCCCCACCCACCACAGCCCCTTGTCTTTGTCACTAAGAATCAAAATTCCATATTTCCCACTTTGTTTCCACCTTTATTTTTCCTCCTTGAATTGACCTAATCAAATATTTTGTTCTTAGTTGAAATTTGAAAGATCCTTGCAACTCATGATCCAAGACCTGGTTGTTTTCAATTCCATGCTATCATTACTTCCATTGGAAGAAGGATTCCCCTTTGACTGCTTTAGGGAATAACATAACATAATAATAACCAAGCAATAGAAGAAAGCTACGGCAAGAATAAAATTACCATTATGCTCTTCACTATTCTTGGACAACTTAATATCGTCGTCCTTTATTACTATTATTTTAGTTGACAATTGATTACTGTTAACTTATTTTATGGGCAGAAATAAAGAAAGCAGAATTTGTGCACACATCTGAAATGGAAGGTCACTTATTAGACTAGACTCTTTCGGCTGAAAATTAGGATACTTTTTATTTTATTTTTACTCATATTTTCTCGGCCAAAAGCACAATGAATTCAATAGTATTACGTTTGGCCGTTTCTTGACCATATATCTTGTATTAATTTAATCTCTTAATTAAATGAGCTACATCTATCTGGTTGACTAATTAGCGTCGTCATCTTATCTTACCTCGTGTTGTAAATTTATATCCCTGCAAAAAGAAACTAACCTTTTGCATTAAAAAGTAATTTATCTTACCCCATGTAAATTTATCTCAGGTAATAAAGTAACTTTTATATATATATATAAAGAGTACTTTTTATAAGTTTGATGTATTTTTTTTTTAAAAACACAAATATATAAACTAGTCCCTAGTTCACGAGACTAGCTTCAACTCGCCCCAATCTAGTAAAAAGTCACAAGTCAAGATAGGGCGAACAAGAAACTGTAGAAGTACAGATCTCAACCCAAATTCCCAATTAGTAAACAATAAATCTAATCAATGTTGTCAGCTATTCGTTGGAAAGACTAGTGATAGACATCATGTTAAGTTAATAAGATATTTCAAATTTTGGATATCTTCTGGATAATTTAATTTGGGCTAGTAAAATATGGGACAATTTATCGATTCATCTTGCAATATATACGTGGCATGATTAATTGACGTCGTATATGAAACTTTTGTATTTAGATCAACGCTAACAATTTTTAATATTTTTTATTAATATATTTTAATTAATGAATTCCATTTATATTATTTAATAATTTTTTTTGTAAAATATAAAAAATTGATACCTGATGTGAATTGATTATATATATATAAATATAAAAGTAATTATTTGTTTACGAGAGAAAGAGATGAATAAGCGAGGGATATAGTGAAAAATATAAAAATGTATGAGGGTATTTATGAAAATTGGCTTGAGTTGTGGCTTCTTGTTGCAGGTGTGGATTCTTTGATTGCAAGCATCCGACAAAAGCAGTGGAGATGCGGGAAACGGGAGCGAACAATTCAAACTGCATGCTTAAGATAAGAATAAGATATTATTATCAAATTCAATAAACATTATATTAAACATTCAATAGCAATAAAGGTGTGAATCTTAAACGAAATCATAATAAATTAATAAACAAAAAGGAGAATTTTGTGGAGCGAGAGAGATTCTTAATTCTGTGGAAGAAAACGGGAATCTAACGGTTGTAAAAGCTTGTCCTTTTTCAATAATAAAAAAGGAATTTAGAAAGAAAAACACAATCAAAAAAGGAAAAAAGGCATCTTTCTCGTCTGTGCAATGTTCCAGACGTAATCTGAGGCAATATCGAAAGTGGGTCCACTGCACAATTGGATTCCTTATCTCCAGAACCGTGTTGAGATTGGCCAAAACCTAATGCTATCGTGCGTCCGTGTCACGCGCTATATAACAGTAGTTGTTAATATAGAGGTATCTGGCCAGCCTGGGGAGATAGATTAGGATTCCACACCATCTTTCTAAAAATTTAATTTAATATGCAAACGTTGCCCATAATTTGTACGAATTGTACATGTTGAAAAGGAAATTAATTCAAACCGTAGGCCCAGCTAGCTTGTATAAGATTCCTTTTTCCAAAAGTAAACACAGTTTTAGGTGTTTTTCATTAGGTAAAACATGTATAGGTAGATAGTAATGTTATTGTTATTTGAACTTCAAATTTTTTTTTTTACCTTTTTCATTACTTGCTTCAAATGACCCGAACTGTTGTTTTGATTTAAGAATCTACAAGTAGAAATTATGGGCATTTCTTTTAGTATAAGCCAAATAGCATCTTCAATGTTTTGTATATTTTTTTTTCTCTTTACTAGTGGCATCTAAATTACAATTGTGAACGGACAGAATTATCTCCTACAACTTACCAAAGTCATCAATCAACGGCGGACTAATTTCTGAAAAATATCTTGGTGGTTTTTGAGATGACTTATTATGTGAAAATCAAAATTAAGGAATAAAGGAATCCAAGTAGATAAGAGTCAAATCTATGGTAGGACGGTATAAAATTTTCTCCATAGCCATAATGAAGAGAACTCTCATGTGTAAGTAGAATAACAAAAGTTTTTGCTTTATTGAGGTCTCCAGTCTCTTGTAGTTTGATGACAGAGATTCTCGTGTGTGTTTTTTTTAGAAGAAAATAAAGGTTTTGCTTTATACTTTGAATGAGCATATCACTTATATGAATTATTATTATTTTTACTTTTACAATATTTTTAACGTTATAATAGAAGTGGAATATATTAAATAGTACAAGATGTTGTTTTCTTACGTCAAAAACACTCCAAGATTTCTTAATTTGGTGATTAAAGGAGAGAAATTAGGCTATTTTGGGACCACTAAAGGATTAGACACCTTGTCACCATTTATCTTTATTCTCTGCATGAAAGGTTCTCCAATATCAGTTTAAAGATTATGCTTTGCGACTCTACATTTCTTCAAAATCGGTTCCAAACGCCCTATTAGCCAAATATTATTTGCTGTTGGCTCAATAATCTTTTGCTAGATCAAAATATAAACAACAGTACTTTGTGCTTGTAGATATATATACTTCAAGGACTCTGCCACATGAGGCTCTTGGGCCAATTTTATGGGGACTATTGTTAAGCAACGTTGTTAAATAAATCCCATCGATAGAAGTCAATGAAGTGATAAAGAGAGTGAAAGAGCGAGTTACTTCTGAGTAATTATATTATATAGGAAAGAGAGATACTCACTACTTTGTACAATTTACAAGAAAGAGAAAATATGCAACTGAAAATAATTGCAAGGATAAAAGTCATCTTAGTAGATGGGAACGCATTTTTCTATTTTTAAAAAATGTATATTTTCGGCACATAATTTGTTAAACAATATCACACTCTTTGTTCCTGCTTATAGGGGTTATGAGATAGAGAATACTAACAACAATTTTTTTAACACATTTTACATTTTTTTTTGTCTCTGTATCACATTGGCTCATTGACTAAAATGGGATAAAATTACAAATAAATTACTAAAATAGAATATTTTTGAAACATATTATCAAATTGAGACTATTTTTACCACACAATTCAGAAGTCGTTAAGTCACGTGGCGATTTCTAGTATTACATGACTTTTAAAAAAAAAATTGTGTCTCATGTAATAATTTTTAAAACCTAAGTTTGTCACATGGATATCATTAGTTCACGGGGCGACTTCTTTAAAAATAAAATAAAATGAAATAAAATAAATAGTTAAACATAAATAAAATATTAATTATATAATATATTATTATAAAATAAAAAATTAAAATTTTAATAAAAATAAAGTTATCTAAATATTAATTATATAAAAATTTTAATTATATAATATTTTAATTAGAAAATAAATAAATAACTAAATAAAATTAAAGAAATAAAATCATACTTCAAAAGGCATATATCAGGCCTCATGACTTGATGAGCACTTAGATAATAAAGTCGGTTTTTTGAAAAAATACATCCTTTAAAAGAAATTCTCTACAACATCTTATATTGCATTAACTCATTGTAATCAAACATCATATCCTTCATCAATGGTAATAAATTAAAATTAAAATTAATTATAAAAAAAAGAAAACTTTGATAAGTTTGTATTCAAATAAATGATATTTTTAAAAGAAATCATTACATGAACTAACGACATTTACGTGACAAACATTTTTTAAAAAGAAAAGAAAACTGGTTGCAGTCTATTTTTTATATAAAAATATAAAAAAATTCAAGTGATACAAAAATGGCTGTGTCTTAGCAATTTTTAGATGACATGTAAAAAATAAAAGTAGCACTCTTTTGATAAAATATTAAAAAAAAACTCATTTTGATAATTTATTTGTAACTTTGCCTACTTCAATCAAAGTGTCATCATATAACCTATTTTATCTCATTTTTTTTTATTTATTTTCTTCCAACTTTTTATTGTAAAATATGTTGAATGTTTTTGTTAGAAATACGTGTTTTATGGGGAAAAAATAACACTTTGTTTTAGATAAAGAGAAGTAAAGAAGAAAGAAGTAGGATATAAAGAAGTAAAAAAGAAGAGAAAATAAGTAGAAAATAAGAAGACTTTTAAAGTGTTTGGATTAAAATAATATAGAAGAAAAAGAAAAGTTAATTTTTTTCTCCACTTATTTGGTTAGATAAAAAAGTGAAGAGAAAGAAAATAATTTTTTTACAAACATATAATTGTCTTTAATGTATATATATATATATAGTATAATAAATAATATAATATAATATATTATAATATTATAACAAATCTTGAATCTAAAAGAGATAAAAAAAAAAATTACACACGTCTCCTATTATAATTGAAAGAGATAAAGAAGTTTACATAATACTTTGGAATACATGGAAGATGAAGATGACTTCGATGATGTTAACATAGTCTAAGTTAACAATACTAATAATGTGTTGAAACAGGTTAAGATACTTGTTGTTTGTGCAAAAAAAGATCTCGATTGATTTATTAAAAAAATTAGGAAGATCAATTTTGTAAATGTACAACAACACCCTCTCATTTGCCATTTATTTCTTATGAGTCAAAAGATTTTATTTTTAAGTGGGTTTCATCCTAATTATTCTCTCTATATTTTTCTCCTATTCCAAACAATATAAAATAATTTTTTTTCTATCTACTCTCTTGTTATTTTCTCTCTCGGCATTATCTGTTAAACCAAACATTGCGTAAGAGAGAGAGGGAGCTTTGGGAAGATTGATAATGGTCATTCCTCACTGTTACATATCATATAGAGGATCAATGGATACCAAACCTTCCATTGAAAATTATTCCACCTAATGCACTTTGGACGTCTCCTTTAGCTTAGTTTTTGTTGATTGACAGTTGTGCTAACATCTGGAATGCTTTACTAAAATTTGATGATGAGATTCTGAAAGTGCAGATTCATGGGGTATAAGATAAAATTGGATGGAAAATATGAAGTCTAGTTCCAAACTAGTGTCTCAACAATATTCTTCTCATCTCTTAGGCGTGTGTTGCCGTCAAATTCGAACACTAGCTTGCCCAAGGTTCTATCCAAAATCAAAATATTAACGTGTATCCAACCCTCTTCAATATTTGTCTGCCAATCCTCCTTGTACAAGCCAGATTCAAATTCACGTTTCTATAGTATTTTTGGATATATCTATTATCAATTGGATCAATTTTTTTTATTGAGAGAATAAGATTCTCACTCCCTTTAATAATAAAAAAAAAATTCTTGCATTCTCCAAATTGTATATATAAATACTATTTTATGTATTGTATATTTTTTTTTTTTCATTTTTATCCTCACCATCTTATCATAATTTATTCTTGAGATACATTAAGAATGTAAAATATTTTAAATTATCAAATAATAAAAAATTATATTAAGATAATTTTAAAATAATTATTATAAAAATTAACAAATTTATTATACATTTAACCATATGTGACTGAGTAATAATATAAAAAAAATTATATTATGAGTGTATTTTAATTAAATTTTTTTAAAATATATTTACATTAGAAAAACTTTAACAACTGTGTAAAGACAAATCCCTTTATTTTATTTGCAAGTATCAATTAAGTTAACGATTTTTAATTATAATAGGTTTTACTCGTAAATATTCATGGATAGAGATGTTTTTGTTGGGAGAATCAAAATCTCCTATTGATGGGAAAAACCTTTGCTCTTTAGGATTAACATTTTAGTTTATAGTATAGAAACATATTTATCCATTAGTTTTTGCTAGATGTACTAATAATTGCTTCTTCTTTTTTTAAAAAGCTTTCTCAGAGCATTAATAAAAATGAAATATACTAAAGTTTAAAAAATAAGTACTTATAATAAATATAAATTTTAAGTAAACTAATAAACACAAATTTATTACATTGTTGACAATTTAAACGACAAATTTTCTCAACCGTTGTTAAGAGGCATCGATCAGCTGCCAGTCAACACGTTTACTTTGAGAAAGTATCAATTGCAAGTTTGCAACGTAAAAATATTTGATTCCATGATTTATTAAATCCTTACTTATTATTCAGTATCTTCCTTATATTTATATTAAATCCTTGGATAATATGGTCTTAGATAGGAACCTTGATATGATCTAGTATTTCCTTATATTATATAGATATGAGCTATGGATACACAAACTAGTGAAATATATTGTATATATTTTTTGGCAAATTGATTTTTTTAGAGAGAAGAACGCACTTTAAACTAAAAAAATATTTTTTATTTCAAAGAAATTAAATTCATTTTTAACACCCACATTTCAAAGAAAAAATGTTGTTTCTAAAATAAATAAGACTTATTAAGTAAGAAGTGATATCTTAAAATTTTGTAATTTTTTTATAATTTTTAAGTAAAAATAAATAGTATCTTAAAAAAAGTGTATTATTAGTGTTTTTTTCTTCTAAATAAATAAAGCAATTTGAGAAAAATAATTTTTTTGGTGGGAGTTTTGAGAAAAATAATGTTTTTATATAAATAAAACATTTATATATTTTTAACTTTTTAGAGCATTGATTAATAATTCAATCACACTTATTTTTTTATAATTATTTAAATTGTAGTCTATCTTTTATATAAGGAGAGCAAGAAAAAATAAAAATACACGTGTTGGAATCTCTATGAACATATGTTCCACCTTTGGTAGCCTTCTCGTTCCAAAAGCAGACTATTCTTGACTTATATTAAAACAGAGATGCAAAAGGTGGTTCTTTCTTTGTTTTTGACAAAAGATACAAAATAGTTTAGAATGTCATATTAAAATAACTTATCATCTTTTGACTGGACCAAACTTTTCTTGCTGGTTCGCTGTAATGCAAAATTTTGAAAAAAAAATAAAATAGGTCAATCATATTCTTAAAATAAATAAAGATTATGGAGAGAAAATTTGAGAAGAGAGAAGAAAAAAATAAAATTTGAATCGAAAAGAAAATTGAGAGAAATTTTAAAATTTTTATTTTTAAAAGTCATTTTCTCTATTTTTAATTTTATCTTTAATTAAAAAAATATCATATAGTTCTTCACCTTTTAATTTTCTTTTCTCTCATATAAATAGACCAATACTTAATTTAATTGTAAATAACAGATAAATTAAATTCATTATAAAAGGTGTCCACATGTAATACAAAATGATATTTTTATACATATACAAAATAATTTATTAAATATTGAAAAAAATAAGTGAACCATGTTCTTAAAAGTTAAAATACGTATGGTTTACTGACACCATATTAATTTAAGTGAATTTGAATCCCTTAAACAAAATATTAAATTTGAGTGTTAAATAAAAAACGCAGTTGAAAAAAGAGACTCAATAAATATAAGCTGTCAGGTTAGTTATAAGCAAAATTGGTAAATACCCGCACTTGTAATACGGTGATAAAAATAATATAGTTTAAACATTTAAAGTTATACTTGTTTAAAGCACTTCTTAATTGTAAATAATAGATAAATTAAATTCATTATAAATTTTCTCACAAACAAATTTTCACATACTCTACATCATATTTCATTTATCAATATAATTAAAGATCGAATTTATTTTAAAAATTTATTTAAAAAAACAAAATATTTGTGCTAAAATTTGTAATTAAATATAATAAGTTTAGTAGTTATTAGTTAACTTACTCTGCATCGTTTTTTTCTTTGTTTGTTGAATCAAGTTACATTACACATTTATTATTTAAAACAATATTTTCATCTTTGTAAATAGAAAGGCCTATGCTTATCATAGTATAGAGGCTAAATGTGTTAGTCCTCAATCAATGAGATACAAGTAAAAATATTCTAATGTTGAAGTTAGTATATGAATCAATAAAATAACAATTAATATATGAAAGATATTTCACTTGGTTACAAGGTGGAGAGGGAATTGTCTTCAGGTAAAAAAAATACATACGGTCTCTAAAATAATAATAATAATAAATGAGACCAGATGACTCACTTAAATTTATATATATATATATATATATTATTTTATAGATAAAAAAATTCATCATATTTATTCCTTCTTTGACATTCTACTTATTAATAATATTTTTGTATTTAATATGATTTTATATTTTTTTACTCATATAAAATATTAGTTATATTTTTTTTTTCATATGTTATGCATGCATTGGTGATGTAAGAAATGTACTTTTTGTTAGGTCCTTTTTTTTATCAATTCTGGTTTGTGTTTAAGAATTAATTCAGAAGGTCAAAGTATATTCTCATTATTAAAATCAATTTAGAATTTGAATTGATGTTTATTTTATACTTAAAAAAAAATACTCAAATTGTGTTTCAAACAATATCTATTGCCTAATTTATCAATTTATTAATCTAAATAGCGCATTTAAGCAAAATATACTGTATTCCTTATGAAATTATGTCATTCTTACAAATAACTTTATTTAATCACATAGTGCAATTATTAGATGCCAAATGCACTATAACAATCCCACAATTAATCAGAGACTAAATTTTCATAGTTTCACATTGACCACTATTGGGTGAAAAGGTTAAATTATAAGGTTAGAGAGTGTTGGTTTGTTTCATATTTTTATTTTTTGATATATTTTTTAATCATAATAAAATATTTTTATTTTCTATTTTGTTTAAAGTTTTATGAAAAACAATAAAAATAATATATTTTATCTTTTATTTTAAAAATATAAAAGTAAACAAATTTTAAAGTACTTATAAAAAACTATTAACTAAAAATTGTATAACATACAAAAATTAAAGAGGAAAATATTAGAAATTAAAAATAATTATCATAAATAATTTTTTTTTCTAATCTTTGACAGACTCTAATTGATGATGAAAAGATTTGTAAGACTAAAGTGATAACAAAACCAATCTTTAAAAATTATTTTACTGGTCCAAATTTTTGAAGAACCAAATGTAAAATATATATAATTTAAGATGATGAGGTTGAGAGATTTTTTATATATATATATATATATATATATATATATATATATATATATATATAATTTACTCTCTTTTTTTAAAATGATACATATTAAACTTCTATTTTTAAACATTGCATAAATTCTCTTTGATTTTATAAATATATTACGATTAATCCCTTTCAGATATTAAAAAACTGAAATTGTTAAATAGTTCGATGATAAAAATTTAGGACAACAGTAAAATTGAGGTGAAAAGTGACCATAATTACGATCATTTTATCTCGTTTTAATTGCAGTCTCTAAATATTTTTAGTTTCGCATCCATTAAAGATAAGATTAATATAGTTTTTAGAAGGTTTGAACAATCAATATCTTAGAAGTAAATTATGTGGGATTAAGATAATTTCTAAGTATTTTATTTTTTTATTAATAATTTAATTTACGTGATTAACAATTTTCAGGAAAAACAATCAATTGTTTTATCAAAATAAGTTGAATTAATTGTGTATTAAATTTTTATTGCAATATTTTAAAAATAATTCTTATCATTTTGAAGATATAAGGTTACAGTTTATCTTAATATTGATTCTCTTCTATTATTTTAACACTTTCATTTTTATGAACTAATAATGTAAATATTTTTAACAAATAAAAAATTATGATAGATATAATTTTTAAATAATTATTATAAAAATTATAATAAATTTACATACATAATATTTTCGATTGAATTATAGTATAAAAATATTTTATATTATTAACGTATAGTGTATTTATTTTTTCTCTTAAATGTTTTACCATTCATATATAATGATTTTAATTTTGATTATTGTAGAGATAATGAATTGTAACAAGTTAATAAAATTGAAGGAGAATTATATAATGGAGAAGAAATTATAATGATTTTGACGAGTTTTATATATATAAAAAAAAGATGTTAAATAAAACATTTAGAAAATGTAATAGAAATAGAAGAAAAGCAGAAATAGTTTTAGTGAAGAAGAAGAAAAAAAAAAAGGAGAATGGGGTTTGGAGAGATGTTGGATTAAATACGCGAGGACCCGAAAGTGACTTTTAAAACCTCCGTCGTGGTTGCATTCTCATTCCGCAGAATCTTGGCGTTCTGAAATTTGGCTTCACATCGAACCCACTTTCGTTTATTATTGATACAGAAACAATCGCAGTATTGGTGAGGCTTATTTATTTGGTTCCCATCCCTCACTATTTATTTTCCTTGTTCCATTTGTGTGGAAAATCTGAATCTGAGGGCGAAGAAGAAAGACGACGATCCAATGGGTTCGGTTCCTGCAGAACTGAGCTTGGATTTAAGACCAACCTTTGTTCCCAAAACCATCACTGATTTCCTCTGCGACCTCTCATCCGTCCCAGACAAGCTGGCCAGCCTCCACGATTTCCTTGCTCGATTGGAGGACGAGCTCCGCAAGATCGACGCCTTCAAGCGCGAGCTCCCTCTCTCCATGCTCCTCTTAAACGACGGTTCGTGTTCCTGTTCCTTTCCTTTCCTTTCCTTTCCTTTTCTTTTCTTTTCTTCCTTCCCCTCTCTTCCTTCTCTTTTCTTCCTCCAAATTCACCCTCCTTCTCTCTCTCCCCCAGCTATTTCACTTCTCAGGACGGAATCGCAAAAATGCAGGCCTCGTGATTCTCCCCCACTCTTTGAGGAGTTCATTCCCCTCAAGAAAGAGCATCTTCACAACGACGAAACTAATAGCAAGGATAACGAATGCAGCAGGGATAAGAGGAATTGGATGAGTTCTGTTCAGCTCTGGAATAACACTACCACTAACAATAATGCCTCTGATCGGATTCAACTACATCATAAATTAGAAACCAAGGTATAATAACTAAGATGCTTTTTAACACCGTTTTTAAATTTAAACTCTCAAGGGAGAAAGAATTGGAATGGAAGATATCATAAATGAGTTATGAGTCCTTTTGACTCTATAATGGAAAAATACACTAAGTTTATTTGTCGCAATCCTTGTTCAAGCAATCCGTGATGTTGATTTTTTATTTTTTTATTTTTTTGTTGTTGGTGATGGCAGAAAAGTGAAGAAGGTCAATCTGTGGCTGAAGATCTTTTTCAGTCTTGTAATAATAGAAATGGAGGGAGAAGGGCGTTTATGCCTTTTTCTAGGTACTCTTCTTGTTCCTCTTCTGTGCCTGTGACAACAGTGGCACTGGCGGCTGCAACCAAAGAAGAAAAGGAAGAGAGTGTTATGAATAGGCTATCTCTTCTGACCCCTTCTGTGAAAGAGGGATGTGGTTCAAGGGGATCAAGAAGCAGTTCCAACAGGGCTGTTTCTTCTTCTTCCCCTCCTACGGTACAGCCCAGTTTGCGGGGAACGCCGCTTCAGCAAAGTTCTAGGAAACAGAGGAGATGCTGGTCCCCTGAGTTGCACAGACGATTTGTTAATGCCTTGCAAAAGCTAGGAGGTTCTCAAGGTTAGAAATTGAAATGCTTTTTTTTTAATTAGGGTATGAAATTGAATTGTGATCTATGTGTATTTCACTTTCTTAAACTAGAAACGTCAAGTTGTTTTACAATCTCTGATATGGGGTTTCATAACAGACTCAATTTTGACCAATTTAGAAATTATGGGTTAGTAGAAGTCGATGATGGAATTGTGTTGGTTGAAATTAGGTAGTGTGTGTTCTGTTAGTTTATGTGCAAAGTTGTGACTTGCTTAAAGTTAGATCAGGAGACAGATAGCATGGGAGTGTCATGTATATTGCATATATATGGCATGTTATTTGTCAATCTCTAGGTTTATTAGGCCAAGTGATTCATCTTTGCATACACGGATTTGGAAGGGCATGATAATATTATTACGCCTTGTTCGGTTCATTTGTCTAATTAAACTTCTCTATGTTCTGTCAATTGCAGCAGCAACACCAAAGCAAATTAGAGAGCTCATGCAGGTTGATGGCCTGACTAATGATGAAGTGAAGAGCCATTTACAAGTAAGTTTTTGGTTTTTGGTCCCTTTGACTGCTAGGTGATGAGGCATTAAGGGAAGAAGAACATGCTAAGATTTGCATGTGTTATGAAGTTTTTTGGATTGAAGTTGATGATATGATTATGTATGATTGCAGAAATACCGACTTCATACACGGAGAGTTCCATCTGCAACCGCTAATCAACAAGTTGTGGTTCTTGGAGGTTTGTGGATGTCTCAAGATCAGTACAATGACTCATCAAAGGTTAGCAGTTCGGGGTCAGGTTCTCCTCAAAGTCCCCTTCATTTGGCTGCAGGGTCCCGAGGAGGGACATCCCCAACTGAGGGTGACAGCATGGAAGATGACGAAGATGCAAGATCCGAGAGTTATAGTTGGAAAAGTCATATGAACAAACCTGGAAAAGTTGATGTATAGGATACTACTCTCCACCATGAATTTTGCAGATAAAAAGTATACATGGGAGGAGTTTTACGACTACATAAGAATAATACATGATACATAAAAAGAGGGTCAACGAAAAGAGGCTGTTGGAGTTTTTGAAGGTTTAGCTTGCCTTCTATACTACGTGAGTTTTGATATGAGACTCCGAATTAAAATATCTTTTTCCTTCGCTTTTAAGAAGCTGGTCAATTTTTCCATATCATCAAATTCTTTCATTTCTTTTTGTCATGAGAACTCTCCAGAAGAAATTAATTACTCCAATATTTAGATGGCTCGGGTGGAAATTGGCTTTTCTAATTGGTGGATTATTTCTTCTCATACTTTTATTTACACAAATAAATCACTTCACAAAATTTGGAGATATCTTTTCATAATTATATCTTTTAACCTCGTACTTGTTTCCTCTCGCATCAGACGATTCCTTTTTCTGTGCACACAAACTGAAGAAACACTGAACAAGTGGTTCTGCCATTTCATGTTGTGCTCTGGCTATGATTGCAATGAGTCAAATCAGTACAAGCCTTCGAAAAGCAAATTTTATTTCTCACCGTCTTCATCTTGTTTATGAAACTGCGCGGAAGGATTCATCACTTGGCTTTAGGGATTTGACATATATTTAGTTTATTTTAAAAAAAATGTTAAAAATATAATGAAATATTAATTTATATTTCAAAATAACATTGGAAAATGAATTTAAAAAATTAATTTTATTTATATAACTAATTGTATTTATTTTTCAAATGTAAATGTCTTTTTAAAAGTTATGTGAATCTCATATTTAAAATTAATATATTTAAAAAAATATTAAAAGATTTTATTTTCTTAAAATTAATTCCAAAAAAATTTAAAAAGTACTTAAGTACACAGGTAAAATTGGGCGAAATTGATTTTGATGATAGAAAATGTGATAAGTAGTTGACCCACAAAAAAGTTATATAATTTTATTATAAAATATAACTGTAAAAGTCTCTTTAACTGCACGAATCACCTAATTACTAAATAAAAAATGCCATTTTTTGAACAATAATCTTTGACTATTTATAAATTTTTAAAAATATATAGTATTTTAAAAATAATTGTTTAGATAATAAAAAAAATATTACCATATGTTTCTAATTTTTAAATAAATACAAATAGAAAACCAACAAAAATTTTCAGGAGCAAATATTAAATTTAGCCTCAATTGATGGTTTGTTGATTTATCTACTGTTGTTTGTTTCTCGTGACTTTATTTTTCTCGATCATATAACAGTTTTTTTTATAATAACAAATAAATCTTTATGAATGTTAACAATAAAACATTTTATCTCTAAGCGTATTCTAAGTTGGTAGGCAATAAATTATTTTTATAGTCAAACATTGAAGAGGCGGTTTTTCTCAAAAATAAATTTTTTCACACATAAAGAATTGTATCTTAGAAAATTTCAAATAATTTCAACTCATACCAAACATATGTTAATAAATGTAATATAAAATATATAGTTAAATGATAATGTAAAAGTATTAAAATTAAATCTATACAAAGTAAAGTGTTATATTAAGATTTTAGCTATTCCAAGGTGAAATCATATTAAATCATTGCCCATAAGAGTGCGTTTGATGTATATTAAGAACAAACACAATAAAAACACAGTATAAATAACCTAGTCTCAACATAGTTTTTTTTTTTTTTGCTGTTTAGTCTCAACATAGTTTCACGTTTTACTTGTTATTTGGTAATGGATACACAAAACCAGTTAGTAGGTGAGTAGAAAATTTTCTGAAGGTCACAATTTCATTTCTTAATAGGAAAAATATTATACTCACATAGAACCGAGGAAAAAAAGACATATAAAAGGGTCGGGGAGAGAGGACTTGTGAAAGGCCATCAAGAGAGGACTTGTGAAAGGCCATCAAGATAGGAAAAAGGATTTGATAATTTTGGCTTTTTGGTTGAGCTGTGCATGGAATTTTTTTTTAATGCATGAAATTTTAATTTTTTTTTACACGCGTTATACCTACAATCATTTATATATTATTTTTATATTTTCTTTATTACATCATTAATTATATTGCACATTTTTTTTCTTCTTCATCTCTTTTTGTTGTACAAGTAGTTTTCTTTTAATTTTATTTAATTAGTGATAACTTTTGTTTTGTATTTCATCTTTTATTTTGTCACATCTTTTGATAGTTTATACAATTAAAATGTGAAAGAAATATTTTTATGTTGTTTAATGTTTTAGTTTAAGCATATCAAACCTACCCAATAAATGAAGTTGCACGCGTCAAACTTGGGAATAGTTTACTAATTTGTTGTGTTCCTCCTTCATTTATTGCACTAGCTAGCACAAATGTGCTGTTCAACTTGCAGATCTTATCTCGTAAAATTATTGTGCATTATCTCAAGATACTATAATCCATCCTCATTAATGATGGATTGTTATTTATATTTAATTTAATAACAACTCTATAACTGAGGTTGATAGTGTCTCCAAATTCTTCCTAACTTCAGTGTTTAGGCGTATTCAGGGAACAACAAATAACTGGGAAACAAAATCTATCTATTTTTCTTTCAAATCCAATTTACAGATATGGCGAATGAAAATTGGAAATAGAGGATTCACCTGGGAACCATTTTCTCATGTTCTTCTGCTTTTTTGTCTAATTTGCAGTATCTACTTGGGGCTTTGCCATTGGAACCATCTAGTACCTTAATGGACTGTATGAAAATCAAGTTTCCAAAAAGTATTTGATATTGTTTGTTTGATATTTACTATGATTGAAATTAAGTGAAAAAAATTATAAATTCAACATATAATTAAATGTAGCCGAATTCTGGGTATATTTATCACCAAACATTTCTTTATTTAAATGATTAAACAGTAATAGTTTTCTTTAATATTATATTGCTTATTTTAGTAATCCGTATCGTCAATAATTTATTAATATAAACTGATAGTTCAAAAGGTAATTTTTGTAATACAAAATGAATGTTTTTATTTTCTGCAATGTATATTATACTTTTTTTAATCGTATATTATGATAATATAATGTATATCATTGCAATCACTATTTAATTAGTCAAAGGCTTGAACTTCAAACCACATTTTGTCCTTTTACCTAACCCTAGTATCCCACATGGGAGAAAAAGAAAACGTCAGCTATTAATGTTTATCAATTATCAGGATCAAGGTTCATGCATGACAAAAGAGTCACTTTCACAAACAAAATTATAGTGGAGAATCTTGCAAACAAAATAATGAAGGAGCCCACAGTGATATTCATTTATAATTATGGTATGCATTGTCTGTTTGGTGAAATGCCTGAGTGAAAATGATAGAATCTCTCTCATTATCTTTACAGCTTCTAAACCAGGTTCAGCTTATCTAACCAACTAACATAATTTAAAATATCTGGTACATTTCAAAACAACAATTAATAATAACCTTATCTCAGGTGATATCGACTATAAGAATCATATAATAATAATATCATTAGAATAAAAAATTAAAACTTCTGGAATATTATTAACTATGAAATTTTCATTTTATAATTTCTTTTTACATCTCTCTTGATTTTCCTCTATTTTTACATGGCAAAAAATCATCCAATATATCTACTGTTTTTATTGACTTTTTGTACGCTTCCAACTCTTCGTAACTGTTTTTCTATCATCTTTACTTCGAAAAGTGCGTTTTAGATACCATTATTTTGTATTCTTTTGTTTTTGTATGACTATATCTGCTTATTTTATGTTACTGCCGCTTTATTCTCTACCATAAAAGTATAGTCGGTCATATAAAATTTTCTTTAAGTTTAGTAGGTTCTTTGTGGTCATAATTCAATGTCTTTTTTCATTTTGAACACTTCACTTGTTTTTGCGTGTGTCATGCTTCTTCATTAATTTTTTCATTATTTTATAAATTCATTTTCAAATATGCATGTAAGCTTAGAAACATATGGAATAACATTTTCAATATTTATCTCCAAGTCATTTCTACTTGCTAAAATTGAAATGTATACACCTATTAATCATGCGAAAATCTTAAGATTTTAATTTCTCTTTCCCAAGTTCAAATTTAAAGTCAACCTAATTAGATCTCCACAATCTTAAACAATATTCTCTTATAGGTAATAATGAATATGTATAAACATGCAAATAGTGAACATTATTAGTTTATCACACTAATAAGCAGAATGGCAAACACATGGTAGATAAAATAAATAAAAAAAAATATACCCATCTTGATCCGCTTGAGAAAAACCTTTGTTAAGAAAGATTCTTTCAAAGAGCAGCCAAGTGGTAGTTTTCCATCTTGATATGTATGGCATGAACATGTATGAAACAAGGAAATGCCACCAAGAGTCCACACGTCGAGATACGTTGGGCGAAAAGGCCAACCACCACCCACCAATACATGATAAAATTTATTGATCTTTTGACCTAACTTGCTATGGTTTGGTTTCCAAAATCTACGTGGAATTTGCTTTTCTTGTTTGTATATATCCCTCTCTGCAATTTGTTGAGAATCCTGTGAATATGATGGAACATGTACAGGAGACAAATTTATATAATAATATTTAATCTCAAATTGGTTGCTGAGGTTATGGACACTTAAAAAAAAAATCTTCTTGAGATTATATTCTTCTAATTAGAGGTTATGTTTTGTTGATCAAATACATCTAGGTCCCACTTTCTCACTTTTTTTTTTCAAAATCTTGCTAAAATGTACTCTAACATATTGACTAAAGTTATTTAACATATTTTATTAAGGTTAAATTAATTTTTTTTTTATTTCTATACTAAATAAAAATTTTCAATTAGGTCTTCATATGAAAAACATTTACATATTTATCTTTATTTGAAAAAATGTTAATGAACTAGTATTTACCATATATTTTAAAATGTGTTTGAATCCGCACTTGAATGACCTTAATTAGTTTAAATTTAAGAATAGTCAAACATAATTTTTCTATTGAAAATGATATTTGAAATTATATTGAATTTCATATTTTAGAATCAAGTTTCGTTAAAAATGTTAGAAATTAATTTTTGTTCCACGTATATCTTACAATTCCAATCTCATGTATACCCTTCTTCATTTTGCACATGATTTCGATCACAGCTGCATTGGGATCGCAACAGTAACGTGAACCACAGCTGCATGATTTCAATCACGGGGCTTTCATATAATGAACTAAACAGCAAAGACAGCTAAATAATTTCAGCTAGTTAGAGAAAATTTCAGCATAACAGTAATTATTAAGAAAAATAATATTTGTCTTCCGTCTCGCATTTCGGGCAAAACAAATCCGCAAGAGCAGAAAATAAAACTTAACTATTTAATTTTATGTAAAAAATATTGTAAACCTAACTATTTAATTTTTACTTATATATATATATACACTAGTATTTTAACTAAATATTTATTTTATATAACTAAATTAATAATAAATAAATATTTTTGAAAATATAAATTATATAATAAATAAATATTTTAAACACAAATTATATTTTAAATTTAAATTTACCACTATTCTTATCACTTTACTATTACATTTATCACCATCTTTGTTACCTCAACTGACATTACCACTATCACTATCACCATGCATGTGGTGATGGTGGTGGTGGTAGTTGTGGTGAAATGACAATGACACTAACAACGATAACATTGATAGTCTTGTAAAAAATATTTTTAATTAAACTTTAATTTTAATAATTTATTATTTTTAATTTTGATAAAAAAATAATAATAATATTTTTCATATAAACAAATGTTTGTACAAGAGTTGCTTCTTATCTATATCGATACTAAGATAATGAAGAATTTAATGACTATACATTGTTAATGTAACTATGAACAGATAAAAATCATCGTTAAATATGATTTTTAAAATAATTATTATAAAAATTCATAAACTTATCCTATTATATAAAACATGCCTACATATTTTATTTATATATATATATAAACTTTAAAATTCATATATTTAAAATAATTTTATTGCAAATTTCTAAACATGATACTAATATATGTCATCCAAACAAAAATTATGTTATTGCATAGTCGTTACTTAAAATCAATTCTTTAAAATTATATCCTCCTAAATTTTAGAATTTATTGTTTCTTACTTTAAATGCAGGCAGTAAATTTCTCACTATTTTTTTTAATACATTAATTTTTTAAAATTTACACTTTGACCTACTTAAATTTTAGAAAATTTCTAAATAGATCCTAACCATAATAAAATTACAAAGGTAGACAAAAATTCTATAAAGAAAGCATAGAAAACTTCTGATAATTCAGATATACTTTGAGCCTAGAAAATTAAAATCTAAAGTTCTCAAATATTGCAAATAAAGAAGCACCTTAAGCAAGTAGCTCAACTTAAAGACCTTAAAATCACCTCAATTAGAAAGTTTATTTAGGAAAAATTTAGAAGCCTTAATTACAAATTAAGGCAATTACGGAGAATAACATAATTCCTAACTATCTGATTAAACTTGTCCCACTTGATTTTAATCAAACTAAATTAACTAAACTTAATTTTAATTAATAAAATAATTAAAAATAATTAGGCTTAATTAACAAAACCAGAAATACAATTGTTAAATTTAGATTAAACACATTAGAACACAACTAGTTTACTTAAATATAAGTCTAAAATCACTTTAAACCAATCTCTAAACATCCCAATATATATATATATATATATATATATATATATATATATATATATATATATATATATATATATATATATAACTTTTACCACATTTAAAAATATATAAAAATATAAAAAAAATTATTACCTATTAATTTTGATAATATTATAACAAATATTATATTTAAACTATGTCATAAAATATGATTAATAATACTTTATATTTATTAAAAATTATATAAAAATATTATTGATAAAACAATATCAATAATATTTTTATAAAATAATACATGTAGTAGGAGTGTAATCCTAATCCTAATTATGTTTCCAGATTTCTTAGCGATTATACGGTGGAATAAGAGGTAAAAGATAGCAAAGCTACTGCATAACCATGGTTGGGCAGTGCATTGTACTTGGATAAATTTCTAGAAGTTCAAATTGCAAATAAACAATTATTTTATCCAATTATTATATGGTTTTCGGTTGCACTTGTATGCACTCATTTATAATGTATGCCTGTAATAATTGTGGAAGTAAGGGCACAGTGTTTTTTTTTTTGCAGGTTTCTCGAGATCTTTCTCTTCATTGCGGAGGTCGAGGAATCTGCACAAATTCAGAAAAAAAATCGCTTGGTGACTACATAATTATTAATTTTCCTTTAAATTCTTTTTTCTCCCTTTTGTATGGATATTTTTTCATGAACTAGAGAACTTGGCGTTGTTTTTCTCCCTATTCTGATTTCCTCAGGATAGATAAAAGAATGAATTAGTGATCTCAAAAGTTTTTTTATTTAAACAAACAAATCTATTAAATTTTATAAACAAATGAAAAAATTAAAGCAACAATGCCTTACTAGTTGCTCTTTGTATATGCACTATATTGATATACCTGCACGACAAACTATCAAAACGTACCGAAAAAGTCCCAAAAGATTAGTTTAACGCTTTTGAATTATTTACATTAAAAGGCATATTGTTTTTATTTTTGAAAAAAAAAAATGTAATTTCTAAGCATAAAAAAGTATTCAATGTTGTAAAGGATATTTTTCTCTTCTTGAAAGAAGAAAAACAAAGCAAAGCATTAATATTTATAATAGAGAATGGAAGAAGTAAATATCAACTACGGAAGGTTATGATTGAAAGTTATTAAATGTTTACACGATTACTTAAAAAGTTATATAATTTTATAATTTAATCCAAACCATTCATGTATGATGGTTTAGGGTTTAAGGTTTAGAGTTTTGGGTTTATGATTTAGGATTTAGGATTTAGGATTTGTGATTTATGGTTTATGGTTCAGGATTTTAGGTCTCGGGTTTAGCATTTAGAGTTTTGAGTTTCGGGTTTAGGATTTAGGGATTGAGTTAAACTCTATATATCCATTTGTAAGACAAAGTAGTTAGATGACATTACTCCTTATATATTTCTAAGTGAAATTGGTTGAAATATGGAAAGACTTTGTGTTTTAAAAATACTTAGTTAATTACTTGAAGAAACAAGTCAAAGAATACTTGTGTGAGCCTAAAGATACTTGATGTAAACAATACTTGTAATTGTGTTTTAGTTAGCAGAATCTTGGTGGAGTACCAAGAATTGGACATAGTTTTGGATTTGAGACCAACCAATATAAAAATCATTATTTTTTAATCTTTTTACATCTCCTTATATTGTTTTTTAAGATCTTGTTTTGAAAAGTATTTTATGTGAAACTAATATTTATCACCTTCCTTTTAAAACAAGAGTTTATATATGATTTTTAGTACTATTTGTCATTGAATCTATTATTTGTAAACGGATTTGCAAAAAATTTAAAACACAATTCAACCTTATTTATTGTGTTTTCTTATTTTCTACACCTAATTTCTCACATTCTTTTTCTTTTTCTTGTTTTGGCATTAAAGTATTAATATGTATTCTAACTAACTCTAGGTATTGTTCATGTCTAACCTATTTCGTAGCTCGAACCCATGATTCCTCTATAATCATTGGTCTTGCTTCAACTAAAGATAATGTGAAAGAATTCCTTTTCTTATGGATTCGGTAATAATGCGAAGTTGTATGTCTTCAGACAAGTTTGGAATCAAGACAATTTCGTTGTAAAATCTTTCTAAAAAACTTTTCAACAATTCACTCGAACATTGAACTATTTTTTTGCTAGAGTGTGTATCTCTTAGGGTCTTTCTTCGAATGATAAATCTTCTTACAAATGCAGTGGTGAGATCCTCCCAATTGCTAATTGTCATTGGAGGCAAAGATCATAATCAACTCATAGTTTCTCCTCTCAAAGGTATAGGAAAAGCTTGACATATTATAACATTAAGAACTTCTATAAATAATATTTCATTCAGGAGATGAATTATATACCTATCAATGATATTTATTGTTGCTACATGGTCTACGAATCAATGTTGGAATGTTGCAACTCTAAACCTTGCTACCAAAGTATGATACGAGTAATGAATTTACCCTTTTATGGATTTTGGTATACTATGTAGTTACACGTCGACTTTGGGCAATACTATATTGTGGTTCGTTGTTCTGAGCAACGTCGATTTTGGGCAATACTATATTGTGGTTCGTTGTTATGAGCATTTTGATTGTAACATTCTAAAATTTTAAAATAATTTATTTATATATTTTATTCAATTAGTAAAAAGATTATGTTGCTATGAAGTTTGAAATAAAAAATTGTTATAATAAATTATTAAAATTATTTAATATTTATAAAGGAAAATAAAAGAAAAGTTAACAAAAATATATAATAAAAAGAAAGGGATTTACGTGGGTATTCCACGTTCACTTTAGCAAAATTCAAGAAGAGAATTACAAACGTGGGTGTATTTGAATTTAAATAGTAAATAGTTTCTAATAAAATAAAATAAAATAAATAGTAAATAGGAAAATACTAGGTTACATGCACAAAGACTAAGAAAAGAAAGAAACTAAAAGAAGAATTTAGAAAGTGTCATCAAATGATAGGAACAAAAGATATAATATCAATCAACTTTAAATTAAGGTAAGTAAAATAACATTCTTTTCAAAATCATCCATGGTATATTTCTAGATGAAAGTAATTTTTAAGGGTTCTTATTATGAAGAATTTAGGGTTAATGACATTTTAAATTTTATGATTGGATTGTATTTGATTGTTCATAGAAGTTGGATATAATTTCTAAATGTATAAATAAGTTTGATGTTGTTCTTGAATATTTTTATAAATTTTCGTAATGGATTTCAACTACTTGTTGTGCAAAATATGATTGATCTGGGGGAGAATTGATCCTTGTGTACGATTGTAACAAGGGAACACATCATGTCAAATTGTTTTTTTGAACCGAAACATATATGTATTGCAACAATGAAAAGTTGCATTGGCTCGTATATGCTAATATATCTATATATTAGATGCTTATATATTAGATATATATTAGGTGTTATGTTATATATATGTGTGTGTGCGTTAGATACTTATATATTTACATAGGTTTATTTATATACCCATATGATTTATTGTTTCCTATTATTAATTAAAGTTACGATATTATAATGTTGTTATGGTTTGGATATAATGCATGTTGTATGAGTTGGTCATTACCTTTTGAAAATGAATGACGAGATATATTTTGTTCTAATAGTAAAATGTGAGATATCATCATGGGGATTAGTTACAATTTTGCTAAGTGTATCTACATATGGGATGAGATATGAGAACCTCCATTTGGGATAGAGAAGACAATAAGACATCATTACATATATATGAGCTCATAAATTTTAGTGAATATATGATTCATAGTGAGTCTATGACTCATTGATTTTGGGAATCAAAAGATAAGGATTCATGGTAAGACTATGACTCATACTGATTTTGGAAATCAACAAGATAAGTGAATATGAAAATCACATAGGTTTTGGGAACTAAAGAGTCAAGTTAAGTGATTCAAAGAATCATGATTGTGACTGTAATTATTTTTAGATTTAGAAGTCTTACTTGTAACTCTTATTATGTGACTAGATGAGGATATCATATTATTATTTAAATTATATGTGCTCTTATTATAAGGAAAATTTACTTGGGATTAGTAGGTACCTTTGTTGAATTTTTTGGTTAATGCTCTAGTTAAGAGCAACACTATTTTTGAACTTTTTAAACCTATTTTATTCACCGAGATTATTAAATTTCATTAAAAGTGTTATTTTCAACATACAAGACCAACATAATTGAGACTGGAGAAGTTTGAAGATTTAACTCCTTAGTTTTTTTTTTTTTTACTTTTTAGCTTGATTAGTTTTTCCTCCTTTTATACAAGAGATCGACAATGGCTACTTGAATTGTTATTTCTACTGTTCATTTTGGTTGTGTTTTTGTGTCCATATTTGATAATAGTGCTTTCATTTACTTAAGGATTTATTATTACGATTTTAATATTATAGAGATATTATTTTAGACTGTTCTACTTGTTTAAAGTTGTAGTTGTAAGTATTTTAAAAATATAGTTAATATGGGTTGTTATAGTAATGAAGAGCGTTACAATAATATTGTGATAATGTTTGCTACAACTATCAAATTCACTACTTAAGGTTATTTTGAAGATAATTAAACCCACGAGCTTTTCGTAGTTCTCTTATTTTCTTTTCAAAATGTTCCAACCCTTCATCTCTAGGATCTCAAACTCTATTTCCTTCTTGATCCATATTGTTCAATTGCAGTATTGGTGAAAAACTCCTAGGTGGGCCACATTATGGTCTATTATTGTTGTTTTTTTAAGTCTAGGGTGGCATCTCAAACATAAACTTTCGACATATGTTTGTAGCTTGAACTTAAGTTGTTTGCTTTCTTCTAGTGTTAACCATGTTTGGTGGGAATTTATAGTTTCTCACAGATAATGCTAATGTTTAGTCTGAAATATAAAAGGTGTTGAGTCAAACATTAAGTGCTGGAAGGTCTTGATCAAAAGGTCTGAGTTTTTAAGTTGAACTAGATGAAATTCAATATTCATGACTTTAACTTGTGTGAACAATGTTGAGGAAAACTTGCAAAGGCCTTTGATACTTAAGTTAGCGATGGTCCCATAACAAGAAATATTTTAATAAGTATGTGTACTTGTAACAATAGCATATGGGGTATATATAGGTGTTAGACCAAGGTTTTAGTGCCACGGGACCTAAGGCTTTTACAAGTATTTATTTATCTCATATTAGTAATTTTAGTATTAAATGAACTTTGTGCTTTGTTCTTTTATACGGACTAGGAATTGCAAATGAATTAGGCTTTAGCTTAGTTCGTAACAAACTTAAACTTGCCAACAAATTAGAATGAATTGGACTTCAACCAAGTCTATAACAAAAAAGAAATGTTAGTGGAATAAATCTTGTAAACTTAAACCTCCCACAGACCCACCCATGCATCATTCTAAAACTTGTTGCTTTCAACATAACCAAGTTTCTTGTTCACTCATGTCTAGAAACATCTAATATCACAAATATCTCTCACCAAGTTGAAAAGTTGTGAGAATTTCATGTTGTTGAAGTTTGTAGAGTGGATCCAATAGGAAAATGTTAGTTAGGCAAGAGAAATAGTATTGTTTAAAAGATTCAAACCAATTGGTCAACCTCTTCACCCTTATATACCTTTCTATTTATCTTCATTGGCTCGAGGACTTTTTCTCTAGCACATGTGTTATTTGTATTGGCATGGTTAGAATGTTGGTTTCCATATCTAAGTGTAGCTACTTTGTACCAAAAGACGTTGGATCCCTTAAAGCTCTCTATTTCAAATTCCTTAATATTCTTATCTTAAACAATTTAAGGTTTTAGTTCG
Source organism: Mucuna pruriens (assembly GCA_025330945.1). NCBI lineage: Eukaryota > Viridiplantae > Streptophyta > Magnoliopsida > Fabales > Fabaceae > Mucuna > Mucuna pruriens. Next base: position 2,784,643 of record JAENHJ010000197.1, read on the forward strand.
CAATCCACCATAACACTTGGATTTGCACACATTTTCCCATTTAAGGAAAAGTAAATAATATAATGGGGTTAAGCAATATTGATTTGCTGAAAGAGATTCTTCCGCCAAAAGAGGGATACTCTATGAAGAGTCTACATTTCATAGTGTCAATGCTTGGGTTCCAAGTTTGGGTGTGCATTACATTAGGAGATCCTAGTTTTTGTTAAGTAATCGATTAATTCAAAAAAGAAATTCTTCATATCAACTTAAACTGAGTTGCTCTATGTGAAAACTTATTTTCAAACCAGAGACAAGTTCAAAACTAATTTGATGGTTTATTGGTTTTTCTAACTCACTTTTTCAACTACTAATGTGATGTGAATATGGACAAGCAAGTAGAGGACATTCAATAGGGTATTAAGAATAAGAAGAACATTGCACTTCAAGGTCCCATGACAAGGGGTAAGATGAGGAGAATACAAGAGGAAGTGTAGAAGGAGTTGGGTCTCTTTCAAGGCTAAAGAAGGCCCAATGATGGCCCAACATTGTATACTTTGTTTGGTTGGCAAGTTGGCCTTGTATATTACCTTGTAGGACATATATAATATGTATTTTTATTGTAGAATACTTGTATCTCATTTTGATAATGTGCGTTTTTACAGTCGTTTTACGCGCTTGTCAAATAACTAAAGCTAACTATAGCATAGCTAACCCTAGGTCATTCTTCTCGAGGACACAGTGCGTCAATTGTGTATTTCTATGCATGGCAAACGGGAACCGAATTCTAAGTGCAGGATACTGACTCACCTCGGCAGAGACTCGGCCGAATTGATCTCGGCAGATGATGAAACTTAGTCTCGATTGAGTACACCAGACGCCTTCTGAGATTGAAGGACCCTGTCTCGGACTCGAAAAGCAGTAAATGAGGGGGATGATTCAGGCTGCAGATTAACTATAAACAGAAATTGAAATTACTAATACGCTGAATACTACTTCTAAGACTAATATTACTACTGTGTCCATGTTCAGTCCCAATATCCAAGGTTTTTCTGGTTCATTTACTCTGAATTTACAGTTCATATCAGCCTCTAGCAGTCTTATGGCAATCGCCACAGGTCCGTCTCATGCCATACTGAGGATTTACACAATCATTACCTCATCTGTTGGTAGAGATTAAGTTCAAGCTGATTTTAGGTTCCCTATTAACAATCGTTAAATGATTACCTACTGAAGTAGTTAAACCAGTCCCAATCGGCTTAGTTTAACATTGTTCAATTACCAGATGCAATCGCAACACAGCAATGGAATTTAAACATCAGGAATGCAATGGAGTTTAGAATTCAGAAATCGCTCATAATATTGAAAGTAAAATACAAACACAGGGCTTGGATTCGGTGGCTCGAGTCTTAAAGTAACGATCGCCATGGATGGCGGTGATGGTTCACTTACCTAGCTAGGAGTTAAGGTTCGGATCCACCAGAGTGCGTTGGAACTCCAATCGGTCTCCTCTCGATGATCTTCTGGCTTCTCGGTCCTTAGCTTACATTTCCTCAATCGAGGGAAATGCCATTGAAAGCTAACCGATTCACCACCAGTGAGTGGAAAGAGAAATTGAGGGAAGAAGAGTATGGGCGTAGGGAAAGTTTTGAATGCCAAAAGCCCCTATTCTATCAGAGTTCCGTCTATTTATACAAGGTCGGGCACAGCTAACGATGCTAACAGAATTACAAGCGAAATTCCTATTCTACCCTTGCTGTTGCTTGCGTCGCAAGTTACTCTAGGAGGTGACGTGGAGCGTGAGTTGGCATCCAGGTGGTTCTTATATTGCTGACGTGGGATGCTACCTAGATCAACATGCTGATTGTGCTCCTGGCTGAGCTGACCGAGTCGGCATCCTGGCCAAGATGGTCTCGGCCTGGGCTTTGTGTGAACCTGCAATGAAGAGATAGTTAGCTAAAAGCCTTGAATAAGTACAGATTGTGTTTTGTTCTAGTCTTAGGCTATTAATCTGGATCTTTAGCTAACAGTCCTCTTTTGAGTTTGTAAGCTGCTCAGTGGTACTCCCTTGGGTCCACTTAAGCTGTACATTTGATGACTCATCAAACCCCCACACTTGGCTTTTGCACTCTGGGCAAAATATGTGACTTAAACAAGGGGATTTTTCAGTAGAAGACTCGTCTGTTCGACTTCCTCAAACCGACTATACTGAGTCGGCCTCTCTTCATCCAGGGTTAGAACGCAGCATACCACGGGAGGCTACTTCCCTTGGTTCTTAGGGGTCTTTATGGCTTTAATGGGAAGAGGTGTCTTGAGTGACAACTTTTGCTAATGCCCGACTTTCTCACTTCTCTCGGGTGTCTGGCCGTGTTTACACTCAGCATTGCATGGAATTAGTGTTGCCGTATCTTTGACAGAGCTCTTCTTCTTACATCTGCAACACACAACAGTTATGATCACTAGGACTTTTATGGCTTGTAGCGAGGTCAAGGTTACGGGTTGGATGGGTGTAAGAGAACTGGTTTAAGAACCCATGGGGAGGAGAGGAGCAATGGGGAGTGAGTGTAACCAGTAGGAGGGTAGTCCTGGTTGCTGAGGTCTCTTTTGAGCTTTATTTACTCGCTGCCTTTTTTTTTTTTTTTTTTTCGCGCTTTCCGCGCTCTTTCTTTCCTCTGCTTATGCAGCTTGCTGATTTGTGTACCTCAGCTCATTTATTTCGGCTGCCTGCTTTGTTTTTGTTTTCATATACTTCTTTTCTTTCTTCTCTTTTCCTGTTTTCTCTTCTTCGCACTTTTGGCAGTTTTTCTGACGGATTCTGCTCCCTAGACTTCCCTCACACTTGATTTTAACTCACTCCCAGGACAATTCCAAGGCTCCTCGACTTCCCGAGGGTGAGGTAAGATAATGGTTTTTTCTGGCCTCGGCTTGTAGTGAGGTGTAAGAAAAAATGGTCACATGAGGCTCAAAGGGGGTGACAAGGGTCAGCTTGTTTTGGGTAGCTTATTTGGCTCTGGGCTCTTAAGAAACATGGCCTAGATCATTTCATTCCTGCATGTGTACAATAGTTGTATCCAGAGAGTTAAGGCAAAAATTCAGTACACAATTATCATGCTTTGCAAAAATCACTCAGAAAGAAGGGAGGCAGCCATGTTTCTGGCCGTCTTTATTGAAGGCTCAAATTCTCGCCTGGCTGATCTGTTTCTTCATTCTGAAGGTTCCCGCTTCCCAATTCTGCCACTTACCGCCTAGGATCCGAAGGTTTGGTTCCCTGTAGGTAAGGAGAGTTCCTTTGGGGATGAAGAGGTTCCTACTGCTGATTCGCCAGTCTTTCGGATTCAACAAGAGATCTCTCTTCTGCTATTTCGGCTGTGGTGGAGTGGACTCGGAAGTGGTGGAAACTGGTGGAACTCTATTATTGAAATGAAATTCTGAATGGAAGAGAAAGGAAATATTAGAAGTTTAAAAGAAGGAACAGAGAAAGAGGAGGGCAGATATGGTGGGAGTGATCCGGCTCTCCCCCACACTTAGTCTCGGCATTGTCCTCAATGCTTAGATCGAGAGGGGTGGCTGAGTCGGCCTATGCTGCCATCTGGCGGAGTCGGCTTGACCAAGGAAATATTCTCCATGTTTTCTCTTGTCGGTCGTTGGACCTTCGAGGAATGGTTTAACTTGGTGCCCGTTGACCTGAAAAGGTGCGATTGGTATGTTCTTCCTGCTGCACTGCACCATGGGAAATACGTTAGTAATAACAAAAGGTCCATCCCATCTGGACCTGAGCTTACCTGCTATGAGTTTTAATCGTGAATTGAACAACAACACTTTTTGGCCAATGTGGAGATCTTTTCTCGGGATCGATCATCATGGAATTTTTTACCTTTTGCTTGTAGATCCTAGCATTTTCATAGGCTTCTAAGCGAAGTTCATCAAGTTCTTGAAGTTGGAACTTCCTATGTTCTCTGCTTGGTCATAAGCCATGTTGCATTGCTTGACCCAGTAAGCTTTGTGCTCGAGCTCTGGGTAGATGACAAGCTTTGCGAAAACAACTTCGGTATGGTGACATTAGGAGGTGTTCGATATGCTGTCCTATGTGCCCATAAAGCGTCCTCGAGGAGTCTGCTCAGTCCTTCCTGCTGGGATTTGTCATCTTTTGCAGTGTATGCTTGATTTCCTGTTAAACACCTCGGCTTGCCCATTAGTCTAGGGGGTGGTATCTTTGTGGCTATCCTGTGTGCCACTCCATATTTTTGAAGAAGGGAAGCCATAGCTCTATTACGTGAAGTGACTCCCCTGGTCACCGATGAGCGCCTTTGGAACCCCGAACCTGCAAAAATGTTGGACTTCGGAAGTCCACTACTACTTTGGCATCATTGGTTCGGGTGGGGATGGCTTCTACCCATCTTGATACATAATCAACGGCAAGCAGGATGTATGAATAGCCATTGGAGATTGGGAATGGTCCCATAAAATCTATGCCCCAAACGTCAAAGACTTCAGAATAGGATGGCTCTTTGGGGCATTTCATGCCTTTGACTCGAGGCCATCCCCGCTTTTTTGGCATCTGTCGCGGTGGAGACGAATTTATGAAGCGTCTCGGAAAATGGAAGGCCAATAGAGGCCGCAATCAAGCACTTTCCTGGCAGTCCGAGATGAGCCGTAGTGGCCTCCTCCGGGGGCGAGTGATGAGATGAAGGACCGACTTGATCTCGGTCTCGGGAATGCACTGCGGATGATCTTATCATTGCATAATCTCCATAGATAGGGGTCATCCCATACATAATACTTAGCATCACTACGGATCTTTTCCTTGTAGGTTCGAGATGCCATGGGTGGAAATTGAGATGTAGCTACGAAGTTACAAATATCTGCAAACCATGGTGGAGCCGACTGGATGTGCAAGAGTTGCTCATCAGGGAACTCGTCTCGGATGGGTGGTTGTTCACTCTCTCCTTCAATCACCTTAGGTGGTCTGCTACAGCATTCTCGGCACCTCTCTTGTCTCGATTTTCTGGTCAAATTCCTGGAGAAGAAGCATCCACGGATCAGTCTCGGCTTTGCATCCGGCTTCTTCAACAATTGGTACTTTAAACGGCGTGGTCGAAGAATACAATTATTTTAGAACCGAGAAGGTAAGAACGGAACTTGTCCAAGGCAAACACGATTGCTAGAAGTTCCTTCTCGGTTGTTGTGTAGTTTTTTTGGGCGAGTCCATGGTTCTGGGACGATATGCGATAACATGCGCTGGTTGGCCGACTTCGTGCTCTCTGGCGAGAACAGCTCTCCCAGAGCCGAATTAGATGCGTCGCACATGAGTTCAAATGGCAGGTCGGCTTGGTGCTTGCGGGGATGGAGTGCGGACGTAAGTTTATTCTTTAGCTCCTGAAATGCCATAATGCGGGGGTTGGTCAAAATTGAAATGCACGTCATACGTAGGAGTTTGGACAGAGGCAGAGCCAATTTGCTGAAGTCCTTGATGAATCTTCTATAGAATCCTGCATGTCCTAGAAATGGCGAACTTCCCCGCACGGAGAGGTGGGGTTTGGAAGTGAAGAGATTATGTCTATTTTCGCCTTGTCCACTTCGATGCCCTTTGGAGACTAGGTGTCCCAATACTATTCCTCGGTCACCATGAAATGACATTTTTCAAAATTTAGAACCAGATTCGTTTCAAGTGCATCTCTTCAAACACCTTGGACAGGTTGTTCAGGCATGCTTCAAAGGAGTCGGCATAAACCGTGAAGTCATCCATGAACACTTCCATGCACTCCTGTAACAAGTCCGAGAATATGCTCATCATGCAGCGTTGGAATGTACTCGGAGCATTGCATAGGCCGAATGGCATTCTAGTGTATGCGAATGTGCCAAAGGGGCATGTGAAGGTGGTTTTATGCTGATCTTCAGGTGCTATGTGTATTTGCATGTATCCTGAAAATCCATCCAGGAAGCGATAATGGGATTTCCTGCTATTTTTTCTAGCATCTGATCAATGAAAGGCAAAGGAAAATGATCCTTGCGGGTTGCCTGATTTAGTTTTCTATAGTCGATGCACACCCGCCAGCTGTTCTGAATCCTCATAGGTACCAACTCGTCTTGTTGGTTTTTCGTGACGGTCATCCCATTTCTTTGGCACTACCTGCGCAGGACTCACCCATTGTCATGCGAGATAGGGTAAATGATGCCTGCAGCAAGTAGCTTTGTGACTTCTTTCTTGACTACATCTAGAATGGTAGGATTTAGTCTTCGTTGCTGTTGCCTTATGGGCTTAATATCTTCCTCCATTAGAATTCTGTGCATGCATATGGAGGGATTGATACTGGAAGGTCGAAAGTTTCCACCCAATTGCTGTTTGTGTTGCTGAGGACTCTAAAGCTTATCTTCTGCTTCCTGGGTGGAGGTTGCTTGCAATGATGACCGGGAGCTGTTGTTCACTGTCCAGGAAAAGCATATTTTAAATGGCTAGGCAATGGTTTTGACTCGTAGGTGGTGGAGATGGAGATTCTTGAGTTACGACTCTGGGTCCGATCTGGTCAGGCTTGTTCTTGGTTCGGCATCATGATTTAGTTATGGACTCGGCCTTGTCGTGTTCGGCCGACTTGGAAGGCTTGTTTTGACTTCGGTTGGGTAGAGTCGGCCTCGGCTCTCCTTATGGTTTCGGTCCCGAGTCGGGTGAGGAAATGAGCTCGGTCTGGTTACTGGCCGAGATGGTTTCGTGTTAAACCCGTGTTTGACTTCGTTGGCGAGTTGACTTTTGACCTTGCATGGACTCGGCCTTCTTCGCCGACTTCACTTCTATTTTGTGAATATAGTTGCCAGGTGTGCATGTATGAGCTTTCTAGCGGGCAACTTTTACCTCTGCATTGTTCTTGCTCTCAGGGGGCTTGGAATAGCAAACTTGGTTTATTAACTTAGTCAATTCTTCTTCAAACATCAAGTTGCTGATGTCGCTGTGATCTTCCTCAAAGGCTGGGGTCTCCAGTGCTTCCCGATGGTCAGCCTTCGAGCAGCTACTGGTGGCAGCAGTTCCAGCAAGATCTTCCACTCCCTCACTGCAGTTGTCCAGTTGGAAATATTCTTCCACTAATTCTTCCATGATATCTATACCAAAGAGTGAGTGGTCTTCGGTGGGGTGCTTCATGGCTTCAAAGATGTTGAACTGCACCATTGTGTCACCGAATTCCATAGAAAGCATTTCGGCATGTACGTCGATCTTCGTCCTTGCTGTCATTAAAAATGGTCTCCCCAATATCAATGTTGATCCTTTCTCTGATGACTCGTCCTCCATGTCGAGCACATAAAAATCAGCTGGAAAAATTAATTCATCCACTTGGACGAGGACATCTTCGAGAACTCCCAGGGGTTGCACGATACTTCTATTAGCAAGTTGTATGGTCATCCCCTGTGGGTTCTAGATCTCCAAGATTGAGGACCTGTAAGTTGATGCCGGCATGGCGTTGATTGGCCCCTAAGTCCAACATGGCATCAGCGAATGTGGAATCACCGATGGTGCATGGGACCGAGAAGATACCAGGGTCTCGGCATTTCTCTGGTAAGACCTGCGAAATTCCTTCAGTGGGGTGGTTCCTGGTTAAGCTTGAGACTACACCTCCAAATTCTCGATTCCCCTTCATCTTCCTTCTTTTGTGAACGCATAATTCCTTGAGGAACTTTGCGTATTTTGGGATTTGCTTAATAGCATCGAGAAGTGGAATGTTGATTTCCACCTTAGGAACATCTTATTTCGTCATCAGAATCTGGCTTCTTCGCCGAGACGGTTCGGGATGGAAATGGTAATGGGACCTTTGTCTGAGAGTGAGGCGGTGAGTCGGCTGTCGCTTTAGAGTCGGCTTCCTCTTGTTGCTGTGCCTGATGCTGGCTCTGTACAGGCTGAGGTAATTCTTTGCCGCTTCTGAGTATTACTGCGTTAGCATTCCCTCTCGGATTCGGAATGGATTGGGAGGGAAGGTTACTCGAGCCGGCTGACTGTAGTTCACTCACAGTGTTTGCCAGTTGACCTATTTGCATCTTGAGATCCTGGATGGTGGCGGTCATATTTTGCTGAAATTGTAAATTGCTGGAGCTCACTGACTGCTGAAATTCTATGTTGCTCGCTGCCAGCTGCTTCATTAAATCTTCTAGTGATGGAGAGTTATCTTGGGTAGGAGTTCTCTATTGCTGAGGTGGGAGGGACGATGTTGAGTATTGTGAACTCGGCTGCTGATAACTAGTTGTCCCATAGGGCACATTCGGCATGAATCCGGCTCTTTGAGCCGCATATGGTCCTGGCTGTGGATTAGGCCGGAATGGTTGTTTCCCATATGATTGGTTATCGAATTGCCGGTTCTGATAGGGTTGCTTCCCATATTGAAATCCTCCTACAGCTCCAACACTTTCGGTTTGGCTAGACTCGGTTTCTTGCAGAGTGGGGCACATATCGGTTGGATGTCTGTTGAGGTACATATGCCACAAACTTTTTTTGCCATGGCTGGATGATGTTGACTAACAGCCAGTTGTCTCACAGAGATGTCAGTTCGGTCAGCTGGTTCTCAGCCTTTGGTTGGAGGCTGCACCGATTTCGTTCACTGGCCGAGACGGATTCGACCCTCTGATCCCAAATTGTTGAGTGTTGCTTGCCATGTTCGAGATCAAATGCCTTGCTGCTACTGGTGTTTTGTCCATTAATGCTCCTCCACTGGCGGCATCAATCATACTCCTGTCCATCATGGATAATCCCTCGTAGAAGTATTGGATCAGCAGTTGCTCGCTGATCTGGTGGTGAGGACAGGTGGCACAGAGCTTGTTGAAGCGCTCCCAGTACTCGTGCAGAGTTTCTCTTGTGTGCTGCCTTATCCCACAGATTTCCTTCCTTATGGTCGCAGTCCTAGAGGCTGGGAAAATTTTTTCCAGGAAGGTCTGTTTCATATCTCCCCAGGTGTTGAAGAGAGCTGGCTGCAGATATAGCCAATCCTTTGCAGCTCCATCCAGAGAGAATGGAAATGCCTTCATCTTGATGTAGTCTTCTGGGATTCCTTGCGGCCTCATCGTGGAACAAACCACGTGGAATTCTTTAAGATGCTTGTGGGGGTCTTCTCCTGCAAGACCATGAAATTTAGGCAGCAAATGTATCAATCAGACTTCAATTCATAACCGAGCCGGCTCCAGTTGTGGATCCTGGATACACCATGGTTGGTACACCACATCTGGAGTGGCTAGCTCCTTCAATGTCCTGTTAAGATTCTCCATCTGCCCTGGCTCTCTACAGTTGTTAGCACTAGTAATGAAAATGTTAATACAAGAATGATCAGACCTATCAGCAAAGTTTACACTATTACTAATATTTACTGTGGTATTTCTACTTTTACGTAATCTTCGCAAAGTTAGTTCTATTTCTGGATCAAAAGTATACAGTGGGTCAGTGCTACTCCTAGTCATGCATCATGCAAATTTTTAAAATAACAACAATCAGGATGTAGTTAGTATGTAATGCTGAATGTAATGCAGAGTTGGAAAATTTAAGGTGTACAATGCAGAATTAAGAATTTATTCTATATCTATATGTATATACTCGTTTTTGTTTTATCAATGAATTTACGTAAAAATTTATTAACAAATTCAGACTCAATCAAACCTTAAAACAAAACTTCTTACGACTCGGGTTCGGCTCGGTTTACTTGGCACACTGAAACACAAAAGAACTTGTGTCCCCGGCAACGGCGCCAATTTGATAATGTGCGTTTTTACAGTCGTTTTACGCGCTTGTCAAATAACTAAAGCTAACTATAGCATAGCTAACCCTAGGTCATTCTTCTCGAGGACACAGTGCGTCAATTGTGTATTTCTATGCATGGCAAACGGGAACCGAATTCTAAGTGCAGGATACTGACTCACCTCGGCAGAGACTCGGCCGAATTGATCTCGGCAGAGATGATCCGGCTTAGTCTCGACCGAGTACACGGGACGCTTACAGAGATTGAAGGACCCTGTCTCGGACTCGAAAAAGTAGTAAATGAGGGGATGATTCAGGCTGCAGATTAACTATAAACAGAAATTGAAATTACTAATACGCTGAATACTACTTCTAAGACTAATATTACTATTTGTGTCCATGTTCAAAGTCCCAATATCCAAGGTTTTCTGGTTCATTTACTCTAGTTATAGTTCATATCACCTCTAGCAGTCTTATGGCACCGCCACAGGTCCGTCTCATGCCATACTGAGGATTTACACAATCATTACCTCATCTGTTGGTAGAGATTAAGTTCAAGCTGATTTTAGGTTCCCTATTAACAATCGTTAAATGATTACCTACTGAAGTAGTTAAACCAGTCCCAATCGGCTTAGTTTAACATTGTTCAATTACCAGATGCAATCGCAACACAGCAATGGAATTTAAACATCAGGAATGCAATGGAGTTTAGAATTCAGAAATCGCTCATAATATTGAAAGTAAAATACAAACACAGGGCTTGGATTCGGTGGTCTGTCTTCCGTAACGACGCCATGGATGACGGTGATGGTTCACTACGCTAGCTAGAGTTAAGGTTCGGATCCACCAGAGTGCGTTGGAACTCCAATCGGTCTCCTCTTCGATGATCTTTGGCTTCTCGGTCCTTAGCTTACATTTCCTCAATCGAGGGAAATGCCATTGAAAGCACTGCTCACCACCGTGAGTGGAAGAGAGAAATTGAGGAAGAGAGTATGGGCGCGGGGGAAAGTTTTGAATGCCAAAAGCCCCTATTCTATCGTAGTTCCGTCTATTTATACAAGGTCGGGCACAGCTAACGATGCTAACAGAATTACAAGTTTAAATTCTATTCTACCCTTTTTGTTGCTTGCGCCGCAAGTTACTCTAGGAGGTGACGTGGAGCGTGAGTTGGCATCCAGGTGGTTCTTATATTGCTGACGTGGGATGCTACCTAGATCAACATGCTGATTGTGCTCCTGGCTGAGCTGACCGAGTCGGCATCCTGGCCAAGATGGTCTCGGCCTGGGCTTTGTGTGAACCTGCAATGAAGAGATAGTTAGCTAAAAGCCTTGAATAAGTACAGATTGTGTTTTGTTCTAGTCTTAGGCTATTAATCTGGATCTTTAGCTAACAGTCCTCTTTTGAGTTTGTAAGCTGCTCAGTGGTACTCCCTTGGGTCCACTTAAGCTGTACATTTGATGACTCATCAATCTCATTGGCATAACTTGCATTAGGCCTAAAGGCCCAAATTAGGAGTTTTCCTTAAAGACCAAGAAAATCGTCTCTAATCTATGAGGCTTTTTGTGACCAAATTAGGCTTGTAAAACTTGTTTGCATTTTTGGGATGGCATGGGCCTTTGCTTAGCTTAGTTTAGGATTAGCTTAATCCTAATTAGAGATTTTGGAAGACCTATATAAGCTCCAAATGTAATTAAGCTAATCACTTTTGACATTAAATAGAGTTGTACGTTACACTTGTAAAAGACTTTCTCTCTTATCTTGTTCTTAAATAAGAACCCTAATTCTTATCAAGTTTCTAAGATACTTATGTCAAATCTCTACTTCTCTTATCTAACCCAATAAGATTAGTGACGAGTTCTTCTTCAATCCATTTTTACTTTCTTCCCTTTCAATTTTTGGTTTTCCCTAATTCACATGGATTTTCAGTTTTCCTTTGATTGTGTGTTGATTGTGGATCCAAGGTTTCAATAAGTGGTACTCAGAGCTTTCAATCATCACATAAGTGCTAGATCTACACCTTTGTTGCAGCATTTTCATGGAGGTTCATAAGGTTTTAGGTGCGGCAACAAGTAGCATTTTCTTGAATTATAGCTTCAATTTTTTGTTGTTTTGCTTCTAGTTTATTAGGTTTTTTTCACCTAATATAGATCTACCTTGTCATGATTTAGATTTGAGAAATTCCTATCCTAGTTCTTGATTTAGTTTTCTAGGATTTCGTGCTTGATTTTTTTAGGAATTTTGATTTACATGTTCTATGTTTTTTTACTAGTTAAAATTATTGATGTATCTTACATTGTGTGGTCTTGCCTATGCATAACCTTATGAAATCAATTGTTTTGTTTGAGTTCTTGATACATATAAGGTGTTATATTGGGTGTTTATGAGGTGTACACCAAGTGTTTGATAAATTGTTCTAGTGATATGCACAAGAATATTTTGTAAAAATTCTTGTGGTGTAGTCTTGAAAAAAAATTATGGACCAAAAGTGTTAAAAGAATTACAAAAGTGAAAGAAAAAGAGTGATTAGTAGCAAGAAAAATTGCAATAAAAACAAAGCATATCCACGTCAAAATAAGAAATAAAAGAAAAGGAAAATCAAACAAAAGTTAGTGAAAGGTCCCAAGCAAAAACAAGTAGCACACCTAGTTTTTAGAATTCTAGTTTTGGCTAGTTTTGGTGCATAGTTTTGGTAAATTGATTTGTATGACATATGGACCGAATTGAATATGTGTAGTCCTTTGAATTTTTTATTTTTTTTTTCATTTCATTTGAGTCTTCTTAATTGGATCATCCAATTTTATTTGAGTTTAGCATCCTTCTTAAGCTTTTGTTAGTTGTCTTTCTTGACATCCTAGTTTTGTTTTAGAGTTTTCTTTTCTTGAAATTCTTGAGAGTGTGTAGATTTTGCTTATCTTTCACTTGCAGTTTGAATCTTGATTAGTAAAGTTGGATTGTTGTACAAACCATAGACAAGAGTTCTTGAGTGGAAAAAGGCAGAAGAGTTCATTAGAGAAAGAGCCACAAAGTGTGAAACATTAGTGTAAGTGTCATACAATTAGGAGTGGTGAGGTGTTGCCTTTTTTAGATCTTGGTTTTTGTGCAATATTAGGTGAAGTTAGTTGTTGTTCTAAATGAGGGTTTGAGTGAAGAAAACACCATGAAAGACCTCTAGTGAATATATAGAGAGTTATTCACCCAAAACTAAGATGATGATTAGGCAAATGAAAAGGTCAGAGGCCAAGTTGGGGGAGAGACTATAGAGGATGGAAAAAGAGAATAAAGAGGGATTACATTTTGTAAAAAGATACACTCAAAGTGTCAATGCTAGGGTAGAAGCCTTCAGTAGACAAATAGGATAAAAGGCAACCATCCATGCAAGAGAGTAAAGTTAGTCATGAAGAAGGTCATGTGAGTGAATCTTCTAAATATCATATGAGTCATAGGCATGGACATAATGAGAGGGTAGAGAGACATGAAGGCATAGGAAGGAAAGGAATGAACCTAGGAGGAATGAATTAGAGAGTGTGAAGTGCAAATTCCCCCATTTTTAGAAAGAACAAACTGGATGCCTACCTAGATTGGGAAATGAAGGTAGAACAATTATTTGAGGTCATAACATTAGTGAAAACTTGAAAGTGAAATTAGTCACTTTAGAATTCAGTGGCTATACATTAGTGTGGTAGTAACAAGTGATGTATGATGTTAGGAGGGTGAGAAAATTCCCTTGTGAAACTTGGGCTGAATTGTAGAGAGTTGAGAGTGAGATTTGTGCCAATCTATTATGCTAAAGACCTATATGTCAAGCTACAAAGACTATATCAAGAGTCTAAGAGTGTAGATGGGTACTTTAAAGAGATGGAAATATGTATGATGAAGGCCTAAATAGAAGAGTCTCAAGAGGTCATAAGAGCTAGATTCCTATATTGGTTAAATAGGGAAATCAAAGACATACTAGAACTCTACCATTATAGTACCTTAGAGGATCTAGTTCATTAAGTCACTAAGGTTGAGTCTCAACTCAAGAGGAAGATATCATCTAGAAAGTCCTAACCTAGCTCTAGTTGGAAGGGTAAAGAAAGAGAGAAAGAAAGGCCTAAAGTCCCTAGAAAGGGAGTGAAATACCCCAAGGCTGAAAAGAGAGTTCTTCATCCCTTACTTCCAGTTCCTCCAAATATAGTAATATTAAGTGTTTCAAGTACTTGAGAAAGGGGCCATATTGCTTCCTAATGTCCTAATAGGAGGACCATGGTTCTAAGGAAAAATGGAGAAATGGATAGTGAAACTTCCCAAGAGAACATTTCTTCCTCATGTGAGGGAGAATCTTCTAGTGAAGTTCCCACTATGAGAGTGATCTTCTCATAGTGAGGAGATGCATGAGTAGCCTAGCCAGAGAAGAAGCTGAAACTTAAAGAGAAACAATCTTCTACTCTAGGTTCTTGTTGCTAGGAAAGTTATGCTTTCTCATCATTGATAGTGGGAATAGTGTAAATGTAGTCAACCTTAGGTTAGTAGAAAAGTTAGCCTTGCCTACCGTACCCACCTTAGGCCTTACAAGTGAAATGGTTAAATGAGGAAGGTGAATTTGTGGTAGATACATAAGTGTCATTGGCTATTACCCTTAGGAGTTATAAGGATGATGTGTTGTGTGATGTGATCCTTATGGAAGCCACTCACATTTTGTTGGGTAGGCTGTGGTAATATGATAGAAAGGTCATGATGGAGTTTCAAATAAATTCTCTTTTGTACACTTGGGAGAGAAGGTGGTTTTTAAGCCTTTGTCTCCAAGAGAAGTTTATGAGGACCAAGTGAAAATGAGAAAAATAAGAGAGGAGGAAAAGAAAGAGTTAGCTAAGGCTGAAAAAGCCAAGAGAAAAGAGAGTGAGAAAATCAAAGAGAAAAGCAAGAGTGCAAGAGGTAAAATAGAAGAGGAAAAAAAAGGTTCTAAGGGAAAATAAAAAGTAAAGAGTAAGAAAAACAAGAGATATGGTGAGGGAAAAGAAACATTGCTTGTAGGTAAGAGGGAAATGAAGAAGGTACTCCTAGCTAGGAAGGAACCTCTATTATTTTTGCTTACTAATATGTGCTTGCATGTTATCTCTCCTTTGCTTGATTTGCCCACATGTTTCAAGGACATGCTTGAAGGATTTAATAGAATTTTCCTAAAGATATGCCTCATGGTTTGCCTCCATTGAGGGGGATAGAGCATCACATTGACCTTATAGTTGAGGCATCTCTTCTTAATAGGCTTGCTTATAGGGCTAATGCTGAAAAGTCCAAAAAAATCTAGAAGCAAGTTGAAAAACTCCTTGAAAAAGGATGAGTAAGAGAGAGTCCTTATGTTGCCCCTATAATCCTTATTCCTAATAAGGATTGCACATGGAGAATGTATATGGACTGTAGACCTATTAATGCTATCACGGTTAGATATAGACACCTCATCCCAGACTAAATGATTTACTTAATGAATTTTATGGACTTATGATATTTTCTAAGATAGATTTGCAAAGAGGGTATCATTAAATTAGGGTGAGAGAAGGGGGTGAATGGAAAACCACTTTCAAGACCAAGTTTGGTCTATATGTGTGGTTGGTCATGCCATTTGGCTTAACAAACACATAGGTGTTTTGTGGGAAAGAGTTTAAGGTTAGGGGAGGAATGGCTACCCCATATAAATTTTGCATATAATAAGATAGTTAATGCTACTACATCTCATTCCTTATTTGAGTTGGTTTATGAGTTCAACCCTTTGAGCCCCCCTTGATTTGGTACCTTTGCTAGATATGGCTTCTAGGCTCAATGAGGATGGGCTTTTCAAAACCCAATTTGTTAAGAAGCTCTATGAGAGGGCTTTGTCTCATATAGGGAAGAAGGTAGACCAATACACTAAACATGCTAATAGGGTTAAAAAGGAAAAGGTGTTTGAGGAAGGAGACCTAGTGTAGGTTCATTTGATGAAAGAAATATTCTCAAGTTTGAGAAAATCTAAACTCCTCCCTAGGGGGAATGGGCCTTTCAGGATCCTAAGAAGGATTAATGATAATGCTTATGTGGTAGACATGTCCTAAGAATATAAGGGTTTTAATAGCTTTAACATTGTTGACTTGTCTGCAGGTACCGTAGTCCTAAATTTGATGTAAAATTCTCTCCAAGAATGAGAGAATGATATGAATATGGATAAGCAAATAGAGAACACTCAAGAGGGCTCCAAGAATAGGGAGAGTACTTCACTTCAAGACTCTCATGACAAGGGTTACAATGAGGAGAATATAAGAGGAAGTGCAGAAGGAATTGAGTCTCCTTCAAGGTCAAAGAGGGCTCAACTTTGTATACTTTCTTTGGCTGCCAAATTGGCCTTATATAGTACCTTGTATGATATATACACTCTATATTTTCATTGTAGAATACTTGTATCTCATTGGCATAACTTGCATTTGGTCCCAAAAGCCCAAACTAGGAGTTTTCCTTAGAGACCAAAAAGTCATCTCTAATCTGTGAGGTCTTTTTGTGATCGAATTGGGCTTATATGGCTTATTTGTGTTTTAGGCTAGCTTGCACATTCTCCCAGCTTGGTTTGGGATTAGCTTAATGCTAATTAGATATTAGGGAAGACCTATAAAAACTCCAAATTTAATTAAGTTAATCACTTTTTACATTGAATACAATTTTGCATTGCACTTATGAGAGACTTTATCTCTTATCTCGTGTTGGAGATATTATAAATATCTAATAAGATATGATAAATAACTCATTAAGAGGTTACAAATATCTAAATATCTTATTAGGAGATCATGATCATCATAGTTTATCTACAATGATTATCTTTATTTTTCTATTATTCATATTATTTTTAAGTATTTACCCTATAAAAGGGAGATTAGAAATTGTACTATTCAATTCAATAAATACAAAATTTCTTTTACTTTCAATTTCTTATTCTTAAATAAAAACCACAATTCTCATCAAGTTTCCAAATACTTGTGGTAAGTATCTATTTCTTTTTATCTAATCTAATAAAATTAATGACGAATTTATCTTCTTTCTCAATCCATTTTCTATTTTCTTCCTTTCAATTATTGGTTTTTCCTAATTCACATGAATTTTCGATTTGCTGTTGATCGTAAAACCAAAGTTTCTTTATAATAATGTGTTATTTCAGAAATTAATAAAACTATATATATATATATATCACCAATGGGGTCAGCTTGTTTTAAAGGACACGGCCGAACAGAATTTGGGCCAAATTTTGGGTCTAGGCCTTTAAATATGATGGTTCCATCTGACAGTTAATTTGAGGTCCAAAATGCTTGTAATTATGTATCAGGATACATAATATGTAATGTGTATTTATTATTCTTAAGTTCTAAGTTTACAAGACTTAAAAATCATAATGTATTACAGTTGATAGTAATGAAATATCTCTATTATTTTTATTATTATTACTATTAAGATCAAAATTTATATAAATATAAATTTATAATAATTTTTTACCTTTATAAATTTAAAAGAATTCTATGATTATTTTATATTATTGTTAACTTATATTAAAATTGCGTAATAATTACCATTAATGTAATTAACTTGATTATTTATTAAAATAAACCTTAAGAATGTATAAAATTGAGTATTCATCTTTTTCATTATGGATTGTAAAAATAACCGATAACATGTAGAAAAAAATACAAATGATATATAAAATTCGTTTAAAAATTAAAATGTGAAAATTTGATAACGATACCGCATATACACGAAAATTGAGAAATTTAATTAATTACTTTATAATATTATTATGAATCACGTTATTTTAAGAGATAAATGAAAAAATACATACAATAATAGAATATTTTATTCTTAAATATATTTATATTAAAAAAGAAGACATAAAATTAATTATGTATTATAGTTAATAAATATGTACGATGATTAATATTATAGAAAGAAAACTATATTAACAGCATTAAAAGCTACATTAATTTTTTTCTTAAGTTCAATTTATTGTTTTAATTTTATTAATTTAAAGTATGTTTTATGAACAATAATAACTAAAGATATATTCATTGTTAAGTATTTTAACATTAATGAAATGATATTAAGATAATATGAAATTAGATGTCTTAATATAATATATGATAGCGTTAATATCATCATTGTTTCGTCAGCTCACTGATGGATACTTCTCTTATCCATGGGTTAAAAAAAAAATATAGTTAATATCAATCAAACTAATAGAAATCCAAATAAAATAAATAAAAAATAAAAATAAGTGGTTTGCTTTGAGAAAATATTTTCTATTTTCTATTTTCATTTGTTGTCTTTATTTTTTGAAAATAGTTTTCATTTTTAAAATGTTAAGATTTAAAAAATATGTTTGGTTTGACTTCCTGATTTCAAAAAATGAAAAGGTTGAAAATGTGTTTGATTTAACCATTTTCAACAAAAAGAATTGAAATATTTTTATATAAAGTTTAAAGTAAATTTTGAATAATAAAATATATTTATATCTTTATTATTAAAAAATTATTATATATAAAGAAGATTTATTTATTTATTTATATACAATGATAATCCTAAATTTTAAGTAACTGTAGTATTAATCATTATGTGTCATGACATTATATCATCCAGCATAACAAACTAGATATTAATATTACAAAGTAGAAATCAAAACTATAGACCTCCATATCTATACACAACATAAAACCTAATTAACAAATCCCCACACCTATACTTCAAAATGCAGATTCAACCTCTGAAATTCTCACGGTTTGCAACATGTAACAATCATGGATTTAGGAAACAAGAAATAAAAAAAAAAATAACAATAGAAGGAAATACAAAAAGAGCAAAAAGAAAAATGAAAAACCAATATTATATTTGTTACAGACTAACAAATAAACACACAACACCAACAAAACCATCCAATTATTCATCTATCATTAACTAAAAATCATCCATCCATGATGCTCTTGCCATCATCGATTCTACATAATCTTTTGCGCCACTTTCAAACCAAAGTCACGCCACCTAAACCTGTAAGCTTAGCTTTTAGATAAGCTCCTTTCAGCATTATCAAAACTTATTAAAAAATATTATAAACCACTCAAATCAGAATAAACGAAAAACTAAAATGCTTACTCTTGTAACATTTTCTTCGAAGAAACTCTAGTAGCATTCTTACTTTCATAATATTTTGCTCGACCTTATATAAAGAAATCAACCTATTAATCTGATGGTGAAAAGTAAAAAACGGTAATATAATATTAATTTTAATTAATAGTTATAGATAGTATTAATTTTTAAAAAGTTTCATTCTTTATTTTAATATCCATTAAATACTAATAATTGTAATATCATTATTGGTTAATTCTAAAATTTATTTATTAATAAGAATTATGTAAATTTACTTTATGTCTAAGTTTTTAATAAAATATTGTTGAAGATTGAATTTATACTTGCTTGTTAGAAAGAATAATTTATTTTTGAGATCAAATGAAATGAAATAGGTTCCAATGAGTGAGTGGAGTGGAACAATGTAATTTAGTTGATGCGAAAAAATATTGTGTAATCAATTATAAATCAATAACATAAACGTTATTTATTATAGTTGATGTAAAAATTAATAATTTAATTGATGAGAAGAAGAGTTTCTACCTTTACTCTCGTCTCATTGGCACGTGAGACTGGACAAATTCGTGAATAATGGCTTACAAGAGTAATAATTCGCCGCTGCATCATTTGAATTTTTATTTTGAATAATATGAAATAGTAAATGTTAATAATCTTTTTGTAATGTTTAAGAGAAATAAATTAAATCATAAGTATTTATTTTTTAAAGTTTGGTAAGAACAAAACTTATCATTGGAAAAAAAAAATTAAATTATAAATATTTCTTATATGAAAATTAAAATAAATTAAGCTACGTTATTTTTTTTTATGTTTCTTTCCTATCTCATTTGGATATTTGTTTAATAATTAAATATGATTAGATGGATTAATGACTATGCATGAATTTATTAAGAAAAATAATTATTTAAATATATTTTAAATTCTTATGAATATGATTTCTGTCTGATTTTAACTATTACAATTTTTTTTATCTTTTTATTTTTTCATCAACATTCTCTTAATATCTTGTTAATATTTATTATTAATTTTAATTAATTTAGTGTTAGTATAACTAATAAAATAAATAATATTAATTAAAATAATTAAGGTAACGAATGATATTTTAAATTAAGATTAGATTATTTTTAAATACTGAATTCAATTAATTAATGTATTTATTATTTTATATAAATATTATAATTATATATTATTTATTTTTATAATTTATTTTTAATATATTATGAACAATAATTTATTATTTTTAATATTATTTTTTAATTTACTAATTTATTTTTAAGATGATACTTTTTAAAATATATATATAATTTAATTTTAATATATTACTTTTGATGTTATTTTTATATTTCAATTCATCAATTTTGACTTGTTATAATGTAATTCTTTTTAATATATCTCAAGCACTAATTTTGTCTCTAAAAATAAAAATAAATTAAAGTATAAAATATTAAAAATAAATTGTATTATAATCGGTTAAAATTAATAAATTGAAATGTAAAGATATCATAAAAACAATATATTAAATTTGAATTATAAATGTCCAAATAAATTATAATTTTTTAAAATACATTGTTAAAATTAAATTAGTGAATTGAAAAATAAAAATAATATTAAAAATAATAAAATTATTGTTTATAATATATTAAAAAATAAATTATATTTAATTATATTATTTATATAAAATAATAAATATATTAATCAATAAATTGAATTGGATACCTACAAATAATCTAATTATCTTAATTTAAAATGTTCTTCATGATCTTAATTAATATAATTCATTTGATTAGTTATGCCAACTCTAATCTAATTAGAGTTAGTGATAAAGATAAAAAAGATATTATTTAAAACAACTTAAAATATATTTAAATAAAAAATATATTATTAACTTAATTAACATTTTAAAAATTGTATAATAAAACATTTTAATTACATACGATCAAGTTATAATCTGATTAGGTGAGGTAAATAACTATGCATGAATCTAATTAAGAAATATATCATTAATTTAATTAAAATTATAAAATAAGTAATATTAATAAAAGTAATTAAATGCAATCAATAATTAAATTTAGTTAAAGTCAATGACTATTGAGAAATAAAAATTTCGATGAAGTTCGAGTTTCCAGCTATATACAAGTCTTTTCATGTTATTTTATGTTTAAGGGAATTAGTATTATGTTGAAAAAATGGTGTAATTATAAATAAAATAAAGTTTAGTGCATTGTTCACAATTGGTATAGCTTTTATAACAGTCAGGTTAAAAAAAGTATTTTCGTCCCTAAATATGTTAACTACTGTCAAAAGACAACCATTAATTTTAAACATATATTAATATCATCACAATGACAAATTACATTTTAAAAATTTGTTAAAATTTTCTTAACTTCAAAAACTATCGTGATATTGTTAAACATAGTAAACTAAAATGAGTTTTTACCCGAATAGTTGTTAGAAAAATTAACTAACAAGGTAATAGATAATTTAACAATTAACAATAGTATAAAAATATTTGATTCTGTTAAGATATTAAAATTAAATAAAAAAAATGATGATGAAATTAGATTTGGCGATATTTGAAGGGCGACGAGGATTGAAGAATTTGAATGGAAGAAGGAGCATGCATGGTTGGAGGGATTTGCAAAACGAATAGTAACCTTAAAAGATTTAGTCAAAAGGGCAGAAGTGACGGTTGTGTGTGTAAGAAAGAGGTGCCCGTCTTTTGGCGCGAAACGCGGATTGAATATCGAAACAAAGAAAAAGCGGTTATAGCCAGAGGAAATACATCATTACGTTTCACAACAACAACAACAATCATATAATATCATACACCCATCCAACGAGAGAGAATCAAAAGAAGAATAGGAATGGCTCAGGCACAACCTGAAGAGAAGATCCATGAGAACCCAGAAAAGGAAACCCAAGAAATTGGGAACTCAAGCTTCAAGTTTAATGCCCAAGCCCCCGAATTTGTCCCTAGATCTCATACCCAGGTCCCCATTTCTGGTTATTTCTACCCCTGCTTCCAGATTCTTGGTGGTTCTGGCGATTCTGATTGGTTCTTTGTTGGGGACCAAGACCCTTCCTGTTTGATGCCCGCCGCCAGCGTTGCGCTACCCAATTGCTCCAAGAATATCCTTACCACTGATCTTCAACAAAAGATCGTCAAACAGGTCCCCCCCTCTTTCGCTTTTTATTTTTTCTAAATCAAAATCTACTTTTTCTTTAACATTCTTTATCATCTTTTATCGCTTTCTTTTCATTTTACATTAATTCAATAAGGTAATTGTTCTAGTTTTAATAATGCCAGGCTCCACCTAGTCCTAGTGCGTTTTCATTTCCAGTTTTGGATAAAATTACTTCACGTCTAGAAATGTCTTTCATATGACCGTAGGAATTGATTAATTTGTATGAGATCGTAGAAAAAAAAAATGAATGCCATTAAGATGTGGATGGTTTACACTGTGAAATTGTGAGTAAAATAAGATTTTGATTATTACCCCCATTAATTGGTGTTTGTATATCTGATGAAGGGATTTATTTTTTTAATTCTTAAATAATGAAATCAGGCCTTTGTATAAATTTTCTTATTGGAATTTTCTGACATGTAAAGATTTCATTGTTTATCAAATTTAAGACGATGTGTGAATGAATGTAATAGGTGGAGTATCAGTTCAGTGACATGAGTTTGTTAGCAAATGAATCTTTCCAGAAACAGATGAATAAAGATCCTGAAGGTTATGGTAAGGACTTTAGAATTCTCTTTAGTTTTCCTCCTCCCTTGTTTCTAAGATTGAAATGATTTTGTCACATTAATGACAGTTCCGATGACCGTAATTGCTTCTACCAAAAAGGTTAAATCCCTCATTAGTAACATTCATCTGCTTACTCAAGCTCTCCGTTCATCTTCAAAACTTGTGAGTATTTTTTATGGAATGAAGCATTATTTTTCTCTTCTTTTTCAGTTTGCTATCTGACCATGCAATTTTTGAAGGTTTTGAGCGCTGATGGCAAGAAGGTTAAGCGTAAACATCCTTTCACTGAGAAGGAAAAAGAGGACCTGCAGGTAAAGAAATTAGATGCTTTTTTATCCACATGGGTAGTCTTAAGATTTCTGCTAATTGTAGCATAATGCATGTGTTTTTCTTTTCTCTTGCAGTCTCGCACTGTTGTGGCAGAGAATTTACCTGATGATCATTCCCACCAGAATCTTCAGAAATTATTTACCACAGTTGGGAGGTGAATTTCTTCTATCAAATCCAACCCTTTGTTTACATTATATGAACTTTCGCATTCTTGCAGTTTCTTACATTTTGGAAAGGTTGTAATTGATGGCTGGTTTGTGAACAGCGTGAAAACGATCAGAATATGCCATCCCCAAGAGTCTAATTCTTCTCGCCCAAAATCTGATTTCTTCGTCAGTAACAAGGTACAGAAACAACATCATGCTATATTACTATGTTGTCTTAAGAAGTCGAATGATATTTATGAGATTTTCTTACCCCATGTTACTTGCGCCTAATCAAGCTCCATGCACTTGTGGAGTATGAGACATCAGATATAGCTGACAGAGCTGTGAGTCAATTCTTCAAGAACTTTTAGCTTTTATCATGCACATGATTCAATTATTACATGTTAACGTTTCTTACTTGATTAGGTTGAGAAGCTAAATGATGAAAGAAATTGGAGAAAAGGGATGCGAGTTAGGCTACTTCTTAGATGCTCGGTATGAACTTCTGTACCAGATTCTAATGCCTCGTGTCTATCTATTATATTTCATGAATATCATACATTTCTATTTGATGGACTTCTTACGTAACTTGTGCAGCCAAAATCTGTTCTGAAGAGTAGTAGAAAGTCGGAATTTGATGGATATCTAGATGATGAAGATATTCTAAATTCTGAAACTGCTGAGGATTCTTCTCACACAAACAATGCTGAATTGCTTGAGGCAAATGTAAGTGACATTGCATGTATAGGTCACATTGGGATGGTTAGTCATTCTTTCAAGTCTTTAAGTCAATTATATCTTAAAATCTTTCAAATATAAATTCATGGCATTTTTCCAATTCATATATGCATGAAAGTAAATTGTGCAAAACAAATTTTATGGAAACATGGATGGACTCTTTGTTCGGATGCTGAGCCCTTTTTTATAGCAAACTCAAGCAACTTTTCTTTGCATGCATCCCACATTACGATTAGATATCTTCAATATATAATTTCCAAAGAGATGCTCTTTTCAACATAACTTATATGTAAATTCTCTAAGTACTTTTGGTCTTCTTTAATAATAATTAAAATTCCACCTCTATAATTCGAATAATAAATATTTATATTAAAGATGAGTATAGATGATTGAGATAAAATTAATAAATGTATTAAAGTTTGACCCTTTAGAAAATGATTGCATTGAGGATTGGTTTCTTTTCAAGCAAGATGACAAACCTTGTATTTGATGACATTGAAGGTTGATGAAAATTCAGTAGGATCTAAGAAAGGATGGGCTAGAGGACGTGGAAAGGGCAGGGGACGCACTCAAGGGCGTGGGCTGCTTGCCCCACCATCTCAATCAAGCAGCACTGTCCTGTGTGATGTTCATACTAAGCCCAACACTAAGGGCCCAAGAATGCCAGATGGTACGAGAGGCTTCACCATGGGACGTGGCAAGCCAATTAGTCCTACTAATCTAGTCACTGCACTTCAGGAGTGATGGGTATTTCTCAAGTTTTTCCCTTTGCTATATAGTGAATTTTTAGGAGATTTCTCTGTATTTCTTCACCACAGTATTCAAAAGCAGCAAAAATATTTTAGAAGACTCTATTATGTGGGCTACACGGGTAGTCCAATTTTTTTTTAGATGTTACCGGTTTAGTAATAATTCAAGATGTATAGTGTTATATGGTATGGCCAATCCTAATGACTGTGGCCACAACGATCCTAAATCCTGCTTTCTTAGCTTTCAATTTAGTGACGGGTATATTGTTTTTAATGTCAGAAATAAATGCTTATTGCTATTGTACACTAAAATGTTTTTGAGATTCAATAAGAGACTTAGGAGTCAAATTCTCCCCCTCCTTGTCTAACATTTATTTTCTTTAACCCATTTTAAGGTTATGAAATCTTTTATTATCTACAATGGAGAGGTATTTCCTATTTTTATTCATTGGACTTTACAAAAATAATGGTCAAATTGATATTTTGACAAAATTCAATCATATTATTAAACTTTCAATATGAATCTTCTTCATATAGAAGTTTATAAATTTGGAAGTATATTTGCATTAATTTATTTTATATTTTTAAAAGAAATAGTTAAAATATCTTTTTCAAATATTCTGAATATAAATATTTTAAATCAAAACAAGGATATTTGATTGTTACATAGATAAAAACTTATAATTTAGATATTTAATAGATATAAGTTTTAAAACAGAAAAACGTGCGAGCATTTTAATTTATTAGAAATTAATTCAACGTTATTTTTGTGTATGTATAATAGCAACAACAATGTTTAAATTTAATATTTTGAGTAAACTATTCAATCTTGTAACAGCTACTAGGCCGATCTTAGAATTTACATATTCCCTGCTCACATAGAAATATAAATTGAACCCCAAGTCATAATTAATGTGAGTGAAAGACTTGATTAAATGCGTCCTCTGTAAGCTAATTCAACTTTTTTTTTTTTTTTCAAATGGTTATCCTAATGGGTAGAAAAAGTATTGGAGCAGTAGAACTTCAATTTTATTTTTTTCTTGTACTAATTTAAATGTGATATACCTTTATCCTATATTTTATATGTATAAGCATTTAAAACTGTTTGTGCTTTCTAGCTCATGCCATGATATAAACCTTTTTTCTTTTTCTTTTAAGTAATGTCACATTTAGTGTGTATTTTTTATTATTTCTTATATATTAAAATATTTAAATATATTTAGAATATGTATTCATTCATTAAGTAAAAAATAATAAGAAATAATATTTTATTTTTATACTCTTAAGTTTTCTAGTAATTATAGATTGAAAATATTAGATTTCTATGTATAGTATGATAATTTTAAAAATCATTAACAAAAGTAGTTTTTTTCATTATGTTTCCTACTAAATCTTTCACATAGAAGGGGTTTGGAATCCAAAACTCTCATGAAAGGGAAGTTTTTATAATGTAAAAATACAATATTCCTCGTCCCAAAAATATTTTTATATATCAAATATATTTATGACATTTTTCATAAACATGATTCTTACGAAATATGGTGAAGTTTTGTAATAACAACTTTAAAAGCCATATTTAAAGGTTTGTTAATCATGTAATAATCTTTATATTAAAGGTGGTTAAAAATTAATATCTTAAAATAATTATTAAAAAATTAATAATCTTATCTATATGATAATTTATAATTAAACAATGATGTAAATTTTTTTTACGTCCATGTATAGCCTATATTTTAATTAAATTTTAAGAGATATGTCAAATAAATAATTTGAAATAATTTTTAAATAAAAATTGAACACAATAGAAACAAATTGATGTTTTCATATCTATATTAAATAATTTATTTTTATATTTTATAGAATTATTTTAGACTCAGGCTGATTTTTTTTTCTTAAAAATTAAAACTGATTTTTTTTAATCACGTTACTTCGGAATTGTTTTATTTAAAATTTATATTTTAACTAGTAATCTAACCTCTGTAAATGTATAACATAAATATAAACAAAATATTTAAATATATAAAATAAAATAAATTTATTATATTTTTCAATGAATCAAATTAAAATAAAATATAAAAAATATTTAATTTGACTTAAATTTGAAAATAATAGTATAATTATAACAATAATATTTTAAAGATAATAAGATTTCTTAGAACTTAAAATAAATAAGAATTTAAATTTAAATTTGATATTCACAATAAGAATTATTATAATTTATTTAAATTTAAAATTATTAGTACTTATTTAATTTTAAAATATGATTTAATTGAAATATGTTGAAGATAGTAACATACTCATAATAACAATTATTTAAATTTTAAAAAATCAATCTCATTGTTATAAAGTTTTCTTTGTGTAGATGAAAGCAAATTAACAAAAACAAAGGAAACTAAAACAAAGGAGATCTTCAAGATCTCATAAAGAACATCCCAACTTCATTTGCCCGAAGCAATGAAGATATGCCATTGTGCAGAGTGTAGACCATTGAGAACCATTAGGCCATGAGCCCATTCAGCACCCTTTTTATTGGACAACTGAACCAAACTAATTTATAAAAACTGAACCTTTTTTTTAAGTAAAATTTATAAAAATAAGATGGTCCCGTGAACTGAAAAAAACTTATTTGCAATTTTTATTTTAATTTCTATTTATTGAAATTCAAGTCCCGGCAATTGATTCGTAATCGCTCAATAGCATGTTTAATGTTTACCATTAATTTGCTTACCGAATGGATCGCTATTAATTAATAATGTCAAGCTTCTCTGTATTAAAAAAAATTAATAATATGTGTTCTTTTAATATAACCATTAAACATTATATCAATTAGTATTGTTTATTTTGTTTGTTTCCCGTGTCTAGTTCCGAAACATGACCTTGGAAAAAATACTTGCTTTCTTATTAACTTTCCTAAATATCAGGCATAGACCAAAATATGAAGATGAAATTTTTCTTAAAACAAAAAATTTAATTGAATTTATAATAGTTGAGTTCAGTTTTTAATATAGAACCATTTTCTTTAAATTATAAAATAGTTCAGTTCAATCTAGAATTTCTAAAAAGGAAGTAATTCAATTTAATTTTTCAGAACTATTTTTAGTTTAATCTAGTTCAATTTAGTTTTCCATTTCTAAACTAAATTATGAATCGAGTTGAATTGAACTTATCATTATCTATAGTTACGTGTGAATATCACTCTGTAAAAGGAAAATAATATAAAAATTTGAATATGTTTTTTCGTTTTGGGAGTGAATTTATTTTTTATCCATCAAAATAAAAAATGATATTTTTAGTCTATGTAATTAAAAGAAATTATTTTTTTTCTCTCAACCCAAACAATGTTAGTGTTTTTAATCTATATAGTTGAAAAAAAAAAATTCATCTAGTGTTAGTGGAAAGATTTGTCTAAGTGAAAAGACTATTTCTCAATTACATTAACTAAAAATACCAATATTGTTTAAGTTGAGGGACAAAAAATGACTTTTTCTCAATTATTAAAACTAAAAACACTATTTTTTAATTTAAAAGATAAAAAACAAATTTACTCCAATTTGAGACAAGAAAATATTTAATCTTAATATAAAAATTGAATTAACTAAAAAACAATGAGACCTTTACTTTTCAAATTAAGTAATCAAATTTATAATATAGGGTAAAATTAATATTTATTTTATTTAAAGAATAAATTTATTTATTAACTATTTTAATATAATTTAACAATAAAATTGATGATTTATTTTAACATAAAAAGTTAAAATTTCTATTTTAATTAAAAAAATCTTCTTTACTATTAACGTTGACCATTTTTTCCTTCACAAAATTTAATAATTTTAAGTTATTAAATATATTTAAAATTAACTTATGAAATAAAAATGTAATTATATTTTATCTATATTAATATGTAGAAGATATCGAAGTAGATCAAAGAGTTAAGTGTAAAGGGAGTTAAATTGTGACTCTTGATTGTTTTAACTCTCCTTCACAACTACAACTTATATTATTTATTCAAGACACTTCTTGACTATAAAAAATTTGTTAGGAATAAAAACAACTTTATCACACTGGAATTATCTTAAGAAGCATAAACAAATAATGATCAAGTCTTTCAAAGCTAATTTTTCAAAACTGTAAACATAGCTACGAGATAGAGCAAACTTGAAAAAGGTGAGTTTAAAAGATTTAAACTCAACTCATCCACATAAGGTCTAAAGAAACCTACAAAGAACTTGTCTCACTTTTTTAAAAATAATTTATTTATATATTTTTAAAATAGTCGTATATGAAGTTATTATGTTTTAATGCAAATAATATATAAAAATTTTAAAAAATAACAAAGATCTGAAAAATAAAAAATTTATGAATTAAATTAATTTTAGTTAAATATATAATTTTAATGTTTAACTATTACTATAAATTATTTTATTTAACTATTAAAATAATTAATTTATATTTTTAATTAATACAAAAAATAAAATATGAATATAATATAATACAAAATAATATATAATAAGACGAGGTCGATAACAGGCGAAATTAAGGAGTAGGGGAAGGTGTTATATCCTCGAACCTAATCCTATTTTGTCAAGTTGAAAAAATTTGACCAAATTCAATTTTTTTGAAATAAGTGTATTGCTAAAAGCAATAACAGTGTAAAAAGTAGAGTAAGAGAGAAAAAAAAAACTAAACAGTAAGAGAGAAATAATAATTTATAAAGATAGATAATAAAAGTAAAATATGATAAAAAAAATGTGTATATCAAAATTTTGTATATATATATATATTAACTATTTTATTTTAGACTTAAATATGTATTTTGTCTCTCAAATTAAGGATGAATTTGTTTTTAATTTTTCAAATTAAAAAAAATGGTGTTTTAGGTCTATGTAATTGAGATAAAAACATTTTTAACTCTTCAATACAAACGATTAATAATGTTGTCAAAACATTATCAGAATAATTAGATTTTTCTTAAATTTTGAGTGTAGGAACTAATTAACCTAAATTGAATATCTCAAAGACACAATCTTGTAATGCATAATCTTGTTGAATCAAAATCAAATTGAATACAAAGGAGAGAGGGGTTATATGTATAAAATAGATTATGTTAAATTAAGTGTGTATAGAACTAATTATGTTATCGCAATTCTCATAAGGGTGAAAATTTATATCAACTCATAATTCATTAGACAATCATCTAACATTCGTGTATACAAATTGATATCAGAATCTCAATCCCAAATTAACATAGATTCAAGTGCTTAATTGGTTGATTTAGGTGATAAATCGATTACTTATCGTCAATTAGATTAGATTAATCAAACTTAACCTAGCACAATCCAAAACCTCAAGTAAAATCATAATCAAGAAAATGGGTCAAGAATTAGAAATAAAAGAGAGGCACAACATAATTTGCATAAGAAAGTTTCAAGAACTCAAACCTAACCACAATTATGGAATATTAAATTGAAAATAGAGTCCAGTATTCCATGGCAATCACCACGAAAAACGCATGACAAGTACAAATAAAACCAAGAAGAGAAGAGAGAATAAAGAGAAATTTATGATCCAAGAAACCTCCAAAAACTAAAATGTGAAAAATCTGTAAGAGTGTCTAAGTAAATTCTAACTAACCACAACTAACTAATACATGCTCAAAATGCTATGGAAGGTGTTCTAGACCATAGGTTTTCACAACCCAAAGGTCCACCAACCAAAAGTTCCAAAACTGGATCAGAATATACAAAGAAAGGTCCAATATAGTAGGTTTCGAGACTGCAACTTGAAGCGGAATTTTCACATTGAAGAAGGTCAAATTGGATTGAGTCCAAAAGAGAAAAGTTGTAAATATTTGTTTTAGCTTTCCAAAGCCACCAAGATTGTCCAATTTGAAGGTCTATAACTCTGGATATGACATTCACTAGACAACATCATAATGAGAAGTAAATTCGAAAATAAGCACATATTAGCTGTTAAGTCCAATTAAGTCTAATAATTCAAGACTAAAAAAATGTGTCAATATTAGCCATATGAAGAGGTCAAATCTATTCAACATAAGTAACTATTAAGTGCGTTAAAAGTATTCTATCAATGACATTAGTGTTTTAGTCAATGTAATTGAGAAAAAGTTTTTTCAGTTAGACAAATCTTTTCACTAATACTACTTGAAAAAACTTTTTCTTGATTATATGAACTATAAAACACTAACGTTGTTTAGGTTAAAAGACTAAAAACGACTTTTTCACAATTATAGAGACTAAAAATATTATTTTTTAATTTGAGTGACCAAAAATAAATTTCAATTTGAGGGACAAAAAATATATTTAAACTTTTATTTTATTAATGTTTGAAACATTAATTTATAAAAGATATTCTAAAGTATAAAAATTTAAATATATATTAATATAGTATATATAAAGTTTAATGACCATGCATTAACCATTAATGTAAAACAATTTAACACTATCATCTAATCATAAATAAATAAATTTATAGTACACAGTTGTTTGTGATTGCATGACAATATAAAATTGTTTTACAATGTCTATGCATAACCTATTATCTCACTCACACATATATATTGATATATTTATATATAAATAATTTATCTCATAATTTTTATTCTTAATTATTATTTTAATAATTTTTATTTTAAATTTAGTTATATATTTTTAAAAAATATCAAATAAGTGAATAATAACTTGATATATTAAAGTTATTTTAATTAAAATATATTTTAAATATTTTTAAAGAATATTTTTTTAGTAGTATTTATTTAACTAAATGAATTATACTAAATATTTTAATATAAAAATGGAAGAGTGTAATAATCACATCTTTTATAAGATAAGGGTATAATTATTATATATTTTAATATAAATGAGAAGACTATGTAATATTTGTATTTTTCAAGAGAGAAAAAATGTAATTTATTTTAATAATGTTAAATTTAATAAACTTAATTAAATATTTTTTTATCCATTAATATCAATCATGATAACAAGATATTTACAACATTCATCTATCATATTCTAAATTGGATATTTATAACACTATTAGAAACAACTGAATAATACTAACTGAATAATACTCAACTAGACAACATAACATGATAATGATTATTTTAAGAAAATGTTTTTTTTGAAATATTTTTGCATACAAAGTCAAAAAGTATATGTATTGTATCAAATTATCAATCAACAGATTAAAAAAAGCCCACTGTAAATAAAATAAAATAATTAAATTACTATATCATATTAGCTTTAATTAGAAATATTAGAAAAAATCCAAGAGTCAAGACTCATTACACTCAATGCCAAAAAAAAAACCTTTATGAAGTAAGTTAATTCAGAATTTTATTACTAGAATCACTCTTGCTAAAATCTATATATAAAAAACCTTTTAAAGCAATATATATATATATATAAAACCTAATCAGCATTCTTTACATAACCCACAATACAAAAATGACAAATAAATTTCTGGGTGGCTGTCATCTGTCAGTTACCCGCTTATACACTTCATAGTGCATTTATTCCCAAAAAAAAAAAAAATAGTAATTCTTCTAGAGTGCATTTACAGTCGACCTAGCGACAATAGATATTTTTTAGGACCAATATGTGTAAATTTCAAATATGAGATCCTAGTCATATATTCTTATGAACAGGAGGAGACTATACAACAATTTTGTCTATAGCCTTTCGAATCAATGAAAAGTGTTGTTTGTAAGAAAACAATCATATCAATATGTACCATCTTTTTTTTTTTTTTTTAAGATGGTTCCTATGTATTTATTTTATGAGTTTAATCTTAATGAATTATTAATGTAAATAATTTAAACCGTCAACTAATTAAAAATTATTTTAAATATATAAAATTTAAAATAATTATAAAAATCAATAATTTTTATTTTTTAATTTACAATTTTTTATAACTATGCGATATTGGAGTTATCCACATCTAATTATATGACAATTAATAATTAGATGACTTAATCAATATTACAATTTAACTTTTTTATTTGGCACTAATTAAAAGTTAATGACTTCAAAATTAAGTGTGAAATCTCCACATCTAATTATATGACAATTAATAATTAGATGACTTAATCAAGTATTACAATTAACTTTTTTATTTGGCACTAATTAAACGTTAATGACTTCAAAATTAAGTATATATTTCACGTCTTCATTTTGCGTTCTACATCAAACAAAATATTAAAATTTACGTTTTCTTTATCTTTGATGGAAACTCACCTGAGTAATATTGATATTGAAGAAAGATAAAAAAGAAGAAAGAAAAGAAAGAGATAGAAAGAGAAAGAAGTAATAAACAAGAAAGAGAGATGGGAAGAGAAATGGATGAAAAAGAAGAGAGAGAAAGTGAATATATATGAATATAAAAAAGTTAATAATCATTATTGCCTCTTTCTGTTGTTGATATTTGTTTTGGGTATATTGATCATTGATTATCATTATATAATTAATTTTTTTTTCTTTCTCTTCGTATTTTTTTTTTTAAGCACCTCCTAATCCTCAACCCGTCTTCTGAAAAAGCATGTTTTCTAAATTTCTAATGACCACCCAAAAATATGAAGAACGGTCTCTTAAATTTAATTACTTCAGTTTTATTTTTGTAATTTACTATCATGTAATTGTCATCATATACAATTATACATAATATATGAGGTTCTAAAATCTTATGAGAATAAGAAAATATAGCTTAAATATGGGTAGAAATTGAAATTGGCATTAAATATCTCAGCAATGCTTTACGGGATAAAAACTGTATATATGAAAATAGTAGGAAAACATTTCTCCACTCTAAATTATATTTCCTTCGTATTTTGTAACGATCAAGACTGGTAAGCCCATCAATTCATATAGTTTGTCTATTTATTTCTAGAAGATTTGGCAACTACCGCCACCTGCTTCTTCAGGCGGAATTTTGGATTGAGGAATTACTCGGAATGCTGCCAAGATATAAGTATCTTTAATTTCATAGTCAGGAATATAATAAGTCAATTTATAATCTTTAACACTAGCTTTAAACCTAACACTTGCTTTAGTCTCTGTTTGTGGTGACATAAATCCTTTCCAACAACTCATGAATTAAGAATTCTCGAAACAACAAGGTCTACTCAACATGACTTAGGAGTTAATTAAATCTTTTATTTCACAGGAATCTTTTACAAATAATCAAAGCATTGATTGATTAGTTGACAAACAAAATATAAATTAATTAAAGTGATATATAATAAAGGAAATTTTTTATTACTATTGTTAATGTTTTATGATAAACTCGAAATAAAATTTTGTTTGCATAAGATGATTTTCATTTCTAAACTGCATGTAAGCTTATTTGACAAAGAACATGAAGAATGTTCAACCTTTTATACGTGTAATTCATCAAATGAAGAGAGTTTCACATGTTCAACTTATTAAATGGGATGCTATTCTTAGTGGCTAAACAAAGCTGAATATAGATGCATCAATGAAAGCTGGGGGTCAATATATTTTTTGTACATATGTGTTTCGTTTTTTATCTAGCGAATGGATATTGAGTTTCCTAGAAATTTGAAAACCACTAATGTTCAGAACTTTGGAAGGTTTTGTCAATTCTTCTTCAAGTGACTTGAAATACATGTATTAAGCATATTTTGATGGAATGTGGTGATTCTAATATTATCGTTCAGTTTGTTATTGAAGATGGTGATAGTTGTTATCCATATAGATTAATGATGAATATTATTTGTAATTGGTTAACCAAGGATTGAAAAGTAAAAATATCTTATGTATTAAGAGAGGCTAATTATAAATTATTTAGTTTTTTTTAGCTTATAACAAAGATCTTGGATTACATATATTGAGTAGGTGCTTGGTAGGTAGTATTATTTTTCCAATTAAAGATGTAAGAATTCATCATGTCTGTAATATTTTTTTTAGTTTCTGGTTTTTGCCCTTCTTTAAAAAAAAACAAAAATGTCTATATAAGTTATTGGTTAAATATTAATTTAGCAAAATAAAAAATAAAGTATTTGACGGAGAGCAAAGATGATTGGTTATATAACGTTTCATATGTATACGAATTCGTATGCATCAGCATATATTTTTCATAATTAGCATTTTTCTAGATATTTTTCTTTGAAAAGCTGACATTAAATACTTAATTTCTATGTAAAGAGTAAGCGGAAAATATCACGAGGTCTTTCGCATACATGAAAAACATTTTAACAAAAAATAAAATATTAAGAAAAAAAATGTTTATGTGTGTTTTTCCGTATACCTCCTTTATATCTCTTGACAATTTTAAAAAATAAAATTAATGATGTGACGAAAAAGAATTAGACAATTAAAAAATATAAAGGTAAAAATTAAAATATAAAAATTAATAGAAAAGACCAAGTTACTTATAAAATAATTTTAAAAATTATTCTTTATTTTTTTCTTTAATTCTTTTAATCTACCTATTATAACAAATAATTCATATTTAATCGTTAGATTAAAAAAAATAAAGAATAAAAAAAACAACTCTTTAATTAACTTATCCTACCTCAATTAAATATCTTAATAACAACATAGAGAAAAAAAAAAAAAAGCTCTTTTTCAACTATCACAAAGATATTTTTCAACTATCACAAAGATAAAGGTAGAAAAAAATAATATATGTTGGATTTTGAACAAGATTGTTTTGAGAATATTTATTCGAAACAAAAGAAAAATAACAATAATGGTACTTCCACTTCTTCGTTTCACCAATGAACTCAGCCCGCAATTCTATCGTGCTTGCACATAAATAATTTATTGATATCATATGCCATATGGGTTTGGCGTCAATCCAAAAATTTGCTACATTGAAACAGATTACCTCTAATTCAGCAATTCAGACTCATAAGAAAAAAAAAAAAAAAACTCTTGTAGGCATAGAATTTTGCTTCCCATATAAATAATCCGTACCTAGCTCACCACATGTCACAAGAAATTGATGTTGTGTCAAGCCATGACTTGCAGACTTGTCATCTACCTCACTTTCTTCTTCTGTTTCTTTGTTTCCTCGGTTCCTCTTGTTCATATGCTTCCCCTTGACATCAATTTCTATGATGACTCATGCCCCAAATTGCGCTCTATTGTTAGATATAGTGTTTGGTCAGCCATAAAAAATGACAACAGAATGGTCGCGTCCCTCCTTCGCTTGCACTTCCACGATTGCATAGTAAATGTAAAGTGTGCCCTTTAGGATTTTATTACTTCTTACTCTTCAAAATGAACAGCACACTACTTAATTAGCATAGCTTTATATGTTCTTTCTGTCGGACTCGAAATCATACTAGACCACACTAATTAGTAATTGTTAGTGTTGCTTTACTATTTGATGGTAGATGCATGCTGCTAAATGATTGCTACTAGAAATATATTCATCCACAAAAATTTATTCCCACTAAATCTAGAAACTTCCTTAATTTTCCTCATCATGGGTACCTAAAGTTATATTAACCCTAAATAAGAATGAATCACACAGGCATGCATACATATATAGATTTGAAATGTCTTACAGCATCTATACAGATCAGACTACTTCAGATTTTGTTTCTAACTTGTAACATGTTCAGAATTTTATTGTGGTGGAAGTTGTTTTTTCATCATTGATGTTATTCGGACATCTATTCTTGAGGTGGACATTGATCTAGCGTCTTCGTCAGTTTTTGTCTATGGTATGATACCAAGCATCGTTCAACTATGACGCAAAACCTCTTTTGACCCTCTCCCTCCCATTCTTTTCTCTGTTCTGTTTTACCCTCTACTGCTTACAGCTGCTTCAGAGTGTGACTATGCCCTACGACATAAAACTTGAAAACGTTTTGTTTTCACCTTTATAAGGTAGGGTTGTTATAGAGTGCTTTACTTGAATTTTAAACCACCTATTATTGATACACTTGGTGTGATTGGTCTATGAAATATTTTAACATTTATTTAGTATTTTGAAATTTTGGTATCATCAAATCTATCAGTTATTAAGGCTAGACCACCGGTGACCCAAGACTATTACATACAAACCCTTCAAGAAAAGGGACCTTCAAAGATGTTTGATATTGACATATCCTACTCAGTTAAACCCAATACTATTATATATGAAACCCTTAATATTTTTATTTTTTATTTTTTATTTTTTACACATCTTTTAAGTGAATCTCACCGTTACACATCACTATTTTTAGTTTTTATAACTTAAGCAATTATTCTCTCTAATTTATCAATTTAAATTTTTTTATTAAATGAATCTCACAGATAACTTCACATTTTTTCATTTTGTTACGTTTATTTTTTTTAGTTATTTTTAATTAGTATTGTAATATATTTGACACACATAAAAAAAAAAATCTTGTGTTTATTTAAGCATCTTCTACTTGATGAGTGCTTAATAAGCAGCAATTCCAGCAACAAATTCTTATTAATTAAGTGCCGTGCTTAATTAATACAGAGTCGATATAAAAATTTATGTTGGAGGTGACTTTGAATACCTAAATATTAACCTATCCTAGTTGGTTACACTTTTATAAATATAGGAAAAAGGTTAGTATACACCAAATACTATTTTACATCTAAAAAGGAAGAGAGAAATATGAAAGGTGAGTATATACGTAATATAACGTGATAGTAAAAAAGAGACAAATGTTAATTAGATATTTGATATATAAAAGTGTCTATATATCCATATGTGTGTTAAGATATTTAAATAAAATAATCATGACTACAAATATATAATTGCATTATTTATTTTCATACTTCGTGCTCCTACTACTTTAATGACAAATAAAGTGGTGCAAAAAATTTTTTTTTTTTCAAAAATCAAATCTAACTAAACCACTTTATAAAAATAATTTGTTCGATCCAAACTTCTTTTTTAAACTTCTTTTATAAAATGATTCAGTTCGGTTTAGATTTTTGAAAAATAAAACGATTCAAACTTTTTTTTTACTCAATTTAGTTATCTTTTTTACACTTATGTATAATTTGATTTTTTTTTCAAAGAACCAAACTGAACCACCTTATGAAAATAGTTTAGTTAATTAAATCAATTTTATAAAGTGTCTTGTTTTGGATTTTTTTTCAAAATAGTTCGAATTTTTTTAATCGATTCAATTTAGTTCTAAAATGGTTTGTTTTCATTTGAATTTTTTGCACACTCCTAACTACGGTGGAGGTTACATATATATATATATATATATATATATATATATATATATATATATATATATATATATATATAAAGTAGAAAGAGTGCAAGTTGATTGAAGAGCCTCCTCTTCTTTATGGTGTTTGCATTACTAACGTAATTATCGTATTTGGTGTATGCTACTGTAATAATTTTTTTTGTGAATGGTATGCTATTATAATCACAATAACTTACATGGAGATGTCATTAATTATGTTGAATTGCTTGTTAAAGGGTTGTGATGGTTCGGTGCTTCTTGATGATACACCATATTTCACGGGCGAAAAGAATGCTTTTCCTAATCGCAATTCCCTTCGGGGGTTTGGAGTGATTGATAACATAAAAGAACAAGTTGAAATGTTGTGTCCATCAATAGTTTCTTGCGCTGATATCTTAGCCTTAGCAGTTAGGGAAGCTATTGATCTGGTAAAAGTGACACTTCCTTTATGTTAATTGACAAAGTTGTGCTAGCTGATTTAAAGTTCCTTAATTGAACAACCTATTTGATGTAACCAACATTCTTGTTGTTTCTTCCCTATTTTTTGGGGGGTTTAGGTTGGAGGGCCTTCTTGGTCTGTTGCATTAGGTCGAAGAGATGCAACAACAACCAGTCAGGCAGAAGCTAATCAACAAATTCCCTCACCATTTGAGCCTCTGGATAACATCATTGCAAAGTTTGCTTCAAAGGGTCTTAACTTGAGGGATGTTGTAGCCCTTTCAGGTTCTTGGTCTTTTCTCAGTTTCTCTAACATGATTCTAATTCTAGGAAGTGATAGAAGCTAACTTGGACACTTTCACCAAGTATTTGAAGCTTTTTTAATACATGGGACTCATATATAGTTAAATTCAATAACATACAATAATGTATGAAATCTACGTGGGATTCATTACATAAAAATTTGAACCAGTCATCAATCTAAGGAGGCTCTGTTTTACCTTATTAAGAAAATATAGACTTTTTAGCAGTGAGTTAGAATATAATTTAATTTATATAGTTTGGGATTATTTTTCCCTGTGAAACTCCCTCAACTACTTCACTATTTCTCAAGCATTGTCCATTTATAGTCTAGTTAAGAGGGATTAATACATCTAGTTGAATCTTCTATTAATATTAGTTGTGATTTAGATTTGATTATCAATTCTTGTTGAAGTTGGTAATTTTCTTTAATTTTATAGAAAGGCACGTTTTTCATTAATTTAAACTTTTTTAATAAAAAAAATCAATATGCAACCCGATTATGGTGATGCGTGTTTGATATCAGTAATTAACTTGATGTGTGTATTTCCATCAGGTGCACATACAATTGGTTATGCCCAATGCTTCATCGTCAAAAGGAGACTTTTTGACTTTCAAGGCTCAGGCAAACCTGATCCCGTGCTTGACTTTTCACTTCTCTCAAAATTGCAAAACATGTGTCCAGATAAAGACACTTCAAATAGAAATCTAGCACCTCTTGATGCTAATAGTACTTTGATGTTCGACAATGAGTATTATAGAAATCTCGTATATAACAAAGGGCTTCTAGAATCTGACCAAGCACTAATGAAGGATCGAAGGACTGCTGCTATGGCTTATTATTACAGCATCGACCAAAATTCCTTCTATAATGATTTTGCCACGTCCATGGTGAAGCTTAGTAATGTAGGAGTACTTACAGGAATAAAAGGGCAAATTAGAAAGAAATGTGGCTCTGTTAACTAAAGTTCTTGTATTTTTCCACTTAGAAAAACCACAAAAATAAGCCAATGTAAGTCACTTGGAGCTTGAATGCTATCCTTATGTATATTATGTCAAGTCCATCATCATTGTAGGTGGTGGCAGTAGCTATGTTAACTTAATTTTATGTCAAGATCATTCTGAAGAAATATTAAAACTTGATGTCAAAGCTCAAAAAGTAACTGGATTTTGCAGTCAAATGTCGTAGTCGCAGATCATATTAAGCTTTGATGAAATTACTATTTATAAAGATTTGTTTTGCTATAAGTTTGTTTGTAGACTACCAAACAATTGTAAAATTGTAATAGATTAATAAATACACTTTGTCTTTATAAATGAGTTATGTATAGGATCTAGAATGACAGTCCTCCAAGATCAATTTCTTTTTAACCATCACTAAAGGCTTAATCACATATAAAAATAGGTCACTCTGTCCGTTGTAACTATTGTGATGTGACCATTTACAAAACATTAGTCAATGATACTATCCAGCAAATACATATGTTGTAATGGTACATAAAATATAGACGTGGCAACCATATTACTGAAAGTAAAATTATTGTGGAGGGTCTTTTACATTTACCTTTGAGTAGGTAATTATCATCGTGTTAGAGTGTTTGTTTTATCAAGTTAAATTTAATGACAAAAAATTCATGAATTGACTTTAATGCACATCAATAATTGAAAAGCAAACACACATTTGCTTTGTTTTCTCCATTTAAAACCAATTGTACACCAATCCATAGTTTTGGTTTTGTCATATTGAGATGCATTACAAAGGAGGATGAGGCAAAAGCAAACAAACATTTACTGGTTCCTGTCCATGATATTGGTCTTATATCGTTTATTTCACTTTATTTATGTATTTTGCAAATGGATGGGCATCTGCTCTCTTAATCTTACGTAGGTCTCTTTCATGTGATGCAGATTTGCAATGTAAGCATGGGAAAATCTCCTTTTTACTGTGTTTAGTTCTCTCTTCACGTTAAAACTATAACTTTTATTTTTATTTGTCAAAATCCAACCGTCATTCATTCCTTGGTAGTTTATGATGGTGAAGGGAATTACCACCATGATTATTGTCATTATTATCATTATTATTATTGCTATTATCAATATTATTATTTTATTAAAATAATTAATATGAATTATAATCTTAAAAGATATGTCAATAAATTTCACACAATTTTATTGTGTGTTATCCATTTTACACAAAACAATACGTATAATAAAAAATTATCTTGTAACT
Source organism: Mucuna pruriens (assembly GCA_025330945.1). Taxonomy (NCBI): domain Eukaryota; kingdom Viridiplantae; phylum Streptophyta; class Magnoliopsida; order Fabales; family Fabaceae; genus Mucuna; species Mucuna pruriens. The sequence continues at coordinate 2,825,332 of JAENHJ010000197.1, forward strand.
AAAGCATTTGTCCTTTTATTATTCTTCTTTTTGGTTGAGACGGTGATTTCTTATACTTTCTTTCTATATTTTGAGAAGTTTTAAAAAGAAATTAACCACATCAATAAGAAAGAAGGAAATAAAAAATAAAAATAAATGACGTGAAAAAAGAAAGAATTAGACAATTAAAAATAATACAAGGTAAGTATACAAAATAAAATATAAAAAAAATTAAGATATGATTAAATATCAAATCACTTAAAAAGAACATAAAAAGAGAATACAGAAAGACTCTTTTTCCACAAGCACAAAGATAGACGTAGAAAAAATCGTGTGATAAGGTTCATACACCAATGCCCACGACGATGCTTGCTGGAAGTTCCGGCCGCGCGTGACTATTAGAAAAATTTTAGTAATACCAATAATGGTAGTGCCACTTCTTCGTTTTCACCAATGAACTCTGCCAGACATTCCATCGTGCTTGCACATAAATTGTTTATCAATATCCTATAGCCTATGGGTTTGACGTCAACCAAAAATTTTGGAATATTGAAACGGATTTCCTCTCAGTAATTCTGTTTCATAAGTTAAATAATAGTAATACTGAGAAAAGAAAAGAAAAAAGTACTCTTCCATCCATGAATTTCGTTTTTTATTGCATATAAATAACCCGTAGTTCACGGCATGTCATAAGAAATTGAAGTTGTTAAGTCCTTACCTAGTAGACATTCTTAAACCATGACTTGTAGACTTGTCATCCACTTTACTTTCTTCTTCTTCTGTTTGCTTGTTACCTTTGTTCCTCTTGTTCATATGTTTCCCTTTAGTAAAAACCAGCTTGACATCAATTTCTATGATGGATCATGCCCCAATTTGCCCATGATGGTTAGATTTGGTGTTTGGTCAGCCTTAAGAAATGACAACAGGATGGCCGCGTCCCTCCTTCGGTTGCACTTTCACGATTGCATAGTAAATGTAAATTGTGCGCTTTAGGATTTTGTTATTTCTAACACTTTAAAATGAACCTCACACGTACTTAATTATCATGTTTTTATATGTTCTTTAGATCATATACTAGACGACACTAATTAGTAATTATTAGTGTTGCGTAACTAGTTGAGCAGAGGAAGTTTTATAAATAGAAGTTATAATTTTGATGGTAGAAGCATGCTTTTAAATGATTGTCACTAGAGATATTAGTTGAATATGTGTTATAATTGGTCCTCATCCACAAAAACTTATTCCCACTACTTGGGCACTTGTTACCTTCCCAGTTCCTATATCTATATTTATTTGTTTTAAGAACACTTTGTAGACACGAAACATTAATAAATCTAGAAACTTCCTTAGTTATCCTTAACTTGGGTACCTAGAGTTGTATTAACTCTAAATAAGAACGGATCACATACACATGCATGGAGGAGAGAATTTTAATGAGGTGGAAGTCTTTGTGTGTAAGTTTTTTTTTTTTTTTCATCATCTAAGTTATTCGGGCATCTATTTGTGGCTAGGACATTAATCTGGCGTCTTTGTCAGTTTTTGTAGTGTGTGTAACCTTAGTTATAGTGAGGGTTATATATTGTATATTAAGTAGTAACATTGCAAGTTGATTAAAGAGCTAGCCTCCTCTTTTTAATATGGTTTACATTACATATGTAATTGTCACATTTTATATATATGCTATTATAATCATAATAACTTATATCGGATGTAATTAATTATGTTCAAATTTAACTGTGTCAAAGGGGTGTGATGGTTCTGTGCTTCTTGATGATACACCATATTTCACGGGAGAAAAGAATGCTCTATCTAATCGCAACTCACTTCGGGGGTTTGAAGTGATTGATAACATAAAAGAACAAGTTGAACGGTTATGTCCATCAACAGTTTCTTGTGCTGATATCTTAGCCTTAACAGCTAGGGAAGCTATTCTTCAGGTAGAAGTAACACTTCTTTTATATTATTGGATTGAAATTGTCTTAAAAGTTCCTAAATTAAAACATCTTATTTGATGTAACCAACCTTGTTGATGTTTCTTCCCCTATTTTATGGGGGTTTAGGTTGGAGGGCCTTTTTGGCCTGTTGCATTAGGCCGAAGAGATGCAATAACAACCAGTCAGACGGCAGCTAATCAACAAATTCCCTCACCAATCGAACCTCTAGAAAACATTACTGCAAAGTTTACTTCCAAAGGTCTTGACTTGAGGGACGTTGTAGCCCTGTCAGGTTCTTAGTCTTTTCTCACTTTTCTCTAACATAATTTAGAATCTATCATTATAATTCTAGGAAGTGATAGAATATAACTTGCACAAATATTTGAATTTGAAGCTTTTTTAGCACAGCTCATCATATATAGATAAAATTCAATTCGATACAATAATGTATGAAATATATGCGAGATTCATTACATAAAAATTTACTAATATAAAGAAATTCTCGCCTGTTATAATGATCTGGGATGAAAATTAAAGACTTCTAGCGTTAGTTGGAATATAATTTGTCGTATATAGTTTGGGGATTCTTTTGCTATATGAAACTGCCTCAGCTACTGTATACTTCAGTGTTCATCAAGACCCAACCTAATATGGTCACGCGCGTTTGACATTAGTAACTTGATGTGTCTGTCTATTTGGATCAGGAGCACATACAATTGGCTTTGCCCAATGCTTCACCTTCAAAGGGAGACTTTTTGACTTTGAAGGCTCTGGCAAACCTGATCCTGTGCTTGACTTTTCACTTCTCTCAAAATTGCAAACCATGTGTCCAAATAGCGACGCTTCAAACAGCAACCTAGCTCCTCTTGACGCTACAAGCACTTTGACGTTCGACAATGAGTATTATAGAAATCTCGTATATAACACAGGGCTTCTACAATCTGACCAAGCACTATTTGGGGATCCAACGACTGCTCCTATGGTTTATTACTACAGCAACAACCAATATTCCTTCTATAACGATTTTGCCGCATCCATGGTTAAGCTTAGTAATGTGGGAGTACTTACAGGAATACATGGGGAAATTAGAAAAAAATGTGGCTTTGTAAACTAAGTGCTTGTATTTTCAACTTCTTATTAAGTCACTTGGAGCCTGAATGCTGTATATTATGTCAACCCCATCACCTGAGTGTCAAAGCTAAAAAAAAATAATTGCTTTTGCTAAGTGTGTAGATTACTAAACAGTTGTAAATTTGTAATAAATGAATGCACTTTGCCTATTTTATGTGTAGAATCTAAGATGACAATACATTCCACCAAAATCAATTTCTTATTAACCACTACCAAAGGCTTAATCACAGATCAAAATTGGTCACTCTCTGTCTGTTGTAACTGTCGTGATATGTGAGTATCTACAAAACATGAATCAGTGGTACTATCCAGCTAATGCACCTGTTGTAACGGTACAATAAATATAGATGTGACAACCAACCATATAAGTAAAAGTATTATGGAGGGGCCTTTACTTACGTGTACCTTTGAGTACGTAGTTATCAGTGTTAGTGGTTCCTGTCCATGATCAAGTGGTCTTATCTCTTTTATTCCACTTAAATTTTGTATTGCACATAGGGAGGGGCATCTACATCTCTTAATCTTCTTACACAGGTCTCTTTCGTCTGATGCGGATTTGCAATATAAGCATGGGATATATCTCCTTTTTATTTACGTCAAAACTATTATATTCACTTTTATAACTTGTAATTAAAACTCAATTTAAGGGATATCATACCTATAAGGTACTTACTTTACTAGTTACATGTCCTGGCCTATAGACTAATTAACGGGAAAATGCATGCACGATTTACAATATTATTTCCTTAATTTGTTGTTGAAGTTTCTATCTCTACATTACATGGGTTCCTCGCTTTTTTATTTTTTATATTTACTTACCTTTTAAAATTTAGTTTGACAACTATCCTGTGTTTATATGCTAATTTTTCATGGTTCTTGCTCCGTAAGACGTGATTGTTATGTAACCCAAACTATTCCCTTGATGTTTGATCAAAGGACTCTTTCGTTAAAGTGAAATAACATTGCAATCTGCTGATGTCTTTCATTTTTATTCATCAAAATCCAACCGTCATCTCATTCCTTGGTAGTAATTATGATGACAAACGGAATTTTGATCCCTACACAGATGATAAAAAGTATAGACGTGCATAATACTAATGTTCGAATTTTTACACTGGACCAATACAAAGTGAGTGTAAATTGGGCTGGATTTATTTAAAGAATAAAATATTTAAATTAGTTCTCAACTTTTTCATATTTATATTTTTTTTTATTTTTGTTTATTTGCACGATGTAAAATTTTATAATTCTCTTACATTCTTCTTTCTTGACTAGTCCAACAGTTATTTCCATTTCATCGTCTAATAGGTCACAAGTTTTATATTTTATAAAAAAAATAGGTTTGTATTATTTTATTATTGGTGCATAATTATTAATTTTTTTCGAATTCAAATTTGACCAATTTTAAATGTCTCCAGTTTCTACCTCATTTTCTCTTTTGTTCACGGCATGGTTATGAGCTTCTCAAGTTTTTTGAGCACAAATTTTATCTCTGATACTATAAATTTTACACACTTATATATAGTAAGTGTAAAATATATTGTATCTGCATCACAAGAAATGTATCGTCTAAAAGATTTTTGAAAACTTTGAGGTCTATCTGTCTTTTATATAATTATTATGCTATTTTTTTTTAAAAAAAAATTTAATTATGTTTAAAATATTTTAGTTGAAAACAACAATTTTTTTATTGCTATTCAACATTATTCTATAGCAATATTGGTACACCCTTTTCTATAACATATAAAAGTAAAATCTACATCTCAAAAGAAAATAGAGCGTTATAAATTACTTTAATACTTATTATAAATAGAATAACATTAATCACATATTACAAATATCTTATAAAAAGAACTAAATTATTGATCACATATTATAATTATTAAAAGTTTAAAATAATATTACATAATACTAAATAACCATTAAATAAATCGATACAAATATAATGTGTGATTTGATTTTCACATCAAGAATGGAAAACAAACCAAATCGCAAAAAGTATATAATTTTTATTTTGGATTTGATTGATTTTTAATTTTTTTTTGGACTGATTTGACAATTTACAAAGATTTGGTTCAATTTAAACACTCTAACTTGAAATGTCTATTCATGTGCTTAACTTTCACTTTAACCAAAATTTCATGACTCAAAAAAAAATAGATTTTATTTTCATTATAACATAAGTATTATAAATAAATTAAGAGCTTAACATACATACATTTTCTATGAGTGTAACAGATTTTAAACTTCCAAAAAAAATTATAAACTATCACATAAAAAATTGATATATAATTTTTAAAATAATTATTATAAAAAAATAAATTTATCGACTATTTGTAATTAAATAATAGTATAATTAACTATTATCCATAAATTAATTAAATTTCCAATGTAACTTTTATTTGGCTCTCACACACGTTCTCTTCTTAAACATTTGGTTGTGTTGTTAAAAGCCTAATGCTATGTTTGGCAGGAGAAAAATAATAGAAAATTTGAGAAGAGAGAGGAAATAGATGAGAAGTTTGAAATTAAATTCATTCTGAAAGGGATTAGGAAGAAAAATGTTTAAAGTTAGCGGGCCTATATAAAATATATTACATGCTTAGAAGGGGGAAATGACAGTAAAGTTGTGAGAGATGAGAAAAGGGAGCATATTATATTAATTGTTATTTTCCAAATTAACCCTTTCATTGTATCATTATCAATTATGGTTGCTCTCACAATTGGCCGTGCTTTCTCTAGTAATCGATTCTCTTTTACTTGATAATCGATTATTGAATGTAATGGTACACTCAAGACAATTGATTGTCATTGAGGTACAATTCATTATTAGATGTATAGTAGGTTGTCAACTTGTCATAGGTATAATTGATTATGGAATGTAATCGGTTGTTGTATGCGCATGATAATCGATTGACATGGTTAGAAAATTAATTTTCATGGTTGGAATTTTGATTATGTGAGGTTGTGTGTTGAGAATAAATGGGTGATATAGTCTTATTATCTTCAATCTTATTTCTCTCTCTTCTTTTTATTATTTTACAAAACTAAACAATGTGAGAAGAAATTTCATTATTTTTCTTCTCAATTTTATTTTTATTTCTCTCAAATTAAATAGGTTAAAAATTAGTTAACCATATTTCTTCTCTATATTTTTTCTTTTTTATTTTTATTTGTCATTTTGTGCTAAATAGAACGTAAAACTAATAAATTTTGGAATAAATCCCACTCACGTCCCATGATGTTTAATGAAATTCTAGAAAATATATCCTTCCTTCTTTTTTCTTAATAGACTGCTTATATTATATAAGAATTTAATCATCATATATTCTAATATCATTTAATTAAAAATTATTATTAATATGATTCTAAAAATAATTATAATAAAATTAACCAACTTAATATAAATAATAATTTATAATTAAATAATATTATAAATTTATTTTATAACATTAGTGTATAATTTATTTACTCTGTATAATATCATATGTACATTTATCCTTTCCGTTAACACAAATTTTCCCTTATTTCTTATACAATTATATGGATCAAGAGATATCTAAGTAATGTCAAGAAGGGAAGAACATATAAGTGTAATTTGTACTAAATTTTAGAAGCTATCAGCGACATAATCTGCATAACCTTTTACCCCTCCCCCGCCCAACATCCTTAAACAACGTTAAAAGTCTTAAACACATTTGAAGCATTCGAGCATTTTCACTAGCCATGTTTAGATTGATATTTGATAGATGGAGAGCGACAAATGAAATAACATTAATTGCCACGAAATTAAAGAACTTCACGTTTCCTGCTCAAACTATGCAATTTCTTTGCCTCCAATTCCAGTTGGGAGGTAATATGAAACGTACCTCATCATGAAAAGAAGATTAGTTCACAAGCATGTAATTTCAAATGAGAAACCGACAAAAGGTACTTGGAGTCAAAAAAAATATACACAGAAGAACTGATGATGTCCGAGAGACCCTTTTGTAGAGACAAATCGAGACATATGAAAGCAATTTTTTTAAATATTTAACGTAATTAAATATTTAAAATTTAAATTTAAATAATTCTGTATCAATTAACTTCCATAATTTCACGCTCCTCAAATTTAATTTAATTGATATTTCTGTCCAAATCATATGATGTTTTCTAAAGATGTGAGCTATCACAATCACCACGCCTTCTGAAAATGCTAGCTAGATTCTCTGTCCTGTCAATCTATTTCACTTGTACGTGGGTACGAGAGTGATACCTCCAGCCTTAAGAATTTACTACTAACTGGGATTAAACATTTCAATGAGCAAATTCTCTTTCTTGTTTTTAATATATATATATATTGCTAATATTGTTCTTAATATATTATGTCACAGCGATTGTTCTGCTTTCCACCGTAATTTATACATGAGTCGGCATGGCACTAGCTCATTCATGGTTGCCCTTTCCATTGAATCCTTATGGTATGGTGTAAATATAATTGATAAGTGTGAGGCAATTAATTCCCTTATATCATGTTCTTACTTTTTTTCTAAAGTTCAGTTTAGTTAAACATCTCATTTACACGTAGCAGGAAATAATTGACTTCAATAATGCGTGCTTGTTGTTGTTGTTGTGGGAGGAGAGGATGGAAAAGAAGACAAACGTGGACCAATCAATTTGAATTCCGCAGCCCAAAAAAGAGAGGCTCAACACTTTGGTTTGTATATCGAAATTTCTTTTCGAAAAAATCGAAAACAATTATGTGCAACTTTTTGACCTTTGAGACAAAAGGTTAGCCTAATAGCATTATCTTATCAATTTAGGATTTAAAAAATAAACATCACCGGCAAATCGGTGCCTTAGGTTATACTACTAATTAACAAGTTAAAAATAAAAAATTAGAAAGTATTATTAATATACTCTTTCTCATAATTCTAATGTACCTTAAATAGAATTATTTATTAATTATTTAATTAATGTCTTAGAATATTGGTTAACAAGAGCCAATTTTTATTGGAATGTAAAGAAGATATGTAGTATACAAGAAAAGAAAACAGAAACATAGAGATAAGTGTGTCACAATGTCACGTTAAAACAAATATGCAAGTCTTTTATTTTCATTGATTCAGAAGTTGTATCACAGATTAATACAGAAGCAACTATTTTTTGTGTAGGGTATATTTCATTCCATTTATTTGTATCTTAATAACTCTTTTCAGAGAAGGGAGGGGGAGGGGGCCACCAAAAAGCTCAAAATGTGTTAATTATTCTGTTTCCTTGCAGATGTTTCAAGTTGCACAAGTACTGCAAATTTTGTCGTCATTGGTTTCATCCAACTTTTCTTAGAGCCACTCACCCTGTCAGCATTTATACATCTTCCATGAATGATAAATTGATAATGTTGCACATGTTAAAAGTTAGGGCATTCTTGGACTGGGAGTTTAAAAAATTAGTACCTCACAATGAAATGGAATCAAAACACAATAAATGAAATAAATTAGGTATGTTATTCTATCAAGAGTTTAACGAGGAAAGATCATATCATTTCTTTATCGATTTTCCAATTTAAGGAATAAAATTTTAAAGCTTTGAATGGCTAAGGAGGAATTAGAAATCCCTCCATTACCATTAATTTCACTTTTTCCTCCAAAATAATTCTCAAACATTCTTTTTTCTAAGTTTGGTTGTTTCATCAGCTCTTGATTAATTATTTTTTCAAACTTCAATTAAATTTTAAATTAGTTTCTCTCTAATTTTAAATTATTAAATATATAATTAAAATATTACGTAATTAATCTAAATTACGTATATCTATATTAAAACGCATAGATTTCATTTAAAACTATGAAATTTATTTATATTTTTAACTTTAAAAACAGAGAGAGACTTATCCTTTATTAGACTACAGATATTCCGTAATAGCTATAATGATTTGATGTTTTATGACCTCAGAGTTATTAATCATTATCAATCGTATGGTCAGAACTGGAAAGGGCATGACATATTGACGTATCTATCGTATATGAACGGCAAAACATGTAACAGCAGCATCTCTCGCCTCTGGCAATGGCAAACTCCAATTTCGGAGTTCCGACGACGGAGGATTTATTTCGTAAGAGATCGAAATCCTTTATTTCATTTATAGTTTAAATAAATAGGACAATATATATTTTTTTAAATAAATAAATTAATATTCTTTATTTCCGAAAATGTATTAAATATGATTCTTGTTTATTTAAAAAAAACTATTTCATTCTGATTTTTATTTTATGTAAATAAGGGCATAAATGAAAGAGAAAATTTTATTTTATTGAAATGAAAAATATTATCCTATTTTAAGAAAATAAAAACATATTTAACCATTTATATCTTACTTAAAATATTCTTATAAATTTATAATAACATTGAATCATAATCTTTTCAAAATGGAAATTGTAATATTTATATCTTGATTTGAGATATTTTTATAACAAATCTTATACGATTATAAGAAGAAAATAAGTATTAACTTGAGTTTTAGAGTATTTTTGCAGGTGAAGACACGATTAAGTAGTAAAATAAAATAGTTATTGGTTCTAGACACCGAAAAAGGTACGATAAGAGATGTTGAGCCGATGACGAATGCAAGTTTTTTGCGCATAAATTTGGTGCACGTTGTGGGGTTGAGGTAAATTTCTCCCTCAGTTACAAGTGTGATGGTTTGACCTAGAGTAAGACCTCAGATGGATTCTTATTGTTGGAGATATTATAGATATATTATAAGATATGATAGGTTACAAATATCTAAATATCTCATTAGATTAAGAGATTACAAATATCATGATCATCTAACAAGTTGAAAGCTTAGTAAGCTTCAACTTGAGGGGGAGTGTTGAAGATATTATAAATATTTGATAAGATATGATAGGTAACTCATTAAGAGTGTATAAATATTTAAATATCTCATCAGAAGATCGTGATCATTGTAGTTTATCTACAATGATTATCCTTATTTTTCTGTTATTCATATTATCTTTAAGTAGCTTACCCTATAAAAGGGAGATTAAAAATTGTATTATTCAATTTAATCAATACAAAGTTTCTTTTACTTTCAATGAGGTATTAGAGCTTCAGATCATGGGAGTTCTATTTTTGTTGTCGTTTTCACTACCTCACTTCAGTAAGCTACTACCCTCTGATGAGACTCACACGTCGGTGTGAGACTAGTCAAAGTCTTTTTTATCATTCGCAACTATCGGTGATAACAACAAAAGATAAAGTCGTTATCTTGGAAGTTAAGGAGCTTCCAAATTTAAACGAGTAGTGAAAATAAGGCAAAGGAAAAAGTAGAATCTATTTACTAGTCCCAGATTCTGACCTCTGTGAATTCATCCTTGATGGCGCAACCCTGAACATGTCATTTCCATTTCAATCTTAATAGCCCATAATTTAGCCTCTACCATTGTGTCATAATTGCCTAAGGCACTAGAAAAACCAAAAATAAATCTACCCTTCTAATACCAGCCTCGAGGTATGGAATGATAACGACCAAAGTGACTAAGAGAACAAAAGCAACCTTGGTTGCATTACCAACCATCATGCCTTCCATGACTCGTGCTTCTTTTTTTTTTTAAGCCTTGGTTGTTTTTTTGTCCTTTGATTGTCATTATTCCTTCTAGAATAACCATTGCAATTGGACCTTGTCGAAACAATTATGAGTTCTAGCTTTTCTGTATTGCATAACTTGTCAAACCTTTGTATGAGTTTATTAGTGATTATGTCTCCCTCTTTGGTTGTTGAATAAGGTCATATCTAGTGTTTTATCAAGACTGATCGGTGCGCTCTAATGGAGTTTGATGCCTACTTTTGTTGACAACAAATATAATATTATTTTTTTCTTCTCTATCATCTTCTTGGATGTTGTAGATTCAATAGTTGTGGAGAGGACACGTGGTAAGTCAGAAAGCACCTCAAGATATCTTTAGGAGTTCTTCGGCCTTTGGACGAATTGTGAACTCCTACTTTAATGGATCTTTGATGGATACACATGGAGTAGGGTTTGTTTTTTGTGTCACAACATTGCTTCCATATTTATTTATTTTTTTATATTTTTATTTTCGATCGCTAAATCGATCATTAAATTGTTTTTTATTTTTTATTTTTTGAATTTCGATCGTTAATTCGGTCGCAAAATGCAACATTTTTGTTCTTTTCTGTTTCATCGCTATTTCAGTCGCTAATGTATACTTTTTTTTTATTTTTTTTGACGTTTTCATTTTTGACCGCTAAATCGGTCGCTACATTTTTTTAAAAAATTTAATTTTGGTCGCTAATTTCGTCACTATTTAGCAACGCCTTGAATCAATCACTAAATTTGATCGCTAAAAAAACCTTACTTGTAGTGAAGTGACAAACTTTATAGTGATGAAAACACTAATAAACCAAGTAAATTCAGTTGGTATCCTTGATAACTATTGTCGATGCAGTCTCAAATAAAACTAGATTACCTATGATTTTTATAACATGCATAGGGTGCAACTTAGGTCGAATCTCTCAAGGACACGTGTATTCGGTTTGCCCAATGTGGAAAGTAGAGAATCATCCAGAATAAGGAAATGCATAATGCAGACTCGGACAATATACAGAAAATGTAAAGATAGAGGGTTTTGGTTTCTACTCAAAATCACAAAGTAAATGCAGAACAGAAAGTAAACTAGCTAACGGAATTAAGAACGAACAAACAAACAAATATTTAGAAAATCAATCCAAAGTTTAGCAAGCAATTGGTTCTAGTTCTTAGTAATGGATACGATTCTAAACCAATCTAAGTTCTTAAGACAATCGCCTAACATTCGTCCATTATCAACTGAGGGCTTATGCAATGGTGGCCTCGAGTTAGCAAGGATTACGCATGTGGTTGATTTTATGTTCTCAATTGATTACCTAACAAGTTATTAGATCAGTTCCGATCTGCCCCTAACCTAACATGATCTACTCTTACACATTCATGATCATGACACAGGTAAGAAGCAGAGAAACAGAACAAGAATCACATACGGAAAGAGAAACGCAAACCAATTCATTACAAAAACGATTGTATTGATACATGAAGTTGTGGAATCAAGGACTCAACCTCCCATAACAATCGCCATGGAAGAACTACAGTGGTCCATCGAAGATGGCTAGAGAACAGAGGGGTTAGTCCACCAGAGTGTGCCAGCTAAACTGGTCAATCTCCTCTAGCAATTAGTCGCTACTCAGACTCTAAACCTACACCTACTCGACCGATTGAACTCCATACTGAAGCCTTGTGAATCACAGATCAATGGAAGCGAGAGTGTATGTGTGAGTGTACGTACAAACAATGGAGAAATGGAGGTGGAGGTGGAACCAATGAATGAGCTACACATCTCCTTATATACATGTTTGTCTTAACTAACTAACCGTAACTAACTAACTAACTAACAGAAATAACTGACACTAACAGAATTAACTGACTTATAATAGACTAACTAACTTAACTAACTATTATCAGACTAACGGTTTTCCTAATTAACCACGTGCCGAATTTGCTGTAGTAGAATCGATCTTGTTGTTGGGATGAATCCAGATAGACGGGGACACCCGACATATGGGGATGGAGTCAACTACTGGAGTCAGAGTCGGCATGGAGAGGAACTCGTCTAGCGGGGATGACTTAGTTCTCGGTTGGGATGGTCCGGGACTCCAATTTCGACCTACACAATGAGTTAATCTTTTTGTTAGTTAAAATCCTCAAATTAGCATAGATTTGTATTTTCCCTGTTTTTAGCCCAATAATTTGAATCTCAACTAATATGTGATTCTTAACTACAAAATAGAGTCAACTATACTCATCTTAAGACGTTGTTAAGTGTCTAAAATATGAATTATCAATCCTCTATTGGCAAACTTTTCAAAAACTAGGTATACCTACACATAAAATCAAGTCATACTGAGATCCTTTAGTAGTGTTTGCAGGAGAAAAAGTAGATACTCAAGGATACATCGACTTGTTGACAACCTTTGACAATGGGATCCTAACAGCCTCAATCTTAGTATGATAAATTATTATTGAAGCATTTACATTAGACAACATATTGATAGGGTGGCCTACGCTCAACCAATTAGTTGCAATTATCTCTACACCTCACCTTATGATGAAGTTCCCTCACAAAGGATTGATAATCTCAATAGAATTGGACCAGGTTGCAGCAAGAGAGTGTTATTCGGAATCTCTTTGAATATACCAACCAAAATGTGAGCCACCTTTGGCAAAATCAAAAATTAGTTAGCAGTGTCAATTTGGTAGAGTGGACAGATCTCGACCACCGACTAGGAACCCTGAATGAGCTACACTAATTGAAGAGGTCAAATATTTTCAGATAAGGAAGAAAATCGGCTAGAGTACCAAACTCAGTGCTCAGCTCAACAACGCAGACTTATTTGCATGGTGCCTAGCTGATATGCCAGGAATTGATCCTAAGTACCTAAGTCACAAACTAGTCATTTGTGCCCATGCCAAACCTACCTCACAAAGGAAAAGGAAGCTTGATGAGGAAAGAAGACAAGTAACCTAAAAGGATACAAAAAATTGTTAACGACAAAGTTTATAAGAGAAGTGGAATACCCTACATGACTAGCCAATGTCGTCTTAGTACAACAACCTAACAAGAAATGACGAATATGTACTTATTACATAGATTTGAACAACGCATGCCCAAAAAGACGTGTATCCATTGACCGTCTCGCCGATTGTGCCTCGAGACATAAAGCTTTTAGTTTCCTAAATGCCTATTCAAGGTACAACCAAATTAGAATGTATCCTCTAGATATAGAAAAAAAAAAACAACTTTCATGATTAAAGGAGCAAACTTTTGTTATAGGGTGATACCATTTGGGCAGAAGAATACGGTAGCCATGTGCCAGAGGTTAAGGATATAGTATTCAAGCAGCAAATTGGTTAACATCTTAAAGTATATGTCGATGACATGGTTATTAAATCAGCCAATACTCTTCAATACTTCAAAGATCTTATGGAAGTATGTAATGAAATATGTCGATATGATACGTAGTTAAATCAAGAGAAATGTGTATTTGGAGTGAGGGGGTAAAATTTCTTAGATTCATGCTTACAAATCAAGGAATTGAGGCTAATTTAGACAAATGTGAAACAATTATGAATATGAGAAGCCCTCAAATGCTTAAAAAAGGCCATAGGCTCATAGGACGATTGACCTCTATCTCGTTTTTTACCTAAGTTAGTGAAAAAAGAAAAACCCTTTTTCAAAATGCTACACAACCTTAGGAATTCTTATGGGATTACAAGTGTGAAAATGCCTTTGAAGACTTCAAACAATTCCTAGTGGCACCACCAATCTTTAGCGAGCCTTAAAAGGGTACTGATTTCTCTTATATCTTACAGTGATTGATGATACTATAAGCTCATCCGTAGTACAAGAAGAGGAGAAACAACAATGTTTTATTTACTTTACTAACCAAGTTCTCCAAGGAGCTGAGAAGCGATACCAAGTAATAGAAAAGTTGGTACTAGCATTCATCACATTAGTCAGAGATTGAGACCTTATTTTCAGAGTCACCAAGTGGTCGTCAATACTTATCATCATATTAAACAAAAAATGAGAAAACCCAAATTGGCGAGACGTATGATAGCATGGTCTGTGTAATTGTTCGAGTTAGGCTTGAGATATAAGTCTAAAGGGCCTTTGAAAGGCTAATCTATATATGATTTCATTGCTAAAATTATCTATAAACCCAAGGAGCAGCAAAATTGGTGGACACTATTTATAGATGGATCATCAAACCTCAAAGGTTGTGGAGTAGGAGATATGCTAGAGGCACCTAATGGCATGATCATTGAACAAGCCTTTCGATTTGACTGCCAAACATCTAATAACTAGGTTGAGTATAAAGTCTTACTAGTAGGACTTCGACTTGCTACTGAAATGGGAGCAACAATCCTAATGTGCAAAAGCGACTCTTAATTGATAGGAGGACAAGTTATAAGCACTTGTCAAGTAAAGGAGCCTCAGCTAATGAAATACTAACACTTGATCAAGCAGATGATGGAAAATTTTGATAGAGTAGAAATTGAATACATTCTTAGGGAGTGTAATTCCCCAAAGCAAATTTACTACCAAAATTGGTAAGCACCAAGACCTAGCCATTATTGAACCTTCATACAAGAAACAATATCTGCTCCAAGTGTGACTATGGTTGAGCTCATCAATTCTAAACACACATGGTTAATTCCGTTGTTGGAATTTCTCCAACATGGCACATTACCTGAAGATTCTAAAAAAGCTAAAAGAATCAAGAAAAGAGCATGTCATTATGTCGTTGAGGGAGGAGAATTCTTCAAAAGAGGATTATCTTCTCCATTAACAAAATGTCTCACAGACTGGCAAGTGAAATACTTAATGGATGAGATACATAAAGGTATTTGTGGTATGCACACATGGGGATGATCTATGACCATTAAAGTCAACAAAGTAGGCTATTGTTGGCCCATAATCCGAGTTGACTGCATGAAATATGTCAAACATTGTAGAGAATGTCAACAGTTTAGCCAGCTACATCATATTCCCCAATTTGAATTACACAACATTATATCACAATGGCCCTTCACCATATGGGGGTAGATATTCTTGGTCCTTTTCTAGTGGCCAAAAGTCAAGTAAAGTTTTTGTTGGTTGTAGTCAACTATTTCACAAAATGGATTGAAGTCGAAGTAGTAGTTAAAATCACTACCAAGATTATATAGAAATTCACTTGGAAAACTTTGATATGTCAGTATGAATTACCTTAAGCCATTGTCATTAATAATGATAGGCAATTTGTACAGAAGACTTTTGAGGAGTTCCTCCATAAGTTGGGAATTTTTCACTAGGTTACATCGATCAAGCATCCCCAAACAAATGGTCAAGCTGAGGCAACAAATAAGGTGATCCTCAAATATCTTAAAAAAGGTTATAAAGAGCTAAGGAATTATGGGTAGAAGAATTACCAAGTGTCATATGGGCATATCACTACACCCCACAATCCTTTAGAAGAGAAACCCTATTTCAACTCATATATAGATTTGACGCCATGATTCCAATGGAAGTTGAAGAACTAGGAATAATAAGAGTAGGCTTTGTTAGGGAAACCAATGAAAAAAATCTGAAAGTTGATTTAGATTTAGCATAAAAAGTAAGAGAGCAAGCAAGAATTCGTGCAGAAGCACTGAAGCTGAGAACAACCCAATGATAATAAAGTAAAGAAGTTTTAAAGATAGTGATTTAGTATGGAGAATGTGAGGCGAAGCCAGAAAAGATCCAAGAGAAGGAAAATTAGCACCAAACTAGGAAGGTTCGCTTAAGGTAATAGAAAAGACCCAAAAGAAGGAAAATTAGCACCAAACTAGGAAGGTTCGCTTAAAGTAATAGAAGTATTGGGCAATGGAGCATATAGGTTGGAAGAAATCTCTAGAAAATCAATTCCAAGAACGTGGAATGCCACACATTTGAAATTTTATTTCAGTTAAATGTAAAACTAGGTGATGTACTTTATCCTTACACAATCTTTTTCCCCAGGAAAAATAAAGGTTTTGCGTGATAAGGTTTTAACGAGGTACACCTGAGTTCAATAAAGTCGTGTTTTTCTTTCCACTCTTCTTTATTCATTTTACATGTTCTCCCTTTATTTTTATTTAAAGGCCGAATTCGAGCCAAAAAGTCAAAATCTAAAACAAAAAGGTTGAATATAAGCCTAAAGCTCAAGTTTGAATCTTATAATGACAAAACTTAGCCTAAAGGTCAAATCTAAACCTTAATGTAGAGAGTCGAATAAATCTAAAGGTCAAGTCTGAGCCTAAAGGTCAAGTTTGAACCTTACAATAATCGAACCAAAAAGGGTCATAAGAGTAATAAGAGGCCAACTTGAGCCTCAAACAATAAACCATTTCGAAAATCAATATTATAAAGGAAGTCAAATTTGAACTTCAAATAATAAATCTTGGTGAAAAGTAAAACAAGAGCTTCAACACAAATTACGAACATATATTGTGTTAGAGTCATACTTATAACAAAATAGCATAAGAAAAATACTTATCTTTAAAATAGTATGACTAGCACAACAAAAAATAGGGACAATCTATAAGGACAAAAACCAAAGAGCCACAAAGGTTGTTAACGTAACTATTCTTCTATATCAATGTTGGGGGGCTTAACAACATCCTTTGCATTAGAGGGACCCTCGTTGGCAGCAGACAACTTGACTTCATCTACAAGTAGCCTATTCTTAACATCCTTAATGGCATAAAAGTTGGACTCGTCTAAATCAGGATAAAATAACTTGGCTTGAGAACAACCTTCCTAAAACTCACTTGATACTTAATAATTTTAGTAGTAGTGGCTTCTTTAAGGTCATCAGAAAGATCTGTGTTAGTCATAGTCACCTGTGTTAGCTCAACTTGAAAACCTTCAACCTTCTTTTTAGTAATTCGAGCTACGTCTTCAAAACCTTTCTTCTCCATTTCAGTAAGAGATAACTGAGAGAACAACTCATTAACATGAGCATTGGCCTTAGTGAGTTCAGCCATATGTGTTTCCTTCATGGTACTTAGCTTTAACGAGATCATAGAAGACTTAGCCAAATCCTGCTTAAGGATGGCAACATTCTCTGCCTTGACTTCCAATTGGCATACTTGACTCTAACTCTCGTCAAATTTTGTGTCCTAATATTGGTGATACCCCATGAACGAGTCTGAAAAACCACAAGCACTTCCATAGAGGTTGTTGGTCCAACCTTTTCCAACAAAAGACAATCAGTTGTTGACAACAACTCATCTTTCAAAAGCTTATGTGAACGAAAATTTTTTTCCCATATAAAGCCCGTCCTAACGGTACAAGTGGTATGTTCAAGCTGAAGAGGTAAGTGAGTAATGGAAGCAACTCCTACTTCTTTAACTAAGGCGTTTTTAACACTCGGATTAGGAACATCAATAGCAAGACCCTTCTTCGAGTGCTTTACAACCGATGATAAAGACACCCCGTGGCCTGACTCCTCAAATTCAATAGTCCGTGTTGCGGGCTTGCTAGATTCAGGTTTGTTATATTCATTGGTAAGGTTAGTGATCGATTTAACCTCGACACTTCCACAAAGATTTCTCCAATTGAACTTCTTTATAATTTCTACAAAGAATAAAAATTAGATCAGTATACTACCACAAAAATTACCGTGTCTCAAACACATCCTTTGATTTATATACTTACAGTTAAGATCCCTCTGTGGGTCTAAGAAAATCTAAGCTCCAAGATTGATTTACAGGCTAAAGGTTGAGGCAAACACAATAACCTTTTTAAGTCTTCCTTCTTAGACTCTGACGCAGCATTTTCACTATAAGACTTGAATTTTTATTTGGGCGAGATTGCTGGTAAAAAGGAAAATGAGGCTGCTCATCCTCGATAAAAAAGACTTCATTTTTATTAGCAGATATGGGGTTGATCTTGACAAAATCACCCTTAAAACTCTTATATGACGATGTATATAACTCTAAGATGCCACCCATTTGGACACCACTGAAAGCAAGCCAACACACCTTGATACTAGATCAAAGACAATAAAAATACATGAATTTGGCCACAGTGGACACCATCCAAAGATGGTAACACAAGATTTAGAACGCCGTGAGGAAAGTCCAACTATTTGGGTGTAGTGATAACTGTTGTCGATGTAGTCTCAAATAAAACTAGATTACCTATGATTTTTATAAAATAGGGTGTAACCTAGGTTGAATCTCTCAAGGACACGTGTATTCGGTTTGTCCAGTGTGGAAAGTAGAGAATCATGCAAAATATGGAAATGCATAATGCAGACTCGAACAATATACAAAAATGTAAAGATAGGGGGGTTTCGGTTTCTACACGGAATCACAAAGTAAACGCAAAACAAAAAGTAAACTAGTTAACGAAATTAAGAACGAACAAACAAACGAATGTTTAGAATATCAATCCAAAGTTCAGCAAGCAATTGGTTCTAGTTCTTAGTAATAGATGCGATTCCAAACCAACCTAAGTTCTTAAGATGATCGCCTAACATTTGTTTATTGTCAACTAAGGGCTTATGCAATCGCGACCTCGAGTTAGTAGAGATTATGCATGTGGTTGATTTTAGGTTCTCAATCGATTACCTAACAAGTTATTAGATCGATTCCAATCTGCCTCTAACCTAATGTGATCTACTCTTACGCATGCATGATCATGACACAAGCAAGAAGTAGAGAAACAGAACAGGAATCACATACGGAAAGATAGAGAAAAGCAAACCAATTCATTGCAAAAACAATTGTATTGATACATGAAGTTGTGGAATATGGACTTAGCCTCCCATAGCGACCGCCATGGAAGAACTACAATGGTCCACCAAAGATGGCTAGAGAATAAAGGGATTAGTCCACCAATGTGTGCCAACTAAACTGGTCAATCTTCTTTAGCAATCAACCGCTACTCAGACTCTGAACCTACACTTACTCAAGCGATTGGACGCCATACTAAAGCACCATGAATCACCGATCAATGGAAGTGAGAGTGAATGTACGAACAATGGAGAAGTGGAGGTGGAAGTGGAAGTGGAACCAATGAATGAGCTACGCATCTCCTTATACACATGTTTGTCTTAACTAACTAACCATATACTAACTAACTAACTACTAACGATTATCAGAAATAACAGACTACTAACAGACTAACTATTTCCTAAATGACCACGTGCCGAATTTGCTGGAGTGGAGTCGGTCTTGCTATCGAGATGAATCCAAATAGACGGGCAACTTGGCATTTAGGGATGGAGTCAACTACTGGAGTTGGAGTCGGCATGGAGAGAAACTCGTATGGCCGCAACTACTTCAATATCGGCTGGGATGGTCTGGGACTCCAGTTTCGACCTGCACAATGAGTTAATCTTTTTGGTAGCCAAAATCCTCAAATTAGCATAGATTTGTATTTTTCCTGTTTTTAGCTCAATAATCTGAATCTCAACTAACATGCGATTCTTAGCTACAAAATAGAGTCAATTATACCTATCTTAAGACCTTGTTAGGTGTCTAAAATATGAATTGTCATGTAGTTGTGAAGGGGCAGTGTTGACCTTGGGTAACACTCCACACTCAAATTTCAATAAAGGAAACCTCATACCTAACTCGATAAAAATAGTTCTATATGCATAGGTATAAGGACGAGTTGGATATAATCCACCAAGAAAGACCTTCTCCATGGCTAAGCAAGCCTCGGCCACCATGAAATTTTGTCCAAAATAGGAAATGATAGTAGTCTCAAACAAATGCGATAACACCTCTAAAGTTTGATAACATTAAAAGAACAAATTGACAACACCATGCACCCAGCTATAGCGAGGGAGTGAAACATTTTACAACCCTTTCCTCTCTCTAGAAGGAGCAATAGTAGCCCCAACCTTGGAAAGGAAATAGCCTTTACCACCATAGGATTTGGGCAAGTGGGAATAAAAGTGGCATTGCCTTCCTCCGAGGAACTCTCAAAAGACTCACAAGCGTGGTAAGAGTATGAGAAGAAAAATCCTCCTCCCCAATAATTATCACTTCGAGATCCAACATACCCCGGACGTGAATGTCTTGAACCCTCCATGGAGGAAGACATAACTAAGAACATAAAAAGGAAACAAAGGAGTTGGTCAAGAAGACATACCTCTTGTATAAAAGGAAGGCAATGTTTCTTAAGAGGAGAGCAAAAGAGCAAGGAAGTAAAAGAAAGGGAGTCGGGAATGGTAGCTCAAGGCATCCTGCATTCCCATATAAAAGTAAACAAAAAGGCTTCGTTGAAAAACTCACAAATAGGAAGACGAAGGGTTGCACTTCCACTTGACAAAAGGCAAACATCGTGACCATTTGAAACGACATTACCTTGTGGGTTTCAACACCCCTCTAACTAGACAAGTACCCTAATGGTTCATACATAATCACCACGTGGACGAACAAGATTCATTAAACATGATGTCCCTAAGAATATAGGATAGTTGGATCGTGACCTTGTCTTAAAAAATATCAACATAATAAGCTTTCCCATTCTCTAAGTGTCAAGCTTGGGGGGCTTATGTACTACTTGGGCCTTGATCCGAGATATTCTCATCATATCCCTCAAGTGATTACAAGGAGAGACTGAGAAGAAGTAGTGGACAACAGGAGCCAAGTTGAGGGGCATCAATTAAAGAAAAAGAAGATATTATAAATAGGGGATGAGGTAGCATTAGAAGGTAAGTAATATCTGATATTGAGATATTGGAAAATAAGATAAATATTGACTTGAACATCAAAATGTTTTTATAGGTGGAGACTTTCAAGCTTGAGTAGTAGAATAAGACAATTGTAAGCAATAACTTTGACACCAAGAAAGATACGACAAGAGTGGTCGAAATGAGGATGAAGGCAAGTTTTTTTTTGTAGGTATAAAATATTAATTAAAAATAAAATAAAACTACTCAACAAAAGTATTTATTATATTAAAGAATAAATCATTTAATATTTATTTTTAAATTAATTAAAATTTTTATACTCATCTTATCGTGGTTTACTTAATATTTCTATTTGTTATCCCTTTTTCTTTTCAAACCGTGTAAAATTTAGGTGTGAAAACATAAATTGTTTTGAAATTAATTATAATATAAATATTTTGTATATCTTGATTTATATGATGAATTTATTTATAATAATAATGCATGAAAAATAATTTATATTTTTTACCGAAAGTGTTTTTAACATTTAAACTTTTATCGCGATGATGTAACTCCCCTGTCGGTAAAAGTATGATGGATTTGTCAAATGATTCCACTGTCCAAAATTTTCTCTCCAAGTCACTGGTTGCAGTACCACCTAGAAAAAGCCCACCTCTCTGATTTTCTTGCTGTTACTGTTACCCCACCACTTCCACCCAAAAAATTCCTTCACACTACACATTATCATAACTCATCAACACCACAACCCCAAAACAAGTCTACACTTTTGCTATAATTTACCTTCCTCTCTCAACTTCTTCCATCTTCTCCTCCCTCAAAAACATGAATTTTCTCTAGACAATCAAGTTTTTTATACTTTTATTTTATTTTATTTTATTTTATTTTAAGTTCTCCTTATCTCAGATGTCCACACCATTTGTTCAACAGCCACCACCGCCAATAGAAGTGACCCAGCAAGCCTACACCACCCATTCGGGTCACGGGTCGGTTGGACCCGTCATAGCGGTTCTCGCAGTCATCACCGTTCTCGGCGTCATCGCCGGCATGATCGGTAGGCTCTGTTCGGGT
This sequence comes from Mucuna pruriens, assembly GCA_025330945.1. NCBI lineage: Eukaryota > Viridiplantae > Streptophyta > Magnoliopsida > Fabales > Fabaceae > Mucuna > Mucuna pruriens. The sequence continues at coordinate 2,847,687 of JAENHJ010000197.1, forward strand.
CGTCGGGTCATGGGTCACGGCGAGTACGACGTTGAAACTTGGGTCGAGACCAAATGCTCCTCTTGCGTCGACGGCAGAATCGCCCCTCCGCCGCGACCGCCACCTCCCCCACCGCCTGAGCCCATCGCCGCCGAGGACGCGCCGCCGGTGGATGCCCCCCAAGAGATCAAAGAACAACAACATCCAACGGATAACTCACAGTCACATGACCATAGTTAGTGTACATATGTTGAGTTTCAGAATGTACAAAAAACTTAGATGCGTAAATGTAGCCAGTGGTGATGTTATTTTCCAATTTAAATTGACATTTTATCTCGATAATCGTTGCTCGACGAGACCGAAGTAACGATTATCGAGGTAAAATATCTCTTTTAATTAGAGAATAATATCGACATTGTCTTGGTTAGGGTAATCTAAGTTTTGTTTGTTCCTTGGATTCTCTTGTTTTTCAGTTCAGTTCTTTCGTGTATCTGCATTTTTCTCCGCTGTGTGAATCGTGGGCTTTGAATGACACGTTGGTCATTGGGCTTGGAATGGGAAAAAGCCTGAACTGAACTTATTTTTGCTTCTAAATCAAGACGCATTTCATTTAATGCACACATTGGAAAGCCTTGTCGTGAATGATTCATTTGTTGAGATTTTATTTTATTTTTTTGAATTAAATGAATGCTCCTTAAAGGAGGCAGTTGAAGCTTTGAATTTGTAGGTTTGTTTTGAAGCTGTGGAGTTATTCAGGTGGTCCATTGAGGATAGCATTGGATTGGATCTCCCATGCTTGAGACGACGTCGTTAAACCCTCACTTTTTTATTTTTGAATGTTTGTTAAAGTATTTGTATTCGGTGCTTGTATAAAAATGGAAAATCTTATTAACTATAAGTCCGAGTTTTGTGATCCATTGTCGTTGGATTCTCATATGGTGAGCTGTGGACTAATTATGAAACATCACTTTTGGAGAGGCAGAAAAGACAAGGAAATGGGACTTTCTTGGTTATGACCAATGGCCCTCTCTTCTCTTGTCTTCACTGTTTATGTATGTGTATTGGGTCTACGACTCTCTGCTAGTGACGCCATAAGTGGAAGCTATTTCTATAAATTATAACAAATGTTCCACTTATGATTATCCTGGACCATCCAGGAGATAAGACTCACTACCATTAATTAAGTAAACAATTCTGGAAAAGTGAAAACTCCATGATTAGTCCATTACAAAGACCATTCCAAGTTGTTTTGAGATCCAAAACTGGACACTTTTTTAATTTGAAAATAAAAAATTGTGTTTCAAAGTTCTTGCAATCGTGAAAAATCGCATCCATTATAAGCAATCCGAAATAACTTTCATGTTCTTTTGTCTTGGAACGAGGAAAAAGTGTGGGAATTTGTGTTTTAGAGTCTTATAGAAGCTTACCAACATAAGGGGTTTAATTTTGGGGTTGAACGTAGAATCGTGATTGAAAATATGATGCCAGAAAAATTAATTGTATGCAAAAATAAATAAATAAATAAGTCTCATATATCTCCTTCCTTATAAAAAAAAAATTAAGAGTCTTTAAAAAATTATAATAAATTTTTTTAGCTTAGCATGACAAAAGATCATAATTATTATTAGTTAAATGTGATTATCTAAGATAATAATTCTTAATGGTGGATTTATCTCCATCATTTTATTTCGTAAGAAAAGAAAAATAATAAAAATAATAATTATATTAAATAAATAAAAAATTTTAATTGTGTATCAATAATAAATCTTTGATAGAATAAAAGATTCCTTTGGAACACCTATTTATTTCTATTTCAATATTCCATATCTTTTTATTTTATTTTCATTTTTTTAAATGAAAAAGTGTAAAAATAAATAAAAATAACAATAAAATATTGGAACATAATTTAAAATAAATCTTTAGAAAATTCTAATAAATTTTTTTAGCTTAACCATGACAAAAAATAATAACTATTAGTTAAACGTGATTGGGCTCAAGAGTTGAAAGTTGACCCAAGTTGACAACCCTTCCAATACTAAACATAAAAAGGATGAATGGTTGCTACAATTCTCAATTGATAAGTCCATGAGTGTTTTTTTAATGGTGGGTGACAGTTCACATGATTGGGGTTTTGGAAAATTGTTGGCAAGAACCAATTAGAAAGGAGGAGGAAGGAGTGGTTTCTATGGTGAGTGATTGAACGTATTAGCAAGCAGCGTATGAAAGGGACATGCATATATTGCATCTGCAGGTCTGCACATGGTTATTCCCTACCACACTTGGGATTTTGAAAACCTAATTGACCTTATAATAGATGGCATGAGATAACTAACAGGGGAAGTGGGCACTAGTACTAAAAATCTGTTTGCTTTTGGGCCCTAAAAGCCGAAAGCAAAAAGAAGTCCATGCTGATGATGTTTGTCTGCTAACCGTGCATTTGCATTACAGTATACCCAAATTTGTAGGACGGCTACACCACATGACTTTCTTATGCTATATTATAATATTAGGTGCCTACTTTGGATATCAACAATTTACACATCTGCTCGCTATTTTTACTCCTTTTCCACCTACCTACATATGCCTAATCAGTATATCAATTTTATTTTTCTTTCCATATATCCCATTATCAAATTAACTTAACAATACACCTTCACAAAAATGAAAAAAAATAATACACTTTTTATTTCAACATTAGATTCGTTCAAGTGAAATTATGTAAAGTATCCTTTACGTGTTTTATAAATAAATAAAAAAAAAACTTAGTTGAGATAGAAGACATCACTAAAGGTAGTTTTAGTTACAACTTTTGACCAAAAAAAATCATAAATAAAATTAATAAATATTTTATACATATAAATAAAAAAATATACATGTTTTAATGTAAAATTTCTTATTAAAATTAATCTAATCACGCCTCTTAGTCATGTTTAATAATTTAAAATCAATTCTATTAAAATTATTCCATCATTATATTATAAATTTGTATCCTCATTTTAAAAACAAGTCTCTCTTAATTAAATCTATTTTTATATTATCTAGCTCTTTTCTCTTATTATACAGTTATTTTTGTACATAGCTCATGAGAGTGAGATTAGCTTTTAAAATTTTACAATTTTTAATTTTTTAATTTTAAATTATTATTATTATTATCATTATCTTTATATTTAAATTAAATTATATTAATTACTATTATGGGTATGTTATTATCTTTAAATTCAAATTAATTTTTTTTCATTTTAAGTTTTAACAAATCTTATTATTTTTAAATATTATTATAACTATACTCTAATTTTTAATTTAAATTAAATCAAATATTATTTTTATATTAATTCAATTCATTAAAAGTATAATAAAAATAAATTTAATGAGAAAAAATTCTCTTAATTATTTTTTATCCTCATTCTTATTTCTATATAATCTAACGATTCTAATAAATAATACATTTATATTAAATGACAAGAAAATGGATTATGAAAATAAAAAATTACTATCTTAGACTTATCTTCTTAATTTTAATTTATACACTTAAAATGATTGAATATTAAAAAATATTTACTCATATAAATGCTAGTTATAGTAAAATCTAAAATGACTAAGCACGGGTGTCTGAAAAGAAAATGTTGTATAGAGCATTCCATGTCAAACCATGAATATTGCAAAGATATGTATATTTAAAAAGAAACAACTGATATAGGAATTCAGACAGGCAACCAGACTAGACATGCATGCGGCAGTTCTCTTCTGGAAATTCCATTTCCATACGAAAAGCAGAGCTTTTGTCTCAGCCACCAGTCAAGCACCACCTTCACTGCACCAATTTCCAATTTCAAAAAGTGGCTACTCTCCCAAGTCCCAAGGCTCTCTTCCAGTAGTGAAGGTCACAGTAGGTTTGAGTGGCTACATTTTTGTGGAAATAAGGTCAGAATGGTGGCAAGAGGAATTTGTCAGCTAGCAAGGATGGAAACACTTCACTTGCAACTTTCAAAGCTTATGTTTCATTAATGACCCATCCTTTTAAGAAAAATTATTGCTGGAGGGAACAAATTTGTACCAAAGACATGACATTTTTAAATATTAATTCTTTCCTGTGTTTTATACAATGAAATAAGAATGAATATCGATTCACATGCATGGTAGCTACTATTTTTTTTAATCCAGATATTAATCAATGTTTTCGATATAACAAAAATTATGTTGAAAAAATATATATTTACTATTCGGAGAGTTTATAGTTTCAACAAACATTAGTTCTTGTTTTTAATTATTTAATTCAGTTACATTAATTGCCTAAGATAGAAATTATTATTTTATTTCTATCAATTTTAAAAAATGTGCCAAAAAAATTAATGATGAAAATGATAATTTTTATCTTTCAAGGATTAGTATATCTTATTTTAAATCTTTAAGAGTTTGGCAGAGGAAAAATAAAGTAAATATATAGAGAAGTGACAAAAAATAGAGGTGAGATGGGAAATTAAATATTAGCAACTTCAACTTTCTTTTCTTTTTCTTTTTACTTTTTTTCGTCTCCCGTATATTTTTTTTTTAATAATATGTTATGTGAAGCTGTTAAAACAAATAACAAGCTAAGTTGATTTTGTGGTATCTATTTAAGAAATGTTTAAAGTTAGAGTTAAAATAAATAAATAAAAATAGTTGAACTGATTGAAATAGTGAAAATCATGTGTTATTATAGAAATCAAAGTGCGAAAAATATATAAAATAAATTTTAATACTCATGAAGATTGTTTATTTTAGTTTTTTATTTTGAAAAATTACTTAAATTTTTTTTTTGTGATACATTAAATTAGTTTCTGAAATTCTAATTATCGGTTAATTCATTCTCCTAAAATTATAATATATCATTTTAATCCTTGAAATTATCCAACTTATAACTTCAGATATTAAAATAATTATCATATAGTAATATTAGGGACTGCAATTATTGTTATTTTTGTATTTAGGGACTATATTGCTATATTATTTGAATTTTTTAATGTATATGTTTAAGTTTTGAAGAGATACGTTGAATTGATTTCTGAAAAAAAATATATAACTATCTTCTAAAATAAAAACTATTTTTTACAATTATAATATAACTAAACAAAAAAACAACTTATATTTTGCATAAAATCTAAAAAAAAATTACATACTTTTATAGTTAATTTTAAAAACTTAACCAAACAATCTTGAAACTTGTGAATTGTGATATCTTATTTTGAAATAAGCAGCTTCCCGTCTCTCTCTCTTTTTTTTGGAAGTATTAAGGAAAGTAAGAGTTGCTGATTACTTTTTAAAACCATGTGAAATAATAATAATAATAATAATAATAATAATAAATCATTTTGTTGTAAATATGTATATTTGGTGGATAATTATATTAATTTGTTATCCGGAAGTATTTAATAATATTCTTTCGGGTTAATTGTGTTTTTTATCCCTTATTTTATGTCCATTTTTGTTTTTGGATTTTCAAATAAAGTTTGACCAGTGATAGTACCTCAAACAAATTTTCATTTGTGTTTTAGTATCTCTGTTAAGTTATCAAATGCAGATGTAGACAAACTTGACTGATGTGGTAACCACGTGACAAAAGTTCAAATCTAAAAATTTTTGGCAATCCTAAATCACCATAATGTTACAAAAAAAAAACAGGTTTCTCCCTTGCAGCGCATCCTAAACCAAGTATGAGGAATAGTGGCCGAAAATATAAAAGAGAACGTTTGGCTTGTTTGTGGGCAAAGCGTGGATACATGTTTTCGCAAAGGAAAGGGGTAAAATGTGTGTAAGGAATTATAGGTTTATTGTTCTTCCTGGAAAGAGAAAGGGACGAAAAACAAGTTGGAAAAGCGTAGGTTAATAGAACTCACGAATCCACACACCTCGGACAAACACAAATAAAGGAGGAGACGTGGGTTAGGATGTGGCTTTTGGGGGAAGTCACCCCAAGGCTATCATCCTGCAAGCAAGTAAGGATGCAGAAGCAACTTTCCACCGAGTTGGTCAGAGGTAGAAAAAGAACGATCACCACTACATTAATGTAAAAGGCCTTTGCATTAATGGAAGGAAACATCTTTGAAAACATCGCGATATTAAATGGACATGGGAAAGAGTCACGGCATTAATGATGGAGAATCTCCCTGAAGATCCTAATGATGGTGAATGAGCTTATATCTCAAGAAGTGTGTGAAATTTCAATAGTGAGAGCTCTTAGAGAACACTAGAGTAAGTAGTAAAAGAGGAAGAGCCGAAAGGATTTCTAGAAGAAAGGCACTGCAGAAGGAAGGAAAGAAGGTGTTTGTCCATCCTTCAGCAAAGCGACAATCTCTAAATACCAAATAAAGCCATTAAGATATTCTCACTGCATATACAAGTTTAAGTTATATCCGATCTTTAAGCACCCATTTCATTTCCCTATTAAATAACTTAGGAGCATACTATAGTTCGAAGGTCGATTCCAAACATCCCGCTTTCATATCACACACACCCACTGAGTATTATTTGGTACGTTAACCTAGCCGACATCTAGTCGGCACCCCGACTTGACTGAGTCGGTCTCAGTCTCTCCCATTATCTAACCTTAAACCTCAAAATTATGTAAACTTTGACTTCTTCATTGTAATAGGAGATACATAGGAGTAAGAGGCAACTCTTGTCAAGTTCACCAAACCCAAAAACATCCCTCATCTCTTCCTTATAGATGTCTATTGTAACATTAAAGGTGAAAGTTATAATGTAAGAGTCATTCTGTTTTAGGTATTTAGTTAAGGTAACTATCTTCTGATAAACGTGATGGGATACTAGTGATTCATGCACGTAATCAACTTCCGAACCTATACTCTGATTCTAGACCAGTCTTATCTAACCATAGGTTTCCTGCCGCTTACCTTGAAAATATCAGTGGCAACTTCAGTGCTTAAGTTCTTTTCTCCGAAAGGGATTCATATTCTACTATTCCAATATCCGCTGACTTTGTAGCCTTGATTGCGACACCAAAGATGGAATTGTTTGTCAATATGTTTAGTATAAACTTGAGAGGTACCAACATAAATAACAATGTATATCTTAATTGTCTTATGACACTTGTAGTTGTAGTTGTAGTTGAGCTTGTTGGATTGGTCCCATAAATATTTGTTAATCATTAATACTTTAAAGAAAAGATTATTGAAATGGAAGAATTTTATGATTATCACTTCGGATTGTACTGAAGATAGGAATATCAGTTTCTTAAATAGAATTACTACCTTTCATATATGTCTACGAGCATAACCACTGATTAAAACTTCTTTGTACTACCCTCATTCATGTCTTTGCCTTTTGCTTTTGTACACGCCCTTGAATAATCCAATTTATACAACACATAGTTGGTGCTTATTTTACTAGAAGATTGAATAAGAAACACATTTTTTTTGGGTCCATTTTGATTCAAGAAAAAATAGCTTCAAGGAAAATGTTCTGCTTACTAATTTTTGCTTGCTTTTATACAATATTTTTAGTGGATAAATTGCATAAAAGTCAACACGAAAATAAGGGATAAAGTAACAGAAATTGAAATACAACTTATGCTTTGTAAAATTCACCACTTACGTGTGCTAGCCTCGGCAGTTGTATGAGTAACTTTTCTCCATTGTTAAGAGTGATTATTGCTGCCAAAACAGGTTTATTTTAATGGTCCGGTCACTTGATAGATTAAGTTAAGGCTAGATTTTAAAATATGATGTTTAGAATGAGTAAGCCAATAATGTATCAGTCTATTTTGATTTGTACTTTTTTTTCCTTTCAAAATTTTATAGAAATAAAAGCAAAAATAAGATTATAAGTAAATTTGGTTTGGCTTAGCCAGGAACTAAATTAATCCAAAAAATTTAACTCATTTAATTTTTGAATCAAACAAAACTAATTTTATATTTTAACTCTTTAAGCTTAATCAGACCACTCATTTACGAAAGAATGATGATTAATATCTGATAGGCTCAAACATCTACCTGTCATTTCAACGAAACATGTGGCCTTTTCATAATATAATTAAACGATTATTTGCATGTATTGTTATGTTATAATAAATTCACTGTGACTCTAGCATAATTTCAAAAGCCTCTTGCCCATCATTAGTGCCCAGCCAAATAAAGACAAAGGTTAGCAAAAGTGTACTTTCTTTCTTAGCATAACTTTCATTAACTCTGCATTCAATGGATCATGTGCTTCTTTATTGGATCAACACTTCATATTAAAAACTCCATGAGGAGTATTAATGTATCACGTACAGCATAGTTCATATAAATTTATGGAATATGCTAGAATGGGAAGAATAAATGGAGTACTACCTCGCCCCCAGAAAAGCCCAAAGTGAAATTTCAAAAAACGCAATTTCTCCCGCTTTAGGATTGTTGTGGCGATATTCGATAGATTAAGGGTCCCCTTATAGGCTTCACCTGCTATTATGCTTTTGTTCAAATCTTCAAAATTTTACACATAAATCGCTTTCCCCATGTAAAGCTTCGACTACTACCAAAACCTCTCGCTCACTCTTCCTTAAACTCAATCAATATCAACATGTTGTGATAGGTTAGACTTGCTTTTATTTTGTTAGAAAAGAAAGAAGGTAGGTTTAGGGGGTGGGTTCATTGATTGTTACACCTAGGTGCTGATAAGGTCAAGAGAAACGAGAGTCGAGAGAAAAGGGACTGCAATGAATGGGGGAACACGGTAAAATCCAGAGGAAAGGAGTGTAATTAGCAAAACAGTTTGTAACAAATATATAAGTTTAGCTATTATTATATATATATATATATATATATATATATATATATATATATATATATATATATATATATATATATATATATATATATATATATATAATTTTTAGCTGTATTAGTTATTTTGAACTCTCTAAAATTATGTTGGGAAACATTAATACATATTCCCTCCTCCGCAAAATGGACACTATGCGGAAGCGAAAAAATAACTGAAAGAATAGAGGAAATACGACACTAGAATTTTTACGTGGAAAACCCACGGGACCTAGTCCAGTAAAAGATTTTCACTATAAAAATAGTATTACAAAGTGTTTCTCTCAATCTCTGAAAATCTCTCAAAGAATCTCACCATCTCGGGTGGTATACAAACCTCTTTGTATACACTCTAACTCTCTTAGGGTTTTTTCACTTGGATGTGTGTCTCTCAATCTAACCCCTTCTCCTCTTATAAAGAGAAACTTAGCGGACTTGAGAGTATTGGGTTTTTATCCACATAGTTGGGAGCCCAAAAATAACCCAACATGTTCATCCCCAAGATTGTGACTTATGAACCACAATTAAGGAGGGAATTCCAACAAATTAAGATAAAAATTCTTCCATTTCTAATAGAATTTGTTTATATACATAGTCCTAAACTCTCCAAGGTGCCTTTCAACTTTTACTCTCAATATTTACGTAGAATTCTTGAATTCTCTTTTTTCTTCTTTTATTCTTCTCTTTTTTTTTCCTTAAAAAGTACACTATCTAACTTCTACAGAACGTAATCTGTATTACCTATCCTCTACGGTGTTGTCTTGTATCAATCTTTTGTTGTTTAAGCAAAAGCATTGTCAACCCCTTATCCTTACGGGTTGCTAGAAGTCCAATTAAATTATAATCAATCAACCTGTTGATTATCAATGGGCCTACCGATTCAGAATTCAAATTTATGTCATTTTAGTTATAAATCTAAATCAATCTTTATTCTTATATAAGCTTAACTGATTCCTCACTTCTAATAGGTTAGAATTTTTATATATTTTTTAGATATACTAATCTCTACACCTATTTATTTTACCACCTTATGCTAATGTGCAATATGTATGACCGTAAAAAGCATTACTATTATATAAATGTTAGTTAAAATGTTCTTTGATATTCGTATAATAAATAATTCCGTATTATTATTAATTTAAATTTTACTATTGAGTAGTTTGTACTTTGTACGAGTTTATAAATTTAAATTTTGATGCTATGGTTGTACTATAAATAAATAAATGTTACCGGATGTTAAATAATTTTAATTATGAGAATAAGTGTTTAAGATATTAAAATGTTTTTTTTTTGTTGATTAAAATCTTTTAATTGTGTTCAATAATGCGTGATCATCCAAAGATTATTACATTAGAATATATGAATTGCATTCATTTCAAACCTTTTCGGGAGCAGGGTTGATTGTTTCTACTTTCCTTTCTTTTTAATTGGAATATTTTGGCTGGACTTCCACGATGAATTATAAATAGAAACATACCCATCATCTGCTGAATTGAAAATATAGAAGACATTTTAAAAAAAAATTATTTTAAATAATATAAATAAGTTTTATAGTATTTTTAATCAATAATATTAAATTTTAGAGTAAATTATACTCTCCTCTTATGAAATATATGAAAATTATATTGTATTTTTTCCTACGTTAAAATATACAATTTAATTTATTTAACTTAAAATCATTAAATCAAATTATATTATCTTTTCTCAAGAAATAGAAATATATATATTATATTTCTCAACTCAAATATGTGTGAGTATAATATATTAAAATATTTTTAATTTAGAAAGTTTTATTCACCTAATTAATTTTTTTATAAAATATATAATTAAATTTAAATTAATTAATTTTTTATTAAAATAATAATTGAAAACAAAAATTATGATCAATTTATTTTTTAAAATTATACATTATCAATCAATCAATTTAGTTCTTATAAGTGTAATGAATAATCAAATCAATATCTAAAATCAATTTAACCCTTAAAACTATAATATTGAGTTAAATTAGTCCTAAAATAAAAATGAATTAATTATAATTTTTATCTTTTAAATTTTAAATTTCGCGAATTTCTTCTCTCAAATTTGTATGCATATTTTGATCCTAAACTTATATAAACTTACTAAATTTGTTTTATCCTTCTAAATTTTCACAACCACCAAAATCATTGTTTATTAAATATTTTTATTTTAATTATACAAATTTATTTATTCAATTATATAAAATTATTTTATTTATAAATTATTTATATATCTTCCACCATTTTATTTTACATCTTCCAGCCCTTTTATAAGATGTTATATAATTTAACTAATAAATTATTTTATATGATTTAACAAATTATTTTATATAATTTATAAATTTATATAATTAAAATAAAAATATTTAGAAAATAAATTTTATAATTTTAATTTAAATATTTTTATATACTAAATATAAACATATACGCGAGGAAAGTAAAGTGAAATTAACAAAATATTGTAAAGTGAAATTAACAAAATATTGTAATTTTCTCATTGCAGTTTATTTTTTCTCTTTCCATTGAAGGTCATACAAAGGTTATTACAATGCTTTGTTATTTCTTTCTTCCAATTTCATCTTCATTTTCTTTTTTACATCTTTCTTTTAATACAATTATATTGACATGGATAACTATTTTTTATAGTTTTTTTTTTCTTGTCTCATACATTTTTAAAATGCATCTTTCTCATTTCTATTTAAAAATAATATTATTTATAAATATATGTAAACATATTACTTGATTAGTAAGATAAATATTATTGTCAAATTTATTTTCTTAATTGATAATAACTATTGTTATATACATTATATTAGTAATTCAAATAGAGATTTACACTAAAAAAATAAAAAGAAGTCAATAATTATACTTTATATGTTGGCTTAAAATTCATAAAATATTTTCAAATTTTATAATTTTATAATATAAATTTATTAAAATTTAAACTACAAAATATAATTTTTTTCAAATTTTATACATTTTATAATATAAAAATCTTTTAAATCAAGTATAAGTCATTATATTTTTGAGTAATCTTTTAAAATCCAAAAGGAAAATTATGTCAAAATAGTCATTATATTCCTTCTGTCGACTTAAAATACTACTTGCCTTTCCTCGAGCAAAAGGAGAAAATTTTATTCCATTTACATTCACAGGAGATTCTTTCCAAGTTGCTTACCTTCGTATTGCGGTAGATCTAACTTTTAATAAGATAAAATAAATGACACTTTTGGAAAATTAAAAAAAAAAATCCGCACTTAGCACAAGTGGATAAGGACTAAAAGTTAACTTTTTTTTTTTTTAATGGATGCAAATTTAATTTCTCCTTGCACCACTAAAACTTAGCTTAATAACATTCTTTAGGGAAATCTCTAGCAAAAGAATCTATAACAAAATCTTTCCTTTCTAAGATAACATCAAACTAACCTTTAATGGGTTTTTTTTTTTCCTTTAAGAAAATGAATTAGCATTATCCAATCAATTATACATATATTGGTGCTGATTTATAGGACCTATCTGTTTCCCAAAATGCCCACAAGGTGCAGACAAATAGAACAGACACAGAAAAGATAATGAAGATTGGTGTCAAAAGCCCAAAACTTAATAAATGGTCAGGATAGGTTTATTTTCCTCCCACTTTGACAAAAGTGGTACCTTTACCCGGGCCACATTAGCTAATAATAGTGATAGCCACTTTAACCTAGTTGACTTTGGGCTTTGTTTGCATCTTCTCTTGAAAAAATTTCAAATAAACCTTCTTTTAACCCCTAAAAATTTTTGGACATCAATTTAGCTTTTGAGATAGAGAAATTCTAATATTTAAAGTGCATTTTTATTATTAGTTAAATTTATTAAAAATAAAAAGTTATATGAATCTTGATATTTATTTAAAAAGTCTTATTTATATCTTCATAATTTTTAATCAACTTCAAGAAATAATAAAGAATCTGTTAAAAATTATTAGAAAATAGATAAATGTTCACTAGTATATCTTTAAGAGATTAGTTAAAGAATAAAAAATAATTTTTTATTAAAAATATTATTAATATACTCCTACTATAATTTTCAATACAATTCTAGACTAATTTTTAATAAAAAAATTAATATTTATTCATTTACTAATTAGACCAGTAGAACACTAAAAAAAATTGTATCACTAACGCTTATTTTGGAAATTATTATACTAATTTAACTTTTCGAAAGATAAGTTTCATCAAGATCATTTAAGTGACGATATTGAGATAATTTAAGTGATATTGCTTTTGCTTTCGCTTGGAGGTAATTAGAAGCTCAAAATTGAGTTATATGGTACATCAAAATTGAGTTATATGGTACATCAAAATTGGTAATAGGTAGTTGAAAGTTGTTAACTTTATTGAATTATATGTATTTAGTAAAACTATATATTTAAGAATCTTATAAATTTGAAATGACATAAATAAATATATTTATATGATATTTTAATTTTTATTTTATGTTAATTAGTGTAATAGTTAAAATGTCTTGAAGTATTTATAAAAAAAATATATTATAGCAAAAAAAAATATCTTGAAGTATAATGTTAAAAATAATAGAATAAATTATGTAAATAATGTAATGACTAAAATAAATAATATAATATACAAATATTCAAAAAAATAAAATAAATAAAATAAACAAAATCTATCAATATCTTAAAATATAAGGTTAAAATAATAACTTAAATATTATAAATAGTATAATGGTTAAAATAAATAATATAATATATAAATATAAAAAAATTATTTATCATTATTAATATATTATGCAATAAAAAAGTAAAAATAATAAAAAGCACACCTTATAAATGGAAGAAGAAAAACAATATAAAAAGGTTAAAAAGAAATGTAATAAATATTTTAAGAACAAAACAAGAATAAATATAAAAAGTTAAAAACTAACATTTTAAAATATGTTAAGTAACATCTTAAAAAATGTTATAAGTTAAAAAAAAAACTTTTTTTTATTAAACATAACTAATAAGATCATGCAAGTTTTTCAATTAGTAAAATAAATTAGAAATGAATTAAAATAGCATGTAAAATGTATTTTTGTGTTTAAGAATGGTCATGTTGGACAAAATTTAACTGAAAGTTAGTTAACCAAACTTTTTTTATTATATGTGTTTGGAAGAAATATATGTTAAAATAAAATAAATATAAAATGAAAAATTGACATGATATAATATTTATTTGTAAATATAATTTATATTTATTGATAAAAATATATTTTGAGTATTTATAGTTTTAGATTTTTAATTAATTTTAAACTCTTATAATTTATGTTTATAGATGAATTATTTTAAGTGCTTTTTTTAGTTCAATTTTTTTTTCATTTTGTTATTCCATTATTAATCTTGCGCTGTATCTTAAATATTTTTAATAAAATTTAAAATAAAATAAAAATAACATACACTAAAATAAATAGTGTAATATAAAAATATACAATAAATAATAGAAAAAATAAATTAAATCTATCATCTATCATTATATGTATGACTTTATATATATATATATATATATATATATATATATATATATATATATATATATATATATATATATATATATATATATATATATATATATATCTTGTTTTACAACACTTTTTTATTTTCTCTTACAAGATTGAAGATTATGCCTATCACATATTAATTAATTAGGTAGAAAATAATTAAGTTTATGATTAGGTTTGAAAGGTCATTCCAACTAATTTCTAACTCTTTTTACTAGCTTTTCACCTTGTTTGACTCTATTAGTAAGGTTAGTAAACACATTTTTTGTTTAGTAGCTTGTAATATTTTTAGTCTTTTATATTTATTACTTTTTCATTCTTAAAATATTTATTTATTTTTATTTTTATCATTTTAAGTAAGACAAGATTTTATTTTTAAATAAGATAAGATTTTATTTTTAAATAAGATCCAATTTTATTTTAAAATTAGGTATGATTTATTTTTAAATTAGGTATGATTTATTTTAAAATAAGGTTTGATTTTATTATATTTTTTTAATTTAACCATTACAATATTTATTTTATTATTTTAGTATTATACTTAAAGATATTGATATGATAAATAATAAATTTATTTTATTTTATTTTTGTTATTATATTTTAGATATATTTATACTATTTACATTGTTTAATTTGAACATTGCAATATTTCAAGATATTGAGAAGGATAGATAATAAGATATATTATATTATTTATTTTAATCATTATACTATTTACAATATTTATTTTATTAATTTAATATTATATTATTGATAAATGATAAGTTTATTTTTTATATTATATTATTTATTTTAACCATTATACTATTTATATTATTTATTTTATTATTTTTAATATTATCATTCAAGATATTAAACTTTTAATCATTACACTAATTAACATAATAAAAATATGACAAATATTTAATATGTTATTTTTACTTTATTTTAAATTTGATTGAAAATATTTCAAGATATATTACAAAATTAATAATAGAATACATAGTATAAAAAATAAAAACTAAAAAAATGTACTTAAAACTATTTATCTAAAATATATATTATAAGAGTTTAAAATTAATTAAAAATCTAAAACTATAAATACTCAAAATATATTTTTATCAGTAAAATTAGTTAATATTATATAAATATGATATTTTTTATTTTATATTTATCAATTATTTTTTATAAATTTAACTGTTAAGTGATTGTGTGAGAGAGAGATTTTGAAAGGAAAAATATTCTATATTGAATGGAAAGCATCAGAATATTAAATAGCCCATACACCGCAAAGCAAAACAGAAAATACGATAAATAAGGAATTATTGCTAGACCTCTAACTAACAGGAAACTAAATAAAAGAATCCCAAATAAAATGGGATTTTATTTGACTAATTCCTAACAATTCCTCCCTTAAACTAAATTCTTTAATGCAAAGAAATTAGTTTACATTATTTTTTGTATAGACTCCAACTACTTTAGCTCCCTTTGGCCGATCAATTAATTCCCAAGTGCCATTTTTCTCAATCGTCTCAATCTTTATATGCCATAAATTGAGCGGGTCGGCACCAGCAGTATACAAGGCAAAGACTGTTGAGCAAGAGACAGCCTCTTCATCAGACAACCCTTCACCAGACACATGGTCTCTTAGCCAAGTTGATTGCTTTCTACTCCTCCCTTCCATAAGACCTTCAGAAGTCTCTTGATTAGTGGCAAGAGACTCCTCCATTACAAGCATCAAGAACATCTTCTTCTATAAGAGATTCTTCTGAAACAATTTTGTCATCATCTTCCCATTCTAGCTCACAAATAGCAGTTGACTCATGTTTGTTCCATTCCCATGCTTCATTTTCTTTTCAAAAACCACATCTCTGCTTACTATAATCCTTTGTGAGATAGGATCGTAAAGCCTGTATGCTTTTGATTCGTCACTGATTCCGAGTAAAACACACCTCAGGTTTTTCTCATCTAGTTTAGATCTAAAATTATCAGGTACATGAGCATAAGAGACACAACCAAAGACTCTAAAATGCTAGACTGATGGCTTGAGTACCAATGAGTACCTTGCTCGTGTTCTTGTCATTAGTAACAAGATGAAAGCCAATGGTGACGATTTGAAAGAAGTTGCTGTGGTAGAAAAGATTTTAAGGTCTATGACACCAAAGTTCAATTATGTTGTGTGTTCCATTGAAGAATCCAAGGATACAAGTATACTGTCGATTGATGAGCTGCAAAGCAGTTTGCTTGTGCATGAACAACGCATTCTTCCTCGTCCAGCAGGACCATCATATTGGTTGCTCTGAGTCACCTTTAGAGCATGTTCTTCATGGACAGTATTACTCATGCGTTGTTCATGCACAAGCAAACTGCTTTGTAGCTCATCAATCGACAGTATACTTGTATCATTGGATTCTTCAATGGAACACACAACATAATTGAACTTTGGTGTCATGGACCTTAAAATCTTTTCTACCACAGCAACTTCTTTCAAATCATCACCATTGACTTTCATCTTGTTACTAATGACAAGAACACGAGCAAGGTACTCATTCACTGATTCCCCTTCCTTCATGTGAGCAGTTTCAAACTCCTTTCGCAAAGCTTGGAGATGAGCACGCTTTTACTCGGGTTGTTCCTTCATATTTTGCTTCATGGAGTCCCAAAACTCTTTGATGTATCTTTGTTGATTATAGTTTCCAAAATTGAACGATCTAAAGCCCGAAACAGATAGTTCTTAGCTTTAAGATCCTTCAATTTTTTGTTCTTCATAAGTTTTCTTTTGTGCCTCGGACAGAGTGACACCTTCTGCCGCTTAAAACTCCATTTTCTACCACAACCCAATACTCCTTTGATCGTAGAAAATTCTCCATAAGCATCGTCCAATGACTGTAGTGACCATCAAACCTTGTCACTGCTGATTGAACAAAAGTACCCTCTGTAGCCATTGTCATTGCTTAAATCCGATAAGACTGCTGCTTCTACAGAGCCCCTTGTGAGGCTCTAATACCAAATAATAAATTTAACTGTAAAGTGATTGTGTGAGAGAGATTTTGAAAGGAAAAATATTCTATATTGAATGGAAAACATCACGCTATTAAATAGCCCATACACCACAAAGCAAAACAAAAAATACGATAAATAAGGAGTTATCGCTATACCTCTAACCAACAGAAACTAAATAAAAGAATCCCAAATAAAATGAGATTTTATTTGACTAATTCCTACCAATTTTAACATATAATTCTATTAAACATTTATAATACAATAAATTAATTTAACAAACTTTTCGTTATAACTAGTTTTTCATAATTACCTTTTCGGATTGAGTTAACTTTTTAACTTGTTAACCATTATAAGTCAAAACAGATTTTTTCAAAATAAGATTGAAATTAGACAAATACCGACAAGTTCAGTTTAATTTTCTTATTTATATTGGCGTGCCGAGAGACCTTCACAAACGATCGAAATGGATAAAAAAATTTGACAGATAAACTGTATTTTCAATATAATCCACTCACTTTTTACACATGTATGTTTATTTAAATTTTTATCCACAATAATGGTTGAAATTTGACTTTTATAGAGTGACCTAAAAAATATAGAAGATGTACTTTGGATAATAAAATATATTTATAATTATTAATAATTTATAATTTTTTATAAATATACTTATATTTAACACAATTTTAATTATTAATTTTAAATAATTATTATAAATATATTTTATCCCCTAAAATGAATTCTTATATTTAATATATCAAATGCCAAAAGCAGGTGACGTGGATACGTTTCTCGTCAAAAAGTAATGAACCCATTCTTTCATTATTATCCTAAAACACAGGTTTTCTTTTAAAAATGTTCTGATGTACATGTATAACTAAGCAAGAAAAAATATTTTGATTATTATAGGTATATATATAATTTTATAAATAATGTCGTGTCTTGTGATAAATTCAGCATGAAGAAAATTTATTTAAAACTAAATAGTTGTTAATACCTTGTCACAAATAATGAATGTTATTTTGATTTAGTGCATGTCTGAAAATGTTTTATTTTTCTTTAAGAAGTAATCATTAATTAATTAAGAGTTCTCTAAAAAAATTGACAAAACAAAAGTGATTTCTTTAAAAAAAATACTAAATTAAATTTGTATTCAGTATATTTTTATTTATTTTAATTAATAAACATTCGAGTTTAGTATTTATCCGGGTAAGTATAAAATTAATTTTGGTTAAAATTAATTTTGACGTAAAGTGATTTATATATAAATATATTTATACTAAAAAGAACAAGTTAGTCGTAAAAAAAATTGGTTTAATGTAAAAACTTTCTAAAAGTGGTTGAACCACAAACTAATTTTAAACTCAAAATCAAAATTTCAACTAGAAATTAAATATATAAATATTTATTTAAAATTATATTAGCAAATATTTCAACATGTGTTTTTGGATGCAATGTAAATTCAAAAAAAGATCCGTAGAACATGATCCGTAAGAAATTTATTTAATAATATTTTAGTAATCCTTTCACTTCTTTTTCAACTCCATATCTTAAATCCTCCTTCTCAAAAGATTGAAAGCATTGGCTTGCTTTTTATCATTCAAGAATATATCATGATTTGATTCTGAATTCTTTTTATTCATAATCTTTGTGTAGGATATTGTACGATCCAACCTCCGAATGCCTCGTTAAACACCTCTTTTAGTAATATTGCTTTTCTTCGTAGGCAACCTGGTGTAGTGAGATGGGGTTATAGATTTAAAAATGAGATTGGATTTTCATGACTTTGAATTTTAAATTTTAAATATTAGACTTGGTGTAATTTGACAGCATAATTAAGTTATGTTTAGAATTTTCTTAATCTGGTTTAACGTAATATAAGATTGTTGGGATAAATTTATTTATAAACACTTATATAAGAAGAAAATTTAAAAAAAATAAACGAATTTTTTTATAAATTAAAATTAATTTATATATAAATTAAAAATTATTTTTTAAAAAACTAATAAACAAAAATTTCTTTTAAAAAGACTAATTAACTTCTTTTAACAAAAATATATTAATATTTTTTGGTTTAATATATAATATTTTGTCTAATATGGTATTATGTTTATGATGATATTATTTATTTTAAAATATATATTGTAAAATATACCTTAGTTAAATTTTTTATATTTTATAATTTAATTATATACAATATTAATTTTAATAGATTACGATAATAAGTTGAATTGACTCAATCTTATTTCTAATTTACTATATATTAATAAGGTCGAATTATGAGAGAAATAAGTTCATCCTAACTTATCTCACACTCACCTCAACATTTAGTTTTTTTTATAACTCAATTTCACCTATTTTTTCACCTCATTTTTCTTTCTATATTTCTTAATTTTCTATCATATCATTTGCCACATCTATCGATTTCTCTCTTTTATTTTATTTTTCTCTTTATCTCTCTTTATTCTATTTATATATCCCAAAATAGGATGTATATTTAACATTTTTTAAAATCGCACAAACAAATGGATATGATTGAATTGAAAACCAATCAGATTAAGTTTGATAAGTTATAAAATTGATGAAGAATTAATTAAATCTAGCCAAAATTTGATAAGAGCAAGTGTTGAGTTCACAACTAGATAGTCCAAGCTTAAGTACTAGAGCTTCTTGGTTACCAAGCTCATACGTCAACTAGAAGATGAGCCACACTTGGACATGCCACTGCATGCAAGTGTAAGGTTAGCTAAGAATGCGCCGAATTAACCCTGAATACACACATCTGCCAAGCGATGCACCTAACATAATTGATCTATTAGCATAAAATAGTTGACATGTCTAGTAGCTCTTAAATCACATATCATTTAGAATTTAAAACAACCTTACCTTTTGATCTCTCCTTAGACACATGCTATTACGGAAGTCTAGGTGATTTTCCCTATAAGTTCTATCTCTCTGATGATTTTTTGAACCTACCATTGAGTTGTCCTCTTTTCTTTTTATATTGGTCTTGCCTATCACTTTCCTTGTTGTCCTTTTGGAGACCATGCGTTGTTTGCCTCCATGCAACCCTAACTTACGCTCGTCACGCCACCATGTCCTCTGTACTGATCTTATTGAGTGTCAGGTGTGGTTTTCAGCATGTCTTCTACCACTGTATTGTTTGGTTAGGCCGACTGTAGTACGAGAGGGAAGAAAGGCTTTGTTGGTCCTTAGCATGGCGTAGCTAGGGCAAGACAGTCCTCATGACATTGGTCGGCCACAATGAGGTGACCGATCAATTGTATAGGACACTCACGCCCAATCAAACGACCTTTGAAAATGGGAAACACAATCAATCCATTAATCTAAAATTCAAATAACATATCTACAATAGTAATATATGCTATAAAAAAAGAATGAGTAAACCCTAACTTAGTCTTCAATGTGTTAAGTGTTTATAATTTATTCATTGAATGTAACGAAATTAAAAAAAATATAATTGAATGTGTAATTAGTCCATCAAGTGACTCCCTCTATCAAGTGATCTCTGTCAAATGTAATAGACTTGATAACGTGGCATGTTATGTGCTAACATAGGGTGTCACATAGTGAGGAATCATTTTAATAGGAGGGTGTATTGGATTAGTATTTTAAAGGATTTTGAAAGACTTGTTCAAGACAAACAATTCTCGTCGTATTCAATTAGAATTATTAGGATTTTTTTAAAGAGGACAACGAAATCTGTTGGTTTCAATTAGGATTATTAAGATTTTTTTAAGAGGGTAACGAAATACGGTGATATTCAATTGAGATTCTTTACACTTATAAAAAATACTATGGTATTAAAAAACATACATATTTCAATGGATATTTTGTAGGGTAAATTTCATATGACTTTTTAGTAGGATGTATAAATATCACACTAGTCTAACAATCTCATCCAAAACTTTGAGACTTTTTTTTTATTAATGCAAGGTTTTTCTTTTATCTTCTAACATAATTTCTTCTACTTTATCATTTTTTCTTTTAATTTTATACACATTCTCTACAATCAGTTTTTTTTTTGTCTTTAGCAACTTGTTTAATCTAATTCATTGCGTGTATTAAGTCTTGTGTATGTTTTTTTTTTCACATGCTGCGTTGATTTAATTACATTACATAGAGTAATTATTATTATATATAATTGTTCAATTATTAAATTGATTATCCTAATAATGATGTATTTATAGCACCAAATCACTATGAACTATTACACCAGCAATCATCCCACTGAAAAATCAAGTCATCATAAAAGAAATAGATATGAGAATGGATAGAGTTCTACCTCTGTTGGAACCAACTACAAAGTCAAAGTTTTAAAAAACGTTTCTATTGGCATTAAAACTATTGTTGTCAATTTTGAAAAAAAAATCTAATTTAATGAAAAAAGATATAGAGAGAAGTATACTAATATTTGGGATGCTATAAAAAAGATCTCAAATTTATATGACAAAACTCGATACATAGTTGTTGATTCGCTTAACATTAAAGCAAAGAAGACTAACTCTTTAAGATGTCATCAAAAGAATGTTAATTTTGAATAACCTTCAAGGATGATTTATTTTATAAATTTAGAAAATCTTTTAAAATCTTATAAATTTTTACGAAATCTTCTAAATTTTACGAAATCTTTTAAAATTTTATAAACTCTTATGATATAAACCCATTAAAATCCAAACTAAAAATCTTATAAATCTATTTTTTTAAAATTCTAAAAAGAGTCTTATAATTCATTACATTTCTATAAGTCTTTTAAAATTTACAAGACTTTTTTATACTAAAATGCTCTTTTAAAATCTCAATCTAATACACCCCTACCACGATAGTTTTAAAACTAATGGTCATAATTTTTATTTAACTCCTCAATAAGGAATCTGCATATTTCAAGTCCTTGCAATTTAGTCCCTAAATGTTATGAGATTAAAGAATGTTTCTAAAAAATATAAATAGTCTATCACATTGGTCCCTTTGTCACCTCTTGACTATTAAAATGACATTTGAGCATTTTGGTTAATGATTAAAGACAATATGTTGACATTTAGGTTGATGATGTCTTGTATTGAATATGGTCGCTATTATAGGTGTCTTTATTTTGATTTGTTTCTAATATGTTTCCTTGTTGTTGGTATCTATATTTTGGTTTTTTCTTTTTAATTTTGGTTTGCTTCTAATACGTTTCAATTTTTGAAGTATTTTTGTTTTGGCATGACTTGTTTTGACAAGATATTGTTTGAAATTACTCTTATTTTACACCATGGATAAAATTTTGAAAGGAATGAAAATGGGTCACTAAAGTACAAGGAGGGTGAGATATGCGTATGGGAAGATGTAATAAATTATACGAATAATTTCATTCTTATTTATTTATGTAAAAGATGTCAAATATATCATAAATAGAACGTGCATACTTGAACATGAAAACAGAATGGACAAAATTTTCTATCAAGTGAAGAATAACATAAACATTGAAGATATATGTTGCAATAGTAATGAAATGCACTTTGAGCATATGATAAATCTAGGAACTTAATTTGACATAAGACTAATGTAATAGATGCAAATGATTGACATATTCAAAAATCTCAATTTAATCCTATTTACATCAAAATGGTGCTAATAAATCAATTACATTACATTTGACAAATAACACTTAACAAAAAGACTAACTTTAATAGATGAATTCATGCTCAATAACATTTTCTTAATTTCGTAATATTCAAAAACTAAATTACAAAATATATGAAGTTGAGAGTTTATTTAAAAAAATAATATACTCAATATGATTGAAACCCTAGTAATCTATGCACTAGAGTGCTTTTATAAGTATCACTCCTTGTCATTCAGGAAAGACACACAGTCGTATAAAGGAAGATGTGAGGATTGCCACCAGCTTCATCGGCCGTTTGTTACCTCAGATTTTGATTGGTACAAGTAATTTACTCGAAGTTCTAATTTCAAGCTTCATTGTTATTGTTCACTGCAAGAAATTCAGAACATAGTGTCAATTATCTAGCGTAGATTGCTTTTGACTGACGATAAGCTTAGTGAAAAAAAAAAAAAAAAACTACACAGTGCTTATATTCGGTCCATTTGGAACTAACGATAAAAAGATTATAAAAAAAAATAAAGGACAAATACGCAACCAATCACTTGCAAAAGAATTAGTTAATAAAAGAATCTATTAATGAAAAAAATTCACAATCAGAAAGTTAAAAATCATATGTGCGGCAGATTTAAATTGTGAATCAATCAAAAGACTTATGATATGTTTATAAACCAAAGGTTTATTTTAGAGGGTGAAGTGCCAATAATATTTATCATTACTATAGAATTGTTGTTCTTTTGAAAGCACAAGTAATAAAAATATAAATTAGACTTGTTGGTTCGTTTCTATCCATGTCGTACAGAATTGACGCGAAATAATTCTTGCATTTCTTTCTTTCGCAATGATCATAAACTAATTAACGAGAACATGGCGACAAATTAACTAGGAGAAGAATCCAAAGTGAGTTGGATGTCAACCATTAACATACTTCAAAAGACATGCAAATGATGCAATGATGTTGTAGTTTTACACCAAGCTATATATGCCTACTCGGATATATGTTTAAGAGAAGCTAAAGTTGCTACTATTGGAAGCTTTGTAACAATCTGATCAAGATGAAGGTATAACAAGATAAATACACGCAGACGCACAATATATATGAGGCCGGCAATATCTACTTTTTATGCTGGTGACAAACTATGAACATTCTTTTTTTAAGAAGAACAACTATCAACATTTTTGTATAATTATGAAACAAAGTATAATATTAATTTGATTCTTAAACGATCTAAGATCGATTACTTGTTATTATACTAAAATACCTAACTATTGATTGAGACATGCATGTGTGTTTTAAGGGATAATTCTTAATAGAAAACATTGAAAAAGATAGACTTTAATATATGAACCTTGACTACCAAAACTTAACTATTAATCGAGATAACTATTAATCGAGATAGGACACAATTCTTTAGTTTCAAATATATCAATACAAAAAAGTTTATAAATTAAGTGATATAAATTAAGAAAACTTAAAAAAAATACACAATCCTCAAGTCTTTCAATACAAAAAGACATAGTTATAAAGCGATAAGTAAGAATTTTAAATATTCTTATTTCACATACTAATTATTATATTAGTTCCTAAATTAATGTAACATATATTATGATTATCTATGTTTATAAAATTAAAAAACTATAGAAAAAGTTGTATATTCTAAAAAAAAAAAAGAAAAAGAAAAAGAGCAACTATTGTTATTGAAAGTTACCCTTTACTTTAGGGACCCTACATATATCCAAATTTGGCAACCGAGAAGGTCAGCTGAGAAAACAATGCAAACACCTTACCTTAGCATACAGACAGGGAAGTAAGAGGAGTAAATTTAATAAATTTGGAGGCGTTTGAATTGAAAGTTGAACCTGGCATTGACACCCAAACGCCATAGGCAGGGAACGGGTGAGGGTCCTCCTAACTCCTCATCACGTTTTTAATTTGTCAATTATTATTTCCTTTCCCCAGTAATTAAAATTATTTTTCCCCTTTTTTCACGCTGAGTGTGTTTGTTACCGATTGAACCTTGAAGAGTGACCTCAGGGAAGAGTCTAGAAGGTCTCGTAAGCTCCACACTTGGATTCTACTTGAACCCGGGTAAACAACACAGTGAAAAGCAAACAAACAGCAGAGAGAGAGAGAGAGAGAGAGAGATTGAGAGAGAGAGAGAGAGAGATGGGGAGAGGAAGGTGCTTCTTGGACATTAGCATAGGGGAAGAGCTTGAAGGAAGGATAGTGGTGGAGCTTTACGATGATGTGGCTCCCAAAACTGCTGAGAATTTCAGAGCTCTCTGCACTGGCGAGAAAGGCATTGGTCCAAATACTGGGGTGCCCCTCCATTTCAAGGTCCCTCTCCTTTTTTTATCTTTCTACCTTTCATCTCTCACTTTTTGCGCATACCCACCTTCTACGTCTATTCAATTCTCCCTTTTCACCTCTCAAAGACTGTTTTTTTTGGCCTTTATTTCTGAAATGTTCATGAATTCCGTGTCTTGTGCGATTTGAATGAAAGGCTTGATATTTTTTTGTTACGGGTTGTGCTACGTGCCTTCAAAACTTGATATTTCGATTTGGGGCATTGGTTATGTGTCTTATAGTTCCCTTTTCATTGGCTTGTCTCGATAATTTTGAGAATCTTAGCCGCTCTAAGATCTGGACTTTCTTTGTAGTAATCCAAGGGTTGAACTTGAACTTGAACTTGAACTTGAAGGTGCTTTTTATTTCCTCACTTTTGGACCAAGAGTTCTGAAAAGACAGTTATGCCCCCTTTATTCTTTTGATTGTAGATACCTTATAGTAGTAGTTATTCAAATTTATACTCATATTCCTGGAAAAAAGATTCTTTTACATGTATCGATGTTGAGGGTGTTACTGTTTATTCAATCCAAAGCTTTGTTTTTTTTACCGGGCGGAAGGTTTGTGAAATTCCATATTTTATTTCTATTTGATAATATTCCTCAACTTGTTGTATAAAAAACGACAATTGCTAATACAATATCCCAGAGATATGCCAACCTTCTGGTATTCCAGGTTTTGGTTTTTAAAATGATATAATAATTAACTTGGAACTTGATATCAGCAATGCGGAAGGAAAAAAAAGAAGATATTAACAGATATCGGATGACATAATAGTTTAAATTCAAGTAATTCGTGTCATAACATAAGGTGACTTTGGCCTTGAAGTATAAAATTTGTTCTCTGTTTATCTTGATTAAAACTTCAGCAAGGACTTTGGCCGATCTGAATCTGTTGACTTTGGTACTGAATAACATCAAATGACTGAAAATTTTTCATGCATACAGTGTGCTTCCTAAATTATTCTTTGTGTTATTATATATAAGGAATTTAGGATATGGTGATGAATAGTTCTCATCTCTTTACTTTGTGAGGGATATTGGTGAGGCAGTATAAGATATAAATCTTGCTTATAATAAAGTGAATGGACAAAGCAATTTCTCTTATTATTAACTTCCTGAATTGTTCACGGTATAAGTACCAACTTATAATGCTTCTTCCGTAAGATATTGTCTCCTAAAAAAAAATCTGTGATATTAGTTCAAAGGTCAACTATTGAATTCACATTAGGTTCTGTTGTATTTTCAGGGATCTTGCTTTCATCGTGTTATCAAAGGCTTTATGATTCAAGGAGGTGATATATCTGCTGGAGATGGTACTGGAGGAGAATCAATATACGGACTTAAGTTTGAAGATGAAAATTTTGAGTTGAAGCATGAAAGGAAAGGGATGCTATCAATGGCAAATTCTGGTCCTAATACAAATGGGTCTCAGTTTTTTATCACTACTACCCGAACTTCTCATCTAGATGGTAAGCATGTTGTATTTGGGAAAGTAGTTAAAGGAATGGGAGTGGTCCGTTCTATTGAGCATGTTGCGTCTGGAGATGATGATCGTCCTACTCTTGATGTTAAAATTGTGGATTGTGGAGAAATTCCTGAAGGAGAAGATGATGGGATATCTAACTTTTTCAAAGATGGTGACACCTATCCTGATTGGCCAGCAGACCTTGATGAGAGCCCTAATGAACTTGAGTGGTGGATGAAATCTGTTGACTCAATTAAAACTTTTGGCAATCAGTATTACAAGGTATTGGTGCTTTCCCATGGTCCATCTCAGATTATTATTCTGATGTATTATTTCATACTGTGAAATGTGATATTTATTTTTTTGAGATAAGGATGAAATGTTTTTGTTCTGCCGGTTAATTGTTGTTTAGTGCTTATTTTTGCGGTAGTTGTCCCCCTTCTGTCATTCTTAGTAGCAAGAAGATAATTTAATTTTTTCTGATAGAAACAAGACTACAAAATGGCTTTAAGGAAGTATCGGAAGGCTTTACGCTACCTGGATATTTGTTGGGAGAAGGAAGGCATTGATGAAGGTATGCTATGCTGCCTTTGGCTACTACTATTTATTTCACTTAATTGTGCAATGCAGTAGTTATGCCACAACTGCACTTCCCTTACTTTGATCATAATAATAATGTATTATGGTATATATGTCTTTGCAGAGAAAAGTTCAGGTTTGAGAAAAACAAAGTCTCAGATTTTCACAAACAGCTCTGTAAGTTAGAAATTACTATGTTGTACACTGCTGCAGATGACTTTAAAGCGCACTAATATCACCTCCATAATATATATTCTTTTGAGTTCTGTTTCCAACTTTCATTATTAACTGAATTTTCTGTTTCCCACCTAATTGTTTGTGTTATGTCATTATTTCAAGGCTTGTAAATTGAAATTAGGGGATCTTAAAGGAGCATTGTTGGATACAGAATTCGCAATGCGTGAGGGAGACAACAATGCTAAAGCTTTGTTCCGCCAAGGACAGGTTGGTATTGGAATTGAAGAGCTTTCTGTCAAATTGTTTGGAGCTTTTGTTACCCTTTATTGTGTCAGGCTTTCTGCTACTGGTATTTATTGTGTCCTGCTTTTAAATCTGGTAAGTGGTAACTATGTTGCTTCCAATTTACCAGGCATATATGGCACTCCATGACATTGATGCTGCAGTTGAAAGCTTTAAGAAGGCACTAACCTTGGAGCCAAATGATGGTTAGTTATGAATTATACAATTTTGGATCAGGCCTTTGTCATGTACTCTTCTGTGTCAGTTTATTTTAGTCAGGTTATTGATGCATTATTGAGAGTCAGTTTCTTTATTTTTATTTAAAAGATGGGTCAACCATTTTAATGATACAAGCTGAAAATTAATATCTGGATGATGAGAAGAGGGGGAATATCGAGGAAGAAAATGAGAAGAAAAATTAACTCAAGGGTAATTTGTAAATAACTGATAATAATGCATTTGCTTAAGGTCATTTTCACTAAACTTTATATTGCAGTTCTGCAACTTAAGTAATCTAAAGTTTCGAGTAGCTCACTTGATATGTTACTATTTTCAGCTGGAATAAAGAAGGAACTTGCTGCTGCCAGGAAGAAGGTACTCGAGTATATCCAGTTTAGATAAATTTTTTTATAAATATTTAAAAAAATGAAATAAATTTTTCTATAAATTAAAATTAACTTATATAGAAATTAAAAATAAGTTTTTTGAAAAAAATTAATATGAAAGAGTTTCTACTAGTTTAAGTATAAACTAATTTTAATTTATAAAAAAATTTATTTTATTTTTTCAATAAGTACTTTTCAAATAGACTTATCTATCTAAATTAATCATGCACATAACCTAATGTTTGTTAATTGTTGCAGATAGCTGATAGGCGTGATCAAGAGAAAAAAGCATATAGCAAGATGTTCCAATAACAAACATTATGGTATATCTCCATCTAAATTAGCACGCAAACAACCACCATGTTGGGTCTGAATAGAAATTCACGCATGACAATATAAGTTTTCCATTTTATAGTTATACTGTGACATGATTGATTATGTACTAAGCCCCACCCTCTCTTTTCAGGCTTATGTAAAGTGGTGGAAAACAACCAGATTGTGGCAGCATATAGCATATACATAAGGTAAAAGGTTTCAGGCTTGAACCAATTGTTACTAAAAGTATTCGATGTGGGGCTGAGATGAAATAAGTGGATAAGGATTGGTATTGTTACATGACCAACAATTTTGTCAACCTTTTTCTTTTACGGCGAACTCTATGATCATTTCATTGGGCGGTGATCAATGGACCAGACAATGCTCTGTGATTTTGATATTTATTATTGGGAACTTACACTCAAGGTGTAATGTAACGCATTTATTGGTTGGAAACCATTCACCTACTTACTCCAGTTTTCAGTTTTGGGCTGGAACTAGTATGCCCCCGGAAAAATTCAATTCAAAATACTTTCAAATATGGAATACATTATATCATCTTTTAAAAATTTACTGAAGATATTATTATAAAAAAACTAATCAACTATAAAATAAAATCACATTTGTCATGACAAAATAATTTATTTGTAAATAGATATAAATTGTTAAGGTAAATTGTAGGAGTATTAATTGAAACAAAAAAAAAAAAAAAAAAGAAATCTAACTATTGATTGCTTTAGAATGAATTATTTTATATCATAATAATATGATCTTTAAATTTTTTATAGAAATAAAATTTAAGTATTTTTACATAAATAATAAATAAAATTTATTAATTTTTTTATCTTATATATTAGGTGAATTTATTATAGAAATAAAACTATACTTTTATTAAAATTAAATATGTTTATTACTTTTTAAACTAAAAATTATTAAAATTTATTTTCTTAAATAATTAAAAGTATTTATGAGCATATATTTAATGTTTTGGTAAGTTATGCATCAATGCATTAGGTAAAAAGTATGTCTTAAATTAAAATAATTAGATTTCATTCAAATATTTAACATACATGTTTCAGTTTTTAAATATTTAATTATTGGTGATATTTTAAATTATGTGTATACAAAGCCAAGCTTTTTTTTTATTTATATTTTTACTTGATTAATTTTTACAATGTAATATTACATGTGATTTTAAATTTCAACAATGTTGATACGATTCTATTTATAATTCTAACTTTTTTGAGACAGACCATGGACATTCTTCAGGAAGGTAATTTTAATTAAGTTAGAGTGACAATACTTTTAATTAATATCCTATGAATAATTAGTTTGAAATATTGATAACTAATCAAATCTGATATTTATGAATGTATAGTTTAATTGAATTTTAATATTTAATTGTTTTTATTAAAAATGATATTTTATCTAATAAAATACTTTAATTTCAATTAAATATTTAAAATTTAAAAATTTATCTTAACACACAAGCACATTTTATAAAATTTCTATGTAACATATTATTTTATATATATTTATAAAAATTTTGACATATAAGATTAAAATATATTATTAATTAACATTCAAAATTTAAATTAAATAGATATAATTTAAATATTTTTGTTTAAAATTTTAAGTATTAGACAGAGATAATAAAATCTATAAATGTTATATTGCAATAAAAATTATATCAATTATTTAAAGAATGTTATAATATATTTTAAAAAAACACTTACCATATATACATAATTTTTTATTGTTTTATTTTGAAATTTAGGAGTCTTTTTTCGAAGAGGGTTGATAAACATGAATGTCTTTTTTAATTTTATAACAACAATGATGATAGTTTTAGATACTAATATATTTATTTAAATGATTAGGTAACTTCAATAGAAATTTATATAAATTTTTATTATGAGAATAAATTATTATTTTAGTATTTAAAAATGTAATGCATTGTTATGCTGATTCTTAAAATTAAGAAAAATTCAAATAAAATTTTCAATTATTTCATTTAAGTCTCTATGCTTAATCATTTATTATTATTATTTTGGCCTCAAAACATATATTGATATTTTCATTTAAATCATTTTTTTTTAATTTTGAACAATGTATTTGGCATATTGTACTTTTAAAGACTTATTTAGAGTCTTTTAGTTTAAGAAAATTATGCACTTTTAGAAGCTAAAATGATGGTATATTCATTTTATGATTTATAATTGTTCTAGAGTCTTTGACTTCTGTCATTTGCCGCTCTTTCATCTTACACGTTGGCCATGAAGGGACCTTGTATCATACTCATGATATATTTTATTAAGTCTTGGAAGTTAATCCTATATCATAATTCACATGTATCAAAATCAAGTATATGTGTTCAACATCAAAGTTTAATTAGCAATGTCTCATCAAACATTTTGCGTGATCATTATTATCTAGTCTCATGACTCGTAATTTATAATAACTTGTTAACGATTTTTTTTATACATTCATTTTATACATAGTTTTGGAAATCGAATTGGATCGACTGATCTAACTACAAATTAATCTAGTAATTGGTTTGTTAATTCTTAAAAATTGGACCATCTTAAAACGGGTGAGAATCAGTCAAACTATTCCAGAATCGATAAAAAAATCAATAAAAAAATCAATTTGAATTGATGATTTAAAAAAAATTAAATATATTTTTGATCAATTAAACTTAGATTAATTTTATTTTCTGTCTTTTAAATTTGAAATTATTTTTTTATTTTTTATATTTTAAAAAATAACTAATTTTAATCTATGTCTTATGTGATAAAATGTGATAAATGAAGTACATGTCAAATGTTATCATTTGACATGTGTATAATAAAAATAAATTTTAGGATTAACAATTTAATTTTTTAAGAAAAATTACATATGCATCAACCAGATGATACCAATACATCCGTGATCGAGTTTGTTTGATTTAGGTTTAGTAAAAAAAATTACAAATCCAAACCAAACTGTATGATTGATTTGTATTTTTTCCAAAATATGAACCAAACCGGCCTACGCTTACTCCTAAAATTTGTCATCAACAAATCTTGCTGAAAGTTTGATTAGCTTATCTATACAACCATGCATTCTCAGCCCTTGCACTCTTGCTTATATCACTTCGTTCTAAATAACGATAAGAAAATGTAAAAGGTGACATTGACCATCAAAATTGCTTCTTACAACCTTCAATGTAAAACAAATGCCTGCCATTGCCACGTGAACATGACAAGAGACAGACAATTGCTTTTTATATTATAGAATAATTAATTATTAAAGTTTAATAAATTAAATCAGAAACACAGTTTTAAACTGTTAATAAATATTTAAAATCATAAAAAATATTAAAATATTAAAATATCATATAATTAAAATAATTCCTACAAGAAAATAGTTGCAGAATGTTACACTATTTGTCGTGTACAGTTCATTTTTGTGCATTTACAGAAAAATAAAAAAGTATGAGACTCTCTTATTTTTCAGTTCCCTAGTCTCTCTCGCATGCCAAACTACCGACCACCCTCCCTCCTCTTCTCGTCATTTTTTCACTAGCCATCCCTTCTACCAAGCGTAACAAAAATAAAGCAATTTTATTGTGTTTATTATGCAAACTTCGCATCAATGTGGTAACTCTTTTTGGAGTTTGCAAATGAATTATCTTCAAAGTTAATTGTAAGAGTCATATCATGCTCTGTAATCCAACTAAAAAAAATTGAACCAATTTTATTACATGGAGATTACAGGTTAAACTTTGACGTTATGGTAATATAGAAAAATATGGAAGACACAATTCACAATTTAATTTTTAACACGAAAAAAATGTTATCATGCTAAGGTTATCTAAGCCACGCCACGTAGCCGTCATGATCACATCACTCGAAAGGCCATGAGTATCTCATTAACGCTAAGTCACAAAACACGAAATATTTGTGGATTTGTAGACAAAATTCCGATCCACTATAGACTCGTTAAATCCGCAATAATAATAAGAAACAGTACTGAAACACTGACTTTGACCTCATCAAACCTTATAACAACTCCACCATATTTGACCTTTTCCTTGTACAAGGAACAATTTGTGTTTTTCTGCTACGTGCCGCTGCCGATGTATACAGCGGAGAAATACATTATTTAACATATTTTTATTATTAAGAAAATTTATTGATAACTATAAAATTAAGTAAAGATCATTAAATATAAAATGAGACTCGTATTAATTATCTTATCATACATTATCTTATCAACTAAAGCAAAAAAATAAATAGCGATCTGTAATAAATTCCAAACAGAATTATTAAACAAAGAAATCTAACATAAAGAAACTTCGTCGAGGGCTTCGCTTAATTTCAACTGCTGATCAACCTCAAATAATTATTTTTCCTTTGTGACTAAATTAATCCCCATTCAATCTATGATCTATATTCATCTATTTCTACAATTTATTTTAATATAGGATTCATATTTTAGAGAGTATAATAAATAAATATTACATGTCCATATATAATATATTATGGATGCATTTAAGTATCAACGTACCGTTTATTTTATAACTACTAAAATTATTCTACTTTTGCTTCAGAGGAATAAACCCATTTTAATAAACCACAATAGACCCCGTAATAAATATACCTCCATATAGTTTTTTTTTATTTGACATTTCTTTTCTAGTTAACTTGTCATGATTTTGGATCCATCTATCCAATCATGTGAGCGAATTGATCCAAGGTCACTCAAATACAAGGCCTATCCAAATAGATAAAGATCCGGATTCTATGTAGTCTCGGAAAATATACACAGTTACGTAGTTAATTTATTTAGACTGTCTAATGAATATCAGTATTGTGTGTTATTTCGACTATAGAGAATCTAGATTTCCTAAATACAAGGCTTGCACTTGAACTTAATGATTTTTTTGTTGCATTGTTCCTCTATTTATAGTTGAGCATAGTGGATAAAAGCGATTACATATGTAGAGAGTCCAACACTCAAGTAAGTAATGTATCGAACAAATAAACAATTAATGTATTAAAACAAACATTACAAGAAACTACTTGACTATGAGAGGAGATTAAATGTTGGCGAGGTGTAAATACAATTATCAATATGTCATCCTATCTTAGTGTGAAATATAAAGATTCCTTAAATGCTATTGAGTTTGGTCTTGGATGATTGATAATTGAATTAATCTTATCATTTTTTGAAGTGCATAATGTGATAGGAAATAGAGAAACACAACTCAAAATATATTAACTATTTTTTTATAAGCACAATAACCATTTGCACGAGTGATTAAACTAATCTAGTGATGCATGTTCACATGAAAAATACTACTAATAAATGAGTCCCAAGCAATGAGACTCAACTCAAGGGCAAGTTGCCTCAAAGGCTTATATATGCATCTCAATCATGGTCGGGGTACATAGACGATGACAATATTGATGTGCACATATATCCGTTAGATGCATTTCAATGGTGTTGATTACATATTATGTCGGACGGATACATATAGGTCGAAACAGTTACATAAAAATAAATGAATTATGGTCTTAAATAAAAATAAAAACTGGGATTACTTACATTTCAGGGGTAAATTAATGCTACAATGAGAAGGCTCAACCATAAATTGCAAATGAAATTAGTTGACGGGGAGTACATTTATAAAAATTGCAAAGAAATAACATACTTTGTTCTTCTTGTGTAGCAATCAAATGCACGATTAATAGAAAATTTATTCTTTAGTTCAGAAATCAAATGAAAATTAAAAAGTAAACTCACGATCAGTGATAACAGCTAGCTAGGAAGATAAATCGTGGCATGATTTGATACCCATCCCAATTATATCAATGTCAAGAGAATTTGTAAACATAATTCAGTTATTTTATTAATTTCGGATGATCAAATCCACATGTTCAGGAATCTTTTTATTTTACCCAAAAAAAAAAATCAGTTATAAATTCCAATTAATGAATCGAGGCAATTAAGTGCCACTAGTTTCCCACAAAGTGTGTACTTGTTTCCAAACTTTGTGAGCTTCTTGAAGTGTGATGTTAAGAAGGCTAAGATGGTGGCGAATCGTGAGCAAGGTGCCTTACTTCTTTGCCTGCGGTGAGAGAAATGGATTCCATTGCAACAATGGACAGATGAAGTTCGATGTGATGCCAATGCTTCGTCCCTTCTGGCCATGGCCATGACAAAATTAATATGCATAAATACAACTACAAGATGTATAACAATAAGAAGTAGCTAGCTCTTGAAAAGGCATGCAGCTGCTAAATGTTGTTACAGTTGAAAAAAACTGTTATAATTAAGGTGAACAAATGTGCATGGATGTTCTGTGTTCACTGTCTCTTTCAATTATATTATATAATTTATGTTGAAATGCTTGTAAAAAGGTTTGCATTTTTTTTATTGAAGTTTTATTTAGTCTTGATGGTAATGTTACGAAGAAGTTAGCTTCAGCTCTTTTTCGTGTAAAGTACTTTGCCAACCAAGATATGTTCCGTTAAAAATGTAACACCGTTTAGTTTTTCATGATTGCCTTTGCTTTGGATCAAATTTTAAATTTATGAATTCTGACGCTGCAAAGATGCATCGCACCAAGACGTCGCGTTCCAGTTTCATTTGTTGGTGCATAAAAGATCTCGGTCAAGAAGATTAGTGTTAAGAAAAACTTAAGTCTTAAAAGGTATAATGTGTGAACAAAGTATATAAATAAGAGTAATTTTTAATTTAATTACTTTTATAGAATTGAATTAAACCTAAATTCAAATATAATAACCGAGATTAAGAATCACACAGGTGAGGAGAGTTTTGCCTAAAGGACAAATCTCACAGATGAATTTTAAGCTATTATTAAGACATATATATTACTCAACTTTTCCATTTTTTTAACAGAGAAATTTTTTTTACTCAAAGTTGGTGCTCCAATCCAACTACATATTCGACTCAATTTCAACGAATTCCTCGTGGCTAAGAACTTCCAAATTAATTCAGTCTAATGGAGTGAGTACTTTTTCTGGAACATGATCGCGAAGCAGCTTCCGTTATGGAATTTCTTATAATACATTAATAAGATATTCAGTTAAAAAGTAAGTTTAATTATTTTTTTTTATTTTGGAGGTGATGAGAGAGGAAAAATGAATTTTGGGATTATAAATGCTCTTAATAAGCTTACTGTATATTGAAATTTAACGTACGTATACCATTAATTGAAATAATTGAAGTATTGAAATAAAGATGTGAAAATTCTTGTTGGTTTCAATTAATGAAAATAAGAATTTTTGCTTTTAATTATCCTTGCTTGATGTTAGTCCTTCTCTCATTAGAATTAGTCTACGTAATAGGTTGACTATATTGATTTTAATCCCTAGAGAAAGAATGTAGTCAACAACATACTATAAGCACCACAGCGATATTACAAATATTAATTTAACATTGTTGGAAATATTATAGGGACTAAAATCAAAAAATAAAGATTAAAAACGAAAATCCTAATTTTTAAGATTAAATCAATTAGTTATTTATAGGGATTAAAATGAAAATAAACGTGTATATTATGAAAATTAAAAAGTTATTTAAATCAAGAAAATAAATAATTTTTATGCTGCTTGAATAGATAAAAACAAGTAAAAGAAAAAGGTTAAATTTTCTTTATGCTTTTCATTGGGTGAAAAAAAAGGAAAAAATTGATAAAAATTATTTTTATCCTTATATAAAACAATGATAATTTTTGTTCTATTCTTGAAAATATTGCACTACGTGTGAAAGTAAAAGTTGTATTTGTACGACATGGAATAATTATATTTATACATACTTTACTTTACTTTTATTTTATTTTATTATCATATTTTTATTTCTCTTATTTTTTTATCATCTTTTTATTATTTTCACCCATGTATGCACTAAAAATAGAAGAAATTATTAGATAATCTTACTAAAAATAGAAGAAATTATTAGATAATCTTATATGACCACGTATATATGATTTGAATCAATCTTTATTTAACATGTATTTAGATATTTTAATTTAAAAATTAATAATACTTAATTATTTGTCATATAAAAAATTAATAATGATATGAAACCACTTAATAATTTATTTGTACATTTATAACAGCTCAATGAAAAATAATGCTATAAAAAATATTTTGTATGAATTTATCGTATCAATTGGACAAGTTTAAAATAGATAAGTGGGCGCTTGGGACTTGTGGGAATACGTTTTACATATAGTAGTTCTTACCAACCCATATTCATTTGGACCAAAAGGTTGATTTGGCAGATTCCCACTACCCCATATTTCATGCTCCACCCTCCTTAGTCAACCCTTACTACCCTATATAAACCACCCCTTCCTTACACCAAAGCACATCAAATCTCACTTTCCAGATTCCTTTTTTTTATCAAATCCTTATTTGTTTGCACTCATCCCTAAAACAAAAACGAACCACACCATATGGCCGCCAAGTTTGCTGAGGCACTCACTTTACTTGTTATAGTGGCCTCAATGTTTTCAGTGAGCATGGCCAACAAGGACTGGTCCACGGGTTTTAACTACTCTGATTGGTGGTCCAGATTCGGAAACCATCACCTGAACAAGACACAACAAGAACCCAGAAAGATCATCGTGGGTGGGTCTGAGCGTTGGCACTTCGGTTATAACTACACGGATTGGGCTTTCAAGAATGGCCCATTTTACCTTAATGATACTCTAGGTGAGATTTCCTTCATTTTTTTCTCAACACTATGGTTGAAGTATGTACATGCATATAATATATTAGACTCTTATGTCTAAGTATGTGGTTAGAAATTTTAATTTTAATTTTAATAAGGACAACCCATTTATAAGTGTCAAATATTCTTTTGTAATTTATATACGTAAAAAAACAAAGATGAAAACACAAATATAATTAAAATTAGCTTTACTTAAAAAATCTTAATCTTCTCATATTTTACTAAATGATACATTCCCATTATTTTTTTTTACTCATTAAGATATCCGTGTGTGTTTAAATTTGTGGTTTAGTGTTCAAGTATGATGCTCCAAACGCTACCAGTATCCCACATAGTGTGTACATGTTTCCAAACTTCTGGAGTTTTTTGAATTGTGATGTTAAGAGTGCAACGATGCTGGCGAATCCCACACAAGGTGCAGGAGAGGGCTTTCATTTCGTGTTGAATAGGTGGCAGCCTTACTTCTTTGCCTGCGGTGAGAGAAATGGTTTACATTGCAACAATGGACTCATGAAATTTGCTGTTATACCAATACTACGTCCCTTCTGGCCATGGCCATGACAAAATTCATGCATATACAAGAACAAGCTAGCTCTCAAACGACAGATACTGCTTTAGTTATTATACCTCTCTTTTTTTTTTCCCATTATACACTCCAGCAAATAAAGCAAGTTTTATTGTTAATTCTGTTCTATTTGTACTTTTCAAGATACGTGATGAGTTGCATTTGAAGTAATAAGTAATAATGTTACTAGATTTTTATTAAATGAAATATCATATCCTGTAATTGTGACACACGAACTATTGAATTTATGAAGTCCGATACTGGCATGCTGCCCACCGTCCAAAATGCTATTTTCGTCTCAATATCAATGAAACGGGAGAATTAATGTATCATCTTATTAATTTCTTTCACTTAATAATTAAGGTCATTTAATAACGTCTGTTAAACTTTTAATAATAATGGCAAAGATATAAAAAAAATAGGAGGAAACTGTTATACTATCGGTGTCTAATCATAAAGAAACTAGAAATAATTAAATGTTCTTAAAATAGCGCGCAATTAATGTATGTTTTAGAAATATTTTTACCATTATTTCTACATACATTCTAGGCTACAAGCCTAAAATCAATACTAACAGCATGCTAGAATAGATTCCAATTTTGTAGACTCCACT
The DNA here is from genome assembly GCA_025330945.1 of Mucuna pruriens. Taxonomy (NCBI): domain Eukaryota; kingdom Viridiplantae; phylum Streptophyta; class Magnoliopsida; order Fabales; family Fabaceae; genus Mucuna; species Mucuna pruriens. Next base: position 2,886,313 of record JAENHJ010000197.1, read on the forward strand.
ATCGATTTTACGTATATAAATTTTCTACAAACTTCGATAGGCCATCAAAATGCCAAAGTTCATCCAGAAATTGCCATGTGCTAGAGTTTCCCCTGATGTATAAGACCATTTTTCAGAGTGAAAACATGAACCAATCTGACTCACATCTTAGTCAGATTATAGAATTGAAGTTTCATTTCTCATAAATTGTGAGAGATTAGTCCCATCCCCTAAGTCTAACTCTGCATGATTTCTTAATAATTTTTTTATCAATACATCAAAGGGACTTTGGTGGCTTCATGTGATTTGGCTAAATGAACTAGAGCGTGGGATTGAGGGAGTTGGCTTGCCACAGTAATCTTGTGAAGGGTTTGAAGCATGAAATTTAGGATGCAAAGTTGGACCAAACCACTCTACAATGTATATAAAATTAATGTGGACATTCGTGAGGGTTGTGATGTTTATTATTTATTAGAGAATAGAGACTGCAATGACTCCGTTAATACACATAGAAGTGAGCCTTCTATGATCACAAGGAAGTTTTCTCTTTCATAGGAGTTCACTTGGAGGGAGATGCATGCAAATCGCAATGTTTACTACAAATTAGATGACTTAGGCCTGTTTACTTTTGTTTACTGTTTGTGTTTTTGTTTTTAATTACAAAACTATTACTTAATTATTTTTTAACCTGTTTTTTGTTTCTAAATGTTTGTACAGGAAATAAAGAAAAAATTATTTTCACATGTACAAATATTTAAAAAAACAAAATATAAATTGAAAATAAGATGAAAATTTTATAATTAGAAGTAAAAACAGCAAATATTTTCTCAAAATAAATGAGTCCTTAATTTTTCTTAGATGTTAAAAAATTTAAAGTGAAGGAAGATTTTTACCCTTCTTATATAGGACAGGGTAAATCACCAAATTAACTTAAGGACCAAACCCAAGAACTACTAAGAAAAATTCTAGATTAATTTGAACCGAAGTCTATACTATTGTCAAAGCCGGAGCGGAAGATGAACCAGGGCGCTTATTCGATCATGTGGTGCAATATTTAGTGATGTTTTTGTCATTAATTCTTGAATGAGTGGATATGTTCCTTTCATGTTTATGTAAGTATGGTGGTTGATTTTCTTGCCAACAAGGCTAAGATATGTGAGTACAGTACGTGGACTGTGGAACCACCAAATTGTATTGTATGTATTATTGAGCTTAGATGCTAGTTATATAAATTTTATTTGAAGATATAGATATTAAAAAATAGTCTTCCATATCACAAAAATACATGCGCTTATTTGCAAGGGTGATAATGATGAGTGTACACTCTATCATTATTTAGGTGCAGGAGGTGGAAAAAAAAATAGAAAAAAGAGATAAAAAAAAATGTAAAAGAGAGGTGTGTGATTATCATTATCCTTTCACTTTCATACTCAGGTTACTTGAATACAATTTTCTTTCTTGATATATCTTAGAGATCCATTTCTATAAGGGATGATACATATATAGCTTCTAAGCTGAACTTGGCTTCTTTTCATGAAATAGAGGAATGTATACCTAAACTTATATTGTGTCCATGGTATCTTCAAGGGATCTCGCCACCTTACTAAAAGAAAGAGAACTGATTAAACATAGAAATATAACAGAATAATGTTACAGAATTATTACTCTTCCACTGTCATCGCCAAATATAGTACATAAAACCAAAAGATTAGGTTCGCTGCTGGCCATTGATTGAACCGCCACTAAAAGGCTGCTGTTAAAGTGCTACTCTGAAAAATCTCACAAACAAATCATAATAAAAAGTGATAAATTGAAATCAGTATTGGATGCAATACTACTATTGGTAGTGGAAAGCTGAAACTGACAAGTTCGCCTTACACTTGCTGCATTATATGGATTTTCGGGAAAGTAGACAGAGAGAACTCAAGTACTGCAAGTTGGAAGCATGATTATACTGAGTAAATGGTATGAGGATGAAATTGTTAGTTACAAAGGAAAAGCATTAGTGAAAAGGGTTAGTCTTGTATTGAATCTATATTGAAAGAAGTATTTACATTTAGTGACTGATCATATATTGAAGAAGATTGTCTGGCTGAGATACTGAAGATGAGTAGTTGCTTAATTGACTTGCTTCAACCTTTTAAGACCTCATTTGGAGCTCTCTTCTTATTTTATTTCGAAAATTTTCTTTTCATGTTAAATATAGCCGCTAATTTCTGTAGTCTACTTATAGTGGAGTTTTTAGTCTGATGAAGAAGATTCTTGATTGAAAATTTTGGCAGCAGTCAAAAAGTGTTGAACACTGGTGCAGCAACAGGTACAATTATTTCATGTGCACAAGTATTTCTGTTTGATGACCCATCATTGAAAAAGCTGAAGCAGAAGTTTTACTGTAACATTTATTTACCTTTTCTGTAAGCCATCACAAAGCAGACGTGGGGATTTTATTAACATTCAAACACTTGTATAATAGGCTTCATTGAAGTTTTGCAAAGTTGATTGATATGTTAAAGAGAGATTATGAGTTTGTTTATTGTCATTAGTCATAGCTGTGTATTCTTTTCATCTCTAAGAGCATCATATATAAGCAGAAGTTATTACATAATTTAGATTAGAAGTAAATATGTTTGAATGGTTTTTATGGTAATCTATTTGGTAAATGCTCTTTCTATCATAGACTTTCCTGTTAAAACTAAGGTGGAGAGACATAAGAAGAATTGGCTGAGACCTTTTTCGGTGGCTGAGCATTGCCAGCTGCAGTTCCACTTAGATTATTGAATTGAGTCCACGTGTCATTTTAATTAAATTAGACACTCCAGTTTTCTTATATTGAAACTAGTGTTAGTAACACACTAAGGTACCTTGGAAATTGACACTACACTAATTCTAGATATTCACTTCCTCTCATATCTTTAAAGACAATCTCCCTGAACCCCTTTTATAGTTTCAGAATTTCTTCCATATTTTATCCATTAGATTATCCATTAGATAATCCAAAAAAGTGAATAAAATCTGACCTACTTAATAAAAATTACATTGTCGTCATGGATAGTAAAGGAATATATATAATTAAAGTAAAATAATTATTGTGGACCTCTAACTTACTTAAAAATGGAACAGCGTGTATTTTGAACAAGACTGATAAGTATCTTCTCTATTTTACCTCACTAATTCATGTCTACGTTATCACACAACACATCTGAAAATGAAAGATATGGAATCTTATGGCATTTTTCTACTGGTTTGGATTTTCCCATTGGGATGATACTCCAAATTAATTCATGAGAGATTCATATAAAATAAGAATATGAGTATAATCTAACCTACCTACCTTCCTATCAACATAATCGTGTTTTGGAAGTATCAAATCTATGTAAAGCTTTCGGTTGGTCAGCTATCAAACAGTGTATATATGATGGACACAATTGTGATCATTGAGTGAGTACACGTACCTGGCATTTGGTGGTTTTCTAAACGCCTTACTTTTGATGCATTTGAGGCTTCAAGCTCAATATAACATTGACAAGAAGGGACCATGTACTGTTAGCATATTAGCTGCCAAAATATCCTCTGCCTCAAAAACACTTCCTCCTTATATTTTTGGTTGAGATAAACATGTCTTTGACTGTTCGTGGTTGGGGGAAATTTGGAATTTAAGAAAACAACAAATTGGATTTGTTTTTTTCCTTTTGGACTCACTTAATTCGAATTAAAAGTTAAAACTCAATGACTTGCACTCAAATTATATGATTGCTTAGCTAGCTTGTATGTCCTATAAATTAGAATAAATATCCAAATCAAACTAACTAAATTGTCACGGGTTTTAAGAACATGAGTTAACCATAATGAAGCAAATTAAATAAGTGATGAGCAATGGAAGTGACTCTTCAAAGGTTGTGTTTCTAATCATGCCTATCGCTAGTGTTTGCAAAAGTGAATACTAGCAGCGTTGGAAGAACAGTAATTAGGCAATTAAAAAAATGAAATATTGTTATAAGAGAGAATAATATTTACTGTTATTCCTGAAATTACGTGGGAAAGAGAGATGAAGGAGAATAAAAAACAAATTGATATTAACTATGATGAATTACAATGTATTGATGTGTTTATAAAACATATAATTTTAATTGTTATTTATATTAATTATAGGCTTATTAATTAAGAAACAAATAATAATTTGATAATGAAATATGATAACTAATGCTTAAAAATAAAATAAAATAAATAGTGACCGGCTAATGAACTAGCCAAACTAAGAATTGATAATTAGATTGATTCATGTAACCCAAAATTTGGTCATGCAAAGAACTAGTTAGACCTATCCAAAATCGGTTTGCGAGGAGAAACTTTTATTTTTTAATTATAAAACTCAATATTATGATTATTGATATAATTCTAATCCGATAGCACAATGATTGATAATTATATCAATTATATTTATTTACTCTTTAATTATAATTGCTATAAATATTATTGCGTGTTATTTAACTTAAATGTTATCATATATTTAATTTAATTTTATGTTTAATTTTAAATATTATATGTTATGAGTTATGATATTTATCCATGATGTTTAATCTTTAATATTATGAAATTATAGATATTATATTATTTTTTGTCGGAAAATACTATCAGGTCCTAAGGACACTAATTAAAGAATAAAAAAATTCTTAGAAAGTGTAACACAACACTCTCGTGATTCCTGTGCAATTCAAAGTAATCTTCCATAAAATCTTCATACTTATTGATTCGTTAAACAGTGATATGAGAGCATTGGTTAGCAAGATTCTTTTATGTTTATATTACATAATATATTATATTAAAATTAAAACATTATTATTTAATTATTATTAGTTTAACTATAATTAAATTATCAAACTTAGAACTATTCTCTTCATCGGATAATGATTAGCCTCATTTTAAAAAAATTGAGGAAAATTAATTAAAAAAATAATCCAACATATAAAATATTTACAATGAGAACTCCTTAAATAGATTTTTTTACCTTGAAGAATTAGTCTCTTGTATTTTGATTAGGAGATATACTTTTGGGTTCACACACAAATATTTTCATATATTCTAACAATCACCGATGCATATTAGCATAATTTCTAATAAAATATTCTTATTCGTTGATTTCTTAACTAATTTTCATGTACCATCGGTGTAGATATTTTTCCAATATCAAGTTACTATAAATTAATTTGAATATAATTTCTATAGTAATTATTACAAAAAGTCAATTAATAGTGTAAAAAATCTTTACACTAACAATACATTCTAATTAAATATGAAACTTCTAATAAACTTAATAACTTCTAAAAAAAAAATTACACATGAAAAATGAATCAAAAGGCTTAAAGATAAAAACAGAAAAAAAAAACATACAAATATTATTTCAAACATTATAATGTAAATCATATTTTACCCGAGTATTTGTCATCTCATTTGGTTCGAAAAAAAAATATAAGACCGCACAAGTTTTGATTGTTGGAAAATTCTTAACCTCGTAAACTAATCTAAATTAAGGATTAAAGACAGCTATCATGAATTAACATACTTATAATTATAATACTCCTTAACAAGACTCTAAAAATAAAGTCATGTTAGAACGAGTGTGTAAGCCCCTTGTTTTAACAATGAAAAAATGATTTTTATATTTTTAATAAAAAAAAATACATATTTGAATTACATTTAATTATTTAATTTTATTAAAATTAATTTTACTGTATCTGTTGGGGAGGGTGGGGTAGGAGAGAGTTTTACTGTGACAGTCGCTCTCATTGTTACTGTTAATTTGATGATGCAGTACCGATAAGGCAGGCAATAAGTTGTGCAACTATCCCAACAACCAAAGCCACCCATTTTATACTCAAAAACAATTATTGTTAAGGTAATAAGTGCTTTCAGGGTATTCATTAAAAGTAGTACTATATTTATTTTATCAAAATGTTTAATGTATCCTTAATATGATTTTTAATAACAAAAAATATTATTGATTTGTTAATTAATTTCAGAGGGGCTATGCACTGTGCAGAAACAAATAATATCGCTATCAATGTGGAGAAGTGCTACATACTAAAGGCCATGATATCCAGCGATCATGTTTGTATCACCATGACATGTGCATCACACGTATGCACATCAATGTGGGGACTAGTCCTCATCTACATAATTTGGAACCAGTAATCATCACTGTCTTTAATTGTTTAAATAATAATGGTGCTCAATTTTTTAACTGGGAAAAAGAGAAGTGATGGAAAGGTTTCAAGTACTCCAAGTCATCGTCCACTTAAGATATGCAATATTATCCATGTGAATTGCGTAGCTTGGACACGGTTAATTAATTGGAATAAGTGAGCAATTTAATTTTCTATATTTAGTGCATAATAACGATGCTAAAGTTTGAATTTAAAACATCATACAAATTTATAATCAGAAGTTTTAGACAGACATAAACAGTATAAACAACTCAGATTAAAAAATTGTAGTATTGGAAAGAAATTGTGAGACCCATTTGAGAATTGTAGGTCATGTTATTAATAATAATAATAATAATAATATAAAATTGTGAGAAAATAGAATGGTTCTTCTTCTTCTTCTTAATTTTTAATTACTGTTACCCTTTTAACCTTACTTTCATTGCAGTTTTATCAACTAGCACTATCGAACAGATGGTGCATCTGTATTTCTTTTTTTGGTGGGAGGTGCATCTGTATTATTTTTTTGAGAGATGGAATTAGTAATTTCAATTTTAAATTACCAAGTGTAATAAAATAGGTCTTCATCTTTATATTATTAATTTTAATCTGTATTATTTTTTTAATGTATTTTAAATCTTAAAGTATTTTTTCTATGTAATAATAAAATATAAAGAGTGAGATATATTGCGGGTCCATTGAAATATTTTAATGAATTTTTTTATTTTGAAGAAACAAAAATGATTAAGTTATTTATAATAAATAATAATAATACAACATTATGAGAAAGTGTGAAATATTAGTGCAACAACTTATGTGATGCAAAACCTTTTGACAACTAAATCCTTTTTCTTCTATTTATACTTCATATATTATGGGTATAAGTTAAGAAGTTAAAAAATCAAATGTTTTTATTCTAACTATAACAATTTTTATATTACACGATTATTTTTAAACTTAAATAAAATGTATAAATAACAATAAATTAAAAATAGTAAATATTTTCATAATAATAAATATCTTATTATATTAAATATGAATGAATAAAAAATGAAAAAAAATATAATTAATGATAAAATTATAAAAAATATATTATTAAAATTAAGTCACGTCACTTAGCATTAAGCCTTTAACCAATTTACTTTGATTTCTGTTCGGATGAAAATGAGTATTAATACAGGATTAGACAATAGGAGCAAAAGTATAAAAATAGATTTTTATATTGGTTAAAATTTACTTTTAATAATATTTATGTAATTAATGTAGAATTAAACGATGTAATAAATCTAACTTTTTAAAAAATATGCATATCTACATATATCCATGTACATTTATAATTTGTTTTCACATAGAGTTTTTATCCTCTATATTTGTGCTTATGTGGTTAATTTTTCTATATAAAAGTTTCTCAAAATGTAAAAGATAGTGATAGATCACACAAATCTTGTAAATTTGTTATATTTGCAAATCTCGCAGATCGTAGATCAAGACAATCAGAAATGACAAAAAAAAATTAAAAAACAAAAATATGACTTGAGAATAACAAAAATAACTTAGAAAGAAAAAGACGAAGAAGTAACAATGAGAATGGTGACATCGATAAATATAGAATGAACGATAACAATAATAAAATATTCAATAGATAGAATTTCAAATGGAGAATTTGATATTTGAATGAATAAATTTTTTTCTTAAAAAAGAAACGAATTTTGAAAGGAGAATAAAAAGTGTCGTAACTCATAAAAATATTTAAAATACTTCTTATATTAATTATTTTTATAATCAATATAAAAAATATTTTTTATCAATATAAAACAAATAATATTTTTACATTTATTTTAGATATAATTGATATAAAAAATATATTTTACATTGATTTTTTAAGAAACCAATATAAATAAACAGTATTTAAAAAAAATATCACTATATTTTTTATGTTGGTTTGATTTTTGAATAACCGTTGTAAAATCACCGTGGTGAAAACCTATTTTTACATTGGTTTTATCTTTTGCATGTAGACTCATTACTTGTGGCATCTGAAACAAGCTAGGGATATTATTTAGAGTTAATGAAAGTCTTAAATTCTATGGGCAGGGGAAACTTTCTTGGGGGCGTTGCAGAGATGGGTTCGGCAATTATTTTTACCTTTAAGCAGCTGAGCAACTTTAAATGAATGCATTGATTAAACTCACCACAAATAATGGTTAATTATGGTCAAAATTGTGTCCATTTCGAAGCAATATTGAGGGAAAATAAAGGCTGTTTTTGTTCATTCTTACTATGGGATTTGGTGGGGGAAACCCACTTTCATTGGCACATGATGATGAGACGGGAAAAAAGATATTTCCAAAGTCAAATTTTGTCACGAAAAATTGTTAATTATAGCCATTAACGATATCATATTATAGGTATTATTTATTTTTAAAAGATATTGTTACACATTAATTATTGCTTTTAAACAGTACCTAAACGTAGCAAAGAATATATCTTTTCTCCCTAGTTGGGAGGAATAATTTTGGTGACTCTTTAAGAAGCAGAAAAGTGAGTTAGATAGAACTAGAGAGAAAAAAAAAAAAAAAAAAGGAAAATGAGGTAAAATGATATCTTCTCAACCTACCAGAAGATCATAGAGAAACTACTTTACTTATTGTCTCTACCCACATTCACGCCTTTGATATTTAGAATTCAATTCGATGAGAGTGAAGCTTTGATTAGAAAACATCAATTTTGCTATTACAAGGGTCTCTTTTACAGATGAATAATTATGAAGTCCTTGTGCGCTCTGGCAAAAGTGTTTTTCTTTCTAGAATGACTCTATTACTCAGGTTTCAGTGGATTTTATTCTAAGGTCATACACAAGAGTACTATGTTTGATGTGTGCATTTCTGGCTTTTTAACAGTGGACAAGGGTTCTATCCACCTCCATTGCCAGCACACACAATTCTAGACCCAAAACTAATAAGTATTGATGATGACATGAATATTTACTTACCATACCAGTCATTTTTCCCCATGATTGAGATCTACCCTTGTTCAGAATTATATCATTTTTTAAAGAATATTTATTAGAAATAATATTTTCCTTATTAATATTTTTTAATTGAATAAACAGAAAATAAAAAGAAATGAAACAAGTAATTTTTGTTCTACTAGATGAGGGCTCAATTGCAAGTAAGGATAAAAATAGTTCATGGTGTGCAACAAGGATTTATGGGTTATATTAAGTTAGATTGGACCAGACTTTTTAAGAAAATTAATCTGACTAGGACTTTTATAAAAATTTATATAATTAAAAAGGTTATACTTTAGATATTTAAAAAGTTTTTTAATCCTACTAAAGATGTTTATAGGTAAATAAATATTTTTTAGTATTATTATTATTATATTAATTTTTTATAATATATTAAATTTATGTATTTATATTGTTGTATATTTTTAAATATTAAACATGTTAATTTAGGCAGAGAGACAAACTTATAAATTATTGAAGAAGGATATTTAATGATTTTATTATAAAATAGACTATTAAATTAATTTTAAGCCATAATAAGTTTCTAATTATTAGTAGAGAGTTTTTGGATAGCTTTTTATGAAGTCTTACAATGTTATTGCTGTGATTGTCTAGAACAAATTCTATTTATAATTGATGGTTAAGTTATTGTAAAATAATTAATGGTACGCCTGTCTTGAATTTGTCCCAATATCACTAAACATCTTGGAAATGGAATGAGAAAATGTCTGTTGATAAAAGTGTATTGGAACTCATAATTTTATACAACCACGTGTGTATCCAAATATTTTATAAGTTGTTAAACAGTATATTCAATATCATTAAATTAGTAAAGAGACTTGGTCTCTTGAATATGTAATAAAAATTCAAGCCTAAAATTTATGTATATGAAAAAATAAGTATATTTCATCACAATTTCATATTTTTAACCTTTTTTTATTATCATTGAACCCTCTCTCTATATATTTTTTGGTATCGCAAAACTCTCATGTGATACTATTTCTTTCAGGGTTTAGTATTAAAAAAAGTTATTGCATCAGTGCCGTGGACTGAGTGGATCCTTGGTGTTCACACTAGAATACCATATCTACCGAACCAAAATACTTGCTTGGTTTATAATATAATATATATTATATATAGTATCATTGTATAATTAATGTATAAATTTAATTTTATTTATTTTTAATTTTTATTATTTAAATTAAAAAAAATATTTATTATTTAACTAAAATATTAATAATTACATTACTTTTAAATTAAAATATTAATTTATAAATAATATTAAATTATATAAATAATTTATAATGTTATTTAATTAAATAGTTAAAAGTTATTTATTTATATATTAGTATAATTTAATAAATCAACAAAATTTAACAAATAAATAAGTATAATTTATTATTTAGTCTAGGGTTACACTTTTAAAATGTCTTTTTATTTAAATAGAGAAAAACATAAGCTTTTAAAAAAAGTCTATTAAATCTAATGATCTGGTCTATTTAACAATAATATAATTTTTAATAAAAATATTATTATAATATATAATCTTATAATTATTTTAAGAAATAAAATTAATCTATATTACTGTGAAATAATTTTTAATATAGATAGTCTTAATTAAAAAAATTTGACAATTGTATTGCTTATAACAATGACTTTGATAATTAATGTTATTGTTTGATTTGTTAACACAACATTTATTGGTCAAATAAATATGTTATTAAATTATTAACTTTGGATTTATTACTTTTTATCTAAAACAAGTGAAGTGAAGTGATTATTTAAATAAATATAGTAGTATATTTTCTTTTTTTTTTTATGTGTAAATCCAAACATTCAAACTCAATTTACTCTTACATAAGTTTTATTTTCTTGTAATTTTGGATAAATTATAATTATAATTTGAAGTTTAAACTACGAATATTCTATTGATTATTGTAATAAAATATTTTCTTTAAAATCATGTGACATTTAAGTATAGGTCATTAGCTTATTTAAAATTCATAATATAAAATAGACATTTATATAAGTTAACAGATAAGAACAAACTTGTATAAAGGTCAAATAAAACCTAAAAAAGTCTATGACAAATAATAGATTCATACTTAAGTTGTAGAATTATGAAGTAGGCTAAACTAGTCTGACCCAATTCATTTTTACCATTACCTCTATTCTTTTTTTTATAAACTTAATTAACTAATTAACTCAGATTAAAGAATTTAGTTAATTTAGGTAGGAACATTAAATTTGTCATAAATTTATATATTTTTCTAAAATTATTCACAGTATTAATGAAACATATTCTTATTTTTTATATAAATATTTTCAATAGTTTTTATTCTTTTAGTCTCTCATTATTAATAAATTTATTGTTTCAATTTTGATTAACTATACATGTGAATAGTCAAAGTAAGATTATTAAAATGTTTTTTTGTACAAGACAAAGTTAAACTCTCAACAAGTCTAAAATATTAATATATTTCACTTACAATTTATTGAGCTTAAAAATGACTCATAACTAATGGTATTTTGATGAAAAATTAATTAATGTGTGAGATATTATAGATTAGTTCTTATACAAATGATTAAGGCAAAGTTCAAATTTGATTCTTATAAAAAGAACCAAAGAGAGTAGTATATAAATTCAAATGGTTACTTATTATACTAATTTATAAATTATATAGATTTATTAAATATTATAATAAAAATAATTTATAAAATTATATAATATAATTTTGAATACATAGTACATAATACATATAGTTTAATTTAAAATTATATAAAATATATTTCTTAAAATTGTGTAATTTCAGTAGATGTAAAATTTTTCAAATGACTCTAAATGTATTTTAAAAAATAATTTCTTACCTATTGTGTACGACAATGTGAGAAATTGAAAATTCTCAATAAAATATAATTTTTTTTTTATTAAATATCTCTTTATTAAAATACTAACATATTGTCACTTCATTAATAATTTAGTTTATACTTATTGGAGACATTAAAAACATAAATAAGTAATAGTTTTATAATTCATCAAAATAAACATATTAAAGTGAAATAAATTTTCTAGTAAAATACTAAATTAGTTTCTTAAATTACAACTATGAGTATATTTAATTTCAAATATTATAAAAAAAGATAAATTTAGTTTTCATTTAAGAACTCTCAATTAAATGTAAAATTTATTGACATTGTTATCTAATCATAAACTATTATATACAATAAAGATATTATTTTTTATAATAACTATCTTAAATATCATGTAAAAAAGGATGCAAAAAATTTTCATAACAACTCTAGATCTGCAAAACAAGATTAGCCACTAGAATAGTGAGCTAAGAGAAACTCTCAAGAGACAAAAAAAATATTTTTTTGATTGATTGACAGTGTAAAAAAATTTAGAGAAAATAAGTTACATATTAAAAGTAAAATAGTTTTACACATTCATCAAATAATAATAGTGTTAGTGAATAACTATTAAATTCAAAATTAAATACCTTAAAATCATATCAACGATAATCTTTGATTGAATAAATATTAATAAATAACTTTGCCTTAATCCTATTTATAAAAACCAATTTAAAATATCTTATGCATTAATGACTTTTTCTTAAAAATATCCTTAATTAAAGTATTTTCTAAAAATAATAAAAGTTAAAGTAATAGATATATTTATGATTAGAAAAATTAAAAAGAATTAAAATTAATAAAAAAAATATTTATAAAAAAAGTAAAAGTATGTTCAATTAATGTTATGAGTAATTAATATATATATATATATATATATATATATATATATATATATATATATATATATATGATAAATTTAATGTTACTGCTTGAATTAATTAATTTTCTTAATATTGGTGAATTGATTAATTAATTTTTATAAAAAGAAGTAAATCTAATAAAAAACCAAAAAGAATAATAATTATCAATTATTTTGATTCCTAATTATAGTGTATATCATCCAATTTAGTCCATAAATTTTATTAGGTATCCCTCGATTTGTTTTATTTTGGTTGTTTTTTTACACATAGACTAAAAATGTAATTAATATTTTAGATTTCATAAAATTATTATTTAATTTTTGAATATATCTTCTATTTTCATATTAATTAAATTCTCATATATTTATTTTATATTTTCTCACTCCAAAATAAATTATCAAGGATATAATAGAAAAAGTATATTTAATATTGATATTGTAAATTATAATCAAAATAAAATAATTCTTTTTTGCTAAAACGACAAATAAGATGAGATGGATGTAGTAGTTACTTCAATCTAGGGACCTCATCGATAATAATTATCAATTATTTTGATTTCTGATTTTAATGCGTATCATTCAATTTAGTTCATAACTTTATTGTATATTAATTAATTCAGTCCAAGGACCTCATCAAGTCATGATTGTAACATTAAGAAATTACTTTGTGATTTTTTTTGATAAAGACTCAAATTCACTCATATTAAAAATTAATTTACTTAAATAATAATATTAAATTTATATAATTTTTTAAAATTATTTTAATATTAATAAAATATATTTTTATTTTTTTATATTTTTATTTTTATTTTCTATACATATGAAGAGTAAAAAGTAAAATTTTTAATATTTTTTTCATACATGATAAAGTTAAAATATAAATGGAACTGTGTATTTCATTTACTATTTATTATTTTAAAATATTCGTAATTAAGAATAATTTTATAAAAAAAAATCAATACATAAAGTATTCTAGAACGTTTTTTTATTAATAGGACCAAGATAAAGTTAATTTTTTATATTCAAATTTAAGTCTTCTAAAAGCATCGAAAGAAATAAAATTTATCAAACCAACAAATTCTTAACATTTACATGTATTAATTTTAAGAATTAAAATTTATTTTTATAATTTTAAATGATTATCAATTATTATTTTAAGAATTAATTTTTGATGGTTTATTAAAAAAATATTCTACGATAAATATTTTACACTAAAAGAATTAGTTTGTTAATTTTTTAAGATATATTTGTACTTTTTCATAGTTATTGTTGTCATAATAAATGGCAAATTTTGGTATCCTAGGAACGTTGGGATTTGTTATACATGCGATCCAGCCAGTCAGGTTTCCAATCATCCAAGGTTCCAAAGATACGTATCTCCTTGTTCCCCACTTCTCTTTATCTAATACTTCTGCCTCATAAAATAATCCTTTTCTCAAACAACCTTTCATCATCCACAATTTCGGCTTAATTAATAATTTTAAATTTGACTTTTAATATAAATTATTTTATTTAATTTAAACAAAATTATTTTTTAAAATTATTAACAACATATTCTATTTGAAACTTTTTTAAAATATTTTTTATTATTAATTTAAATTTATTAAAAATTATAAATTTTGATAGAGTCAACTAATAAATTAAAAAAGAAATAATAAGAATAAATTTTATTAAAATTTATGATCTTTAATAAATTTTAATTAATAATAAAAAATTATAACGATTTCATATTGATGTTATATCATTGTGAGTACGGATACGTTCATGTATTTCCCTCCTCGAAGAGCGGGGTTGTCTGTTGGGTCGGTTTAAAATGTATCTTGTAACTCCTTGTTCATCAAAATTCTAAATAAATAATGGATTGTGTATCTTGTCTACTGCCACCAATATAAACTAGGTATTTATTAGATTGTGTATTTGTTCCAATTAAAATTAATCAACTTATATTTCACATAAATTAAATGTAACATAATCACAAATATATCTTCAAGCAGCATGTGAATCAACTCATTTAATTATTTCAATTTAATTAAGTAATTCAAATTTTAATATTAAAAATGCATATACATATTAAATACTCATAGTGATATATATATACTTGTGGCCTCGTGCGAAATATATAGATAATACGTGTTAGCATCCTCCATTAATAGTCAGTTCAAAGGTACAAATGTGTTATCACATACAAGCCTCGTACTCTACCTTGTTTGGATTATTAAATGGAATCACATTTTACTATCATCATGTAATTAAATTAAAATTTTAATATATTATAATTTAACATTTAACTATATATATTTTAGTCTTTATAATATACTCATTTTACTGTTCTAGTCTTTAAATTTTTTTATAAATTTGTAAGTGATGTTTAATTGCATTTATATACGTTGTTTGACTCATGATTTATGTCATCTTAATTATTTTGATCTATTTTGGTTATTATATTTCGGCCTAATTAATATTATATTTATTTTAAATTAGTTAGGTTGAATTAGGTTATCTGAAAATTAATTATTTTTGTTATAGATTGATTATTGTTTCTATATTCGTTATTTATTTATTAATGATTCATGTCTAGTATTAATTAATAAATATGGTTTGTTTTTAAATATGAATAAGTTTAATAAAAAAATAGGACAATTATTCAAGACTAAATCATTATTAATAATAGAAAAATAAAAGAGACAAAAAAAACTTAACCAGATAAACGAAACTGTTACATCTTTCATCAATAGGAATGTAAAAGGAGACAACTATTTATAGTAGAATGACTCATTGTAGAGTCATCATCTAACAAACTAACTGTTTAAACTAACTAATTTCTAACAAACCAACCATTTAAACTAATTAATTCTATAATTAAATACAATGTGTTGTGACAATACATGTAAATGTAAAATAACTATTTATAATATTTCTCCTTCAAACTTATGGTGGTTGAGTAATGGAGAACTTTTCAACAATTTTTAGTTTGTCGTGCAAAGGCAAGAATTTGAGAGAAGACAGAGGTTTGATTATAACATCAACATTTTGATCAAGAGCTACATGTCCATGTGTATAGTTTTTGCATGTAGAACAAGGTTGTGAGATAGAGAGACAATATTGAGATTGTCACAAAGGAGAATTGGTATAGTATAAACTGGACATGTAGTAAGGAAGGACTAAATCCAAAGAACTTTAGTCCTTGTATTAGCGAGACTCCAATATTATGCTTTAATACTTGATTTGACAATAAAAGTTTGTTTCTTTGGCCACTAAGAAACTAAATTTGGATCGAAGTAAATGCATGAACCAGAAGTAGACTTTCTATCATCAAGGTCTAAATCCTAATTAGCATCTAAAAAGGTGGTAAGAGAAAAAGCTTGATAATATGCACAATGCTTACAAAGTTTGATATTTGATACCATAAGAGTAAACTATCCTTTTGCATCATTCATTTTAACTTGAGACAACAAGTCACAAATATACTTAGTTTGAGATAGAAATAAAGAACTATTTGTTAACCATTGAACTTTAATTCCTAGAAAGTATTCAAGATTTTCAAGTTGTTTGAGAGAAAATTGACCATTAAGACTAGAAATAAGATGTTGAATGATAGGCAGATAATCACCAGTTACTATTATATTATCAACATATACTAGTATGATGACTTGATAAGGATCTAAAGAGAAGGTAAAGAGACAAATCACATTAACTTTTTGAACCCTAAGGAAACAAGGGCTACAATGAGCATTTCAAACTAGGCTCTAGGGCTTGTTTAAGACCATAAATAACCTTATGAAGTTTGCAAACCAAAGTTTTGTCAATAGCTTCAAAGCCTAGAGGTTGCTGCATGGAAATCTCCTTTGCTAAAAATCCATTTAAAAATAACATTGTTGACATCAATTTGTTTAATGTGACAGTGTCTAGTTATAGCAATAGAGAACTATTTTAATAGTAACAAGTTTAACCATAGGAGAGAAAATTTCTTGAAAATCAAACCCAAGTTGTTGATGAGCCCTTTGCCACCAACCTAGCCTTGTGCTTCAGAATAGAACTATCAAGATTTTTTTATACGAAAAACTCACTTGCAACCAATGGCTTTCATGTAAGAAAGAAGTGAGACAAGGGCCAAGTATTATTTTTGAGTAAGGCTTGATACTCATCTATCATGGCTGTCATCCATGTAGGATCTGCCAAAGTGGTCTTATAATAAGAGGGTTCAACCTTTGTAAAAAGAAGAGTAAGGTGCAGGTGCAACTTTACAATTCCATACTTGCCCCTAGTTTGCATGGGGTGAATATTGTCAAGATTCACAAAGGGAATGAGAGGAGAGAAAGATGAATCAAAGCTTGTGGTTGATGGAGTATTGTTTTGGGTAGTAAAAGACGGTGATGCAAGGCCAGGAGAAAATTCGACAATGTGTTGAACTAGATGAGAAGGTGACATGGGTGCTGAGGTAGAGGAAGTGAAGTAGACTGAAGGGGCATGGAAACTAAAGTAGGTTGTATTGATGATTTAGGAGATAGAGAAGAGTAAGGGAACTTATGCTCATTAAAAAGGGCATCTTTAGAGACGAAGATTTGGCCATCTAGAGCTAGACACTTATAACCTTTCTGATTACTAGAGTATCCCAAGAAAGTGAATTCTGTGAAGTAAAATGAGAGTTTGTGAATGTTGTTGGGCCTAAGATGACGGTAGCAAGCACACCCAAAACCTTGAGAAATTTGTAATCCAGTATGTTGTTGAACAAACAAAAATATGGAGATTTCATATCCAAAACTACAATAGGCATCCTGTTAATTAGGTAAGTAGTTGTGAGAAAAAAGCATGATCCCAAAAGGTAAGAGGAAGGCTAGCTTGGGCAAGGAGAGTGAGACTTGTTTCCACCACATGATGATGTTTTTGTTTGATTGAACCATTTTGGTGATGGGTATGTGGGCAAGTGAAGCGATGTACTATTCCATGTTTCTCAAAATAAGAGGTGAGGTTGCAAAATTCTCCAGCACCATCGATTTGAACTCCTTTCAATTAGTACCAAATTATACTTCAATAAACTCCTTTAAATAAGTAAAAACAATGTACGTATCTTATTTAAGTTTGAGAGGAAAGATCCATATGTATTTGGTAAACACATCAACACAAATAAGCATGTAATAGTAACCACATGAGGATGTAACAAGGGCAAGCCCCCATAAATCATAGTAAAGAAGCTAAAAAGTCAAATAAATTGTAGTAGACATATGAAAAGGTAATCTATGAACTTTACCAAGACAACAAGCGGAGCAAAAATCAACCATTGTTTTATTAGAAATAGCAATATTATACAATGAAAGAGACTTTTAGTACCTCATGATGAAGGCGCCCAAGGAAGAAGTATTGTTTATTTTACAGCCAATATAGTTTACACAAGGAGTACAATGTGATGTGGAAACAATTGGTGGTATGGAGAGAATATTACCAAAGGTGAACAACCCATCAGTGCCAAGAATACCACG
This sequence comes from Mucuna pruriens, assembly GCA_025330945.1. Lineage (NCBI taxonomy): Eukaryota > Viridiplantae > Streptophyta > Magnoliopsida > Fabales > Fabaceae > Mucuna > Mucuna pruriens. The sequence continues at coordinate 2,904,751 of JAENHJ010000197.1, forward strand.
CAAAAGAAATTCAAAGTTGGCATGTGATTTGACAAGACAAAAGGTTGGATTGAATTCAAAGTAGACCAAGTTATCTCTTGCAAACTGACTTACACTAATTGAATTCTTGCTAATAGAAGGAACAATCAATAAGTTTTGCAACTCCAATGAAGTATGTGGCTTATAAGTAGAATAAAATTTATAAGAGCCAATGGAAGAGATGGATAAACCTTGGTCATTTCCAAGGAGAACTTGGTCTGAACTAGAAAGAGAAATGTTGTCCATCAAGTTAGCAAGATTATTTGTTACATGGTGTGTCACACCATAGTTAGGATACCAAAGAGAATTGTTCTGATTAGTGCAATTTGCATGAGCTACAAATGCTTGAGGTTGACTATTCAAAAGTTGATGCAAATGAGTGTTATAAAGTATGATACCAAAGGGAAACTAAGAATTGTTAGGCCATGAAGAGGGCCCTATCCAAACAGATTGTGACCAATGTGTTGGTCTAGCCCAAGGATTAGAGGAAGGTGTCTTGGAGTGGGTTTGATTCAAAGGTATGACATTGGTAGCATTGCGTCACACTCATATTTTTGGCAAATCTGGCATTAAACATTAGAGAAACCTAAAAACTTGCCACCTCTACCCCTAAAGCACCTAAAGAGACCTCTACGTCCACCACGTGAACCACCGCATGATTGGTTGTAGTCATAGGATTCATAAAAAACAAGCAACTAAGTAGCCTAGACAACATTTATCGAGAACAAATTTTCTTGCTCTTTTCAATCTTTGCTTCATAATTGAAAAACATCGATTCAACCTTAAAAATATCACATGGTTCAGTTCAATATTGAATAATCACATAAAGAAGGTTGTATTTGTGAGGAAGTCCATTAAGAGTGGAATCAATATGATCAAGATGAGAAACAAGATCTCCAATGGAGAGAAGAAAATTGATAATAGCTTGAATTCTGGCCAAATAATCTTCGACTGTGTGATCTCCTTTCACAATATATTTAAGCTCTAACCTAAGTTGGTGAAATTGCATGTTTAATTGAGAGTGAAAATATTTGTGAATTTCTTTCCAAATATGCCAAGAATGAACACATCGCACAACCCTAGGGAGCATTGATTCTAATAAGGATAGAAGCCAAGTGAACAATAACAGGTCTTGCTATTCCTAATCAAAATACTTTGGGTTAACAACATTAGACTCAAAATCTTGCTCGATGAGATACTGGAAAAGTGTGATAGGGTTGATAAAAAAATGATGAAGTTTGTAACCTTAAGTAATGTCTTCTACTTGTTGTTTTCATGACAAAAGTTCTTGGAATCAATCTTAACAAAGACTTGATGTGAAAAATATTGACTACACGAGTTTCTTTGAACGAAGAAGTCATGACTTGGATCAAGTATTAGCTCATGATACCATAATAGAAAAATAGAGAAAGAGAAAAAAAAGAGAAGGAGCTGAACAAGATAAACAAAATTGTACATCTTTCCTTGATAGGAATGTACAAAGAAATAATTATTTATAGTATAATTATATGATTCATTGATGAGTTATAATTCTAACAAACTAACTAATTATGTAACTAAATACATGCATTGTAATAATAAATGTAAATGTAAAATAACTATATCTAATTATTAATATAGTGATTTTTTTTATAATAGGTTAAGCTCCCTGTAAATTAAAAAAAAAATATTGGTAATATAGTGGATTGAATTCACTGTATTATTGGCGATTTTTCTTATTTTTATTTGATATAAAATTTAAAATTTTCTTATTTTTATTCATGGATTACTAAAGACTTTTCCATCAATATTACGATGGGTTTCATTATCGAAAAAAAACTAATAAATCATACTAAAAAATAATACATGATATGAGAAGGTTTATAAATACGTTGGTATAACTTTTAATATTTTTTTAATTTAATTTTAACATAACAAAAATTTTTATTCTCTCTGTTTTAATTTTTTTTATAGTTTTTATTGAAATATTTTTGTGAATATTGCAGTAATAATATTATTAAATAATTTATTAATTAATACCATGACACTTTTTAAAGAATTAAAATAAAAATATTTAAAAATATAATGTTTAATATATTAAAATATTAAATTTTTTTATAAAATATCTTTATTTTTAAAATTGCATTAAGTATATTAAGAATATGTATTTATTATTTTTAAATATAGTTATTTATCACATTTAATAAGAAACTGTTTCTAAATTTATAATTGTATTAAATGAGCTAATAAGAGTATCATACTATTTTATAATTACAATTTTTCTTTTGACTTGAAAAAATTAGTTTCTCACCCCTATGTGGGAATTATTTTTTGTTAAAAATATAGGTAAAAACCATTTTTGCAAAACAATTTTTTTAGAAATATTTTTTTTAAGATAGTATATCAAATATATCTCACTTTCATATTTCTAAAAATCTAAAAACTTTCTGTCTATCAAACGCTTTCTTAGTATGATTCAAATTATTCATTGGACATCTATGGAATATGCTTCATTTTTAAACCTAACTCATTAAATTATAAAATAAAAATATAAAAAATTAAGTCAATGAGAGTTTCAAACTTCAATTCATAAATATTGCAACTAAATGACTTCTATAACTAGTGGAGGCTAATTAAGTTGATTGAGTATAATTAACTCTTTGGTAGTGTGTTCAATTCCGATGGATAATAATAAAAAATAATTTGTAATTAGAAAGTTGAATAAAAAAAACCTTTTGTAATTAGAAAGTTGAATAAAAAAACTTTTGTAATTAGAAAGTTGTGGTTGTGCTGAGTATATGGGTTAAATTTTTTCAACCAACTAAATAATAAGTATGTTATGATTTATAATTTTTAACAATTTTATAATATTAATCCTTATTTAGGACTAATATTAAAAATAAAAAGTTTTTATTAAAAAATAAAATATTGATTATATTTTGTGTTCTTGATGCAATAAATATTTCATCTTATAATATTTTTTTTACTTTTAATTACTTAAAATTAATTTTAAAAACTATTATTAGAAATGGTTTTGTTATCCATTTCCTTGAAAGTAATAGTTAAGAAAGTAATAAATAATTTTTCATTAAAACTATAATAAGAATATGTTGATGATATTAAATGTTATGATTTTTGAATAAAAAAATATTTTTAAAAATAAATAATATATATATTTACCGTGTAAACTAAATATATATTTAGATCTAATTAGTAATATATCAATTTCTAATTTATGGATAATGTCAAAACTTTTGAATAACTCTAAATTGATCTCCTACAACATATCGTACTTCCTTTATACGGAAAAAATATTAAATTCTAAATTGATCTCCTACGACATCCTTTATTTTTTTTATTTAATACTTTCTTTGAAAGGTAAGAGAAAAATTTGCAAGAAGATGTAACATTACTCAAAATTTTTATACTCAAGCATGTCTATTAAAGTCTATTTTTATTTATTTTATTTCTCATAAGTATTTTTTTTTTCGAAAACAATATTATTTGAGGCTTCACCATTAAATGGAAACATTTTTTCTTATCCGTTGCTTTTAGAATAATAAATATGTTAACTAACTATAACTATTAACTTGTATTTTGTGAGTTGAAGGTTTTTCAATCAAACTTGCAAGACCAATTCAACTGTGATTAATGGTTGGGTTTATATTTAATAGTCGATGTGTTTAACTACAGAATTCCAATAAAACCAATAAGAATCCATTTCAACGTCATTAGATAATATTTCACAATTTTAAAACCTTTTCAAAATTAGTTTGATCAAATATTCAATCCAACCCAGGACCAATTCAACTTGTGTTTTAACAATAGAATTCCGATAGAGGCAATACGAATCTATTTCAACATCAATCATTAAGTAATATTCAACTTTTTCAAAATGAATTTTTCAATAATTAGAATTGATTTCGAGAAAGATAACAAATTTTATTTTTTATTGCTAAGAATTTATTTTGGCGTAGAACTCATAAAATTTATTTATACTTAAACTTTAATAGATTTACTTTCAAAATATCATTATCAAATATTAATAGTTTTAAAACTACAAACTTTTCAAAAATAAAATTTAAATAATAAGTTAAAATTTAAAAGCAGTCAATTCATATCCGCGTTTGGATAAATAACTTAATTAAAATTTTATTAAATAAATATGTATTATATAAAATACTTTATATAAGTTGTTTTTATAATAAAAAGAAAAGAGAATTAAACTGTTTTATATATTTTTTAAAATTATTCTAAAAACTTATTTAAATAAAGATATAATAATCTATATTCATAAACTTTTTTCAAACACATACGTAAATACTTATAAGCTAAGATATGTTTAAATAAATTATAGACGTACAATCTCTTCTAAACATAGCAGTTGAATAATAATAGTATCCATAAACTCAAGAATTAACAGCACATTATCCTTTAATTACTACCTGTAATTTGCTGAGAAGTTGGCCCTGCACATGGGTGTGAACCTCCAAGTCGTGTTTGTCAGGGAAATTTATAAAATTGTCTTACGTGCATTGTTAAATAGATCGTTTGCATGTGAAAAACAAATCATATGGTACTCGCAAATCAAGTTACTTCCCATGTACCGGATCCGTATCTGAGTCCCAAGATAAGAACAGATCTTACACTCTATTCATCATATAAAATATTAATAAAAATTGAAGTTGGCTCCTCCAATCCAATAAAATTATATACTTACGTATTAGCTAAATGTATACACGAGCTCTGTCACTTGAGCAGATATAATACAGGTGAGATTTTTTTCTTTTTCACATATTTTGACAGCATTTTTTCTTTCTCAAAAAATGTTTCGCTTCATTTGTGTGTTTCTTATTTGTGTATAAGTTACATTTATTGTTTCACTTAAGGGTTGGGAAGGACATAAAACATTTGGCCTGATTTCTTATTTAAGCCAAACAAAGAGGGATGAAGCATGACCAAACTATTTTATAAAAGCGGTTAATGAAGTCAAGAATATATCAAAGATCTTAAATTGGACTTTACATGAAGCTAATTAATTACAAGTAGTATGAACGAAGGATATGAATAAAGAAGGTATTTTTGTTTTAGTAAAATATATATGAAAAAAGAAGAAAAAGGAAAGTGAAAGCTCTCTCTCTTAGCTAATTGTTTATATTTCACACAGGTATTTCTTAACCACTCAATCAAACATACACATACTTACTTAACGATAAATGGTCCTTTTTGATTTGCTCATCAGCTTTTGCAGTCTTTGCCTCATTGATTATGACAATAACAAATAATGTTATTAAAAAAAATTCTTTGTTTCTATAATAATGGTATATTTCTATTGGTACGGCATTGTTGGTGATCAGTCAAAAGGGGGAACAATATGTAGCCAAACCTGTATACAACCCCCCTTTGCCATCTTCCCACCTAAGCATCACTGTTCTAATTATCATCATCCTCTTCCTTGTTAATTCAATTTCAGACCCCTTCACTTCCCAATTCAATGAACACCCAAAATCCAATACTCACGTGCATGCCACGTGTCCGGTGAGATTAACCTTCCTTCTTCTTCATCTTCCTTTTCCACTCTCCACAAATCCACTTCTTTAAAACCCTCTGCAAAGTTCGAATCTTTATCAGAAAACAACAAAACCCAGAACAAGCTTCTCTGCAATGGCGTGACCAATGATTCAGTAGCGCAGCTTCCGTGATCGTTCAGCAATGGGGGTTTGCACTTCGAAGCCGCAGAAGCCGAACCCTTACGCGCTTCGCGAACCCGAACCCGACCCTTCACAAATCCCCAAAACCCCACTCGCCGACGACACCCACCGCCGGAAAGATGACGTTGCTGCCGGGAAGCAGTCGCCGTTCTTCCCGTTCTACAGTCCCAGCCCCGCGCGTTTCCTGAAGAAGTCCCCGGCGCCGGCGGGAGGGAGCCGGAGCGCGAGTTCGACGCCGAGGAGGTTTTTCCGGCGGCCGTTCCCGCCTCCGTCGCCGGCGAAGCACATAAGGGCGGTGCTTGCGCGGCGGCAGGGGAAGAAGGCGGCGACGGCGATACCAGAGGAGGGGGAGGATGGGGGCGGAGACGCGGCGGATTTGGATAAGAGGTTTGGGTTCTCGAAAGAGTTCACTAGTAGGTTGGAGGTTGGTGAAGAAGTGGGTCGAGGGCATTTTGGGTATACTTGTTCTGCTAGGTTCAAGAAGGGTGAGCTTAAGGGTCAACAAGTGGCTGTTAAGGTCATACCAAAAGCAAAGGTTAATCTTAATCATATCCTCTTCTGCCTTGTACTGCTTCTCTATCTTAACTTCACACATTTGCTGGATCACTTGCTACACACGCCAATGTTGCATTTTCTTTGAGTTCTCACTCATTTGGGTCATTTGCTAGACAAAACTTGAGCTTTTATGTCGTTTTGGTGATTTGAGTCATCTGTTTGCATAAATTTGTCACTCATAAGAGAAGAAAATAAAGAAGATAAAATGAATTGAGCTTTTTGTGTAAGGTAAAATTAGAAGTTAGTTTTAGCTTATTGAGAAGCTCAACACATTTTATCTTCATGTTAAGTGCTTATATGTGTATATATAAGGATTGTGTTACATCTTCACCCCTTTTATTGCCAGATGACAACAGCAATTGCTATTGAAGATGTGAGAAGAGAGGTGAAAATATTGCGAGCTTTGAATGGACATAGCAATTTGGTACAGTTCTACGATGCATTTGAAGACCAAGATAATGTCTACATTGTAATGGAGTAAGTTTGGGATATTTGTTTCGTCTTCAAATTATAGTTGTAGACGGTCGTGCTCTCTGGCCATCCTAGTACTGAAGTTTTATAATAACTTTTTCTTTCGAAAGAAGTATCTTATTGTAACCTTAGATACAATTTCTTTTAGTGATACCAGTATGATGTATTGGGTTAATTTTTATTTTTTTCTTGATAGAATGCTCATTGGTTATTAATTTCTTTTTGCTTTTTAATATTTTTGTAATTAGCTGGATCGTATTGACATTTCAGGTTATGCGAAGGGGGGGAGCTCTTAGATATGATATTATCAAGGTAATTCATAAAACACCAGCATTACCTTTTTAATAATAAAAACATGACCTTTGGAAGTGCACCTTGCCACTAACCAACTGTGTGGTTTATTTCTTCTTTAGAGGAGGGAAATATTCAGAAGATGATGCAAAGGCTGTCATGGTACAGATACTAAATGTTGTTGCATTTTGCCATCTTCAGGGTGTGGTGCACCGAGATCTTAAGCCAGAGGTGAGGATATTCCTTTTACATTGCTTTCATATGGTTAAAGCCTCTGTGTCTGCTATATTTTCAGACTCATCTAAATACACTAACTAGGCATGGAAATGGTAAGCGGAACATGCATATTTACCTGTCTTAATTTTACACCACCTCCCAAAAGAAATCCTCTCTATCATTCTTGTGTCACATGGACTTAGTGCTGACTTTAGAATTGGAATAAGCCTTTAAGGTCACTTTTATTTTTAACTTATTTGGCTGGCATTGTAAAATGTTTGATAAAGCTTACTAACTTTTCTGCATGAGGAGGCCTAGCTGGACTGGATTTTAGAATTTCTAAATAGCCTTTCATTTAGTCTTTCTTTTTCCTTTTAACGGTTTTGTTTGACTTATTGTCAAAACTTAGATGCAGTACTGTAGTTGTTATTTTTTAATTAGAATTGGAGTTTCACCTCAGTAATTTGCATAATAAAGGTATTCTAAATGCTAATGCATATTACCGAGGTGTAACTCCAATTCTAATTGAAGAATAGTACCAACAATTCCTATGATCTTGTATGAGTTTTGTCTTTTATTTTTTTCTCTCGTGTTCAAACATCATTCAATTGTGGTATATAGGTCAATATAAGCCACAAGTATGTGACATGTTGAAAAGTTGCCTTAGTTGCAATCACCCTTAGCCCATCTTAATTGCAGCCTCCTTGGGAGCTGCTTTAATTGCAGCCTCCTTGGGAGCTGCTGTAATTGCAGCCTTGAGGATGTGTTTAGTTCCACATCTACTAGAGATATGACTTAAAAGAGAACTTATAAAACTTGGATAACCCTCACCTTATAAACCGATTTTGTGGGGTTAAGTCCTATGTCCAAATTCTAAGATGGTATTAAAGCCTCTCCTAGATTCATTGTTGAGCCACCTGCATTGCCATGCTTGAGACCAATAGCCCTGGGTGTGAGGGTATTTGTTGGAAAGTTGCTCTGATTGCAGTCACCCTTACCTTAACTAGGGTCTCTTCAGGGGCCCGCCTTAATAGAAGCCTCAAGAGTGTGTTTAGTCCCACATCTAGAGCTTATAAATTTTGGGCAATTCTTATCTTACAAAGCTGGTTTTGTGGGATTGAGTTAGGCTCTAAGCCCAAATTCTAAGATGACCTAACTTTTTGCAGTTTCATTTAGTTCCCCAGTCACCTGGGCACTAGCTCAAGCATTACGCTAGCTTATTCAATAAAGGTTTTAGTATCTAAAAAACAAAGTAAATTATAAATAACAGCAAAAAAATTCCATCAAGAATTGTTTTGTCATATAAACCCCTTGTTTGTAATATGATGAATAACTAATATATTGAAGATTTCAAGGTTGAATTGACTCATTGGATATGCATTTCAATTTGGATACAACTTCATATTGTCTATAACTCTAATCCCCTTGGATTTTTCTTTTCAGAATTTTTTGTATACTAAAAAGGATGAAAGTTCCGAGTTGAAAGCTATAGACTTTGGGTTATCAGATTTTGTCAGACCAGGTCTTCCTTCACGATTCCTTACTTGGTAGTTTGGTAGTAGTATCTTTTGCTTCATGAGAGTCTGGCAATGTTCTTATTTCTTGTATCATGTCTTACAGATGAAAGGCTTAATGATATTGTTGGAAGTGCATACTATGTGGCCCCTGAAGTTCTCCATAGATCTTATAGCACAGAGGCTGATGTGTGGAGTATAGGCGTGATAGCATATATTCTATTATGTGGTAGTCGTCCATTTTGGGCTCGAACAGAATCTGGTATTTTTAGGGCTGTTTTGAAAGCTGATCCAAGCTTTGATGAAACACCGTGGCCATCTTTATCTTCAGAAGCAAAGGATTTTGTCAAACGCCTATTGAATAAGGACCCACGGAAGCGAATATCTGCTTCTCAGGCTCTAAGTGAGTTATTTTTGTTGCCTCTAACACAATTACATCTAGTAAGACATTTTCCAAGCTGCCACCAATAAATTTGTGCTTGCAGGTCATCCCTGGATACGGAATTACAATAATGTAAAAGTTCCACTTGATATTTTAATATTTAAGCTCATGAAGACATATATGAGATCATCATCCTTACGCAAGGCTGCCTTAAGGGTGCGTATGTTCATTGTTGAAATAAATGTTGAACCTATTTTCTGTGGTTGCTTTGCTTTCTGTTGGAATGTAGTATTTTCAACCTCATTCCTAGTCTCATGTTTGAAAAGGATATATTATCTTCTTCTGACCACAAGTATTTTCAATTTATTTCCCTCCAGTAAACTTGTGGGATTTGTTTTTCTTTAAAAATATTGGTATCTTAACAAACAGTGGTACATTCTTGGAGCTGTGTTGTATGTTTCTAATTTTCAGCTAACAACAATGGGGAGGTGTGTTATACTAAGTTACTAACCTATATGTATGCATGCTGCAATTGAATTGAAAGTTCTGACACCTGTCTTTTACTTTCTAGATACACTAGAATGTAATTCATACTAAAAATTACCTCTTTAGTTTTAATTGTACTAGTTAATTTTGTCTCTTTCCAGGCCTTGTCAAAAACATTGACTGCTGATGAACTCTATTATCTGAGGGAGCAATTTGCACTGCTAGAACCAAGCAAAAATGGTAGCATATCTTTAGAGAACGTTAACAAGGTTGGTTGTCACATCAACATGTTTGAAGTTTATCATTTTGTTAGATTCCACACGTTTTTCTCATTCATATTTTCTGGGCAGGCCTTGATGAAATATTCAACAGATGCCATGAAAGAGTCACGTATCCCTGACTTTCTTTCCTCGGTAATAATACCTTGTTCTGTGTATGTAGATATCCTTAATTTGATTTGTTTCTGTCTTATATGTTCCTTCTATTTCTCTTTTTATGACAGCTGAATTCATTACAATATAGAAGGATGGATTTTGAAGAATTTTGTGCAGCTGCATTGAGTGTGCATCAACTTGAAGCTCTTGATCGTTGGGAACAACATGCCCGCTGTGCGTATGAACTTTTTGATAAAGATGGAAACAGGGCTATTGTCATTGAAGAGCTTGCTTCAGTACGTAAAAAAACACTTCACTCTTAGTAATTTTTTTTATTTAATGCTGCATTTACCATTATTTCCTTTAGAACTGATATATATATATATATATTTGTGTGTGCTTGTAAATGATCTAGGTTGTAATCCCTTTTTTTTTTCAAGAGGGGGTGGGGGGCTAGTTACAGCAAATTTATTAGAAAGAACAGAAAGTACAACTAATAATGGAGGATAAGGAATCCTCCATAGACACAGTAGGGTAAGTAATGAACAAAAGAACCAAAATATTAAATGTATAGCTAAGCTGCCAATCTACCATTGGACCATAAACACTACCCTTTCCCACAATAGGTGAAGAGGCATTGAGACACCCTCAAAAATGCATGCATGGCTCTCCAACCAAATTCAACAAAGGACTTGTACAAAATGGAGTAACTGCATCTGATAGCATCTCTTGCATAATTTAATGCATATACACTTTGTTGGTTTCTGCCACTTCACATATGTACATCTACAGAATCTGCACTTACCTGCAACTCATTACTACTGGAAGAATATACTGATGTGACTCTTGTTAATCTTAGGGAGTCATGAACATTTGTAAATTACAATTTTTAATTATTAGTTGATGAGTATATATGACTAATCACCATCATATTTCTTCAAAATGTTGTTTTAGGAACTTGGACTTGGCCCCTCTATCCCTGTTCATGTTGTTCTTCATGACTGGATACGCCATACTGATGGGAAATTAAGCTTTCTTGGGTTTGTCAAATTATTACACGGTGTATCTAGCCGAAGCCTTGCAAAGGTTCAATAAAATATTTGAATGTGTCTTGTGCGCGCTGCAACTGATTATTGTATAATTGCTATCTGAAGCTCTTGGTTTGCTAGCACACCCATTTAAAGTACAGGTTCATAATGAAATGCAACTCTGATTCTTTTGAAGGAGCTCAAATTGTAAAATAGTCCTACAGATCGTTGGTTCAAGAATTAATATATGCATTGTAGATTTAGATTAGCTTTGCCTCGATGGGTGGTAATAATTTCGTCACCTGTATTAATGAATCGTTTTGTATACACGATACATTTGTGAGTCTTAAAATGTTACTTTTATTTTTATTATATTTTGTGTCTAGTTTACACTCTTGGAATCAATTACTTTTTGGTGCGTTTGATGGTGATTTTAGATGATTAAGAAACTAAAAAATTAGTGGAAGCTGCCTGATTCCAATTGTTTGGAAAGGATAAAAAATGTCCACCATGCTGCATATTTCTATAAGCTCTCTGAATAGTAACCGAGTCAATCGTCTTTCAATTCTAGTTCAATTTCCGATAATTTGCTTTGGTATATTGTATGTGTAACATTGACAAGCATCTACTTACTGCATTTCCGAAGTTAGTCTCTTCTAGGAAAGAGGAATGTTAAAAATTTCTAAGAATTAATATGCTATAAAATTTTCAAACTATAAGAGGAGAACGGCAGATAGTACATTCACGTGATCCGGATCCATCGTCGTTACTATTTACTAGCCCGAATTAACTTTACAAAAACGTTGCGTTGATTACCCTTAGTTCAGAGATGAGCTTCGTGGTTTGTAATTGTGTTAAGTGTTATGGATTAGACATGTACAGAATTCAAATACATTTAACTTTACAAACAACAATGATTGATTGTAGTACAACTTTTAATTATAATATAATATTATCGTGTTAATTACCACGAGTTAACGTGAATCTAAGGAATACATGCTTGGAAGAACTCATTAATTTTAACCATTTTTCCCAGTCTTTTACTATCGCTTTTACATCTATAGTTTCAAACAGTTTGCCTTGTTTTGGTACCTGTTTGTAGAGCCCTTAGCACATCTCAGTGTGATAGAAAAGATGGCAACACTATGTGAACCATGTAACACCAGTATATGGACCAAAAAAACACCTAACTACCTTGCACCACAAAAAACACAGCTACTAATTTCCATATATTTCAAAAAAATATGCAGCTAGACTGTAGTGGACATCATATTACTACATGAGATCAGTTTAACACTGAAGCAGGCTAATGAATTTCATTAAAGGCGTTGCAGATTATTAAAAAACAAAAACCAGATTATATTGTCATATTTAGAATCTGACTAAAAAAGAAGCAATTTAGGCCTTGAAGGAGGGGGGGAGGCATAGCATTAGAGTTAAAACTAGTCTGAAACATTACATATACGAATATAAAACAATGTTAGTAGTGGAGTCTCCAGTGTCCAGATGCAGAAGGGCAGGAATCCTATAGCGAGCACAAGCATAGAAATTATTGGAAGGTAAAAAAAGTGATAAAGGACATGAGGTTGGTGTGTTGTGGAGTGCGAGGCAGTTATAGTAAAAAGCTATCTGGAGGAAAGCTTGTGGTGCAAATCATCGGCGAGGGCTTGCCTCAAGTTTTCCCCAAAGTAATAAAGGGATTTCTCGGTGTCCATGAGCCTGGGTGGAGGTCCAGTCTCATCAGGCTCCTTCCAAAGCTCGGGTTCGGGTTCCCTAGCAATCTGACAGAGATTATGCAAGACGCAACAGGCGACGATGGTTTGGGGGGCGTGGTGGGCCCCAGTATTCAAATCCTGAAGGATCTTCCACCTCCCCTTGAGCAATGCAATGGCCTCCACCACCACGGACCTTCCCTTCATTAGCATTCCATCGAACAGGTTCTGTGCTGGGGTGCCCATCCCGCTGGGAGAGAAAGGTGTCAGCAGAAACGGCAGCAGAGGGAAGCACCAGTCCCCCACCACGTATGGCCGAACGTGGTGGCCGCGGATGCTTATCACCTTGTCCCAGACCACGTCCCCGGAGGTCAGCCGGTGGTACAGGAGGCTGTCGCGGAAGTGCGTGGCGTCGTCCGTGCCGCCGGGGGCCTTCACGCACACGTCCCAGAAGATCTTCTTGTGGTCCGACACAACCTGGAGGAGGACGGAGGGGTAGCCGTAGCGGCAGCGATAGGTGTTAGGGTTAGGGTTGTTGGGGTTGGAGCGGAGGTGGACCGGGGTGGTGTCGATGGCGCCGCACATGTTGGGGAGGGAGGTCAGTTCCTCGAAGGCCTGGGTGGTCTCCAGGAGGCGGCGCCGCCCCACGGGGATTTTGATGAATTCCGGGTAGAGCTTGGTGGCCAGGAGGCGCGTGACCATGTTGGTGATCTTGGAGACGAGGTAGGGGTCCAGGGAGTAGCGTGCGGCGAGGGTTTTGGCGGAGAGTCCGTGGGCGAGGCGGGAGAGAACCATGGCAACGGCGTAGTCGGAGGGGAGGGAGAGATTGGAGAGGGCGATGTGGGGCTTGAGCTTGTCGACGACGGTGGTGAAAACGGGGTAGGAGAGGCCGTAGAGGGAGCGCCAGTGGGCGTCGCGGAGTGGGGCTTCCAGGGACCAGATGTGTTCGGTGGAGAGGGCGCGGAAGGCGGAGACGGAGTAGTCGGAGGAGGCGTTGGGCGGAGTTGAGTCGGAGGCGGTGGGGCGCGTGGAGGCGACGTAGGAGAGGACAGAGGCGATGGTGAAGAAGAGGAGGGGAGCGATGGAGGAGGAGGCAAGGAGGGAGGAGGGGGTGGCGCTGCTTGAGAGGGCGTCCGAAAGGAGGGAGGTGGTGGGGTCCAGGGAGTTGTGGAGGTGGAGGAGATTCGATAGCATCACCAGGAACGATTGATCCATTCCTCTTTCCTCCCTCCAACCCTATTCCTATTCCTATTCCTATTCCTATTCAAGATCCCTTCTTCTTTTCTATTTTCTTATATGCTTCTTCTTCTGCTCTTCTCCTCTGCTTCCTCACTTCACTGCCCTTCCCTTCCCTTCCCTTCCCTTCCCTTATTTATTTACCTACACTTAAAACAAACACAACACACTCTGCTCTTTTTCTTCTGTTACTTGAGTTCAAAGGACCATTTTCAAACTTTTTTACTTTTCATTTATAATTTCTCTATTCTCTATTCTTTATCTTTTTAAGAACTTATATTTTGAAAAAATATATATTAATGATAAAAAAATTATTTTAATAAAACACTCTTATTAAAAGTGTTCAAATATAATTGTGAATTTTTATTTTACAACATCTTAAACTAATTCATAAACAAAAGATCAAAAACTACGCTTCAACACTGCCAGAGAATGTTGTGACAATTACGACTAAAACATTGTACTAAACCATTATTTTACTGTATGATGTCAATATAATATTATATTATATTATATTATATATATATATATATATATATATATATATATATATATATATATATTAATTTTATTTATTTAGACCAATTCATGTAATTTAATTAATCACTTACTGGTTTAACTAATAATCTAATGTCTTAACCTAGTTGATGATATATCTAATTTTAAAAATATTATATTTAAATTATATTTATGCATAATTGATATGAATCTATTGGATAAAAAAGGGATCATCTTAAAAATAGGTGAAAGCGTGACGTGATGAAGAGGAACTTGACCCTAATCCCAACTTATTGGTAGAATCAAAATTATCAAGGGAAAGCGTGACTCTAACCGCAACATGTCGGTAAAACCAATACAATAAAAAGAAAGTTCTTAATTCTAAAAACAAAAGAAGAGTGTTCACAAAGTGAAAACACAAATTTTATTAAATTCCAAATTCTAAATTTTAATTGATTACAAAAATTTATTTATAGGTTTAGTTAGGCCGCTCGAAAGTTAAAATTCAATAATATTTTAATTGGCATAAAATCTTAACCAATAAAAAATCTCTAACTAAAATCTTAATAAAAAATCTCTATCTAAAATCTCAATAAAAAATCTCTATAAAAAATCTTTATTTAAAATAAAAAATCTCAATAAAAAATCTCAATAAAAAATCTCAATAAAAAAATCTCTATCTAAATTAAAAAATCTCTAACTAACTACTTAACCCAAATTACATTTAAGATGGATTTCATTCATCATCAATTTGCAATAAAGTGACCAATTTTGGTGCAGCATTTGACTCACTTTGCTCTAAGTTTTTCTTAATTCCCGAACTCAGGCCCAACACTTATTGCTTTATCGTTTTGGTTTTGGATCTAATCATGGGACCTCCAACATCATACAAATTATCTTTATCTTTGTCAGTTGAGTTTCTATCATTCCCTCCCTCTTCAAAAGGATTCATCCTCGAATCAAATTCCTCATCTACAACAAGTAAAGATAAATCAACAATATTTAAAGTGAAACTTACATTACCATATGCAGTTCATAAATCCAGCTTGTAGGCATTGCCATTGATCCTTTCTAACACTTAAAAAGTTTCATATCCTCTTGGCTGCAACTTGCATTTTCTTCTAGTATGAAACTTTTCTTTTCGCCTATGACCCCAAACGCCATCTCCAGGCTCAAAAGTCATAACATGCCCTTTATTTGCTTGCCTTGCATATTGTCCATTCCTCTTCTCAATGTTAGCTCGAACTTTGACATGCAACTTTTTAACAAACTTTGCCTTTTGCTTTCTTCTAGACAATACCTTAGCCATAGTATTCCCCTTACTTTTTTTGTACTTGATCACATAAGGAAACATCTCTATGAACTCTAACCACTTGGCATGTCACTTTTGAAGCTTACCTTGAGATTTTAGAAACTTCAAAACATGATTCATTAACTTCAAACTTTGATGGTCATAATGGATTATGAACTCTCTTGTCCACAAATAATATTGCCAACTTTGCAATGTCCTCACCAAAGCATACAACTCATTGTCATAGGTAGAGTAGTTCAACGCAACCCCACTTAGCTTCTCACTAAAATATGCAACTAGTTTGGATTCCTGCATCAATACAACTCCTATTCCAACACTAGAAGCATCACATTCAATTTCAAAAGCTTTATCAAAATTAGGCAAACAAAGCACAAGTGCATTAGTCAACTTATCTTTCAACAAATTAAAAGCTTTCCCATGCACATCGTTCCACTTGAACACAACATCCTTTTTAACAAGCTCATTTAAAGGTGCAGCAATAGAACTAAAGTTTTTCATAGACCTCCTGCAAAAACTTGCTAAACCATGAAAGCTTCTTACCTCATTTGCATTCTTAGGTGTAGGTCATTCTCTAATTGTCTTTACCTTTTCTTCATCCACACTTATTCCTTTTGAGCTTACAACAAAACCTAAAAACACAACAGATTCAAGACAAAATGAACACTTTTTGAGATTCCCATACAATTTATTTTCTCTTAAGACATTAAGAACAACATGCAAATATTCAACATGTTTATCTAAAGTCTTGCTATAAATCAAAATATCATCAAAAAAGACTACTACAAATTTCCCAATGAAAGAACATAAAACACGATTCATTATCATCATGAAGGTGTTAGGAGCATTAGTTAAGCTAAATGACACCATTAACCACTCATATAAACCATATTTTGTTTTGAAAGCTGTTTTCCATTGGTCATCTTCTTTCATACGAATTTGATTGTATCCACTATTCAAATTAATTTTAGTAAACACACAATAACCAAACAATTCATCAAGCATATCACCTAACCTAGGAATAGGATATCTATACTTTACAGTGATTTTATTGATAGTCTGACTGTCAACGAACATGTGCCATGTTCCATCTTTGCTTTTCTCATTCTTTTGTTTGCTTTTTTTTTTATTCTTTCATTCCTTTTTTTTCTTTTGATTCTTCACACTCTCATACTTTCCTCATTTTTATTCGGTCTTCACATACTTGCTTTGGAGACAATAGAGTAAGAGTAATTTTCAACTCATTGTAAATAAAAGACAAACAATTGGTATACCCATTGTGGATCACCTTGCGGTTGAGCTGCCATGGGCGGCCCAAAAGTATATGTCATACCTCCATAAGAACCACATCACACAGTACTTCATCTTTGTAATTCTCAATAGCAAAAGGCATTGAAAGTTGCTTGTCATCCTTTACTTCTCCAATATTACTAAGCCATTGCAGCTTATAAGGCCTAGGGTGTTTGGCAATTTGCAAATTTATTTTCTCCACTAGGATAGTACTAGCCACATTGATGCAACTTCCACTATCAATAATCATGCTACATACCTTGTCATTTATGTGGTACTTAGTATAAAAATTATGTTCACGTTGCTCCATATCACCATCTTCCTTAGGTTCTACGCTAAGAGCATGCTTATTGACAAGAATATCTCCATTTACAGGTGCAGCAACTTCCACGTCACTATAGTCCTCAAATGGTGGTATTT
Source organism: Mucuna pruriens (assembly GCA_025330945.1). Lineage (NCBI taxonomy): Eukaryota > Viridiplantae > Streptophyta > Magnoliopsida > Fabales > Fabaceae > Mucuna > Mucuna pruriens. The sequence continues at coordinate 2,922,241 of JAENHJ010000197.1, forward strand.
CATCATCACTTGAATGTTCTATTTCTCCATTATCTTGTGTAACCATTGATCTTTTATTTGGACATTAGGAAGCAATATGCCCAACTCCTTGACACCTGAAATACTTGATATTTTGTGATCTATAGGATGTATTAGTGTAATTTTACCTTTAGAAGGAGCATTTGAATATTTGGCCTTCACATCTTCTTTAGAGTTTGTAACAACTTTATTGTTCTTCCAATTTGATCTCCATGAGGAGCTAGAAGATGAAGTGAATTTGGATGAACTTTTAGACTTCAATTGCCTCTCCACTTGAATTGCTTTGTGCAACAAATCCTCTATCTCCATATAATGTTGCAACTCCACCACATCAACTATCTCCTTCTTTAAGCCTCCAATGAATCTAGCCACAGTTACCTCACGGTCTTCCTGCACATTGGCTCTAGTCATGGTTATTTTCATCTCCTTATAGTAATTCTGCACACTCATGGAACCTTGTGTTAAGCATTGCAATTTTCTACACAAGTCCCTATGGTAATGGTTTGATACAAATCTTCTTCTCATGACAGACTTCATATCTTCCTACGTACAAATGGACCTTTCTCCATTTCTATGTCTGTTAATCATGAATTGATGCCACATGTTTCACTTTTTCTCCTCAGAGTAGTTGTGACAATCAAACACATGTTCAACTTTTCTCTCCTACTCCAAGTATACTTCAGGGTCATTCTTTCCTTGGAATGCAGGGATTGTCATCTTAATATTACCCGAGTAATTGTCACGTCTTGGTTCACCTCTTATTCTTCTTTCATTTTCATTATGTCGTCTATCTAAATACTCCTCTTCTTCATGTTCATATAAAGGACTGCTAAACACGTTAAACACATTAGAAACCTTGGATGCTGAACAAGAATATTCTTTTTCTTCATCATTGTGTCGACTAATAGGGCTCCTATACCTCGGTATAGGTTGTAAATCATCCAACTTGGTATTTAGAGCTTTAAAGCCTTGATGACTAATTTGAGATCAACATCCCATTCGCCTTCTTCTCTAGTCATGATTAATATACTGCAAAAATAAAGTTAGAAAGAAAATAGATCCTCACACAAATACTCTCTCACGTGTTTATATTCGAATTATATGTAGTCACGTGTATCACTCAATTTGTTTTTTTTTTACTCTCACCTTTTACCACTCAACTTTTCCTTATGAGTTCTTAAGTGAGAACTTTAAAAAATGAGGCTAAGCAGCAGAAACAGTAAGAATATGGGTGAACTGATAACTTTAAAGAGTAAGAATTAGCAAGAAGCAAGAAAGTCCCCCTTTTTTTTGGGTACAATTTTTTTTTGTATGATTTTTTTTAAACGACGAAAATGCAAGGGAAAGAGAACACCTGATTTCAAGAGGCGAAACTCTGATACCAAATTATATGATCCTAATAGATCAGAAAAGGGATCATCATGAAAATAGGTGAAAGTGTGACATGGTGAAAAGGAACTTGACCCTAACCGCGACTTACTTGGTAGAACCAAAGTTAGCAAGGGAAAGCGTGACCTTAACTGTAACCTGCTGGTAAAATCAACACTACAAAAAAGAAGTTCTTAATCCTAAAAACAAAGGAAAAGTACTCACAAGAGCTTATTTACAAGCTTAGCTAGGCAGCCCGAAGTTAAAGCCCAATAATACTTTAATTGGCATAAAATCTTAACCAATCAAAGATCTTTATTTAAAATCTCTATTTAATTTTTTTAAATCCACATACCTCTTTCTTAACTATACATATATATATATATATATATATATAAATAAATAAATAAAGAAGATACAAAATTCACATTTTCTTATCATATTTCCCTCTAATAAATACTTCTATAAATCTTTATTTCTCATTCCTTATCTTATCTTTTATTTAATTTTAATTCTTCCCTACTCTATTTTTTTCACACTCCAATTACATTTTACAAATTACCTAATATTATTTAGCTTCTATTATTTTATTTTATTTTAAAAAATATAAAGATGGACGCAGTGTCTATTTTCCTTAGTGTTAATAAAGCCAATATACTTTTTTTCTTAATCTATGTATAAAATGATATTTTTCTAAAAAGTATAAAAAAATTGTAACTAAAAATATAAAATCTTTAAAAATAACATGATATTTAGATTAAAATAATTCTAAATTTATCTACCAAAAGAAAATTTGAACAAGCACGTATCTCACAATTAGTCAATATAAAATCAAAACTAGAGATACATTTATTTAGATTAAATTAATTAATTGGGATTTATTTAAAAACAATGTATCTATTTAAATTAAGATCACGCAGTCAATAGATTAAACTAAATTGGGATTTATTTCATAACAATCCATCAAATTTGAATCAATCAATATAAAGTAGATAAAATTTATTAATCAATAATAATCAAGACTGAAGATTTATTTATTAAGATAAAATTGATAAAATTTAATTTAAATATTAAATTATTATATAATAAAATAAAATGAACGGTGAAGATTCATGCAATCTCATTAAAGATTGTAAAGGATAAAAATCCAGCAAATAGTAATGAATATAAATAAGTTGAAGGAACATATTGCGAAGGCAACGAGTTGGATTAAGAGTTTCACGCCACACGAAATCCTAACAAAGAAACTTCTACCATGGCTCACAGCAAGACCAATCTTTGTACCCATTTAACATTGGGTATGTGTTATTGTAAGCCAACCAAGACTAAAGCTTTTCGTTCTTCATCTACCAAGAAGAAAAAACATTGCATCAAAGTCCATGTTGCTGAACGAAAGAAAAAGTCCAATGATGGTAACTCTTTGAAGATCAAGAAAACGTTGAAAGAGAGTGACTTTGGAAACATGAGGATATTCATATTTGGGACAGATATCACAAAAGCTCGTGTTGATGCGGTTGACGAAGGAGTTGCCATTCTTCAAAAGGCTATGCTTTCGTTGTCAATTGAGAAAAAATAATTTGTTGGAAGAAGGAGCTTAAAGAAAGGAGATGAGATTTGTCTTCAATGGAATCTGGTTAGTTACGATCTTTTTTTATTTAAAATTTCAATTTTGAATAAATTTTTTGTTTAGATTTTATTACGGATGCAGATTTTATCTTTTATTCTTAATTGGTTAATAGAATTCTAATAAATGCGATTGCCGTTAATTCTTTTATGAATTTCAACGTGATTCTTCTTATTCAATTTTAGCTTTTTCTTTTTTCGCAAATTTCAATATTTTCATAAAATATTCTACCAATCCACTCAATAATGAGTTAAAATTCTCTGTTCTCCAAGTCAATAATGTGGGATGCTAAGAACCAGAACCTGAGATATGTTTAGCATATGTAATCAGGCTATATAGTTTGGTGTTTTTCTTTTTAATGATTTGTGTTGGTCCTCTACTGCAACTAACCCTTCTACTTACTCCACACAGTGTTTAAATTCCATGTGAATGAGATATTTAGCCACGCAATTGTACCCAGTAACTGAGCTTGAAAAAGTATTTGGAGGATTAAAATAATTAAAATTAAAATGAATAAATTAAATATAATAAATTTGATAATACTATTTATTATAAATGATTTTAAGTCTGGAATGATATTATTTAAATATTAATTGTTTTTATGATATTAATATATTTTCTACTTTACTAATTACACCCTATGTATTTTTTTTTATGATTTTTATATTTCCTTCCGTCGTTGAATAAAAAATATATATATACTTTTTATAAAAAATTACAATAAACATTAAATATTTTATACAAAATAAAATTTGTAAAGAATATAATTTCTGTTTTATAAAATCAAGATATTACGTGTTTGAATTCTAATTTTAAATATAAAAAATTATATTAAAAAAGAATAATTTTTCTCTAATGGGTTTATGATTATGATTATTGATAAAAATTAATTCTTATTTTTTTTTCAGTGGATTTGTTTCTACTCCATAAGTGCAAAAAATAAAAAAATCTTGTACTAGACTTTAATGGTTGTATGTTTTTCACAAACTGGAATCTTCTTCTCTCGGTAAGTGGCGTGTTGCTCTTTAGCTTTTCTTTGTTAGTAAAAAAAAGTAAAATATATATATATATATATATATATATATATATATATAATTTAAGTCAAATCTATTTATATATAAATGAGAATAACTATTTTATACAAAAATATTTTTAGTTATCATTCTTAAATAAGATTATTTTTAATTTTCATTCTCTGATCTCTTTTATTCTATCATTTTTATTATTTTTAATTCTAAATTAAATTTTAACATTTTTAACCAAAAAAAAATAAAAAAATAAAAATAATAATAATAATAATATTTCATATTAGTTAAAGAAATGAATGAAAAATTTTCATATAACATGAAATGAAAGAAAGTAAAGAGTTCTCAAATGAAAAGATTTTATATACCTCTTGTTTGAAAATAGAGAAAACTTTCTCCATGGATTTTTTCAGAAACTCAAAAAATTTAGAAAAGAAATAATACTTCATCTTTCAAATTATAATCTTATTATTAATTAAAAAAATTAAATCATAACAAAAACAAAACTCGTATCAAAGTGACAATATCGGTGAAAAAGAATAAAAGATGAGAAAATTTTTACTCTCTTACTCTTCTCACACCTCATTTACACTCCAAACTCACCTACTATTATTTAGTCTCTATTACTTTATTTTATTTTAAAAAATATATAAAGAGGCATGCAGGGTCTATATTCCTTAGTTTTAATAAAGGCCATATTTTTTTCTTATTAATCCATGTATATACACATATTTGTCTAAAAAAAAATATAAGAAATGTAACTGAAAAAATATAAAATCTTAAAAGATAACATGATATTCAACTAAATATTGATTAAAATAAATCTAAATTATCTACCAAAAGAAAACTTGAAGAAGCGCTTGTTTCAAGTCAATATAAACTAAAGACTAGAGATACATTTAATTTAGATTAAACTATTTAATTTAGACCTTTTAAAAATAATCAATCTATTTAAATTAAGATCAGTCGGCCAATAGATTATTTCATAATCTGTTAATAGATTAAACTAAATTGTGACTTATTTCATAACAATCCATCGATTTTGAATCAATCAATATAATTTTATATAAATAATATTTATATATTTATTTATTTGTATATTATATATATATATATATATATATATATATATATATATATATATATATATATTACATTATTAGATGTTTATATATTTATGTATTTATATTTTTTTTTGTACATATCTTTATTAAGTATATATTATTTAATAGTTATAAGTATAAGATATATATAAGTTTGATACTAATATTATGTTTGGTTAAGTGGTTTAAGGAGTTTTAGACATGATAGATGGAGGAGTTAGTTTGTTCAATTAGATTCTCTATTTGAAAGACTTAAAGTGTAATTAAATCTTTAAAATTTAAATTTTAAATAAGTTTTAGTTAATGGGATAGCTGCTGCTAGGTGAAAAAATTAGTCAATTTTGCTCTAAACCAACGGTTGACTTTTAAAGTTGAAGCATTACATATCACATTTAATATTAACAAGAGACATCATCTGACAAAAGGAAAGAGGTTAGATGATGTCACGACCAACTCGCAACTTCGCGATGGAGGGTAGGAGTCGCCACCGACGTTATAAGGGATCAACGCCAGAAAACCGTGATAGATGGATAAGACTTGAATTCGGTTGTCGGAGCCAATGAAACTCTAGAAGTTGAGTTGAGAGGCAATGGAGTGATGAGGAGGTCCCAGAAGAATATGGTGTCGATGGAGGTGAAGATTCACCCAGATTCGCTACGCAGGGCCATCACACGTAGATTGATAAGTCATATTTTATACACCTCACAAGGGCTTAGGATGAGTACTATTAAGACTGTTTAGTGATTAAGAGTCCTGTCTTAATTAAGATTCGAATTATGGGCCTAGAAATAGGAAAAATATAAATATGTGCTAAAATGAGGATTTTAACTGGCAAAAAGATTGAACTTGTTTTACAGGCCTGAAAGTTGAGAGCATGTCGGCCCAAAAGGAACATCTCAACCTAGAAGAAGCAGTCCCGACCAGAACAACTGGCCAGAACCAACATCAGCGACGACAAACACTCCAACATACAAGGAAATATCGATTTTGAATGATTAGATTTATCAACTAGAAATTTGCTAGAATCAAGGAATCATCAATTTTGTAGGATTAGATTTAGATTTAGCCACAGCTATCCTGCATGTTTATAAAGGCACGTAAGGCACGAGTTTAGTGTGGAATTTTAGCAGAGTTCATACCTAACGCCGTTAGCAATTACATTTCGTACTAGCTAGCACGGTGGTACACGAAGCTTCAATAAGGTGTCTCTCTCAATTGAGGAGGTGTAGGATCAGGAATTGGGAAGCTGGATGTTGTCAAAGGCACGCTTGGTATAGCTAACGCACTCCGATGGGCAAAAACCTCAACGTCTAGCCATCAGTGGTGAACCATCGTCGTCCTTCCAAGGCGATCATCGTGGTAGGTGGATTCTCTGGAATCTTTGAATTCTCACCTTGTACTTAATGTTGTTTTCAATAATGCAACTGGTTTGCAATTCTATCTTTTGATTATAATTCCTATGCTTTAATCCACTATTTTTTTGTCGCAATTAGGCATTGTAAGGAGTGGATCACATTAGACTAGGACTAATTGGAATTGGTTTAATAACTTTATTAGGTAAGAGAAGCTAAAATCAACCAAGTACATACTCCTTGCCAACTGATGAGGTAGCGATTGTGTAAATCCTCGGTATGGCAAGAGACAAACATTCGACGATTGTTGTAAGAGTTTCAAGTTGATTCGGAGTATAATCTTAGGTAAGGAATTAAGGACCGACCGTGTGTTGAATTCTGATTTGATACAATAGTTAGCTTAGCGTTGATGATCGGGTTTTTAGTCGTCTTACACGCCTCAAATAAATACTAAAGCTAACTATAGTATAGCTAACCCTAAGTCGATTCTCTCAAGGACATAGTGTGTTAAATTGTGACTAAGTGTATAAATCAGAGTTTGTGCAAAAACTGCTAAATGTTGTGAAATGCCAGCTTACTGTCGGTTGGTTTAAGTGTGACCGAGTTGATCTTGGTGGGAGACCGACTAGAAGTGCTGATATGATTCTGGCTTAGACAGAAGCGACGGAGTCAGACTGACTTGGTCTCGGACTCTAAGTGTAGAAAAATAAACCAAGTAAATAAGGAGAGTTTTGTGTTTAAGTGTAGAAAAATAAACCAAGTACTGAAAGTAAACTAAACTACGCTAAACTAACTACTGTATCAAATCCAAATTCAACACACAATCACTCTACAGATTCTTTACTTAAGATTATACTCTGAATCAACCTTAGATTCTTACGACAATCGCCGAACATTTGTCCATTGCCATACCGAGGATTTACACAATCGCTACCTCATCAATTAGCAGGGAGTATATACTTGGTTGCTTTTAGGTTCTCTACCTAATCAAATTATTAAACCAGTTCCAATTGGCTCTAATCTAGCATGATCTACCTCTAACAATGTGCAATCGCAGCAAAGTTAAAGCATAGTAAAAGCACAAGAATTATAATCAACAGACAGAAATGCAAACTGCTTATATTATTGAAACCAAACTCGAGTACAAGGTGAGAAATTCAGAGTTTCCAGAGAATCCGCCTTCCACGACGATCGCCTTGGAAGAACGACGATGGTGCATCGCTAATGGCCAGACGTTGAGGTTTCTGTCCACCGAATTGCGTCGGCTATACCGAGCGATCACCTCCGACAGCTTTCAGCTTCCCAAATCCTGGTCATGTACCACCTCGATCGAGAAAGACACCTTAATGAAGCTTCGTGTACCACCGTGCTAGCTTGGAATGCCTGCAATCATTGACGATGCTCGGTCTAGAATTCCATTGTTTTTCCACACCAAAGACGTGGCCTAGCATGCTTTATTTATACACAAGTTGGGCAGCTGCAATGTAGCCTAATCCTAACAGATTACAAATTTGAATTACTGATTACATATTTCTAATTCCTAGGAGTTTACAGATTCCTCAATCCTAGGAGATTACAGATTCCCCAATCCTAGGAGATTACAAATTCCTCAATTCTAGGAGATTACAAATTCCTTGATCCTAGCATAGTCATATTTGCATTACAGATTCCTTAATTCTAGCACAATCATATCTGCATTACAGATTCCTTAAATCTAGCATAACCATATATGTATTACAGATTCCTTAATTCTAGCATAATCATATATGTATTACAGATTCCTTAATTCTAGCATAATCATATTTGCATTACAGATTCCTTAATTTTAGCATAATCATATATGCATTTTTATCGGAGTGATTTTAGCTACTAAAGTCGGCTTTGGCCGGGAAGGCTAGTCTGGCCAAGACTGCTTCTTCTGGGCCGAGATGCTTTAATTGGGTCATAACGCTCTTGGTTGGGTCGAGACATCCTTAACTTTGGCCTGCAAAATAAATCCACTCTTTTATTAGTTAAAATCTTCATTTTAGCATAGATTTATATTTTACTATTTCTAGGCTCATAATTCGAATCTTAGCTAAGATGTGATTCTTAGTTACCAAAGAGTCTCAATAATACACATCTTAAGCTCTTGTGAGGTGTATAAAATATGACTTATCAGATCTCCACACTTATACTTTTGCACTCTTGGGAAAAATCAGAATTGGATCATTCAAGGAAATTTGAAAGAGGAAATATGCTTTCAAATGAATTTTTCAAGTTTGACAAACAAATTAAGCATGCAATCATCCCAGAATCCAAATTTTCAAACAATCTATGAGAGTTACTTTCTTCATATCCAGAGCAAATAAGCAACCTGCAAACATCAAAGAGTAACCGAGAAGTGACCAAGCTCTCTCTTAGTGTATATTCTCTCAATCTCTCAAGTGTTTGGGATTGTATAAACACTCAAACATCCCATGCACCGGCACTATCAAACTTTGACTGGCCTCTCCTTCTGCACCTTCAAAATCACATGCAATCATGATCATTAGGACTTCTTGTCGGCTTGTAACGTGGCCAAGGTTAAGGGTAGGATACAGGATGGTAAGTGAGCTTTAGTAACCATAAGGAAGGGAAGAGCAATGGGGAATGAGTTCGTAGCATGGAGGGAATTCCCCAAGACACTGCGGTTCTATTAAGAGCATTCTTGCTCACTTCTTTTCTTTCCCTTTTTCCACTTTTCTTTTCTTCTTCTTGTTTTGTAGCTTTGTGTTGTATTTTTGCTGCAGCTTATAACTTTTGGCTGCTTTCCCTTTCTTTGTTTCATCCTGGACTTGTTTTTCTTTCTTTTCTTTTTCAATCCTTTTTGGATGCACTATTCTTGCTATGTCCCCAAGTGTCTCCCCCACACTTGAACGAGACCCACTCCCAAAACAATTCCAAAGCTCCTCTGTCCCCCTAAGGTTGAGGTTGATCATGGTTTTTTGGCTTTGACTTGTAATGAGTTGTCATATTAGAAAAATGGTTATTCAAGCTCAAAGAGGGTAAGCAAGAGATAAAATTTTCAAGGTAGGTCCATTTGGCTCAGGGCTAATTAGAAACATGGCCTAGATCATATCACTCCTGCATACGAAACAAGATGTATCCAAAGAGTCAAGACAAAACCTAGAGTAACCAGTCATCATGAATGCAAATATCACACAAGCAAGGAAAGAATGACAAGATGTAAAGCCATTTATACAAGGCTCAAGAATTCTCACATGGATACATGCTCTGTCACTCAAGGTTCCTCTTTTTCAGTTTTCCAATCACTCATTGTCTAAAAATGCAAAAATTTCACTTCCTGTCATGCTTGAGAAATCTTTCTTCTAGGGTTATGCACTACATCTTATTATTTCATCCAATCCAAAAGGAAATCCATTTTTTTTAAAACGTTTTTCTCAACTATCAGAAATCAGAATTCAGTTAAGGGAAAACAAAACAAAAATCAGAATTAAAAGCAAAATTTGAAACAGGGCCGAAGTCAATCCGGATCTGGTTGAGATGGAACCGGAGTCGACATAGACTCGGTTGGAAAGATTTTAGAAAATTGAAATAACAGAGAATAGCAAAAAATAGAAACAACGAAACACAAAAAATGACGAAAAACAGAAACAAACAAAAAACAACACCCTACTATTGAACAACCCCCCACACTTGAATGATGCATTATCCTCAATGCAAAGCATATATGCGCATAAGGGAAAGGGTGAAATAGAAAGACTGTTTTTTTCAGGGTGAAAAGAATGTGCAAAATCTGATATCCCTCCAGTAGCTTCTCTAGAATATTGCCTATAATTCCTGCACTGGGATTAGTTGCATTGCTGCTTTTCACACATAGAGAAGATTTAGTTAATCCATTACAAGTACACTCACAATTAACAGAATTCTTAAAATTCATATTTCCAAAAAATTCAGAGTGTTTAGTCAATTCAAAATGCAAATTTTACTAAGGCATGAAATGGCTGCGCTATGGATGACACTGGTATTGGTTCTGCTAGTGGTGAACAAAGTGAAGAAGGTTCATTTGTGGATTCTTGACTCGGCTGTTGGGAGTGGATTCGACTTTTCGAATGTAGAGACAGATGATCGCGTGTCATCTCAGTTTTCCACATGTAGATGCGGCTACCGGATATAGTCTCGACATCTGTCAAGTTGCAGCTTTGGCTATCGAGGACACATTCGGACTTTGCTTGATATCGATTTCGACCACCTGAACCGAACGTGGCTGCTGTCTAATTGCTTGATTGGCCGGCTTGGCCTGGATTCGGCAAGTGGTGTGCCAAGTCGGTTTTGACCTTTAGGTGGTTCCAACTCTAATTTCCCGAATCGGCCTTAGCTCCCGGTTGGCCACTAGAGTTGAACTCGATTGGTTCCTGGCCATTGATGTGGTTGTCCAAAACGGATTCAGCTTCGGGCTACTTCTGGTTCTCGTCATCCGAGTTGCCTTCGACTCTCAGTCGTATGCTCATGTCGGACTCGACATTAGTCTCCTCACCTGAGTCGTTTTTGGCCCATACCAAGTTTCGGCCTTGGGGTGCCGAGTCGGTCTCGGCTTTCTTTTGGTTACAAATTCGGCATTTGGGGTCAGACATGGATTTGGCCTGGATGTGGTTTCGGCTTTGATTGCTCGAATTGGCAAGTGTTGGTTCATGAGCCAAAATATTATTAACAGAATCCAACACTTCAGTCCTAGAATCTAAAACTTCAGTTATATCGGCACTGTTCACGTTAGCCACAGAATTTGACATTTTAGGCATATCAGCAAAAGTAGTGAGGTGGTCACAGATCCTCCAAGTAAATTTATAGACTCGAGTGACACGGTCGACCAATGATCCCTTAGGAAAACTTACAAACTTGAGTGAGGCAGTCACATACCCCTTGAACAAACTTAAAGACCTGAGTGAGGTGGTCACAAACCTCCTGAGAAAACTTAAAGACCTATACGAGGTGGTCTACTAGCGACCCCCTAGTATTGGTAAATTGTCAAGCGACCAACCAACTTCAACTTCGAAGTACTTTCGCCTTCACCCGACACTTGTGGGATTGAGGATCAACTGGATACCCAAAACATCAGAATAATCATTAACAATAATTTGGCACCTCAAAGCATGTTCGTTTTCACTCAACGCTTGTGGGGCTATGTATTGACCAATTGGCATGACGCACTCGGTTGGTCTCTCGAGTCATGAGAGCACCCAACTAACCTTTAAAGTTGAGGCATTACAAATCAAATTTAATATAACATGACCTGCGATAAAGTAGTCTAAGAAGGATGATTATAAAAAGAAGAAAGATCCTATACACCAATTAGTTCATTTTGAGTCATAAACAAAATGCTATCGAAACAATCTTTGATTGAGTGATATATATATATATATATATATATATATATATATATCAGAATAACTATTTTGGACAACATTTTTAACTAGTATTCTTAAAAAAATGTTTTTAATTATTTTTATTTAATAAGAATATTTTTAATCTTTTTTTAGCCTTTTATCTCTTTTAATCTATATTTAAAATATTTTTAGTTCTTAAATTGAATTTTAATATATTTTAACAAAAAATATTAATAATTAAAATAACATCGTATCACAATATAAATTATTTATATATAATAGGTCTGAAAAAGAAAGAATGAAGGGTTCTACTAAGATTTTTCAATCTTATGACGATTGAGATCTAAATTGGGAATAGTGTTTAAGGTGGATAAATTAACTTCAATTCATTCAAGAGGGAAATATGCAAGATTTTGTGTTGAAGTTGACCTTTCTTAAAGGTTACTTCTACATAGAGTATGAATGACTCTATGTAGTTTGTTTTAATGTGACCATTATAGGCAAGAGAAGGAAGTTTACACAAAATATGCAATTAACGATGACTCTGTTCAAAATCATGAAGGAGCAAAGTCACTAGTTATTATTGATGAAGGTAAGGAGGAAACAATGTCTAATGTTAGAGTTAAGGTGACATTACAACTTGGGAAAACAAATTATAATTTAGTAACCAAGGAAGATCGATCCAAAGTGTGCAAAATTAGGAGATTGGGTCGTGGATGATTGTTAAGAAAATAATACGATCCAAAAATAACTCCTTAAGATTGGGAAAAAGCACTACAATAATAAATGATAAGTAAACTAAGAATTCACACATGATATTAAATATATCCATATTTGATATATTATCTCAACTAAAAGAGGATAATTTGGCTTAATGTGATAATATCGGCCCATAGGAGGTAATGGAAGGAAGGAATGAAGTTTTGCACCCAAATATTGGGAAGAAACTTGTGCATGCAAATATTGTAGGAAATGTACGTAACAAACAAGGAAGTAAAAATACGCAAAAAGGTGATATTAATTCATCTAGGAATTTAAAAGGGTCGGACTCATGGTGCCCCACAATGGGCAATTAAAATCAATGTACAATTTCAAACAGTGAATGAATGACATCAATGCAAGTAGATGCAAACTACTTTAACCAAGGAACAATATCTCACAAGCAGGAAGAGAAGGCTATTGCATCATAAATTTATGTGAAGATGAAAAGATTAGAAAAGGAAAATGGGTTTTTCATTTACAATCTAAATTTGAACAAGATTCATCTTTGCCCTAGTCAATGCATAAAAATTAAGTTAGGCAGACATATGCAACTTCTAAGCACACAATGCATATATATATGACAGATGAAAACATAACATCAATAATGGTTTGTAAAGTTCAAATTCTCGAGGTTGGAAAGGATAAGTCAGACTTGTAGGGCCTATAGAGGGTATGCATATGGACTTAATGCAACCAACAAGTGCTTAAGAGTTTGTAGACCCTTCCCCTTCTTATTGTAATCAATGAATTTTTTAGTTTGGAATTGCAGGGGAACATCATGCAAGTGATTCTTAATTTGGTTAAGGACTTAAAGCAAAATTATGATGTTGACTTGGTGTTTTTATCAGAGACTCATACTAATGGCTTGCTAGCACAACAAATTATTCAAAGAATGAACTTCTCGAATCAATTTATCCAAGATCCTATTGAAGTCTTAGAGGAATCTAGTACCTTTGGAATTAGCAAGTGTGGAAGGTAGAAATTTTGTCTAACTCTAACCAATATGTTCATTTACGGGTGGCAAGGAGGAATTAGAAACCTTGGTTATTGACAGTTGTTTATGGCTCCCAAATTATACTCGAAGACAACAACTCTATGTAGACTTAAGGGATATTTTCGATGATGTGGCATGTGCTTCAATGATCACTAGGAATTTTAACTCAATTATGACTATGGAGGAAAGAGAGGGTGAATTGTCCTCCCTATCTACTAGAGATGTGATACAATTTAACAACTTTATGCAGGATTGCGAGTTGATTGATGCAGGTTTTCAAGGTCCTCCTTTACTTAGCAGCAGGGTACTTTGAATGAGAGATTGGTCAGGATGCTGATAAATTTCCAATAGCATATTTGCTTTTAAGAGGCGTGTGTTTACCATTTGGTCCTGATTAAATCAGCCCATACTTCCCTCAGGGTTAAGTTAGAGTAACCCAAGATAAAATAGGCATTAGAGGTCATTCAGATTTATGGTGGCTTGGTTGTGGCTTGATGACTTCTTAAATCATATTTCTCCCTACCGGTGAGATACAAAAGGTTGGAGCAATAATATAAGGAATCTTAAAAATTCTTTACAATGGTGGAACAAGGAAGTCTTTGAGAGATATTTTAAGGAAAAAAATGCATTTTACTATGTAGGCTTAACATGATTTCTTTTAGAAGAGTCTTATATGATAATACTTATCTAAAATAGATGCGGGAGCAAATTTGAAAAAACTATAAGGAGATTTTTGCCCAAGAATAGTTGATGCGATTCTAAAAGTCAAGATCAAAATGGTTAGCATATGGAGATAGGAACACTAAGTATTTCCTTGACACGACTTTAATTAGAAGAAATAGGAATACTTATGAATCTTTGCAAAGAGATTATGGAACTTGGGTGATGAATTAGGAGGATCTTGAGGAGCTGGTGACCATTTTCTACAAGAATTTATTTATGAAAGAGGTATGATATGAACCTTTTTGTTTACGGTGAGCCTTCCCTTCCTTACCTTTTGATAGTAGGGAAGAGCTTGCCAATATGGTCTCTTTGGAGGAAGTGAAGCATACAATATTTAATATAGATACTTTTAAAACCCTTAGTCTTGATGGCCTCAAGGCAATTTTCTATCATAGTCAATAGATAGTGGTGGAAAATTCTTTGGCTAAGTTGTTGATGGAGATTTTTGCTATTCCAAGTAAAATGGAGGAGATTAATGGTAGTCTTAATACTTTGATACCCAAGATTGATAAGGTACATAATATAAAGAATTTTAGGCCAATAAACCTCAATAATGTAGCCTATAAGACAATGATCAAAATCCTTACTCAAAGATTGAGACACGTGATACAAAAACCTATTCACCTATGGTAGAGTAATTTTATTCCGGGTAAGTAAGGGTTAGATAATATCACTATTGTGCAACAAGTGTTTCATTCTATGAAAAATAGGAAAAAGGAAAATGGGTTGAATGGTGAGTAAAATTTGATTTAGAAAAGGCCTATGATAGATTGTACTAGTCTTTTGTGCAGAAAACCTTGGAGAGTATAAGTATGCCACAAAGAAATGTTGATTTAGTATGATATTATATTTCTACTTCGAGAATGAAAGTTCTTTGGAATTTAGGAGTTTAAGCCTTCAAGAGGATTTCGATAAGGAGATCATCTTTCATCCCACCTATTTGTCCTGTGCATTGAAAGATTATTTCAGCTTATTAATGTGACTCTAGAGAATAAAATTTGGGATCCTATTCAACTTTTGTGAGGGGACCTCAACTCTTGCATCTAACTTTTGCGAATGATATGTTGTTGTTTGCAAAAGCATAAGTTAGTCAAGTGAAGCCTATTAAAACCATACTTCAATTATTTTGCAAAAGTTTTGGAAAAAGGTGTGCTATGATAAATCTCAAATTTATTTTTCTAAAAATTTTCATTAGCAAGTCAAAGTGCAAATTAGTGAATAATTGGAATTTCAACATTCTAATGACTTGAGGAAGTATCTCAAGTTCATATACTCCATAAAAGGGCCAACAAAGATACCTCTAAGTTTATTGTGGACAAAGTGAATTAGAGGATTAATACTTGAAAGGCTAAACAACTATCCTTTGTCGGCAAAGTCACTCTAATCAAATCAATGCTTCAAGTATTATTGATATATTTGATGCATTCATCAATGTTACCAAGGTTTATATACAATATTATTAGCAAGAAGTGCAAGAACTTTAGATGGGAAGATACTCATTAGTCTAGAAAAATATGTACACTAAGAAAAATGATTAGAAAAAAGAATGGTGACAAAATGTATGAAAGGATGCCCATTCTACTTGAGAATTAGTAAGTACAATCAAAGTTACTATTGATAAGTTGTAAGTTTCATTGAGGAGCACATGTGTCATAGAACTACAAAAAATAGATATGTTAAGACAAAGTGACTTGCTAAAAAATTTATATCATTGTTGAATATATATAATTGAATATGCACAATTGAATAAAATATTTAATATAATTTTCATGCACTATTTTCTTAAACAATAGTAAAAAATCTAAGTATGTTTATTTATTTATTTATTTATTTTAGTGTAATATATTTGTATTTATTAAGGGAGGATAATGTACATTTTAACACAAGAAAAGATAACCATGTAATCCTAACATATTTAAAGGGGTGGTAGTGTAAATAATATTTTGATAATAATTTTTTTAACAAAAACTAATTGAAAGTTAACCAAAAAAAAAAAAAGAGAGTATAATACTATATATTTGAATATGTCAATGGAAGATAGTATGTTTTTTATTTAAGGAAAGAGATTATTATTTACTCAAAAAATTAATTAATACTTTCTTAATTTTCTTAAGCGGAATTTTTTTTGAGATAAATTAAAGAGTAAATAGTGAATATATTCCCAATACAAATAATTTTTGTATTATCATCAAATTACAAACTAACATGTATAATAAGTTTGTTAACCTTATAATAACTATCTTAAAAGTCATGCCAATAGTAATTGAGAAAATAATCTATGCAATGAGAGTGTAAAGTAATTTATCATATTCATTCAATTGCAAATCATCATGTATGATAAGTTTGTTGACTTTTACAGTAATTACTTTAAAGTCATATAAATAATAGTTTATGATTATGTCATAGTGTAAAATTATTTTATACTGTGAGTATATGACCATTAAATTTATAGTACTTTCTTATTATTCTAAGAGTCTAAGAATGTAATTTTTTTTTAGTTTAATGGTCATGTAGTGTTAATGTAAAACGATTTTACATTGTCTTCTAATAACAAATTACCAATTGTATAACTTTTAAGGTAATTATTATAAAATCAACAAACTTATCATATATGGTGAGTTATAATTAGATGATAGTGTAAAACTATTTTATACCGTAAATGTATAACTTATTTTTTCAAATTTTTTACAACGACCCACATAAAAATTAAACTCTAAATGAAAATATAAAAATGACATGATTTTCAGATTGAAGGAGTATAGACTTTAAAGCATTTGATATTTTTTTTTAAAGAATAGGATTAATTACACAAACTTCTCCTGAAGTTAATAATAATTACATTTAAACTTTTCCTATTTTAAAATGTTTTTCTAAATGTGCATACATGCGCATGTTACCAAGGTTATTACACTTTATGTTTTATTTGATATAATGCAGTTCTTTTTGTCTCTCTCTTCTTTATAACTGCAGTTTATTTATTTATTTATTTTTGTCTAAGAATCAAATATTAGGCATACGATTAATTGGCATTGAATCAAATATGATCATTATGTGCAGTAAATAAAGCTGTATAAGTTTTTAATCTAAACCATATCACATTTGTTTCTTCGCTTAATTTCTTTATGCAAAAATTCTTTTGATTTATTTTTGTGAAAGGTCTTTATTTAGGAAGAAAAGACAAGAGGCCCAATTATGATAGAGCTAAACTCGAGCAACCTCTTAGACTGGGCTCATATGGGCATTGGACAATCTCATTAAAGAGACCAAGGTTAGACGGTAATAGACCCACCCATTAACAACTACTGCTTTTAGACGTGTTTTGAATTTTTAAGAGATTTGAGTTCACTGCACTTGACAGAAAAAACACGGAACTACCTCTTGCTCTTGGACAGGATTTTATATTCTTCTCGTTTCTTCATAATCTCCTCATTTTAATTTGCTGCCACGACCGAGGTAAAACATTTCACTCCAAGTTTATATTTCATATACTTTGCTTAATTATTCTAATGTATTTTTCTTTACTTTTTAAATTACCATACACAAATTATGACACTTTCTTTGATTGACCTCTCTACGACCCTATTCATAATCCAAAACAAAGCAAAATAAAATCCTATTGAAAGTAGGTGTTATGATATATATCAATCCTGACACATTAAATCCAAATTAATGTAAAACTATTTTGGTGTTATAATGATATATTGATACCTAGAATTAGAAGGTAGGAGACCACTACTATATGTTGGACGTGTGCGCATTCATATGATCCCTCGTAAGAGTAGGTCACAGAAGTGGACGATTTAGAAACTTTTATAGTTTTCCAATGTGTGAAAAAAAAAAAAATATATATATATATATATATTATCAAATAATCCTTCCAGCATCATAAATCATGAGTTTGGCCAACGTCACAAAGATAATGTTTCTTAGAGGCTGGCTGTTAAGAAGAGAATCTTGGTAAGAAGAGTTCGTGGTGTCCTTGAGCAAATTGACATGGTAGGATGATGTTACACTTATTTTTACATTACCAATGTTGCCTTCTTCATACTTTGAAAATTATTCACGATATTCAACATTTGCATAACTAACCCAGATTAAAGATATTTGAGTTTTTATTATAAATGCAGAAGCTTTATTTCAGTGTCCATGCCTTTTGTCTAATTTCATTGGAAATATTGCTAGCGAATTTGCATACATGTGTTGTTAATCATATGCGTTGATTGAATAATAACTTATTTAAAAAAATGGAAATGGCTTATGAAAAATACATATTAAATGACAAACTGTAATTCATTTATCTAAAAGTTTCTCAACAAAGTGAAATCTAGCTTATGGTAGGCCATAGGCAAAGCCATGTCTAGTACTTTTCTGCCAACGTAATAAGTGGAAAAATATGTTCAATAATCTTTAATGAAGGTCTTGTGTCTTCTTTTTCTATTCATGGTCTTGTGTTTTCTGGATATCATAAATACTTAATTAACACTTTCTTTTTATTTTTCATTTTTTTACATCATATTATCTATTACATTTATCACTCTTTGTTTTCTATTTCTTTCTCTTTCCGGACACAAGCACCCCAATGAATATCCACCGAACATTTTCCTTAATGAAGTTCGACTTTATCGAAAAGATTTTCTTTCTCTTCTTCATATTAAAACTTTGTTTTTCTTCCATTCAAATACAAAAGGATCATATCTATAGTATAAACTACAATTGCTCTGTGTGTATCTTTTAGTTTATATAAAATGACTTATTTTCATTTTTTGGCAGATTTTTATCACCTTCTGAAAATACTTTTTTTACTAAGCAGCTCTAATGGCTAAATCCTTATAAGTTATAATAGATATAACTTTATTTTATTTTTACCATACCATCCATTGCCTCAAGTTAAGTTTCAAAAATCAGATAAAAGAACTCTGTGACTCATCTTGCAATAAAGTAAAAAAAAATGATTGATAGTGACTATTCAATCCAACAATTGGGAAAAATTACATTTTGTAGTTATTAATTTTATATGTGACATAAAAAAGCTGACATCCTCAAATTGTTGGGAAGCTAATATTGATCCAGCATCAATCCAACAATCTCTGTCAGAGAAAGTTGAGTCGCCATTGTTGAAAATGTTAGCAACCTATTCACTTGAAATGCCTTCTTTCTTAAAGTTTTCAACAAGTCTAGTAACACAACTGTCATTTTTTGGCACCTCATATAAGAGTCACGTCTTGGATTAACCATAGCACGGTTATGATCATTGTTAAATGCTATTACAATTCAATTGTGGTCTCTTGTGCCTGTTGAAACAATAAGTGAATTGACAACCACTTTGAGAAGTTGAACGCTTTCTTCTACTGTGATTGGTGTCGTCTTGAGTGTTTTCATTTCTAGAACTTTGTGTTGACCTTCGTTTGCAACATACAAAGACTACTACTCTCTTATATTTACTTGCACGAATTCGTACTCCAAAGCCCTCTTCTTAAGAAATGAATTGTAAAATTTTCTCTTTTTCAATAAATTCAAAAATCATCCCAAGGTTTCTGTTGTGATCTAAATCGTGATGCGGGACTATGGGCTGAAATGAAATTCGAGACCGAGTTCCTTTTGGGAACGAATCAGGTTTGTAGAGTCGGAACCGGCTCGGCCAATAAGATTTCGAGATTGACTTGACTTTATCGGAGTTGCCACTAGTATTTTTCACTGAAAACACTGGAAAACCTTGGATGGATAAGGCTAGTTTTTGAATCAGAGAAATGGATTCGAAAATCGATTATGTACAGGGATCACGGGATATCCCAACAAGTCTATCACACTATAGTTATCCTAACTAGATGTATGAATGAAGATGACTCTTACATTTCGTTAATACCTTTCTAAGAATGAAGTGTTATCTACAAAGGATACGCATACATGTTTTTGAGATTTTTGGGATGGATAACTTGACAAGAGTGTGTCTTTTGCTCCTATGTACCTCTTTTTTGTCAAAGGAATCAAAGTTCACGTAATTCTGGGCATTAGATGATTAGGTGGGAAGGAGGCCGACTCGGCTCCGCTGGGATAGAAAGGTGCCGATAGGGACTTGGCCTAGGCATGGAAGGGAGTCGAGATTGGCTACAAGGTTACACATGTGTTTTGACAGAAGGAGAAGACGAACTATCCGTTAGGCATGCATGGGCTAAATAACCGTGGAAAGGGGTGGACTGGGTGATTAGACGGAGTCAACCCAGGGGTATGAAAGAGAGTGCTAAGCGTGTGCTTGAAAAATAGGAAGGGACAGGTTATCCGTTAGATACCTGCAAGTTAGGTGAGGGTGTGAAGGGATGGACTATCTATTAGGCGTCCAGGGATTAAATGACATTGAAAAGGGATGGACTAAGAGTTGGGCGTGGACAACAGTTTAGAAATGGCTATGACTGAAAGCTCAAGGATAAATACTGGTGAGTCTAAGGATAAGTATTGGAAAGGGGGCTAAGACCGACTCGGCATAAGGTTCCAAGACCGACTCGGCCAACTAGTCTCAAGAAGGCGGCCAAGATGGAGTCTGTTGGGCGAAGTGTTAATTGGATAATTTGTGATATCTATGATGCCGAGTTTGGGGTTAACGTAACTCCTGGCTACCTGGAACCGGGGTTGGTCTGGTTGGGGGTCTACTACATATTGGCTAATATGTATATGTGACTGGTGCTTGGTATTCAGAGTTTAGTAGGTCGGGAGGTAAATCGCAGTTTATGGTATGCTTTAAGCTAATCTATGCTGACCTAGGGAAATATGTGTCTATGGAGTTTTAGTGACTAACCTAGTATTCAGAAGTTTTGACGTCGTTCTCTCTCTTCTTCTTTCGCTGATGGTTCTGCCTAGGTCGTGCTTCGAATGTTCTTCAAGCCTCAACGACAACTTTGTGCTCAGGGAAGTCTCTCTCTTAGTCCCAACTTTTCAATGCAAATTTTCGACCCCCTTCTTTCGTACTTGGGCCTTTTCTAGACTATGCTTGAGGCTATCAATGCATCAGATTTGACCATGTGTACCATCCCTATCCTTACGATTCCTTCCTTATGTTACAGGTGGCTTAACCATATCGGTTCGTGGTGCGTCCATTTCAGTTCGTGGGGCGTCTACTCGCTGGCTGTTGCTTTCGACTACAACCATGTTTCCTTACTTCTTGAGTTGTTTTTGGGGCAGGTAGCAGGTTCGAATCGAATGAGATGTGACGCATGCGAGATTTTCGATCCCTCCCACGTATCTGGTCAAAAGTAGAACCCTACAAAATATATGAGATTCTTATCCTGTTATATGAGATTCTTATCCTGTTATATCCATCAGAAAAAAAAAATAAGGGTTACAGTTTGATATTTAATTTCTCTCCTTCATTCGTAGCATTTGGTATTTCCCTGCCAAATTTGTATATTTTTTTTATCGTAAGATTTTTATATCTTTGGGCATTATGTCAATGACTCTAAATTCTTGGGATCGACAATTTTCAAAAATAACAATAATCATTATGTTAGATGAATGGAGAACATTGTCATCGATTAACAATTACTACATCTATTTTTTTTAAAGTATCATGTCAATTGTTAAATAATAAGCTATTTCGTTGCAGCAATAGAATGATTGAATTATCTCTATACATACAAAAAAAAAAAAGTTTAAATTTATAAGAAATAATAGGCAACCAAGAAGCTAATCATGTAATGTTAACCAAATGCCCAATAAAAAAACGTGGTTTGAATTTTTTTAAAATGATCTTTATCACCTCTTACAATTAATATACATTTAAACATATTACATTTCTTATTACTTCAAACTTGTTATTAATGTAACATCATTAGATGTAAGCCACACCACTAATATGCATCAACAAAGATTATTAAAAATAAAATAAAATTTATTAAAAATATAATTAACAAAAATTTAAGAACTAAATTAAATTTACAAATTAAAAACATCTTTTAAATTAAGAAGTTTAATGTTATTGATAATTTATTTATGTATTTTGATTTGAGGTATTTCGTATTATGTTTTCCTGGTCTCAAGACAAATGATGAGGGGATTTTGGTTTATCAATCCGCATATTGTGTGTACCTTAATAACGGATATCATTGAACCAAAATCTAAAATGATTGTTGAGTTATTGATACACCATGAGAAGATTAGGAATATATATGTTAATTATGACACATTGAAATGGAGGATAAGTTGCTTAATAGCAAACTCAATTATGAGTGTGAACGACTCCTTTAATATTTGATAGTCCACGTTTGTTTGATGGTCGTAGTGTTTTTGTATTAATTTATATTTTGTCTTAAAAAAAAAGCAAGTAAAATGAGCACATGTTCTGACTAGTTGTCATCCTTTATTATAGTCTAAATTTAAAATGTGTACAAGTCAATAATTTCGGCTGATGGAGACGCGTGTTTCCTGCCTCCAGCTAAACCAGAGGGCCATGTTTGAAGTTTCTCAAGTTCTACTCTATGTATGCAAATCAACTAGCATTTATTTGGTGCCGTACATAAAGTTTTTAACTGCAGATAAAATATAAAATATAAACTAAAAAATTTGGTCATAAAAATATTAAAATTAAATTTTGAAGTTTCAACATTTTTTAAAATTAATTTCATTGATAAAAAAATTGATCTATTGATAGTTTTTAAAAAAGAAAAAATAGATTTACATGGTATAAAACTGCTTTTTTATGTCAAAAATTATTTGAGACTTATTTTTATATCTAACTAATCTCTTCTCCACCGAATATATTTGAGATAAAGTTGGAGATTGAATCTCATATCTTAATTAAAGAGTACAAATTACACTTATACTAACTATATTTAATTGTTTTACATTATTAATATATCATCATTTCATTCTTGAAAAGAATTAATATTAATTATAAAAAATTAACTATTGATAAATAAAATAAAAAAGTAAAATAATGATATTTAATTATTTTACATTATTAATATATCATCATTTCATTCTTGAAAAGAATTAATATTAATTATAAAAAATTAAACATTAATAAACAAAATAAAAAAAGTAAAAATTTCTTTAAATGAATAACTTAAACTAAAAATATTAATATGAAAACTTACAACATAACTATTACAAAATAATAAAAATGAGAAAAGATAGAAATTATATACATTTTTTATTTTATAAAAATAAGGACTCGAATTTAATATATAATATTAAAATTTTAATCAATTAAAAATAGTTAATAATTTTATATAAGAATTAAACAAATATGGAATATCTTTGATTTTAAGATAATATAGTTCGGTTTGATTAAATTTTTATATATTTTATTATTATTATTACTACTATTATTATTATTTTCATTCCACTAAAGTGACGATAAAAAAAATACATTTTTAACGATCTAAAGTAATAAATAATTAAAAACATTTAAAGTTACAATTATTTTTGAAAAAATAGAAAATTATGCACATATATGATATACATATTAGGTTGAGTTTATATATTTTAATCAAATATCGATAATCTCAAAAAGAGATATATATATAGAGGTAGAATTTTTATAAATGTGTTATGATATAACTTAATTTTAAGGTTCCATTTCTTTCTATTTACATGTCATAAATTATTTGATAAAATTGTAGAAAAAAATTAATATAGGTTTGACTTTAATACAATGTTAATATAACTTTAATTGCATGGTGTTAGAGTTGATTCTCATAAAGGTCTTGGAGTTGATTCTCATAAATAATGTTAATAATGTATTTGAGATAGACAACGATGACATATTTGAAGTGAATTATTGATTGAGGCGAGATTTTGGTAAATATTAATTGAAAGGAACTCTTGAGTGAATCAAAATTAGAGGTTGTTGATTGTGAATTCTCCAGCAATGTCAAGATACCATGAGAAATGAATGAAAATTTAATTAGAGTGACGATATGTAATAAATTCTTATATGTTTCAATGACATTGATTATATTTTTTATATAATCTGAATCTCTGGGCATGAGACTTAGGACCTCTTGAAGAAAATAGTACTTTGTTTTAGTGTAGCAGTATAATAATTTTACTTTAGATTGAAATGTAATCTAATGTTACGGTTAGCAATCTATATCTCGTGTAAACTTTGGTTAACACTTGTTAATTTGAGTTGATTCAACATTTAAGTCAAAATGAATCATTATCCTCATTGAACTTTAAGCCTACTCCAAAACATAAGTATTTCAATTATTGTTAATATATATTAGTTAAAAAAATATAAATAGTTTAATTAAATATTAATATATTATTAGATAATAGTTTAACGTTCCCAATGCCTTCAATTTAATAATTTATCTTAATATAGACTATAATGCATTGCATGCATTTGTAAAAGTTAAAAAAAATTATCAATTTGAAAGTTATTATACTTGAGTAAAACTAAACTTCAAACTCTCCTTAGCCTTTACTTAAATAAAAAGTGTGTGATTTTTGTGTGGTGGTGGGATCTATAATGCTTTATAATTGATAGATTTTATGCTAATTACTAGCTACATACATTTCATTCTGTACTTAATGCAATTCAACTCAGTTTTTTTTTTTTTTTCATTTTATCTACGCTCTAATTTTATATTTATTGAAAAATAGTTTTTTTACCCTCTCTTCTCTCTTTCATTTTCAATTCTTATACTATAAATTTGTACACTTTTTTTTTTTAATGTAAAGACATATTTTATTATATTTTTACTTTTTTGTGATATATGACTTACCATTATTTATTTTTGTTTTTTATTAGAAAATAAATTATGAGCACCTTTCAAGATTTTCTTTTAAGCTATGTTTTCTTTTTAATATTAAAAATTCCTTTTATGCTAATTAAAATTTTGAACTTTAGTTTTTAATTACTTAAAAAATTTTAATATTAAAATCTACTGTTTCATCTGAAATCTTCATTATCTACACCCTCAAATGTATTCTTCTTAATATTTTTTTCTTTTTAAAATTCTCATTTTATTATAAATTTAAACTACTTATATTGTTTTAATTAAATTAAAAATACTGCTATAATCCATAAAATACTTACTTATTATTTTATTACATGTTTTAAGGCATGTAAAAGAAAGTATAAAAAATGTAATATGAAATAATGTATATCATAACAATGATGTTATGTTGATATAGTTTTGAAAGAGAGTACTCTCTCAAGTTAAGTGAAATAGGTCCACTACTTTTTTTTTTTTTAAATCTCAGTAGATACTATTATAATTTGCCTAATAAAACAATAAAAAGGTTGGGTAACGAGCTAATTGTTTGGTTACTTGCCATGGGATTACTACAGTTTATTGTTTTGAAATTACAAAAGATAATGATAATCTGCTATATATATATTTGGTCTTGGATGGAGACATTTTGTTATATCTTTTTCATTTACTTGTCAGGCTGTCATACTTTCTTGACAACATTGTATTTGGGACAGTCATGCCTCACTGGAATCACTGGATCACTTTCAGTAGTTCTGTACCCCTAAATAGTTTCATATACACTTTTTAGTTTTGTTTTTATAATTTTTCAGCATAATCTAATCGAAACTTTTTTTTTAATAAATAAATGCTTTTTATATCTCCGACTGAGTAGAAAACTATTTAATGGGGAGAAAAAAAAAATACATGAGACATAATAAAGAGAACCATATATCTTGCTGGCAAATGAAATTATTTAATATATTTTAAAAGTGAAAAGAAATAAGAGAAAATAATAATAAATAAAATGTGTGATGTGATGAGAAATAAAAATAAATAAAATATAAAAAACATGATATAAAAAATTAGAAATTTTTACTGGCTGTAGTCCGATTAATAGCCTGGAAAAGAGATTCATCTGGAAAAAAAGTTATTTGGTGTTTGTTCTTATGTCAATTGTTTCTTTTGTATTTCTTTTCTTTTTCCGGATACATATAGATAGGAGAATCGCTTTTAGAGTTTTTGTTTTTTTTTTTTTTAACTTTCTGATGATTTATTGATTTGTTAATTTCTAATGCTACCCATAGACATAGTGGACACAAGCTCTGTGACTGGAAAATCCTCGTAAGAGTAAAAGGAACGCGATCTTAGCTAATTTCTGGAAAAGGCTATTTTGTTAATAGATGAAAAAGAACACCTTAATACGGTTCTTATTTTCGTAAATTGTTGATCATTTGCCAGAGTCTAAATTTATGAAATACTAACTATTCAAAATTACTTGAGATATGATTAAGCATTAAATACGGATACAATTTTTTTTAGCAAAAACTGAAACTATGATTCAATATTTTGTAGGAGCCTAACTTCTTGGTCGTTGGTACTTAATCTCTTCTATGTTGGGTATAAATTTGAAGTTGATTGCCAAAGTCTAACACAAGTCTTGTTAATAAACATGGAGTTATGATCCACTATGAGAACATAAACAGAGTTTGTTCGCTGATCGAGACGTTTCTAGAGGTCCCCCTCCCTCACAAATTTCATATATTTATTAGCAATACTATAAAGAATCTTCAGGGAAGCCTTCAAGAAACACATAGTAAGCACTACTGTGAAGTTCCAATATGCTTTTATTACTTGTAGACTTCAATTTATGCATTACAGTCAGGTAAGAGAACAAAGTTCATCCATTAAATAAGTTAAGACACTCAAAATGGTAGCGACTAGCAAATAGCAACAACAACAATTCTGGGAGATTTTTTTTCGTAAAAAACACATACTACTAGAAGCATATAAATTAAAAAGGAGTCATTTTTTTGGAAGTGATGATTTGTTAAATAATTATTTATTATAAGTTAAATATTTAATACAAGGAAGAAAAAGAAATCGCCCGGGTACATTTCTAGATTTGTTCTTACTAAAGATGACAATACATTTGTTGTTACTAAATATAACAATAAATAAAATTCGGATAAGGTGCTATAATATGTCTATACTTGCATTTACTAAAAAAATATATGTTTAAAAAAAATACTATACTTGTTCTTTTATTTATATGAGTAGCAACTTAATATTATTATGTTATTGGATACCATTTACTTGTACTTTACTCAAGGATGGAACCAACAATTCAAATCAAAGAGGATCAAGAAAAAAAAACATATAATTTAGTCAAAAAAATTTAACTTTTACATACATAAAATAAAAAAAAATTAATATATCTGATTTTATATATATATATATATAAAATAAAAATATATATATAAAAAAATTAGATAAATAAAATAATTTTAGATAATTATATATAGACACGTCAAGATCATAAATACTTAAGTGACATTTATAATATTTTTTTCTTTCTTTTTCTTTCATATTATATTACATATCATACAATTTTTTTTCTCTCTAGGTGTTAACCAGGACAGTTGTGTCCATGCATATTTTTAATAATTTTTTTTATAATTTTAAGGGAGTCATAAAATTATTTTTATAATAATTTAAATACACATAATTAAAAAAATTGGAGTTGTCCATGGCCATTCTAGATCATCCTATCTGACTTCTCTTAAGTATAAAATTAATAAAAAAACATTAATTTAAAATTACTACAATTAAATTAAATATTTATTCTTCAATCATTCAAATATAATCATACAACATCAGTAATATAATCATTTAATATAATTATTATTAAATATAATATTTTAATTTTAAAATTAATTTAATAATATATATATATATATATATATATATATATATATATATATATATATATATATATCAGATTTTAATTAAATAAATATATATAAATACCAGCGTATAAGACAAAGTGGGAAGTATTATACTTATACCTCATTTTTATAAAATTTTGAAAGTAAATTTCTCCCTCCAATCTCATCCTTATTGAGGAGTATTTATCTTACCCATTACATATATTTTTTATAAGTATCTATATATATGATATGAGTAGAATTGTGATTCTTAGTATCTTTAGCATCATCTAGTAGGATACGGTTTTACTGTTGATATTAGTAGTTAATATTTTCCTTGTTGGTGCTCGGTAAACCTGTTCCAATTTTATATTGCATTTTAAAAAAAATTTAAATTTTAGGGTAAATTATACTGTATCTTCTTAAAGTTTCAGACTTTCCTAATTTAATTACTTCCTAAACTTTTTTTAGTTTAATTAGAGTGAAAATGGTAAATTTTGGGTTAAGTATGGTTTGCTTAATTTAACTACAGTTTTAAGCTTATTAATCATGGTTTTATCTATAGTTATATAACTTTTTTTTACATTAGCCTAAACTTTTGGGAAATTTAGTGATACAAATTAGGAAATAAATTGAGAAAAGAAACATTAATTAGAAGAGAGTACAGTTTACCTAACCTTTACCCCCATTGTTTTTTTTTTTTTTCAAGTCAAGCTACTAGTTTCTTACATTATAAAATAGTTAAAATTAACAGATGAAACAAAGGATGTATTTCGGGTAAAGGTAAACGATCCATATATAGCACGTCTGCTGATTCTGATCATGGATGACTTGGTGATTCCTTTTAAACCCCCCCATAACCAACCATTTTTTTTCAACTGTATATATTAATTAAGCAATAGATTTCACCATGGTATTATCATTGTACTATGACTAGGACGAGCCCGCAAAGAAAATGAGCATAAATATTGGGTAACGTGGCCATATGACACTAAGGTCACTTTTTTCTCCGATATTATGTGTGTTGTAGAGTCGAAAGTGGCAAATAATAAAGTAGGCAAAAAAAAGGGTAGTAGCTAACAAATTGTAGAGCTTCATAATCATATGGGTTTCCTCTTCAATCGACAGATGTTCCCTTTACATAAAGACAGCTTTGCATGCATGCTTGGCGCGCGGGTCGTCTCTCATTCTTTTCCTAAAAAACTTTTGCCTTTTCTTTTCTTTTAAAGGACTGCGTAACCACATGAACATGAACATGCATGCATGGATAAATTAAAACCGACCTCTGTCCTTTCTTTTTCTACCTTTAGCTGGAAAATAATGTCATATGCTCCAATCACTCATTGCACCATGCATGCTATTCATTTTTCAACTGAAATGTCGGTATTAGCCAGCGTAGTTCATGATTGAATTGACAAAATCAACTCACAAGGAATTCGATTACATTTAACTTGAATACTTACATATATTTAACCCACTTAAATATGTTCTATGTCTAGGTAAATATAGTGATTTTTTATTCCTGTAATATTCGTAGTCACTTCTTTTACACTCTTCGCCGTGATGGCAAAAACTAAAAATATAATTCATTATATTTTACAAAGACATATTCACCTAAACTAAAAAATAAAATTCGATATATTTACAACAAATAAAAACAATTTTTTTATGTTTACGGTGACACAAATAAAAATGTTATATTAACTAGGGGAAGAGAGTCTCTCTATATTTTTTTATAAAATAAAAAGAAAGAGAAAGAATAAGTGTTAAATAAAAAATGAGTTAAGTGGAGGGAAGTAGTATATAATTTTAAAAATAGTGGAAGGATAAAACCGTTTTAACAAAATATAAACAACAAAGAGAGATATTAATTTATTTTATATATTATTATAAGTAAGAACATAAAACATGTCTAGCTACATATTCACATTGAGACTTAAAAAGATGATTATGATAAAAAAATAAAAGAAAAATTACATAAACTAAAAAAGTTATTATATTTATAACATATTAGTAACATCAAACATGTTTAAACCTATCCGATATCAGATATGTTAGCCTCACCCCAGTCCCTCGTATTAAAGTTTTTCAAACTTGAGTATGTATACACTTGAAATTTTGCTTTAATTGTAAAAGTGAGAGTAACAAAGAGGTATAATTAACTATTTCGAAAAGTGAAGTTTTAAAATAATTTCATATCTCTAAAGTATTATAGCACAACTAATCAAGTATGTGTATTAGGAGCCGAGCATGCACCTAGTAGGTCATTTCCAACGTTTTGCACGGTCTGCTCTGCTCTGCTCTTGCTAACTTTATTCATATGTTAAGGGCCACGCTGTGCTCTGCTTTTGCAGCTGGGGACTGTGGTCCTATAGTATACAAAACCTGCTATGGTATCACTAGTTTATGACTGCTTGATCAATGGTAAGAACTCAGAAGAAACTTTTTTGCCTTTTATTTCTTACTTGCTTTCTTGGATTATACATTCTATTTGATCTTTTCACCGTCTATGCCAACATTATCTACCTCTAGTTAGCTCCATGCATTAGCAACACCACTCTACTAAAGACTGATGGCAAAAATAAAATGAAGAGCGAAAATTATTCAATTCTTCACCAGGAAAATGAAATTCTTAGTGATCATCATTAATTCGATCCTTTCTAGACAAAAGTTGCTTCAACTCTCAGGTGACCAAGTGATGATATCACCTTATGTATCTCATGATTTTATCAATATATTTTTTCTTATATTTTTATTGAAAGCAATTTTGTTTGAATCAAGATTACTGTGAACAATAAAATTCAACACAACTTTATATTCAAAATTAGTTAATCTACGTGATCAGTTGTATCTATATATATAATATATCAGTTAGAAATTGTGTGAAAATAAAATTAAAATCTCCCTTCTCTTTATTTTCAAATTACTTTTCGAATTTTCCTTCTCCTCTAGATGTGGCATTCTCTCTTCCATTTTGTTTTCTTATAGCTTGTGTGGGGATTAGGGAGTTAGGAGTAGGAGTGTTTATTCCGAGATCCGGCACATAATTAGGCTTTGTGATTCTAATTACAGGTATGTTGTTAGGTGGTCATCATTGCAGTCTACATAGGGATCGACAAATAATCACAAGTTTGGTATCTCTCACTTTATTTTTTACTTTAATTTGACTGAGTGCCCATTTCAACCACACATTTTACACTGTACAACACCGTTGCCATCATTATTCCATATCCTAATGATTATTATATAAGACCAAAAGCTTCCTTCTTTTCTTATGTCATGCTTACATTCTTTCCACGTTGAGGTTTTATCTTGGTTCTTTTTGCTAAGCATGTTCTGTTATCATTCCCCGTTATACCTTTCTCCGTGCTTATATATTCTTTCCACGTTAAGGTTTTTTTTTAGCAAACCATGTTCTATTATCATTCTCCGTTTATACCTTTCACTTTCACCGTGAATGCATCAAAAAGTATCTAATATTGAAAGGGTTGTTTGTAAACACTATTAAAAAATTTAAAATTTATTATATTTTTTTTAATTAATTTTAAAATTAATAATTATTTTATAATTAATTTCTAATAAAAATAATTAGTTATGAAATTATTATAATATTAATGATAGTATGAAATAAATAACAAATTAACTAAGAAAATAATCTTAATTAATTTATAATAAATTTTTAAAATTTATAATTATTTTCTAAATAATTTATAATAATAAAAATATAAATAAATATAATTTAAATTTAACTAAAAAAATAATATTTTAATTAATTAATTAGGATTTACCTAGTAATAACATAACCCATACATTAAGAAATTTCACAATACTCCCTTGTATCTAACATTTGCCTTTTCTTTCCTTCTGAAAACAAACAAAGTAACACACGGATCCAACATACATCAATGTTTGAATTAAAGGGGAAAAAAGTAGAAGAGAGACAAAAAATTTAACGGTGCAGTTTTTATTTAATTAAAAAAATTAAGAAAAATAGAAATTAACTTTTGTTAAAATAAATAAATAAAAAAAGTTATATACAGTATGAAACATTAAAATACAATTTATGATAAATTTATTGATGTTATAAACATTATCTAAAAAATCATATTTTTTAATTAGTTTACAGTTAAAATATTTTGATTATAAATTAAGCTCAAAAATTAATTTTAATTTCTTTTTTTATTTTCTCTTTAGATCAAATCCAAAAAAGTTTCTCCTCCTAAGCAAAAGAAAGGGTATTGTAACAAAAACAAGAAGAAGAAAGGGGATGGAATACATGCTATTCTTCATTAATCATGAATCAAATAGCTAAGATGTTATACTGCAAAATGTGGCAAGCTAAAGCATATTAATTGTTAGTGTATTTGACGACAATTGGCCGAAATTTAGCAAAAGTAACGTAGTACCAAAGCGAAATACGTATTGGCATGTGTGAGTAATGTATGGTATATGTTCGTGTGAATGGTACAATTATTTTGATACAAATTTGAGTCTGTTTTGTGAAGAAGGAGGGAGAGAAGAATAAGAAAAGGAGGTGAAGATGTGGCAGTATGAAAGGTAACAAAGCAGAAAGAGCAAAATAAGAAAGATCCAAAGGAGATATTTGGATTAATTAAGAACGCGTCAAGGACCCAATTCCCTTAGAAATGTGATGCATACCAGGGTTAAAGCCCAAGCAGCCCAACAAGCCCTGCTTGTAAGGCAAGAAGGTCTTCTTCTTCATCTCCTCGGAAGCGGCCCGGTTGAGAGTATAATGCAATTCATGGGCCGAAACCGGTCCGCGGCGTTTGGAAACCGAACCGGAACTCTCGGTGGAGCGGAAGCTGGAATTCCGAGCATCCTCGTCGACGGAGGGCTTCTTGGAGAGAGACGCGTATTTTCGGAGAGGGTCCTTGTCGGTGGCGCGTCCCTCGGAAGCACTTCGGAAGAGAAGAAAGTCCCTGAGCCTCCATTTTCGGGTGAAGGGAATGGAGGACAAGAAGGAGGATTTGGGGTTAACGTTGCTTGCGGAGGAAGAAACGTTTTTGTCATCGGAATCGCAAACGATGTCGGAGATCCTCAGAGGGGACAGCGACCTACTTCCTTTACGACCAGGGACCGAAACCCTTTCCCTCCCACGCGCGCGTTTCTTCTCTTCTTCTTCTTCTTCTTCTTCTTCTCCT
Source organism: Mucuna pruriens (assembly GCA_025330945.1). Classification (NCBI taxonomy): domain Eukaryota; kingdom Viridiplantae; phylum Streptophyta; class Magnoliopsida; order Fabales; family Fabaceae; genus Mucuna; species Mucuna pruriens. The sequence continues at coordinate 2,955,353 of JAENHJ010000197.1, forward strand.
CTTCTTCGTGTTTCTTTCATTGCCGCTGCGAAGGGGTCGAACTCTTTCTTCTTGCCTTGGGAGGCTCTCGAACGTGGAGATGTGGCCGGAGAGAGAGAGTGCAGGCGTGGCGGGGGCTTCAGGGGGCGGATTTTTCCACCGTCGAAGAGCTCGTCGGCGGAGAGGGAAGGTTTGTCGAGGTGGGCGCTGAAGTTGAACTCAAAATCTTGGTCATGGTGGTTGTTGGTATTGGGTTTGGGGAGGCCGGGTTTTTGTTCCCAGTGGAAGGGAACGGAGGAAGAAGGGGAGTCGTGGAAGAAGGAGGAAGTGACACGTGTTGGGCTGGTAGGGGCGCTGAAGAAGAAGTTGGTGTTGGTGTTGGTGTTTCCCAAGCGTTGGGGGCTAGAGGGTGCGGTCATGAATGGGGAGGAACAGTTGCTGTCGAAGTTGAAGTCCATCGGAGCAGCCATTGGTACCATCACTTCCACCTCCATGTGTGGCTGGAAAATGGGTGTCGGTTGGAATGTGAAGATGCAATTTATAGTGAGAGAAAAAGAGGAAGAGGAAAGGGTTGGAAATATTGACTTTGACTGAAACACTCACTGCTCATTAGGAAGAAGCCGCCTTTGCATTGCATTTGCAACAATACCTACTGTTTTTCTCACATTTATTATTGTTTTTCCCTACACCACCTATGTGTGTGTTAAGTATTGGTTCACCCTTGATTTGGTTATCTCATCATCTCACTTTTATTTGCAGGGAGAGGAGAATTCCCGCTAGTTTTCCTTTTCTTATTAGATTAAGAAATAAGTCTCAACTTTCCAGTTGTTTTCATTAGGTGTGAATCTGTGGGGTTGCTTCGCCAATTGACTTACTTTTAATTGTTTAAGTTAATGAGATAAATTAATTATGTTGTAAAGATGGAAAAATAAATTATGTTTTATAGGTGGAAGGAAGCCAAAGATAAAAAAAGAAAACCAAAAATGATAATAAATGGTGCGACAGAAAATAAAAAATTATAATAATAACAACTCTTTGAAAAAAGCAATTAAGTCATTGGTAGCAAATACTGGTGGTTTGTGTAAATTTTGTAGTACGACTTTGTTTGGTTTAACTTTAAACAAGGAAAAAGGTATGGGGAGGATGGACAAGACGTGCGGGGAAAAATAAAAAAATAAAAAAAATGAATATATCCCAAAATTTATATAATTAAAATTTTTTCTTTTTTATTTAATTATCTAAAAAGATCATGCTTAAATTAAAAAATATAACTAATATTTATTTATATTAAAATTGTTTTTAACTTTTAATATCACCTTTATTTTTCTTTCATTTATGGTAAGTATGTAAAATATTTAGAAATTATATAAAGATAAAAAAAATATAATTAAAAATTAATAATTAATATTGTCCCAAATTTTAAGTAAAAAGAATAAAAAAGTATTTTTTTTATACAACAGTGAACGGATATGGTGCACCGTCCATTTTTCCTAAGATTTTATGTAGAAAACTTAAAATAAAAATTACCTTTTCTATTTATTTTTCTTATTTCCATCGTTAAAAAATAACGTTTTGTTTTCTTTTTATCGAGGTGTTATTTTTTTTATTAGGGTACATGAAATCACCCACAACAAAGAGATAATGTGCATATCTTTCTAGTTATACGAAGGAATGCCACTTAAAAAGTTCTTAGTTATTGGTTTTACGCCACAAAAGTAAAATTATGTGCTTTTTTTTAGGTGTAATGTACAAAAATACAAAATATTTTTCTTTTCCTTAACGATATATTGAATACTTTCACGACAAGATATTACTTGTTGAATTAAGTTGAGTTTATTTTAATTTAATATTTAATTAAATAAAATATAATTGAATCCCATTGGTAACTCAATTTACTTTAGTCTAACATTAATTGGATTGAATTGAATAATTAATTTAATTAAATAAAATAATAATATATTTTAAATTTTTAAAAATTAAAAATAAAATATCTAATTAATTAAACTTATTCAAAAATTAAAATATTTAAATATATAAAATAACTAAAGAATAATGATATAAAATTATACCACATTCAACATAACAATATATAATAAATAAGTTTAAAATTACTCACAAATATATCACTTCAATTCAAGTACAATATGAAATTAGTCATGTTACATGTTTAAATTAAAATATAAGTTTAATTATTTAAATTTAATATAATCAATGAATAATTATAATTTTATTATTATTATTATAAAATGATTGTATTGAATAAAGTTGATAAGTTTAAAACTCATTTCAATCAACTTAATTATAATCGAAAAATATAATAAATCAAATTCATTAATCCATTACGATGAAATGGAATTTCTTTGCACCCTTAACTAAAAGATTTGATAATCATATTTAGTTTCATTATATTAATAAAGGATATGAGGAGCGGGAATCCTACAAATTTAGGAGAGGGAAAGGAGCAGCGTTTTGGAAACGGTGAGAATGTGAGGAAGTTTTTTAATATGCAGCGTTTTATATTAAATTTAGAGACATAATTAAAAAGATATTAATGTAAAAAATAGTGGGTTACAAAATTAAAAGTATGATAATGCAAGGTTGACTAATAATAGTGGGTTACAAAATGAAAAGTATGAGAATGTAAGATTCCCCTCAGGTGACAATGCCAGCAAACTGCTAAAATGGAAAAAAGTAATGTTTAATATAAATTTAAGAGATTATTAATTTATTATAAATGAATTGATTGAAAAAAAAAACACTATTTTTTTTTTGTTGGTAGTATGTGTCTAGTTTTGGTAGCAAGAAGACACCCTTCTTTCTTTTACCTAGGCGATGAAAATAAGACAAGTTTAGTAACAAAAATCTATAACCTAATCTTTATCACGATCAGGTTAACTCAAATTTTTATAGTCTAAATTTTTATAAAAGTATATTTGAATAAAAAGGTAAGATTTTAAATAATTTTAAAAAATATTTTTAGATTTAATAAGTCAACTTATTTAAATAAATATAAATAATAATTTGTGTTACTATTATAATTATATTACAATTTATTGTAATGCATTATAATCATATATTTTTTTACTTCTTTAAATATTAAACATGTTGGTTTATATAAAGAGTCAAATTTAGACTTATTGAAAGATAAATATATGTGGTGTGTAAGTTATTAAAAAATAATTTTTAAATAAATTTTCATAAAAGTCAAATTAAATTAAATTATATATATATATATATATATATATATATATATATTATATTAGAATAATTATTTTGAATGAAAGTATTCTTAGGATAAAATAATTTTGTCTTGTTGATTGAGAATCATATACGTAGTTACTGTTATTTTATCCGTTTATTGTCTTCAATAATTAATTTTCGTTTAACTGTGTTCTATAGGAATTATTGAATCATATTTATGGGAATTATTGAATAACAGCAATATGTCCTATTTGGAGAAGCTGATACACAGAACTTCTCAAAATATTACAGGGAGTAGAAGATTCTATGAACCGAAATTTAAAGCTGAAATTTCTCCTGAAACATCAATGGGTTTAGCTAGGATATGTACAACAGAACTCAAATAAGTTTCACTTACGATAGTGTTTTTAAGAATTTTTCTTAATCATTTATCATTCTCAATTTATCGCTCAGTAACTTTAATTTTAAATTAAATTTTAATATTTTTTTAATAAAAATTATCAATAATTAAAAATAATATTATAATATAATATAAATTATTTATTATAAATTTAAAATATAATTTATATTTTTAAAAATATCTTTATTACAAAATTTAATTATAATATATTTACGTTTTTAGAAATATTTATTTGTTATAAATTTTAGTCATATAAAATAAATGTCTCTTTTGTGAGCATAGATTAAAATAAAAATTTAAAATAATTTTATATCAATAAACATGATATGTCTATTCTTACATTTGTTTTAAGTAGCAGTTATTTTAAATTTTATAATTTATAATTTATTTTACATAGAATTTTTTTTTATTGGCCTAATAACTCAGGTAGATAAAAGTTGGACTATATAAAAGCATTAAAGTGAAACAAGACAAACTTTTAAACAAGATAAACTAAACTTAAAAATAAAATGTATGATAAGCAACAACTCGATTGTTTGAATTTTCTAAATATAATAATTCTATTTAAGTAAAGTCTTGTTTCGAATTATCCTATATCCTCCTTTCAAATAAAGAAAAGTAGAAAAATAAAATTTAAAATGTATAACCTTAAATAATATAAATAAAATATTATTTTAGTCTCCAAAATATTATCTTCTATCCTATAAGTAAGTAATATCTAAATTATTAGAAACAATGTTACATACTTCCTCAACTACTGAATTTTTTTTTCAAATTAATCTTTTAACATTAATAAAATATATAACGTAGAAATTAAAATGATGAATATTCAATATTTTAGAGATTATTTATATAATTTTCTTACTTTAAAGATTATTTAAAAAAAGAATAATACTTAAGGACCAAATTGATGATTTAAATTAAATAATATTAATATAAAATCCAAGGCGTTAATGTTATAATTTGGACTTCAAATTTAATAAATTATTACAAGCGGATTGATTCAAAAGAAAAAAAAATACTGTTTCTTTTGTTGGCAGTACCAAGTCGTATTTTGGTAGTAAGAAGACACTTCTCTTTCTTTCAGTTAAAGAAAAGATGGAAAATAAAATTTATAAGATATAACCTAAAGTTATTTTTGTTTGTCAGATTAAATGAGAAATATAAAAGTTAACGGAAAAGATGATGAAAGGATTAATAAGTAATGCTTTTATTTAAAATTTATTTAAATATGTATTTGTATTAACATCTGTAAACTTAATTTTGATTTTATAAAATTAATTTAGAATAAAAATAAATTTAAACTGAAATAATTTTTATTTACAAATTTTGAAAATGTCTGGACTTATACTCCACCCAACAGTGTGTGTTCACGGGATTGCTTCTCAGTGGTCTATTGTCCTTTAATCTCTTTCTTTTCACTCAAAAATCTTATACCAAACAAAGTATAAGGTTTTAGACAACCAATCATCCAAATTTTAAGAAAACTACCCTTAGAATTAAAGAAGGGCATGCTGACAAAAAAAAAAGGGAAGATGCAAGAGAAAGACAAAGATAACGCTTTTGCTTATCTACCTTATTCTGTTGATTTGATAGAAGTTAGGTTACCATTTTGTCTATCATGGTTTCTTTCTGTTTTTGTTGCTTATATTTTGGTAGAATAATACATGTTTGCGAAATTTTTAAAGTGATGTAGCCTTAGGGAACTTTATTCACTCTGTTATTTAAACCAGAGAACATAAAGTTAACTGGAAGACACAATGATTTTTTCTTTATTCATTCAAACACGAGAGCCCTGTTCATATAAATTAAATCCATATACTTTCAACAAGAAATAATAATCCATTTTCACTTTACTATCATGGCACTTTATTGATTTAAACTTCAAATTCCTATTCTGCTAGTGATGAAGTTAGGTTCCACCTAAGTAATTGTATTTATCTCAGCTTTCAATTTCTGATATTGTTTGCATGTAACTACTTTTATGTGGGAGGGAAGGGGCTAAGCAAAGCAAGCATGGTGGACCATATCAGCAATCAATTTTTGTTGGATAATAAAAAAGAAAATTACACTATTTCTCATTCACCTTGCTGAAAAATGCAATTACTTCATTCCCTGTTTAATCACCATCATTTCAGTTCTAGAGATATATATCTGACAGAAAATTAGACTTTTTATTCATCTTGATATTTCATTCTCTTTTTAATAAACCCTCGTTGGTTGACGTAGTGCATGAGAAGGCACATTGTCCCGTAATGAAAGGGGTATAATATGAAGTTAGTTACACACATGAACAATAGATAATTGAAATTAAACACGGTACATGAATATCTAATAAAATGTCCAATAAGCAATAGCTATCTCTCCCTCTGTTCTTTTTTGACTATTGGATATACAATATTAATAATTTATGTCTAATAATGCCTCTTTCATTTAAATCTTCATTGAGACAAGATCCTATAAATATTTTCATCCCAATCATGGTCTCTTTAAGACCAATGATCTAGAGAGTAATTAAATAGTATTTGTTTGAAGTTTTATAATGCCAAACTGCTAGCAGAAAACAACTAACATAATGGATTGTCCGTTATGGATCACATTGCGGCTAGCCCAACACAATTTCTCTCAAAACAGATTTGTATTAACTTGACCACTTGCACATCCATGACCAGTCCACAAGATTCTCATGGGAAAAGCTTGCACGAGTTCTTTCACCATAGAAATATCATCCATGAATTCTCTCGTTATTTAGTCAATTTCACATACGGTTTCACAGAATTTGATCAATTCATAGCATACTTATTTGTACAAGTAAATATATATATATATATATAAGTTGAAGTGTTTTTATAAATAAAATAAATATGAGAAAATTAGCTGTGAAACATGCCTTTATCTTCAACTAGCAAGGCAAGTTGTAACTACTGATTATGACATTTGGTCTGCTTATAAATTCTTATCTCATTGATTTAGCGTACCTTGGAACATTTTTTTTGTTAAATACTGTGTCAATCAGCTGTAACTAAATTCATGATTGTAAAATATTATAGATACATTCTCTTGTCTTGTGGTGGTGAAATATATATTTCTCATTTAGTATATCTTATTTTCAAATTAGTTACACTTACATAAATTTAAATTAATAAAAAAAAAAGTTTAATCATGTTAGTGTAATTGGATAGAATAGTTTTACACTTTTATTCAATTAGAGATCATCATTTGTGTAATTTTTAAGATAATTATTATAAAAGTCAACAAATTTATCATACATATTATTTTGTAATTGAATAATGGTGGAAAATTACTTTTTACAGTTAGTATATAGTCTATTTTTTCAAAATATATTAAAAAAATTATTAAGAAATGTTTGAATTTTGTCATTGATGTAAGAATTTAATTAGTGGATAATTTATAAATATTTCTGTAAATATTTTTGAGCTTTAAAATCTGTTCTAATTCAAATGAGTTCTCAAAATCCGATTTTCCTAAACTTTTTGGTGTAAATAAAATCTATAGCTAACCCTTCTCATTCATAACTATGCATGAGATCAACTTTAATTCTGGTTTCTAAAGAGTGTAGATGCACTCAGGAGAATCTTAGCCGTAAAAATAACTTATAACTTGAGGGACTGAAAAAAGAAAATTCAAGTAGTTGAAGACAAGTTCACATGAATATATCACAATATTATATAAGAAATCTAATTAAGGATATCCCTGTTACTTAGTTGTAACTCTTTTTCATCGTAGTTGTTAGCTGACTATCACAAACAATCGCACATGGTGAGAAAATTACGGATTCTGCTTTGTCACTTTGTTCTTGGACAACATTAAGCAGGCTGCAGATTGGGTGTATTTAATTAAATGACATGAAATTCATCCCCTTTCGATGCCTATTGACCAGAAATAATATATCAAAAGAAGTCGTACTCGATCAGTTTATCAAAATTGCTTCTGGATGAATGATTAAATTAGATAGAATTCATACTAAATTTGTGATTAGCAAACATGCAACGCCGACAAAATTGTTGATATCAAACATTCACAATTTTATATTTACGCGTGCAAAACTAATTGCACCAAAATCACATGACTAATGCAGGCATTCGTCCGACTAATTTATGTAGACAAAAAAAGCTAGACCATTTCCTTTCAACTTTGGCTCTCTTACGTTTACACTTATATGTGTTTTTAAATTCCATAAATAAAAAATAAAATCTTCATAGTAAACATTTAAATATTTTTTCTTAAGCCATTAAATTGGATTCGGTGAGAGGTTTAGATATTTTGCGTTATATTATATGTCGAAAACCTCGTTACCATCGTTGAACAAAAATATTTATCTTTTATAAAAAAATATCAAATATCAAAACTATCAAATTATGAGTGTAAGTGAGACAGGTTAGGACACGTTGTAATCCTCCCTAACCCGGTTCTAAATTTTAATCGGACCAATTTCTATATCGAAACCCGATCCTCAACCCAATGATGATATGCAAGTTTAATTAATGCTGGGTTCAAGTAAGACAAGAACAAATTGACCCAAGTGAGTGTAGACTAAAAGTTTATCAAATAAATAATTAATTAAAATATTATACAATAATATATAATATCATATGGTATAAGGATATTTAATCATATTGAATATGAAATACTTAACCTAATGGATCAATAATTATAAGTTTGGAAGAAAAAAGTTTCTAACTTGTCACAAGTTAGACTTGGAGACTTGGTATATGCAAGTAAATATTTTGTTCAAGATTGAGAGGTTGGTTTCACTCATCCACTGGCTTATTTGAATGACCCAAGTGTGTTCATCAAATTTTGAATTGAAGATCGAGAGAAAGATACGTAGGATTTTTCTTTGACGAATAGTTATGTTTTGCGATGTATGTTAATATATATCACAACAGGTACTTAATGTAATATATATCTCCTTATAATTAATCAATAATCAAGTCGGGCCAAGTGATTTGAGGATCAGTCCACACCTGTTCCAACTCAAAATCGAGTTTGAATCTATCTTGTCTTTTTGTCCTTTTTTCCTTTATGCAATTGAATCAGACTCGGCCTAAAACATTCGAATCAAGAAGGATTTTTGAACTGAATAAATCTTGTATACCATATCTAAAACTTTTGAGAATAATTAATCATACTTTTCAATTGTAAATTATGTAGTAATTTCATGGCGTTATTCTTATTCAAACATAATTTGTGTAGAAATCAGGAAAACAAACTATGAGACTAATGCAAAATATTATTTCAAACTATACTTATTTCTATTAGAGATATTGTAAATATCTCATTAAATTAAGAGGTTACAAATATCTAAATATCTCATTAGGAGATCGTGAATATCGCATTTTATATACAGCGATTATCTTTTCTTTTTATAAGTTATATTATCTTTAAGTAGTTCACTTTTACCCTATGAAAGGGATATTAGAAATTGTATTATTCAATTCAATCAATACACAATTCCTTTTACTTTCAATTTGGTATCAGAGCTCCAGATTTTGGAAGCTATGTTTCCGCTATCTCTCTTCAGTGAATCGCTACCCTCTAACAAGACCCATAAATCAATGCGAGACTAGTCAAAGAATTCTCTGTCATTCCCAACTATTAGTGATAATGACAGAAGATAAAGTTATGATCTTGGGACCTAATGAACTTCCAAAATTTGGCTTTTCGACTTGACGATCACAATTATCTACAATGGGTACAGTACTTTCATACTACTCTCAAAGGGCGCAAGAAGTTGAGTCATATTGAAGGAAGTGACCCACTTAGAGATGATCCAAAGTTTGAAGCGTGGGTTGATGAGGATTCTCTCATTATGACATGGCCATGGAATTCTATGACTTCGGAAATAAGCTAGAATTATATGTTCTATTCCTCCGTTCGTGGGATATGGGTGAATCTTATTGAGACATATTCAATGAAAAAGAACTTTGTTGCTTGTTATGATATTGAAAGCAAGATCTTCAACTCTCAACAAGGAACCCTCTTAGTAATAGAGTACTATGGTACTCTGAATGGGTTATGGATCGAGTTGGACCAGTACCAAGGATTGAAGATGTGCAAAGTTGATTCTATTGCATACACTGGACTCGTTGAAAAGGGGAGAATATTTAAGTTTCTCCATGGCTTGAATTCTAAATATGATCTTATTCGGGTTCAAATTCTAGGCAAGGAGAAGTTTCCCTCTCTATTTGAGGTATTTTTTATTATACGAAGTGAAGAGACCCGATAATCAATCATACTTGATAAAGGATGCTCCAACATAGGATCTGCCATTATGATAGGAAAAGATTTCACAAAAGATCAACCTCTGAAGGAAAACCCTTCACAAAGAGTAGTCGTGGAGAATACTGCACGTATTGCAAAAGACCAGGACATACCAAAGATACCTACTACAAGCTTTATGGAAAGGAGAAAATTCTTGAACAGGTGGGTGGAAATAAAGGCTCAACTCTGATGTGGGTGACGCAAACAACCTTTGATAAGGAGAATGTAGTTGAACATCCTTCTACCTTGTAACTTGACCAGAATATTCAAGCCTTTAGTAAGGAGGAGATGAACCGCCTTCAAGCCCTCCTAAACTTAATAAGTAAGTCTCTTGGCTCATGTGGCTTGACCATGAAAGGTAAGAGTTCTTTCAATATTTCTAGTTCAGTTTCACAAAGCATTTGGATCTTTGATTCTAGGACAACAGATCATATGACCTCGTTTCTTTTAAATTTTACATCACACCTTAAATTATCCAAAGAGCAACTCATTATTATTGCTAATGGAGATCATGTTCCTATTGTTGGATTTGGCAAAGTCCAACTTTAGTTCTCTTTATCCCTACACAATGTTCTTCATGTTCCGAAACTGGCTAACAACCTTATCTCTATACATAGGCTTATACAAGATTGGAATTGTTTTGTAACATTTTTTCGTTCTTATTGTGTTATTCAAGAACTTACATGGGGAGGACGATTGGAGTTGCTAACAAGCATGGTGGGTTACTTAAGACTGTTTCCACATTTATTTACAAAAGAGTCTTTTGAGTCCTTTAAGTGTGATGTTTGTCAATTTTTAGTGCAACATTTTCTCCTAGTAATAATAAAAGTCTTGCCTTTTGACCTTATTCATTCTGATTTGTGGGGGCCAACTAGTAACTCTATATAGGGGGCTAAGTGGTTTGTATCATTTATTGATGATTGGAATCGCTAAAGAGCAGGGTGGGTTACTTAAGACTATTTTCACATTTATTTACAAAAGAGTCTTTTAAGTCCTTTAAGTGTGATGTTTGTCAGTTTTCAGTGCAACATTTTCTCCTAGTTAAAAGTCTTGCCTTTTGACCTTATTCATTCTGATTTGTGGGGGCCAACTAGTAACTCTATATTGTGGGCTAAGTGGTTTGTATCATTTATTGATGATTGTATCCGTATGACATGGATATTTGTTAGAAACATAAATATGAGGTTTATCAAATATTTGTCAATTTTTTTCATCTTGTCAAAAATCAATTCGGTAAATGTATTAAAAGACTATGCTTAGACAATGGTACCGAATTTATAAATCTTGAGTTCTCCAATTTTCATAAAGATAATGGTGTGGTTCATGAGTTGACATATATGAATACTTGCCAACAAAATGGGATTGCAAAAAGGAAAAATCATCATCTCCTTGAGGTTGCTAGAGCCCTCCTCTTCCAAATGTTTGTTCCTAATGTTTATTGGGGGAGAAGTTGTCCTAACTGTCACCTATCTCATCAATAGATTACTCACTCATGTTTTAAATGATATTAGTCTAATTAAACATATGTTATCCTTCTTTCCTAACTCTCTCCTAATGTTAAGCTTACCAAGTCATGTCTTTGGGTGTGTTGTCTTTGTCCACTCTCATAATACACATCATGGGAAGTTAGACCTTAGAGCTGTCAAATGTGTTTTCATTGGTTATCCCTCAAATAAAAAGGGGTTTGAGTGTTATCATCCTCCGAGTCGTCAAATCTTTATCTAAACGGATGTTACTTTTTATGAAACACGATCATTCTTTGTTAGCCCACCACTTCATGGGGAGAGTTATCTAGAAGTTGAGCCTATCATCGAGTCATTATATTTTCCTACTCAGGATGTCATCGAATCATTACCTGTTCCCACTCAAGATGTCATCGAGTCATTACCTTTTCCTACTCAGGATGTTCAAGAAGTCATAGAACCCACTCTGGTTCCAAAGCAAGTCCAATTGTCTGAGTCAGAGGTAAGTATTCTTAAGAACCCCATTAAGGATGTTACTGATGATATGCCTACTGCTTTGAGGAAAGGGAAAGATCATGTGTCAAGTATCATATTTCTTAATTTATGAGTATTAACCATCTCTCTATATAACATCAGAGTTTTATTGTTGTCATTGATGCAATCAAAACACCTACATAAGTACAAGAAGCTTTGAAAGATGTGAATTGGGTTCAAGCAATGAAAGATGAGATGAAGGTATTAGAGAAAAACACAACTTGGGAGATTATTGATAGGCCCAAAGACAAAAGAGCTGTAGGCTGTAAATGGATATACAATGTGAAGTGTGAATCTGATGGGACCCTTGAGCGATACAAAGCAAGATTGGTTGCTAAAGGGCATACATAGACTTATCGAATAGATTAAGTGGAAACATTTTCGTTGTAGCAAAGATGAACACGGTAAGAGTTATTTTTTCCTTAGCCGCCCACTTTAGCCACCAATTTGTTAGTGTGGTCAACCAATTTATGCATGATCCTAGGGAAAGGCACCTCCAAGTAGTTAAAAGGATCCTTCAATATTTGAAGGCAAGTCCAAGAAAAGGACTGTTGTTCAGAAAAGAAAGTACATTGTCCATGGAAATATATAGAGATGCAGACTATGCAGGATCAGTTGTGGATAGAAGATCTACTTCCGAATATTGTGTGTTTCTGGGAGGAAATCTAATAACTTGGAGGAGTAAGAAGCAACAGAAGCAGAATTTTGAGTCATGACACACGATATTTATGAAAGATTATGGATGAAGATTATTCTTGATAACCTCAAAGTAAAATATGAAGGACATATAAAGTTGTTTTATGACAACAACTCAGCTATTAGTATTATGCATAATCCAGTCCAACACGACAGGACAAAGCACACAAAGATTGATAGACACTTCATTAAAGAGAAGTTGAACAGTAGACTTGTAGTCACAACACATGTTCTTACAGGGTTCCAAGTAGCAGATGTTTTCACCAAAGGCTCCTTGCAACTAGATTTCAAGAACTTAATAGCAAGTTAGAAATGATTGATATTCATTTACCAACTTGAGGAGAGTGTTGGAAATATTGTAAATATCTCATTAAATTAAGAGATTACAAATATCTAAATATCTCATTAGGAAGTCGTAAATATCGCATTTTATCTACCACGATTATATTTTCTTTTTGTAAGCTATATTATCTGTAAGTAGTTCACTTTTACCCTATAAAAGAAAGATTAGAAATTGTATTATTCAATTTAATCAATACATAATTCATTTTACTTTCAATTATTTCATCTTTAATTTTTTCAAATATTCTATGAAGATTGATTCGCAGAGAGTAGTACATGTTAGGTTATTTTTGGGCTCCCAACTATGTGGACAAAAGTTCAATACTCTCAAGCCCGCTAGGTCTCTCTTTATAAGAGGAGAAGGGGTCAGATTTGGAAATTGAGAGAGAGTGGATTTCTCAAGCAGAGAGAGAGTGGATTTTTTCACAAAGTGAGTGAGAGATACAGAAAATAACTCTTGTACTCTTAGCTAATCATAGTGGATTAATTTCTTTGGTATGGACGACCCGTGGTTTTTACTCCTCACGTTGAGGGAGTTTTTCCACATTAAAAATATTGGTCTCTCTCTTGTGTGATTCTTCTCATTGTTATTGTCATTTGCATTTGTGGTTACTACTTAGGGATTCTTGCAAGTTAGGGGAATTTTTATCCGCTGCATTGTGTCACCACATTAGTAGTGCCTTATTGGTGGTACCGTACTACCTTCTCATCATCAAAGTGGTGGCCTTTTCCCATCAATACATGGGCACTATGCATACATTTTATTTTCAATTGAAAACAAATTTGATTATGTGATCGTCATGCTTTTATCTATTTTTATATCAATTAGAATACATCACTTGCATAGTAAATTTTTTTTTATCTTATTTGAATGTAAATTTCAAATGCTACTTTTATGGTCAGACAAAAAATTTCTTTCTCCACTGACAAATATTCTCTTTTTATATTTATTTATATATTTGATGTTTTTAATTATCTATTTATACTTTGAATCTATATTATAATCTTTATCTTTAAATTAAAATTCAATATTTAAAATTTAATAATTAAAAAATATTTTATTACAAATTAAGTTATTTATTATAAGCCTAAAATATAATTTATATATTCAAAGATATTTATTTATAAAAAACTAAGCTATGCACTCATAGTGTAAAATAATTTTACACAATCATTCAATTACATAACATCATATATAATAAATTTGTTAACTTTTGCAATAATTATCTTAGAGTTATATTAACGATGATTAGAAATGACAATAGGTAAAGTCTAGATAGGATACAATCCTCATCCTTACATTTAAAAAAAAATTCTTGTCCTTGAATTATATATTGTGGATAGTAACTTTAATATATGTGTCAATGCACATTAAGTACCTAAATGCTTATACATGTCCTCATTACTCACACTTTTATTGATTATAAAAATTGATAAATTAAAAATATGACAGTAATTAAATTAAAATCTTATTAACTTTTTTATAAAACATAATAATCATAATTGTAAAAAATCACAAAAATTAAAACATATTCAAAGATCTTTTACAGAATATAACAATTATAGAACATTACAAATGTTATAATAAACTTCTACAATAACAAATTTACGAACTTCTAAGTCATGAGATATTATTCTCCAAAATTTGTTAAAAAAATACATTACATTAGTTAGTAAAAAAATCCAAATTAAAAAGATGATCCAATTTCGTATCCACAATCATAAATAAACATGAAACACTCACACACACAATTTTAGATGAAAAATTAAAATTTAAACAAACAAAAAAGTAAGAAAAAAAGAATATTTTGTATTCATCTAAAAATTATTTTACCCCAATAATAGAGAATTAGAATGAGTGACCATGAAATTCAAGAATAGTAATACTCTTTTTTATTAACTATGGAGATAGGGATTTATACATTTAAGGGACTATAGCAACACAATAACTAAGAAAAATTGGGAAAATAAATAAATAAATAAATAAATAATAATAATAATAATAATAATAATATAATAATAATAATAATAATATAATTATAATAATAATAATAATAATATAATAATAATAATAATAATAAACATACAAATAAAAAAAAGAAGAATAATAACAACAATAATAATGATAATATATGACTACTTACATATGAACTTGTTAAATTTTGTGAGTAATTATCTGTACCTGATCTTATATCCATTAAGTAATTACCCTACCTATTATAGGTAATTTTTGCAGGTATCCATTGAGACCATTACCTATTGTCATTTTTAACAATAATTTATTTTTAGATAATGTTGTAAAATTTTTTATTTATTATGAGTTTTAATTATAATTTATATATTTAAACATATTTATTTATTATAAATGGTGATAAAAAAAATATTTATCTTATGTAACACAAACAAAAACACTAGCTGTAAAACCTTAAGCAGTTGATCATTTACATAAGTTATTAATATATATATATATATATATATATATATATATATATATATATATATATATATATATATATTTATCAATTTATCAATTCATCCTCTCAACCAATCCACCAAGGACTATAAAAATGAAACCTCTCTTGTTTTGTTTCCCCGTGATTAACTAGTTTTGTCTTTTCTTTTCAGCTCCTTTTTCTTTCTACTTTAAACCAAAAAATAAAAAGATAACTTTCTTGAGATCAGTTTGGTTTTGCTCACCAACAACCACTCCACATCTTACCAAACCACCCTGTAACAATCCGATTCTTGTTATGTAGAAAATGGGTTTTATAATTTGAGGCGTGGTCAAAATATTCTCAAGTAAGAACTATTGTGTTTTTTTCACACTAAGGTATCCTTTTCCATACACACATTTAGAAATCAAATCCTTTTAAATATCTACTTTGTTGATTTATTGTTTTGAATTTAGTTAGTATCATTATATCTATGTATTAAACCCACTCACTATTATTAGAGGTATATTGATTACATGTACTTATTCATAATATCATCTTATACATGTATACATGACACAATCCATGTTAATTCAAAGCCGTTTTGGGGAATGACCCAAGAAGAAAATATAATTTCATTTGGCTTTATTTATCTAATCTGCAGTGGCAATCTACATACAAGTACACGTACCATTTTCGCGCCAGCAGCTCACTAAACTCGAACTAAGGCACGGAAAAATAAATTTTAGAAAAGATAAAGAATTTAATTTTCATAAATTATCATTATAAAGATTCTTACATTATTAATTAAATAAAAATTACTTATAAGTTTAATTTTAAAATAATTATTTTAAAAATCAACAAATATATTATATATTATAATATGTAATAAAATGACCATATAAAAAGCCAAAATATCATAGTTATCATATTAAAGATAAAAATAGAAAAAAATTACAAATGGTGGGAACAATTGCTCTAAAATTGTCTATTTGTGGTGACATCTCACATTGAGCATCACTCATTTATTTCACATAAAAGCATGTTTACCTTCTTTAAAGAGTTGGCATAGTGGTTTATGTACTGCTTGTTCACAATACTGAGATGAGATGAGATAAGTAAAAGAAAATTTATAACAGTTGATTGAAGAATTAATGATTAAGATTATACCTCTAATATTATGGGTGAAATAAT
Organism: Mucuna pruriens; assembly: GCA_025330945.1. NCBI lineage: Eukaryota > Viridiplantae > Streptophyta > Magnoliopsida > Fabales > Fabaceae > Mucuna > Mucuna pruriens. The sequence continues at coordinate 2,971,879 of JAENHJ010000197.1, forward strand.
AAGGAGGGAAATTAAGAAGAGGAAAAGAAGAAGGAAAGAAGTTTTATGTGTCACGTTTGGTTTTTGTGAAAATATAAAAAGAAAGGAGGTGAATTTCGTAGGGTCCACAAAATTTGCAATTCGTCCATTAAAGGGGTAAAATAAATTCTCCAATTGACAAAATGTGCTATTTAACTATTATAGCATTTGTTCCCTTGTTTTGTATGTGAGCCATTTCTCTCTTGTGGTTCCCAAATTTATGGTGAACAAGTGCGATTTGTCACTAGCTAAGTACAATTCATCCTGCAACTAAGAACGATAGAGTTATTTTATTGCACGATAGAGAAGGAAGAAGTGATTCATATTTAGTTACTATTTAAGCAAAAGTAAACCCATCAACGTTATCATTTTTCATCTACAATGAAATATTTCATCTGTGTATTCTTTTTAGACTAGTTTTTTTTAAAAGAAATATTAATTTATTTTGTTAAAACATGATTTAAGGTATGTTTATAGAGTAATAAGTTTAATACTTATCTTTAATAAAACATTTCTTTTACTCAATTTCTCTTCTTTTACTTTTCCATTTAACCAAACAAAGAAAAAAATAATTCTCTTCTTTTTTATTATAATTCCACCAATCTAAACAATATAAAATTTTATTCATATTTTTATTCTTTTTTTTTTCTCTATTTCTTTTCTATCCAAATAAAGTGTAAGTGTAAAGTTAAAATTTTAAGTAATGACTTTTCAATTGGTAGTTATTTTTTTGTATACACATCTCAGCTCTTGTATTACAATTAAGATGGAGTATCTAGCTATTTTACATGGAATTCAACTTTCGACTGGCTTGGGAGAGGGAAGCTCACAAAACAAAATGGTTTGTCAATCAGACCCATTGGAAGCATTTTCTCTTAGATAAAGCTCCTTTAATATTCCATAAATATGCATCAATCATTTGGATCCTTTTCTTTGTCACTCGCACTCTTTGTGAAGGGAACAATGCGCAGATTTTCCAGAAAAGATGGGAGCTGATAGCCACAGTTACCTTATGACCGTTACTGATACTCTCTAAACATTAGTTTTCTGTTATGAAATTCACATAAATTTCAATATGAAAAATATGAAAGAGAATCTTATAAAATATTTTGTTAGCACACCTATAAAAAATATAGAACCAGATAAACATTGGCCATATGTAATGCAATATACCAAGAAAATTACCTGTATGTGAGTATGTCTCACAATATTCTCCCCTAAACTACCTACGATACCTTTTTTTTTTCTGCCCACACGTGATAAAATAAGGAGTATTGTATTGAAATTTTAAAACACTACTTTAACATAAATTATTTTATAAATTTTAAAAAATTACTTGGAAAGGTAACAATAAAAGAATTTAAAAGACTTTCACAATCATATTTTGAGTTTATATTTGAATGAATTTACATTATGAAAATTTATAAAATTTCAAACCACTTTATAGATTTATAAGATTTGAAACCACTAGTAAATTTTTAAGAAACATTCAAAATTACTTGTTACAATTTTTTTCATTTTATTTGTTATTTTGGTGTTGAAATTTTTTATTTGAATTACTAATATATCTTTTTTAAGAATAATTATCACTTTTTCATAAAAAAAATGTAATTACTTCTAATAAAAAAAATTAATTTCATAAAGATACCTATTATACTAACCAAGTAATATGCTTGTAAATATTTATAAATAATATTATTTTAAATAAAACTTATGTATATATTTTTTAGATTTTTTGTAATAATGGATTGAAAAAACATAAAAAGGACATTAAGAAAACATAAAAAAATAGTGATCCACTTCAATTAATAAGACAAATGTTCTAATAATATAATCAATTCACAATACTCATATAAAGTAGAAGATTATATTTATATGTTTTAATCAGTATAAAAAAAAAAACAAGTATTTAAAGGTTTTATGTATTTTTAATATTAATTCATTAATTGATTAAAGATATAAGAAAGTAAATAGATTTTTTACTTGATTGCAAAGAAGGCATGCAAAATAAAAAAAAAAAAAAAGAAAAAGAAAGAAGATGATCAACTGTTGTACTAACATTTGTATTGCATTTAATAAAAAGAGAAGAAATTACATATAAGTGATACTATAAAAGATCTTTTAAAATCTCCAGAATTTGTGTAAGATTTTATATGAGTGATTTACACTAAATATATCTTTTAAAATCCATCATGATCTATCATACAAAATAATCTATTAAAATTTGTATAATTTTTAATACTAAAAGATTTTTTTTTAAATTATAAAAAGTCAAAATCAAATTCTATCAGATTTTGACATCCTCTTTTAAAAAAAATCCTAATAATTCTTATTGAATAGAAAAAGACTTATTTATATTATTTAAAAAAAAATTTAAATTCACAATTAAATACACCCTTAAACTTACTTTGAAGATCTTCTTAAGAGACCACATTTTGTTAACCTAATGTTAATTTTTAATTTTGAGTTTAACAAGAAGAATTGAGTTGACCAAACAAAAATAATGTCTCAAGGAACTTATTACAAATCTTAAAATGACTTCCCTTAACAGATAAAAATACTTTTCACAAAATGTCAAATTACTTGAACACATTTAATATCCAATCATATTATAAATAAAGGATATATTGTATTCACCTTAATTTTTTGTTCAACGTGAATCCAACAATTTAGCACCCAACCATAATACAAATAAAGTACGTATTTGTATTTATGTTGGTTTTCTGGTAGATGTGACTCCAACAATTTTGAGTCACACTCTTTCTGGGAATGTGGGAAACGAAAAGTGAAATTGCTACACAAACATGCAAAATTGTTTCTTAAACAAGACAAGTAAGAAATTATTGAAGAATCTTCAAACAAAAATTATTAAAGAAGAAAAATGTTAAAAATGAAAAAACACTAAACTAAAAAGACTCAGTCCGATAAATCTTACCGTTTAAACACATTTAGCATCCAATCATATTACAAATAAAGGATAAGGTTATATTTGTATTCACGTTGATTTTCTGTTCAATGTGAATCCAACAATTTAGCATCCAATTATATTACAAATAAAGGATATATTTGTTTTGTGTTCAACGTGAATCCAACATTTTTTTCAGTCATAATCACTATCTCGGAAAGTGGGAAACGGAAAATGAAACGAATTCATAAACAAACAAAAATTGTCTCTCAAACAACACAAGAAATTATTAAAGAATCTTCAAACAAAAATTATTAAAGAATAAAAATGTTAAAAATGAAAAAACACTAAACTAAAAAGGCCGAATCGTATATGCTGAAACATGTACTCAAGTACATTACTTGAGGTACCAACAAGCAAAAAAAAATAGGAAAAAAAATAAGAAATTAGAATAAGAAAACATAAGCATTATTTTCACTAATATTTCATCTTTCTTTTTCCTTTCACCACTTTTTTTTATTTATATATATATATATATATATATATATTTATTGAGAACGACCACCATAGTTCTCAAAATAGAAAAGTAACTTTCCCTAAAAGAATGTCAATGGAAAGAAATTGAATATAACAAACATTTGTAAGATTTGAGTACGACTATCGCGAAAAATAAAAAATTTCACAAAATAACGTTTGAATAAATAATATAAGTAAAAATAACTATCATCTTATAAATTGGTTTGGTTAAATTGAGCTAGACATAAATTTAAATTATGAAATTATATCAAAATTTATCCTAGATTTATTATTAAATTACCTATCATATTATCTACACATTAAGTTCAATAGTATTTGACATGAAAGATGTATTGAAAAAAAGAAAACTCAAAATTCCACATTGATTAAAGATAGTATTTAAATAAAATATATAAGTGAAGAATAATTTTTATCTTACAAATTAATTTTGTAGACAGTTAAGTGAGATAAGTCTAAATCCAAATTTAAGAATGAGAACTAACTAAATGATGCTAATAAACTAAATCTAACTTCCCTGGTCTCATAGATGATTGCCTAGCCGCATAGCTCATTTAGTTATCAACAATATTAGGAAGAATCATGGTCGATGAAGGAACGGATACAAATTTGAAGGATTTAGAAGCATCAAAACTGAAAACACATGAGCAACAAAAAAACGAAAGTAGCTCGGGAAAAAACTTGTTGCACGAGGATTAGATCTGCATTTTGCTTCTGCACGAGCAATAACGTGAAAATGACCATGCAAAGAAATCTTGGAATGACCATTGCCTGTGCCCAAATTTGTAGTCCCACCTATTGACACCATAAAAGTCAGCATGGCATATGTGATCTACTGTCTTGAAACAAGAAAAATCCAATACTTGGGTCCAACACCATCATTCACATGGTGTTGTTTCTCCATTTCATTGTTGGGATCAGAATTGGATTGTTACATGACCCGCAATTTATAGTGAATTCCAAATTCAAAGTACAATTGAAGTAAGATGCCTAATGTTGTTGCTTGGAGTTTACTAAGAGACGTCATATTCCCATCCAACAAAACAGGGTGTAATGAGCTAGATGTGATATATTTTTTCCTTGGTGGAATGCTTGCTTCAACTCAAGCTCACGTGGCTGTCTTGATCCCTCACTAGCATAAGCTATTATGTCATATTGACTTCCAAATTTCATTTTCTCCATCTCAAACATGCCAATACCGAATTATTAGAAGTTGTCAAGTCGAAGTCTCTTGCGACATAACACCAAAAAAAACAAAGTGGGAGAGTTGAGAAGTTCGAGCATTAAACCAATGTTACACTTGTAGCCTCGCATAGTTATGATGATATCACTCTGCTTGTAGTCAAACTTGTACTCCACTAATTTTAATAGCAATGTAAATTCAAGATGGTCAAGCATCTTGCCATCACAATCAAGAATTCAAGATTCTCATCGTCGTTGTTTTCGGTTCTCGATGCTCAACATTTGTTGCATTTGATTTCATGGTGAAAAGATAATATCCAAGAGGTGTCCATTGGAAATTGATGCTAAAGTGAATTGAGCATGAATCGTTGTTGCGCTTAAGATACCTGGTGTAAGGACAAGTGGTCTCATTTGTCCAAGATAGTTGCCTCCTCTTCTGCAAGAATCTTCATCTCCACCCAACTCGGGCATGTATTTAGTCTTTTCATCATCATCTTCTATAATGGAATCAGTGTTTTCTTTATCCATAGGAAGATCAAGACTGACTATCATCATACGAAAATTTTAAGAATAGATACATGTGACTCCAACTTAACGAGAACAAGCACGATAGATACCATTGTTATTAATTCAATGATAATATATTGAAACCAGAAAATGCTACCATTTTTCCTACCGCTCGAGAAAGCATACACAGTTGTTATACTTGCCACAATAACATTTAAATTTATTTATCTTTTAATTCAAATTATGATTTAAATTATTTCATAATTATATATAATCTTGTTATTATTAGAAGTCAGCGAAAAACTCGGAATTAACATGAGTTTCAGATTCAGCCTCTATATGGAGTTTTTGCAAGAGCAGTAACATTGTACTGTAAAGATAAGTATTTAAAATAATCTTAGCTGTCTGCTACCAATATGTTTTAAGGGTTTAAAAAACAAAAAAACCCGTCATATTATATATGGTCGGGTTCAATCCAAAATTTCAGACATTTAATACAATCTTTAGAACCTCGCATACCGTATAACCCAGCTACAAATTTAAAAATAATACACTACAGTTTAGTGGAGAGCAATAAAATCCATCCTACATAACCAAAGGGGTCTCTGCTAAGCCGCGTCAGGAAGCCCCTTGAATTGCAGCAGCAGGTTGCATGGCTATATCCTGATTCTGTCTCACAGCAAATCCATGGCCTCCATAACCCTGACCTCCATAACCCTGACCACCATAATGGCTTCCATTGGAATCACCTCTCCACTGTGTGATCCAAAGGAATTAAATTAGAGATGGATTTTAATAATGAAATGTGAAATTTTATTACAAATAGTATTTCTTCTGCCTTGAATAATGCGAGAACTGATTTTGGGGCCTTCAAAATCTAATATAGAATTAACAAGTACAGTGCTAAAAAGAGAATGCCACTCAACCAATTTCCCCATTATATAGCCAAAGGTAAAACAACATACATTAAACAATTAATTGAATCGACAAAAACAAACTCACATGCTTATTTCCTGGACTGCGACCCCAAGAAAGACGCACTGTCTGCTTCCCAATTACTGTCCCATTCAATGCCTGAATTGCTTCCTCAGCATTCTTTCTGTGACAGAGAGCATAAAAAACATGGTTAATTCACTAGGGCAAAAATAAGACAGCACTAACTATGCTGGCAATGGCAATCAGAATCAAAACATTATATGCACTAGTCCTCAGAAAATTGCTTGGATATTTGTATCCTTAGATGATTTCAAAAGCATTAGGTGTTGGCATATTCCAGGATTCCTAACCCATCACAAGAATACATATGCCACTTCCCATTTCACGGGAAATCACCCACAACACAGTGGAGGGGTAGGGGTTTCACTAACATGCAAGTTATAATCTATGTCATCATGTTAAGAGATACTACAAGAGTACCTGTCAGCAAATTGAACAAATCCACACCCTTTACCCACTGGAATTTTCACAGAGACAACCTCACCAAATTGCAAAAATGGTTGTCTGAGATCCTCATCACTGATATCAGAATCAAGTCCTCCAACAAATATCTAAAACAGAGATGAGTTACTGAGATATGAACAAAGCAAAGTGATTAACATGTACAAAAAATTACAAAATCAGACTCACAGTAGTGTTGTTCAAATCCCCTTCAGACTGGGAACCTTGGGTCACCGCACCATTAGCTGCATGTCCACCAGCCAACACCACAGCTAGTTAAGGAAATAGAATATCAGATTTTGAAGTTTCTAATTAGAAGCATGATATATGGTATAATTATTCCAGTGAGAACCTTCTGGTGTTATAAACATAAACCGCAAGCCTGGCAATATATACATTTTAAAACAATGAACAATGAATATTACTGCCTGATTATGGATTCAAGTTTCTAAATTGAGAAAATATATCTACACGAATTGAAATTCAATGATAAATTGAAGTGTGTGAGAAACAACAGACTTGTTATTTAGCATTCGATAATATATAACGTGAAATGGGCAAGGGAATAGAAACAAAGCAAAAGCATATACAAATCTGCAAAAAGTAACTGTGATTAACAAAATAAGGCCCATTCAAGCTGAAACAACATATGGCAGTTAATATATGCATAAATCTATTGATGGGGAAACTGTTAGAAGTTATGATTACTGATAGGGCAAGGCACATTTACAACATACGATTACTTAGAATAAAGCACATTACTTATTCATCATATATGTTAATATCCATATTTTAACCAGTTAAGGATGGAAGTGCATAAAACAAATAATAATAACAACCAAGACAATGATGATGATGAAACCTAGAAACACATTGGCTGAAGAAAAACGACTCGGCTACTAAAAGTGAACAAGGAAATTAAATTTTGGGGTTTCCATTCAGTTAATGCAAAAAATTAAAGTTATGTATGCAGAAGAAAAGATGGATGCTGGTATAAGTGACACAGAATAAATTACAAACTGAACATTAAGATAGCATAATCAAATAAAACTCCTTCACAAGCATGCACAACAAGAATTATAAATAACAAACCTTGAGAAGAATATTGTTGTTGATAGCCATAAGTTTTCTTGGGAGTCGCAACACCTATTCGCATGGGCCTACTAGAACAATAAACGCCATTCATCTCAGTCATTGCCCTTGTCCTCTCATTTTCATCACCAAACCTAACAAAACCATAGCCTTTTGAACGGCCAGTATTTGAATCAATAACTACTTTTGCGCCCTTAATAGACGAATATCTACCAGCAAAAGCCTCTTGCAGCATAGCATCAGTAACATCAATGGCCAAGTCCCCCACAAATATAGAGAGATCAGAAGTAGCATCAGAAGAACGCCTATCCCCAGCACTGAATGTGGCCCAATTCAGACGAAACGCCTGATCTGTATTCGGCATCATCGTGCCATTATAGTTCTGCAAGACCTTCTCAGCTGTTGGTCGCGAATAGAACTCCACGAATCCATATCCCTCAGACTGACCAGTTTGCTTGTTCCGTATGACCTTGGCTGACACAACCTGCATGTGGGGCAACACATCATCAAGAAGCCGTGCTAGTTGCTAGGCAATGCACTAACTTAGAAACCAATGGGAAGCTCACAAGCAAAAAGGTACACAATCACAAATGCCCATAAATTGCAATGGCTGATTGTCAACGAGGAACCTTGAAGATGCAGATATTTTAGAAAAACTAAAAGGACGGGTTCTATTAGCCACTCTTTCCATAGTGCAATTAAGAGATCTTGGATGCGTTAGTTTGATATGAAAAATTAGGTCAACAGAACTAAATCCTCTTCCCTCAGATTAGGGGACCACTTAGGCCGCCAAAAAAGTACAGTCCCCTTGGATTCGCAATCCGAAGGATCGAAGCGGAAAATTCATCTTACACAAACAGTTCATCACAACCGAATCACACACAAATAAAAAGATCAAGGAACTTGAAGTAAAATCTAGATAGCAGCCTAAGTAACGGACGATTCAATCATGAGAATAACAAGCGGAAGTTACCATAGCAACTTGCAGTTACAAATCAAGGCTATTTACATATAACAGAAAGTCATAAACAAACAATCGCTAAGAGATGCTGGCGAAGGTAATTATTAATTAATGACGTAATTGAAAAGAAGAAGAGAAGAGCGGAAATATTGAATTGGAAGAAACCTCGCCGGTGTGAGCAAAGCAGTTATGGAGGTAGTTCTCGTCCATCCAATGATGGAGGTCGCCGAGCCAGATGGTCCTGATCTCATCGGAGGAGGCGGCGGAGGATTGTTTGTGGTGGTGGTGGTGCGGTTGCTGCTGTTGCGGCGGAGGCGGCGGGGGGTACTGGTGGTGGACGTAGGGCATGTAATGCTGGGGGTACATCATCATCTGCTGCTGCATCATGGCCATGGCGGTGGCGGGATACTGCATGGCCATCCATTGCTGCTGATACTGATGCGGCTGCGGCCACTGCTGCTGCTGCTGCTGAGCCTGCTGATTCAGATCGCCGTTGGTGGTTGGTTGAGCCATGCCTAGCTAGCTAGCTACCTAGTTAGTTACTTTCTCTTTCTCTCTTTCTTTCTTTCAGAAGGAGAGGACCTGGTCCAAGCGGGTGCGGAGATGCCAAGACCAGGCAAACGCAAAGAGAGAAAGAGAAAGGGAAAGAGAAGGCGCAAATGGTAGGGTTGGCCCTTTTATAAAGGAACGCGACACACGCCACCACCGCAACGCAAGTGTGTCGACACAACTCAAATGCCTTGGATCTGGGGCTAAAATCGTAAATTTTATTTCCCTCCTTCCAACTTTGCAAACCTCCTTAGCCGTCCGTGATTATCTCTCTCTCCCTGGGACCCACTCCTCTCCATCAACGGCTCTCCTCAACCCTGCTCCTCTCCCACTTGCTTCATCCCTTCCGCTGCACTCATTATTTTTATACACGCCTCACTATTCCTTATTACTATTTTATTTTTTTTTCCCATTTTTTAATATCACAATTATCGTTCCATTGTTTAATGTTATCGAGATAAAATTTCTTATCGATATTTTGTGTTTTTTTTTATGGAGTTATCCTTACGGGCCGAGTGAATTGTAGGGTCAGATCTAAATCCGCGGTCCATCAAAACCTTTAAAAAAGCGTTTAATAAATTGTTTAAGGTTCTAAATCCTGTTTATATGAGTAAATAATATCACTATTAAGAAATAAAGTAATTATCTATTTACTGATAATTAGAAATTTTCCTAATTTAAATTGGATTTTTAATAAATTATTCATGTTTATCACCCCGTGTGCATGTATACATTTAACTGACTACCGGTTTCTTTTTCAATATAGTTGTGTTAATAAAAGTATAAGAATGTATTAAATTAACAATTTTCCTTTTCTTTTAAAAAAATAAATAGGGAGTAATATTTACAATATTTTTCAGAATAAAAAATGTTGGTACTTGGATAGTTAATAGTTTCTTTGGGTAAGTGGTTGATCTCAACATGGTCACCCACGGAGGGAGTGGATTCGATTTACTATGATCTTTTACAAATTTTACATGTGTTCAATTTCTGAAGTCATTATTATTGGTAGAGTTTTACGAAATCACCAATGTCAAAGATCTGAATCTTAGAGTTATCAATATGAGAATATTTTACTTAATTATTATTTTTAATTTAAAGTTTAGTATCACAATTCTATTTATGCAAATACCAAGACAAAGACAAAAGAAATTAATTTTTTGAATTGTAAAGTGTTTGTTATACATTAAAAGACAATATAAACAGGAGAACATAATATAAATAGTTTCTGGTGCTGTTTTTTTTAATAATATAAATAATTGAATCATAACACAACTTTTTGTTTTATTGTTTAGTGATTAATATAGAATGCAATTAATTGTAGAGGTAAATTAGACAGGGGATTGTACTAACTACAAATCTCGTTGAACTTTTTGGTTGTTCTTGGTTGATGTTAATAAAGTTTGATTAAATTGATGCGTATATTTTGACTTTTTGTTAGTGCTGGGTCTCTTATAAAAATATCGTATAACAAATATTTAGACTTCTATTTTGTAATTTTATCTTTTGTTTTGTTTTATCTCACAATACCATAGAAGTCAAAACGTGATGAAAGAAGTATTTTTTTATGCTGTTGAATCTTTTATTTATTTATTTTAACAAACCAGTGGTAACGAAGTTAAATACTAAGCTCTAGCCTCTTTTTCTTGAAAGAAAATAAATTAAGAATTTGATTTTCACATTTTATATGATTAATTAATGACAAATCACCTTAAATATGATTTTATAATTAAAAAACTAAAATATACTACTAAAATTTTGTAATACAATCATATAACCATAAATTATACTATTATTATATATGGTATAGTTAATTTTAATAATAACTATTTTAAAAATTAATTTAAGGTAATGTTTAATTAATTAGCAGTGTATGTGAGAAATAAATTTTTAAAGTAATTATTCCAATAATTTAACTAGAATGTATTGATATGATAGTGTAAGATTATATATCACAAAAATAGTTGAGAAGGAAAATTAATTAGAAGTTGAAAGTTGTTAAATTAATTTATTAAATTATAAGTGTTTGGTAAAATTATTTATTAAATTAATGGATGATTGTAAAATAACAGTGGTAAACATATTTATATAGTAATTTTTATATAAATCTTAATTTTATTTTGTTGATAAAAATATATTTTAAGGTATTTATAATTTTAGTTTTTATAATTAATTTTAATTTATGATAAATTTTATTTATAGATGAATTATTTTAATTATATTTTTTAGTTTCATTTATTATATTTATTTCACATTGTGTATTCTATTATTAATCTTATACTATATTTTAAATAAAATTTAAAATAAAATAAAAAACATTCATTTTAAGTAGATGTTATATGTTAATTAATATAATAGTTAAAACATCTTGAAATATAAAATTAAAAATAATATAATATTTAAAATAAACAATATCATATAAACAAACCTAATATTAATATCTTAAAATATAATGTTAAAATAATAAAATAAATATTATCAATAATATGATAGTTAAAATAAATAGTGTATAAAATATTCAAATAATAATAAAATAAAATAAAAACTACCTTATGTAAAAATAATAAAAATCTACCTTATGAGTAGAATAAGGAAAACAAAAAATATAATAAAATATTACCTTACAGAGAAAATAATAAAAAGAAAATTTAATAAATATTTTAAAGACAAAAAAAATTAAAAAATTAGATTTTTGTATTTAATATTATTTTCAAGCGGTCGAACATATTCGTTCTTTCCCAAGCTTTTAATAATATGGTCATGATTTGAAATTGAATGTTTATTCAATTACTCTTTTATCCACAAATTTGTTATATTATTTTTATTTAAAATTGATTTTCTATTTTTGTACTTAAAGTAACTCTTAACAAATGCAACAAATTATTAAAAAAAATTATTTATTAAAAATTACTTATAAGGCCAATCAAATTTATCAACCGATAAAAAAAATTAAGAACTAGTTGAAATAGTATATTAAATATAACAAATATTTTTATAGTTATTTAATTATAGATCGCTATACATGATAAAATTGTTTTCTTTAGAATAATTACTTTAAAAATTATACTGAAGTAATTTTTAATTAGTTGATATAGTTAAGTTTTTTCGTTAACATTGCATCAAAATTACATTTTTATCACAAAATTTAATAATCTTACCGACCACGTATAATTATTTATAATTATATAACAATATAAAAAATTATAGTTACACTCCATTCTAATTAAATTTAAATTCTAAACCTTACAAATTACCGAGTATTTCTATTAACAAACAAAACACGCGTCTATCCCATACAAGATACAGCATGTAGGTTGATAAGATTTTTAGCTCCTTGTCAAATAATAATTAGGAAATTTCATATCAATTTGAATGATTAATCAATAGCCGAATATAATTCTGTTAAAATGAAATATATATAAACGCTATGAATGAATCCAATCGATCATCTGTTCACAAATTTGAAGTATCTTTAGTTTCCACTCTTGATCCTACGTACTCCACACAATTCGTTGGCTACATTGCAAACAAAAAGCTAAATACAACACGACTTCTGCTCCAGTTCAAAATATTAGCTTGTTATAATAATATTATTCCACAGGGAATATATTAATTGCATAAATACTTATAGATGAATGATGACAGATAAATACCACTTGCCTTTATCGAAAACTTTATTTAAAAGTGGGTCTGATTTAAGGGTTGAATTTACATCTTTTAATTTGGTTCCAAATCTTGGTGCAACGTCTATAATCCATGTTTTAAAAGCAGTAGTTGTGTTTGGTGGTGGCTTGGAACGTTGCATTTGCATACTTGCATCATGTTGTTTAAGAACGTGACCAGGTCAAAACCTATGAGATATTGAAGCCACCGAGTCACGCTTTGCCAGTCAACTTCGTACTCCTGGAATGAAATTTTAGACTTTTAGGTGCTTCCCCCCTGACGCGGAAATTTGACTAGCTAGGAATGTAATTCGAATGAGGGAGACAAAATAGGAACCACAACATCATTGTCTTTCATACATTTGTGCCCGTTTTCAATATTATTTTATGTATAAGCTTTAAGAAAATTATTATACTTTTTTGACAATCAATAATATAACAAACTAAAAAGTAAAAAAATATATAAGTACAAATATCTAATAATAAATGTTTAAAAATAAAACAATAAATAAATGACAGAATGCAACAAAATTTTTTATTTTCTCCATTCGTAAGTAATAAAAAATCATTTATTTTTCACATTTTTCATTCATGAAAAATTCAATTTGAAGATTGGATTTAATGTGCGCGTAACAAAATTAACAGATGAGCTAGACGCTTGGATTTTAAAAACTAAAAAAGCTTTAAACTAGAGGTTGTAAACCTAAAAATGATAAGCTAATTAATTAATTAATTAAAGTATTTGATAAAATTAATTATTTAACTAACTAATAAATATAAATATATTAAAATAAGTATTGCTTCATGAAGAATTTTCAAGATTATTTTTCGCAGTCCTACGAAGTGAAAGATATTTATAGTCTTGAAAAAGTATTTAAATACTTAACCATAACATAAATGTAATAATTGTATATTGCTAAATAATTATCATTTTTATTATTTATTTTTTTTTCAAATAATTTATCATCTTAAAAATTAAGATAGTAAATTTTTATATTATTCTCATTTTAAAATATTTTTATTAAATAAAATGAAATAATGTATATCATATTTTTTATGATTTTACACCATAAAAAATATCTTATTTGTCTTACCAATCTCACTGAATCCCGTTTACCTAAATGCAGGGTGAGGGAATAACATTTTTCCGTGGACTATCACGCACAAAATCCATGTACGAAATAGCCGAATAAATACTAATAGGACTATACCGCGATTTCCGAGATATACAACTCAGTCAATCCGATCTTTGTTTAGCGAGGACGTGACCAAAGAACCAGACTATTTGAAATTGAATACTACATAATAGTATCATGTAATAATAAACACGTGGTAGCGTGTTCTCACCTAAACGTTTCCAGGTCCAGCTGTTCGCAGCGAAACATCATACTACCATTAACCTAAGAACAGTGACAAACATTGAAACAACTTGCTAATAACTTTAAAGGACATTTGTGCTCTCCTTTGACAATTTTTACGGGATTCGAGGGCCTCGCTTTTTTTAAATGCCTATATCCATCGATATGACCACAGGGGAAAATTAGATCTAAAAAACATGTTGCAAATTGAAAATGCAAATTCCCTTGATGGCTCCAATTCAAAGTGTTCAACACAAGATGGAAGTTGCAAAAGTACAAAGAATGAATTAAATATCAATCGAATGGGAAAACAAAAATAAGGACATAACTGAGTACAAAAATGAGAGGGCCGTGGCCAAAATTTCAACAAGGTGGTTGTCCCTGTTGGCTCTTGCAGTGACTTGTGAACAAATATTAGAGGAATGCTAACGGCATAGGAAGGTTAAAAAAGGAAAAGGCAAAACGTGGTTACCTATAATCTTCATGGAGGAAACTCTCGTATGGTGTTCCTGTTAGGGCCTTGCTTATATCATTCCAATTTTCAACTTGGCTAGATAAGGACCCTTTATGTATCTTCACCTGACGAGTCTTTAAATCCATTTTTGGAACCTTCAGAAAATCCTGAACGTCCATTAATTTCTGAAAACAAGAGACAGACAATGGAGATATCAAGTGCTCTTTATATAAAAAGGAAGATGAAGCAGATATCATATAACAGGTAGTGCGACTTACGGTGTGGTTTTTGACAACGTCTTCATAGTACAGGACAATGTGCCTAGTGCTCTTGAAATATTCCAAAGCTTTGGTCGTGGTTCCATTCACTTGCTTTAGGTTTGCAATTAGCAATGTTGAATTGATTTTAGGCTTGTATTTTGCAAGTATTTCTGCCTGAAACCATAGTCAGAAGAATCCAGTAACATCAGTTATTTTTAACTGTCTTTAGTAGGACAATACATCAACTAACTTGAGAATCTTGCATCACAATGAACATTCAAACTAAAGCAGGTACAAATCATGAACCTTCAAACTAAAGCAGGTACAAGTCATGAACATTCAACCATGAACATTCAAACTAAAGCAGGTACAAATCATGCACAAAGAAAAAAATAGAGACCTCCTTGGGTGAATGGACATGAGATTTGTGAGTCCCGTTTAATATCTTAGCATTCCTATCATACTCATTCGCAAGTACAGAAACCATCCGGCGCAAAAGATTCCTTCTGAAAAGAAATATGACCGAAACACCATGTATTCTGAAGTACTCAGCAATTTCTTCATGATGCTGCATCAATCCCTGCATTAAATTACAATTATTATGATATCCTCAGATCCATATAAGATTAACACAATAATGTATAGAACAGAAGTAAAAATCAACACGTTAGATATTATGACCAAAATAAATAAATGCATTATGTATTATATTGCTGGGGTTGCTTTTGATAGGCTTGTTTCTAGGATTTTTTTGTATTCATGGTCTTAGTCCCGTTTATATACCAAAAACAAAGTTATTATTATTTGAAACACAAATATAGGGAACCACATGAATTAGCCTTGCACATTAAATTTAATTTAGCATTACCAAGTGTCCTTTTCAAATAATGGGCAACATATATATAATAGTTGTTATTGAAAAAGGTTGAGAAACAGTATCAGTAGAGATTGACGTAACATAAGAAAATTGTGTTCCCCGAACTGTGTATTAAGGAACTTGGGTGAGACCTAACTTCATGTCTTCAAATATATGAGCTTATTTGAAAATCAACTTGCAGTAAGGAACTTCTACATTTTTAAAAACTTAATAAGCAATGAAAGGCAACTTCCTACACCAGAGACATGTTCGGACTTCATTGTTAACAAAGTTTTATTATTATACTTTCTTCTAATGCTGCTGTAGAATGGTTTATATACTGTAGACTTCCTACCGACTTTCAAAGGAACTCCAAGGACCATCCATCTTATACAAAAGCAAATAACTACAGAAAAGAACACCAATCTTCATTGAACCTTCATCAACATATGTTGCATCCACATTTGTAAGCACAGACAAATCATGTGAGAAGCAGTAAAAAAACATGGCAAATGCCAAAAGTAAAAGTGGTACTAAAAAACTCAGCCATTCAACCTGTGCTGAACCTATATAACAGCAACAGCTTGACAAGAACAATTAGAAATATGATAAATTGTAAACAACATGAAAAATAACAAGTGAAAAAGTACATGCTTGCATGTTGTACAGCATAACTCATGTTGGTGTCTGTGAGAAAGTTGATCCTTCTTCTCCCCTTATAACATAGTTCTGTGATCCTTTAAAAAAAATGGCAAACCCATAGCTTCATCACTCATAAGTAACAGTTTAGACCTCATGAAAATGCATTACCTCCCTCTAAATCCCATATAAGTCAACAGATACATTGGTCAACTATTAGTTTGAAAGATACTGATAGGTTCTAGCAGGCTCAGGCAAATAATGAATTGCATTCCAAAAAATCATATTATTCTTCATATACTCCATTACATTGTTGGTGAGTTTCCTTTTAGAAGGATGCACCTAAAACACAACATAGGGAAATCAAACATAAATTACCCATCCTAGGTCTTGAATTTTGTGCTCAGATGATAACTAACAAAATCAGTAATCAGTAATCATATCTAAAAGTCAAACTTCATCTGGCAGAATCCTCTATACCTGATACTCAACAAAAGCAAGAGCAAGTCTCCTTATCTCTTAAACTTTTTTTACCACCATTTAGAGATAGTACTACTCTAAATTAAAGTTTCCAATTCCGTATTCCATTAGACATATTCCAAGTAAATTATTTACATAAGATTGAATGTCATTCTATCCATGCATGATTATTACTTTTACACAATTAACCTGCTTACTGCACACTAGTTTAGCTAGATCACCCCCCAACAAGGCAGCACAGCAGCAGTCAGTCTAAGAGGAACAAGGGGAAGCCATTAACCTAGGTAGGCAACCATAGCTTTAATGAAAATTTGTAAATGCATCTTAGCCTTGAAAATTTGCAAATGCATCTTAAGAGCTAATAACATAGTGGAGATATACAATTTGGTTCTTGAAAATGACAATTTGTGTTGCTTTGATCCTTGAATATTTTCATATATACAAATCATTCCTTTGAGGGATGAGAATTCTTTACAAGTTAACAACTTGATAGGGTAAAATTGTAAGCAAGTTGACATTTTTGGAGACCTATTTCTATAGATGTGCATATTCTAGGACTCAAGCAACATAAGTTGTCACCTTCAAGGACCAAATTGTATATTAACTCTAACTTAACATGGTGTATATCAGCCCTTCTGATCCAAAAAAAATAAAATAAAATTGACTGTGGACAAAAGGAGAAAGGGATACAAAAATGACTGTCAGGCAAAACAATCACTTATTAAAATAAAAGGGCATCCATAAATAAAACAACAATTACCTGATTAAGCATCCACTTCAAGCCAACAGCAGTTGTGCACCCATTTTTTGAAGCACTACTTAACCAGTCTAGATTATAAATTGTATCCAGAGTCTCCGTTATTGTTGACATATTACTCCTTCTCACCTTAACCGAAAAGATTTCCCCGTTCGAGCTTATGTTAGCATGGCTGTTTAAAAACGTCTCAAACCATCCACTCCCAGATCTCTGCATTGACAGAATAGAAAAATAGCGCACAGGGTGGCAAGCGCATTCCGCCCTAACAAAGACATACCAAGGAAGCAATATCAGTAAAATTCAGACAGATTCTACAAAAAAATCTTAGATTTAAGAAGCATATTATTAATTTCACCTGCTGTAAGTTTTGGGAGTAGGGTAGTGCACATAAGGAATCTCCCAAGGTTCAATGTTAGGTTCTGGACATGGCTTTTGAACAACTTTGATATCTAGAAAACCAATCTTGCTGCCAGTGCTTATCTGCTTCAGACAAATAGAACAAATATACACGCCACAGACCATTGCAAGGGTCAACACAACCAGCCTCCACACCAACGTAGAACTCTTCAAACCCTTCACAAGTAAAACGTCCTGTAACCATGAACTACAAGATTTTAAATCGATTTA
This sequence comes from Mucuna pruriens, assembly GCA_025330945.1. Taxonomy (NCBI): domain Eukaryota; kingdom Viridiplantae; phylum Streptophyta; class Magnoliopsida; order Fabales; family Fabaceae; genus Mucuna; species Mucuna pruriens. Next base: position 2,990,157 of record JAENHJ010000197.1, read on the forward strand.
TTTATATCAAAACACAAAAAACAAAGGCCTCAACATGGTTGATCCGGCACATTAATAGATTAAAACCCCACAGAATCTACATCTTGAGGAAACTACCCAATCAAATCCCTGAGACCCATTCACCTTAAAAACACACATACTCGTTGGGGTTATTTTAAGGAACCAGATCGGACAATTTCACGTGCCACCCCATGAAAAAACAAAATCAAAAAAGAGAATCTTTTACCCCAAATTTTGGAGATTTGAAGGCAATAGGACAACATGGCACATTGAAAGGTGAAAAATAATAAACTTACCTTGGCGAAGGAAGAGAGATCATCTGCCATTGTTGACGAGCTCAAAAGGAATGCGGATGAAAAGGCATTTTTCGGGTACCCTTTTGAATTTCTTTCTTCGTTTTTTATTCTAAAGCTTTTATTTCAGCTCTCGTGGCTGCAACCAGCATAGACCCAGGAAAAAAAAATGAAGGAAAAGCAAAAGGGTTTCGATGATGAGGGGTGTGTGTCACTGAACTTTTCCCTTTTTTTTTTTTTTCTTTTTTCCCTTTTCTTTTACTATTTTTCGATCTCGTGATGAATAAAATGATTTGAGACTTGCAATATTGGACCGTTGCTTTTTTCAGATAGACATACACATATTTTTGGTAACCTGCAGTTAACTATGCCATACTTTTTCTTGGTTATGGAGGAGTTTCGAGTATCGTTCGGAGTAAGGAGGGATTGAGTACGACCAAAGAAAAACGACATCATGAGTGCGCTCCCTCTCCTCTTAAAACGACATGATCGTGACTTTGTTTGCAATCCATAGATCCACCACATGTCTGTACTAAAAGAAAATTATGGAGAAATTAAAACCACAAAGTTGACAATTTTATAGATTTCCCACCCACGTGTCAGGCACAGTCTTAAACATTTCATTTACATGACAGTACGGCTTATTAATTAACATGTTTGAACTTTACAAGTATTGACCTTTGTTTCTCCACTTTGGAAAAATAAATATTATCCATATTTTTTTGTTTTTCAAACAAGCTAGCATAACAATTAGGAAACTTCGCTAAGTAAAAATGAGGTAAATTTGTTAGGGAATCCGTAACCATGGTGTTACTTCGTAGGACATTGATTTTCTAAAAGTTGAAGATAAAAGGAATTTTCTTATTTTAAAATTTTCATAAACCTTTAATTTAAATATAAAATAAAAACTTAAGTTTAATAAATGTAAAAGATTTTACATTATCAACTAATTAAAAATTATTTTTAATATGATTTTAAAATAATAATTACTATAAAAATTAACAAATTTATTATCTGATAATGTGTAATTATATTATAATATAAAAGATTTTTATGCTTTCTTTTGCCAAAAACTTTTACACTATACAAATATTATTTATTCTAAAAATATAAATCAATTGAAATTGTATAATTGTCATTAGAAAAAATAAATCAGTGCAGGTATCCCATTACTCGATTATTGATGAAGGTAACCAAGATAGCTCAAGGATTAATTATTATTTATTATTGTTCAATGTCCATATTGATTTATTGACCTTTTGATTAGTGAAATAGAAGTGAAGTTTCTTTGTATTCAATCAATCCAACCATATGCTTTAGCTGCTTTTTTCATGGCCATTAATTACTTTATCAGTTTTTAATGATGACAATTGATAATGTTCTGTATTTTCTTGTTTTTTTCGTTTGGATTAATCACCATCCACTTTCTTTCCCTACGAGTTTTCTTAACTTGGAATCCCTTAAAATTTACATAAACTCGAGATTTAGGGAATTTTGTTCAATGAAGTTTGCTTTTTTTATATATAAATGTGGTACTCGAGTTTAAAACCACCAATTAAGAAATTAATAATAAAAATATTAAATAAATTATGTCTTCCTTTATTACAAGATGATTAAATAGTTAAATTTCATTCTCTTCCTTGTTTTAAAATATACAACATCCTCTTATTGAAGATCATTATGTGTTACATTTAGGTTCATTTTAATGTAAACAAAGATTGTAGAAGAAAAAAAATCTAAATTTACTTAAAATGCATTGAAAAAAAATTATAATATTATTTAACTGTAAATTTTCATATATTATAAAATTATTGATAATTTCAAAATTATTAATAATATGTATAATATTAAGTTTTTTTCTTGTGTAATGATTTCTTAATAAGCAGTTAGTTTTTAATATTTATTATTACTAATGTAACCTTAATAGATGAAATAAAGTTTTATATGAAATCTCTAATAAAGATATTTAAAACTTTATTTTACCTTCTAAAATATTAAAATTAAATATAAGACATTCAAAATTAATTATTTACCACACTAAAAGTTGAAAAAAAAAACAATATCAGTGGCGGAAACTTTTATAAGCATTCACCATTGTTGAGAATTTTGTTTACAAAAATATTAAAGTATGATTTAGGTTTATCTTTTATTATAGGAAAAGTTTGTTTTCCACATGTAACATAGTGACATCAGAAAAAGAAAAAAAAAACTTCTCTTGTAAAGAAAATTATATATTTTAAAATAAAAGTGTATAATTTAATAACTCAAAATATAATTTATTTTTAATTCTTTAACTAATACTTTGTATTTAAATATGTAAATAACTGTGCTAAAAAAATTAAGTTTCAATCTTAAATAATTTATTTTCTCTATTTTTATAAAATAAGAAAATATAAAAAACGACAATAAAATTAAAATTTAGTTAAAACTAAGATTTTATACATCACTATCTAAACTTTCGATGACTAGTTCTATCCTATTAGTTCTATTTATTTTCTTTTCTGAAATAGGTTAATATACACAAATTAAAATATTTAATTAATATAAATTATTATTTTGTTTTAATTGAAATATCTTTATTAATTGATTGTTGGTAGTAATGAAAAGAGATAAGAAAAGGTATTAACAAAAGAAAAAAAAATCGATAGGTGAAAAAAATATTAGATATTAGATATTAAAATTCTAAAATTGTAAAAGTTTTGAAAAAAAGTTAAAACAATGGGCAGTTTATTTCATGCTATAGTATTACAATTATAATAATATTATAATTAAAAACATTATTTTTAAGTATATTTAAAAACATATTTAGTTATATTTTAATACTTAAAAAAGCTATATTCTCATAAAAAATATCACATTCTCATTCACTTTTATCACATAAATAAAAATTATTTAGAACAAGGAAATATATCTTAAAAATAAAAAGGCACTTAAAAATATTTTTATAAATTTAAAAATATAAAATAAATATTTTTATTTTTATATTTTCAGAAATAAAAAAAAATCGTGAAACAAATTGAAATGGGGCAAATGGGATGTAAACAAAAATATGTGCAGAAAGAAAGACGAAAGTGATGTTCACATACATTGCAAACAATATTTGTTTATTTCAGAAGTTGCCGTCCGCAGTAGCACACTTGGGTTGGGGATTCTAGAAATTGCCGCCCTTGCCCATCGCGAAAACTTAAAACTGAATACTCATCATATCTTACAAATCATTATTCTTAAAAGTGGTGAACATGATTCCCCAGCCTAGCTGTCAGAATTATGTTATTGATTAATTATAACATTTATAAATAAATGACAAGAAAAAAAAACAAGTTTTTAAAAGTTAGGGTTTCTTTTTTCTTTTTTTTTTTTACTTTTTAACATGAGTTTCACAATTTTTTTTGGGTGATGAAATATAAAGTGAGTTTCATAATTATCATTACTTATTATTGGAAATAAATTATGTTTTTTTTTATTTCTCAAGATATTTTAGAATATTGATTTCTATCTTTATAAAATTTCAATATATTTTTAATCTTTAAATTTATTAAAAATGATGTGATTTTAATTTGTCTTTAGAACATTTTCTGTAGGAATTATACATTATTTCAATTTAAAGTAATTAAATCAATTTTTATTTAAACAAAAATTTGTATTAATAAATTATTTAATTTATAAATATTTTTTCTCCTTTTATATTATTTTTTTTTTCTGTTACATGTACACACATAAATGTTAAGCAATTTATAATAAATAACAATTATTTATATAAGTAACTTTCTTAAATTTTAAGAAATATAAAATCACGTACAACACACTAAAATATTATTTTATCGTCAAAAAAATTCATATAATATAATTAAACAATTCTCATTAAATATATTTTTAAGTGTTAAAAAATATATTTTTAAACAAATATTGAGACTAAAAATATATTAATTTTTATAGGAATTAAAACTAATATTTTTATATTTAAGGGACGTAACATTATTTATCTTTTTCTTACAATTTAAGTAATTTTTTAATCTAATAATTTTAAATTTTGACTAAATGAGCACCACAAATAATATCACATCTTTATATTTTATTTACATTAATTTTATAAAGTTGTAATTATCATGATTATGACACAATAAATTATAAAAATCAAAAAATTTATTTAATTTTTTAAATTAATTAAAATTTAAAATTTAAAACATAGTCATTCTCAAAATTTAAAATTTAATTAAAATATTAGAAAATATAAAAGTTACTTAATTAGAATAACATTCAATTTTAATTATTATCATGTCCCAAATTTCTCAAATATGGTTCATAAGGTCTATTTGGAACTTATAATGAATTTATCTAACACAAAATATTTCATTTATAATTATGTTGAAAGATTAAGATCATGGTCATTCCATACATCAATTATTGAAACATTGATGTTGAGATTATCGTAAAAATAATCAAAATAACAATCATATGTGGTGCTCATCTTCCACATTCATGCAATATAATATGATATCATGTATATAATATACATTTGATTGTATCTAAACGTCAAACATGTGTGAGAACACATAATTGTAAATCGAGATTATAGCACTTGAAAAGTATGTTTCATATCTTTTCTTACTAGTTCTTGATATTGGACAAATAATTTTTTTTTATTTCATTATGGCATTGAAATGCTTTTGACAATGTTTCTCATTTTGTATAAATATTATATGTTAAATAGTTCTTCTTGTTATGTTAGGTTCTATTAATCATATATTTCATCCTAGGGGCTTGCCCCTCCAAAACGTCATTAAACACATTAAATTGGTTTAGCACATTGATATTGTTATTTGAACCCACATCTCAAAAAAATTGCATGTCAAATTCATAAGTATTTTGACATCACTATTTCATACATTATTATGAGTTTGTCATGATAATCACAACAAAACTGACATTTCCAAGTCACTAGACAATTTTTCTATTCCCAATACATATAATCAATATTACCTAATGTGCATGGAAACCATATGTCTTCCTTTAGGGTGAATCTTGTTCTTTGTTTACTTTATTTTTTTAGTTGGTTGTTCTACCATATTTAACATAATACTATCCAACTTGACTTGGGTGAAAAATGATATAATTTGAGATTCTGACACAAACTTTGATGTTGCTTTGTGTTCTTTCTCACTAGATTGTCCACTACCAGGATCCATTGAATTCTCATTATCTATGGTGAGATTAGTTGGTGGTGATTGAAACATAAAAATTTGATATGAAAATGTGAGTAAGGTAAATTGAAAATTGCTTATATTTTGGTTATTTTATGGGTTTGGCAAATGTGAAAGATTTTAAAATTTTGGATTAGTAGGAGGTGATAATTTAACATAAAATTTAAAAATGAATTAATATTAAATTAGTTGGGATCCACTAGATGAAAACAAATAAAAGGAGATATTTGAGGATTTTAAAGAATGTGAGTAAAAAAGATTGGTTTAAAGGAAACTTTGAGAGACTATATGAATGAATAAATGGAGGGAATGAATCTATGTAAGTAAAAAATGTTTGTGTACAAAAATTTAATGTTGTCATATTTATGTATGTTAAAAAATCACCAATGGCTTTTTTGCGACATCTCCTATAACGACTATTGTAACAATCTAATGGTTGACACAACTAAACAACTATGACCGGAAGGTTAATTTTAATAAAATATTTAATTAATTTAATTCTAAAAATCGTAGTTAACTTTTTTTTCAAAAGACACATTATGCAATAAACAACAACATCATTATTACACCACAACCAAAAGAGAATATGCATCATGAAAAAATGTAAAATATGTACAATCATAAAAACATAACTTGTGCCTTATGGCACTTACATCACCAAAGGGTAAATTGAAACTAAAGGCTAAACACTTACCCATAAGAAAAGCTACAACACCAAAAAGGGGAAAAGGATACACAAGACACCTTATACAATCTCAAGTTGGCCTCTATAAAAGAAAAACAACAAACACATAACTAAGGCAACGGATTGTGCAGATATAGAAGCATTAGCATCTTCCCTAGTCCTCCAGACTAGCTCACGATTTTGGTACTGGTTCCCAACTAGCTCGAATCTCATCATCCTCATGAGTTGGGCTCACATAACATGGATCGGCAAAAAAGCTATGTGTTAGTGTAAAAGGTGACAGAGAATACTTGGGCTCCACGCTTACCTCTCCTCGGTGAGACCTACTGAAGGTCATGATTGATCTTTCATGCTCCTTTTGGACCTACTATGGTGCCTTAAAGCTGAATGTAGAAAGGCCCCAAGTGGACCCTGATCAATGAAATGCTTGGAAACTTCTATCCCTAAGTAGACTTGTTATCTACTCCTATGAACATCATGTTTCGGTCATCGCAGTCATACATGTGTTACAATATACATGCACAAGGGTAAGCTACTATAGAAAAGACCTTAAGTCTAAAAAGAAAATAAGAACTTATATGGTCATAACAATTATAAATTTCACAAATTAATGAACACACAACCATCATTAATAATCAATATCCAAAAATCATACATATAATTTTATGATTACTTCATGGAGTTTTATAGGCCAAGTGGTCACTCCTGTCAATTCTTTAACATATTTTCCTTCTGGTATTGGGGAAAGAGAATGTGATCTTGCGAATTAAGAAGTGTTTGGGTTGAAATATGTTGTACGTGGGTAATGACTTTCCATGGTCAGCAGTCCTTGCAAAGACTACACCCATTTGTGAGGGATGCCCATCCACCTATCCCTAAGGCTACACAACCCCACCTTTTCCAATCCAGCACTAGTCGTGAACCCACAACTCATAGTGGTTCTTGACTTACTTGTTTACTTGTTAGTAGCATACACTCGAGACTTAACAACAACCACAATTGTGATTCTTTGGTCACTCCCAATTTTCTTAGGTGCCTAGGTACTAACAACATGCAGCCACCATCTTCACATGGCTCCCTAAGACAAATTGGAATTACAACAACAGGAATGGTTCATCAACCATCCCCCAAGAGTAAAGTTATTACTTTAACTCATCAACAAGTGTTCTATCTCTCAAGGATAACAACATTCCACATTTTATGAATTTTGACTTAATTATCGTTCCACTTTATTCTTTTACATTCATCCTACCTATCATCAATCTTTTATAACATAAGTATAGATAATTTATTACATAATTTATTTATTCATTTAGTTTCACAACTTAGGTTATTTTCTCACTACTAGTGGATTCGCTCAACGAGAGGGATCGTTCGTCCAGCAAATTCTTACCTACTAGAAAGGTGCCACTCAATTATACACATATTCTCTTAGCGAGAGTATAACCTTGCTCAATGAATAAAATAGATAGCTCAGATCACCTTTTTGTCACTCAGTGAGTGAACATCTCGCTCAGGGGGAAAAGTCATTCAAACTTATTCTCAACACACCTTTTATGTTTCACTAAGTGAGACAAAATCCTTGCTTAGCCAAAGGATTCACAGAGAACCTCTAAAATCTCACCTCTTATTTGCTCAATGATAAATCATTTTTGAGGCACTTAATAGTGAATTATGTTAGACATATTTGACATCATTTTATGATTAATATTGACACATTGATTGAGTCTTGGTTAATTGGACTTAATGAGGTTTAGTTGCTAATCTTTGCTCATTTTTTGACTTAATTTTTATTATGATGTTTCTATCTTGTGTAGGCCATATCTGGAGTTACAGACTTCCAAAATGGACAACTAGCCACCATTGTGAACCAATTACAGTCCAATGGTTTTGGACATATCCTTTCTCAAACAATTGTCAATCCAAAAGGAAATGTGAGTGTCATAATTCTAAGGAGTGGTAAGGAGTCACCACAGTAGCAGACAACACTAATTATCAATGATTCTGATGTAGATTTTCTTGTGCAGCAAACCAAAGTAGTTCCATTACCCTTCACAACCAGAACATTTTAGGAAAGAAAATTTAAGCTAGATGAAGAGTTGCTGCAAACTTTTCAGGAAAGTGGAAATCAATATCCCTTTCTGATATGAACCTAGAAGCAAATGATCGCCTTACAAAATTCAAATTTTCGTTTTGGGATCTTTTTATTTAGAGAAGGGTATTGACGCCACACTCATGGGAGAGATGAGAATGAGAGTGATAAGTCATAAGATTGATCGCCACAAGTTGCCTTGATAAGACCAGATTTAGTTCTTTGCCCAAGAACAAAAGGGAAGCTCCCACAAAAGGAGAAAACTCAATTTTTCATTCAAGTTCAATCTCTTTGTGAATTACAATGCTTTTCCTTTTAATAGGCTCATATGTCCTTTAAACTTCCCACTTAACACTTAATTATTTGGGAATTCCAAACACACTAAAATTATGAAAAGACATATGAACTTATTCTATAACAAAATTAAGTGCATAAATTACATTGAAAATAAGAAAATGAGTCTTATTGTTTCTTTAACTCTTTTTGTTCTTGCTTTAGTCACTGAGCCTTTTATTTCTTGCAAAGGATCTTGGAAATTGTTAGATTCATCCAGATTTCCATCATTTTCCTTGATGTCATCAAACAAATTTTGAAATATGCAAAGTTCCTCAAGGAATTATGCACTCATAAAGGGGTTTATATGAATACGAGAAGAAATGTTTTTGTATTGATCAAGAGTGAGTAAGTGTTTGCCTTGATTCAACCTGCCTTGCCAAAAAAATGTAGAGATCCTGACACTTTTACTATCCCATGCACCATAGACGAGTTCACTTTTGCATATGCTATGTTGGATTTAGGCGTCTTGATTAATGTTATGCCTTCATTAGTATATAGATCGCTTAAATTTGGTGGTTTAGAACCAACTAGTATAATCCAACTAGCAAACAGAAGTATTGTGCATCCCTTTGGTATCCTGAAAGATGTGCCGGTCCAAGTAAATAAATTGATTTTTCCAACAGATTTTTATGTGTTAGATATGGAGGATAAGCCATCTAGCAAAGGATTCACCTTAAACCTAGGCAGACCATTCTTAATGACAGTAGGACCAAGTTTGATGTGCATGTTGGAACCCTCTCCATGGAGTTTGGTGATAACATGGTGCAATTCAACATATTTGAGGCCATGAAACATCCCACAAAGAACCATTCTGTCTTTGGTTTAAACGTGATTGATTATTGGTTGATGATTATATGCAGCCGCATTATAGCCTTTCTGCATTCTCTAAATTTTCTGATTTTGTTGGTGTTGCTGATTTGGCTGAAGACCAAAAACTTCCAATCATTGTAGTCAACAACCTTTAGTCTAGGCAAGAGGAAAGGTTGCAGGTCTTGAGCAAGCATAGGAAAGTCATTGGTAGGACTTTAGCTAACCTCCCCAAGATTAATCCTTCTATATCATGCATAGAATACTATTGGAGGAGAAAAACTGACTAGTGAGGCAGCCATAAAGGTGGTTGAATCCCACCATTCTTGATGTGCTCAAAAAAAAGTTATGAAGCTACTTGCAGCAGGGATCGTTTATCCCATATCAGATAGTCAGTGGGTTAGTCCTATGCAGGTGGTTCCTAAGAAGTTTGGGATTACTATGGTGAAGAACTAGAATAATGAGTTCGTTCTAACTACAATTCAAAACAATTGACAAGTGTGCATAAACTATAGGAAGCTAAACCAAGCAACTCGCAAAGACCACTTCCCTCTCCCATTTATTGATCAAGTTTTGGAAATGCTGGCAGGTAAATCCCATTATTGTTTATGTATGACTTTTCAGGTTATATGCATATTCATATTGCACCGACAGATTAACATAAGGCCACCTTCACTTGCCTATTTGACCTCTTTACCTACACTAGGATGTCATTTAGCTTGTGCAAAGCCCCAAGCACCTTCTAGAGGTGTATGGTGAGCATTTATTTTTTAGTTATTAGAAACTTGTATGGAGGTCTTTATAGATGATTTTACTGTGTATGACCTTTCATTTGATGCATGCTTGGAGAGTTTGTCTAGAATTTTAAATAGGTGCATTGAGGCTAACATTGTGCTGAACTTTGAAAAATGTCATTTCATGGTGACTAAAGGTTTAGTCTTAGGGCATAATAGAGGTATTGAGGTCGGTAACGCCAAAACTACTATTATTTCTTCTCTTTCTCATCGCGCATCTATGCGGGACATTTGTTCTTTCCTTGGACATGCAGGTTTTTATAGGAGGTTCATCCAAAATTTTAGCACAATAGTCTTGCCATTGTCCAAGCTTTTATAGTAGAAGGTGGAGTTTGTCTTTGCTTAGTCATGCATTAAGGCCTTCCAAGAGCTGAAAAAGAGACTTACCACCACTCCCATCCTTCAGACACCTGATTGGGAGCTCCACTTTCCTTTGCGGTTATTATTGCATGTGTTGTAGTCCTATATGTTTATATTGTAGACAATGCTCATTTTAAGTGCGGGGGTGTTTTTCTGTTTGCTATTTTACTTTGTTATTTTGCTATTTTTACTGTTTTTGCTATTTTTCTGCTGTACTTTTGTTCAATTTTGTTGTTTGCTGTCAAATTCGTTTTTGCTAAGAAGAGAAAAGAAATATTCTTGCAATTTTGAGTACTTTGTAGTAGATTTTTAGGTTGCATAAATTGTGAATAGTTACACCATTCTTGATTGAAAGGTTTCATAACTTGATATGGAACCACTTTTGCATCTTTAGTGTAATGAGTGATTTGGAATTAAAGTTTGAATAATTGACGATAGAACATTTATCCTTGTGAGATTTTGAGTCTAGTATGTTGATGGTTACTTGTACATGTGTTGCTAGTTACTTGTACATATGTTGCTAGTTACTTGTACATGTGTTGCTAGTTACTCTAGGTTTTGCCTTAACTCTTTTTTATGCATCTTGTCTCATATGCATCGGTGATATGATTTAGCTCTTTTTTCTTTATAGTCACTAGCCAAATGGACTTGTCTTGCATTAAATCCTTGCTTACCCATTTTGAGCCTATCTAACCTTTTCTTTGATATTATAACTCATTATAAGGCAAAAAGTGAAAAACCATTATCACCATAACCTTAGGGGAAGGAACTTTAAAATTCTTTTGAGAATAAGTTCTAAGTAAGTGTGTGGAAAAATAAAAGACTTAAACTTCATTTGTATATTGTTTTGCTAAGATAAAGTAGTCGTTAGACTTTATCTTTAACATTTTCGAAATTGAAACATTTAAAGTATGAAGAGGCTTTGATTTAAAAAATACTTATAATTAAACCTGAAAAAATTATGTTTTAAAAATACTTTGGTTGTTACTTAAAAAAACAAATAAAAGAATATTTGTGTTGAACTCAAAGAAATTTATCTTGAATTAAAGAATACTTATAACAATGTTATTTATTAGTAAAAGTATTTCTGATGCATTAAGGACTATAAGTAATTTTAGATTAAACAAACCAATATAAGAACTTAGTGTTTTTATATTTGTTATTTTTTCTCTTATAGTGATTAATTAAGTTGCTGACAAATATTTCAAGTTATATTAATGCTTGAAAAATTATTTATCAATATTGTTCTTCATAACACTTTTTATATTATCCTTCTAAAAAGATAAATTAAGCTTTGGAAAAATATTTACAAAAATAATTTAAAACAAAATTCAACCATCTTCTTGTATTTTTTTTTTAGTGTTCTACAATAATATATTAAGCACAAAAATTGTACACATATCCATCCATAAATACATAATATAATATTATAAAATCAAACAAATAATAACTTATATTTTTTAAAATAATATATCTTAATTATAACTTACATAACTTTATTTTAAATAATTATTTATTTTATAAAATTATGTGGTTTTAAATTTTTATATTTGCTAATTTTGGTGACTAAAATAAGTTATTATTATCAATGCAATAATTTTTTTTTGTAATTTATTAAAAAAATTATATTTATATCATATATTTACAAGTAACTTTCTTCTAATATATTTATATCATATTCAACATATTTATATTTTGATAGAAGTTTATTACTAATATATATAATTTATATATTAATTTATTAATTAAAATTTTCATAGTAATTAATAAATGTACATCAAAATTTATATTTATTATATATATTAATTTAATATTACTAACATGCAATAAATACACATATAATATTTATTCATTTATATTTTAATATTATTAATATATACTAGTATTTATTAAAAAAATTGCTGAGAATATTTATTATTTTATTGTTAGTAATATATTATCAATTTATTATTATTAGGTGCTACATCAGCTGCAAGTCTGCAACATTATCCTTTAGTGTTCTAAGAGAAATTTGTTTCGATTTATAGGAACCGAATATATTACCGGAAAATTTACAATATTTACAATATTTGCGCATGTTGCTCATAGTAAAATTCACTAGAGGATTTATATGAGAAGTTTTCTCATATTTATTTCAAAAGATATAATTAGTCACTAATTATCAATTATATTTATTTAAATTTACTTATTATATAATTTAAACATAAAAAATTCATTAAACTTGTTGGAGTAATATTTTTTTCCCTCAAGCAATTAGAATTTTGTTACTGAAATGAATTCATCCCCGAATAAGTAAAAAAATAAAAAATATTTGTATTTGTAGATAATAAGAATCCTTATACTTTGATTATAAATTATAATAAATATAATTTAATAATGAAAATATTTTAAAAAATGAAAATGAATCCAATAATATTTTTTACAAGAATTTTTATTCAATCAAATAATTCATTAACTAATATAATTTAATAATTAAATTAACGTAATATTATATATATATACTTTAAGTTTTTTTTTTTTTCAAAAACCCTTATTTATTTGTTACTTTAAATGTTTGTAAAAGTTGAAAATCTTTTCGGCAAAATAAATAAATAAACGTTATGTGAACTAATTCAGACACGAATGGTACAGCCCAATTTCTTTTCTCAGGCCCAATCTCTTTCGGCGGTTCTGTATTGTTATACTAACATGGGCCTCCATTGATTGGAATGCATGGCGTAAAAAAATGAGGCCTATTAGTGAGTCGCTGTTACCTTTTCAGCCAATTATCCAATCTAATTAAAATGTATTATTTTTATATTTTCATCTAATTATATATTCATATATATGCTAAGTTTATTAATTTTATAACAATTATATTAAAATTTATTATAAAATAATTTATAATTAATTAATAATATAAAAACTTTTAAATTTTAACTATGCATAATAATTAAACTCCTTTACTATTTTCTCTTTAGCTTATATTCACGAAATCTCTATTAACATAATCATCCATTGTATACGCTTTCTGTATAAATCAGAATAAGTGTATTGACTAAAATCACTTTTAGAAACTATTTTTCAAAAAGTAGTTTTAAAAATTTTTCTTAGCATCTTATCTCTTTTAATATATTGTTTTTAAATTTATTTGTAAATTGAATTTCAATATTATTTTAAAAAAATTATCAAGAGTTAAAAATAATTTTATATTACAATATAAATTATTTATCATAAATTAAAAATATGATTTATATGTTCAAAAATATTTATTTATTTATTATGAATTTTAATTATAATACAAATTATATATATATATATATAAATATTTATTATAAAAACAAAAGTTAGTTATGTAAAATAAATAGTTAACATGTAAATTTCACATACTAAACATTAGTTATATACATAAATTATAATTCAGAACATTTTTAACAGCTATGGTATCGACGAGAGTATTTTTAGAAAAAAAAAAGTTTTTAATGATAACACTTTTAAGGATTTTTCTTAACCCTTATATCTTTTAATTCTTATTTATAAATTAAATTTTAATATTTTTAAAATTATTAATAATTCTTTTATCACAATATAAATTATTTATCATAAATATAAAATATAAATTATATGCTTAAAAATATTTATTTATTATAAATTTTAGTAACAACATAATTTATATATTTAAAATATTTGTTTATATACATTTAATTATATAAAATAAATAGTAAAAATATTAATATATAGAAAATGACTAAGCTTTCAAACTAATCAATAAGAGATCCTTAACTGAACAAACCTATGGATTCCTGTAAAGGATTTTCTACACTAGTGGAAAGAGATTAATATGTGCTGTATACGTTTACTTAATTTAAATATATATGAATTTAATAAAAATGTATATTCGCAGTAAAAAAAGTTACATAATCAATCAATTAAATATTATACGTAGAATTTTTAAGATATTATTAAATTCAACGAACTTATAAATAATTACCATAACGATGGGGGAGCTTCAGAATAAAAGATGACGAGGGAGCTTAAGAGTAGAAGAGGTTTTGCACATTGTCCTTGTATCATTTTAACTTTTCCTTTAAGGGTTGTTGTATATTATATAATCTATATATTCTATATTACTATGTATTAATTGTTTTCTTAGAAGTTATTAATAATATAATTAGTTGCTTGTTAATTTTGTATAAAAAAAATAAAATGGTTAAACTTAAAAATATTATCTTATTTTTTAATATGAAAATAATGAATTTAAAAATGACAACAATGTTAAGATGTAAGTTGTTTAAAAAGGAAATTAATCAAGTGACATAGATACACAAATAACCAATATTACATTAGTTTGTGGGGGGGAGATGACCTAGATTTTTTAATAAGGTATTGAATTTGAATGTGAAAAAAAAATATAATTAGGAGAATTCCAAAATAAGCAACTAGTGAAGTTCCATGATGAATATTAGTCATAAAAAATAATAAATATGTAAAATGTGGGTAAATGAACTAGTTTGGTATATATGCGTTGGATTGAGCTATTCTAAAGCGAAACCGGTGCTTGAGGGTAAAACTACGTACATTTTAATTCTTCATATCAATAAACAATTCATATTATTATAACTAATTTAAATTTTGCTACATTAAATTTATTTTTTAAATAAATTAAAATAGATTACTTATCACTATTATTATTATTGTCTTTGTTATTATTATAATCGTCAATGTCACAACCACCATGATCACCATTGTTATTGTTGTCATAATCACTATTACTATCACTATTATATCAAATGACGGTACAAATATAATGTATAAGTGACAATGTCTAAGTTCTTGTGTCACTATTGAATACTTGTGAATGAAAAGATTTTCATTTGAGGTATCATAAAAAAAAACTCATACTTGAGAGAGATTATTGGAATAACAAGTGTGATTGAAGAAATTTCACATTAAGTAGGAATGACACATATTGAATAACATATAGATGAGAACGAAATGCAAACCTAACATCTTAAGGTTCTAGGTTATATTTGATGTCAAATTCACTTACGTGGTTCAATCGTAGCTCATTGATACAAATTTTCAATGTTTTACCTCCTCATTTCCATAACAGAAATGTCCTCTTTAAAAGAGATATAAAATATTCAATGTTTTAGATAAAGTAAGTTAAATATCATCACATAAAAATTTAATTTTTGAATTTTTATTGTTCTTAAAGTCATGAATTGAGAAAAAGAGAGCATGAAGGGTAGAGATGAGAGAGATAAAGAAAGGAAGAGAGAAAAAGAAAATACATTTAAGATTTACAGTGAGAATGTTATAGATGAAACCATAAAAAAGAAAATTTTCATATTTTTTTTTTATTTTAGATGTTATTTGAAATTCTTTTTTTATTTGAAAAAATTCCCTATAAATTTTTCATCATTTTAAAAATGATTTAAATTTGATACCAAACAATTATTTTGATTATGATATTTTAAATTATTAGAAATCTTACATCGACTAGTAAGATACCCTAAATAACATAGAGCAATCGTCATTTTACAACCAAGGTTTGTAAGTTGAGTTACACCTAAAACCTACCATTGTAAAATGATAAGTTTTTGTCATTGATGGTTAAGCATTGATATATTATTTTAAGATAGTTTTAGAGTGTAGCCTAACAATTGTTGTTGGACTTATTAGACTAATTGTTATGTTACCAAGTTATTATCAAACCACCCCCAAATGTTTAGTTTTGTAAAATATGTCAAGTCTTTGGCGTGATGAGTATGTGTTGAAGATCATATATCAACTAATAAGATAACCTAAATATTGTATATAATAAAAAACAATCCTTACCTTTAAACCGATTTTGTAGGATTGAATTAAACCTAAAATCTACCATTCTAAAAGGATAAACTTATTTTCATAATAATCAAACTAAACATTAGTTTGAACTTTTATAATGTATAGTTAAGCAATAAAATACTATTCTAAAATAAATTTTATTAAAAGTTAAACTTCTCTCTTAAAATTCTCCATTAAAGCACAAAACAAAATTATATAAATCACTTTTCACTCGTCCCTAATAATTTAAATCTCATATACTTTTGATATTGGTGCATAGAAAAGGGTTAAATATAGGCCATTTATCAACCTGGCATGTATTACACTATAACTCATACTTATTCGTTAAATAAGTTAGGTTAATTTTTTAAAATTCTATTTAATTAAAAAAAGTTAGTCTTAGGCAATTCAAGCAACATGATGGCTCGTTAATGAAATTACGTAGCAATTAAATTTATTTTTTTTAAAATATTAAAAGCTGCTTTTATTTTGGATAACTAATTTTCATACTTTGTGGAGTCAAGAATTAAGTATTTATTTTAGTTATCTAGTTTCTTTTTTATTTTAAAATGATTGTAAGACTTTAAGCCATTAGGAATAGTGAAGATTTGTTTTTGTTTTATACAAGGAGGGGCTAGGCCATGAAAACACAAATAAATGACTGATCCTAGGCGCTGTAGGGACAGCTCACAGCTAACAGGTCGTTGAGAAGGAGGGGATAACAGCCAGGGGTGGTTGGTCTAATTTAATTCCACTACTCCACATTTCTTCTGCCCGTACCCTAAATTACCCAAACACTCTACAACCTCGTTACTTTCTCTGTTGATGTGTGCCACACACTTTGATTTCCCAATCTCAATACAAGTCACTATCCCTCAACCTTTATTCACTAGGGAGACAACCAATCACTTATTATATAATATTTTTCTTTATTTACTTCGAATTAACAAAATAAATTAACTATGATTCATCATCATATTATACATCACATTATAAATATTCTTCAAAGTCTCTCTCTCTTATTCCCTCCTTCCATACTTTATATATATAATATCTTCTGTCCATACTTAAAAGTGCCGTAGTTCCAACACCTTTCACAGTTGAATATTGAATTTAAAAAAAAAGGTTATATGCTAAAAGTATGAAATAATTTATGTTATTATTTAACTACAAATAATTATATAAGGTAGGTTAATTAATTTTTTTAATAATTATTTTTAAAATTATACAGACAATAATACGTGATTAGATAATAATATAAAATTATTTTATAATATTAATATATGATTATTAACTTCTAAAATTTTTAACTATACTTATTTATATTAATATTTTTAGTTTCTTATTATTTATTTTTTATTTAATTTTTTAATTACCATATATAATAAATATTAGCGCGTTAAATTATTAAAAATACAAGAGAATACATATGCTTAAAAAATATAAAAGGGTGACTCATATCGAGTCTTTCTTAATTATATTTTTTTAATAACATATTACTTAAATTTATAATAAATATATAAAATAATTAACATTAAGTGATGAGAACAATTTAATTTGTAATGAATATTTTAAACTGTTCAAACAATAATTTTTTTCTTATAGACTATAACTAAAATGAAAAGAGAAATAGTAGTATATAAATGTTAAGATTAAATAGTTATTTGGTCCTTGAAATTTGAAGGAATGATCACATTAGTTCTTGATCGAAAGAAATAAAAAAAAATTAAAAATATAAATCAACCATCACTTTAGTCTAAAATTCAAAAAATATGTATGACTAAAGTAACAATATATTAATTAGGGAATAAATTGATAATAAATAATTAGTTTAGGAATTATTTTTATATTATATTAAAATTTATATACATAAATAAAATTAACAATTTTAATGTATTTAATAACATATTAAATATAATCACATCAAATTTGAAGAAGATAATTAATTATATTTTTTAATTGAATAAATATTATCTTAAAAAATATTAAGCTGATTATATTTATTATGTTATGTTCTTTTTCTAAGTAATAATAATGTGCAATAGTGTAAGACTATTAAAAATTAAAATATGAACATATAATTATTTAAATTGGAGTTTTCACTTTGTTATTGTAAACATTATATTAAATGAACTTGATTTATTTATGTTTGTAATTAATACTTTTTAGTAATAAAAAAAAGAATAATTATTGATATATTTAGTTTATATCGATTCAAAGATATTTTTTTATTTAATATAATTATTATCTTTATTATTTTTCTTTTCTTACTAAATAAAATGACAGAGATGAATCTGTCTTTAGTAATCATTATCTTAGAAACTATTAAAGTATAGATTGTTCTTATGTATTACATAAATTCTATGAAATGAAACAAAAAAAATTTCTCTATCGTTCCCCTTTTTGGGTCTATTCGGAAAGAAAGAGAATTCAATACTTTTTAATTGTGAATATCTAAATATGACAAATTGCCTGGTAGTTCTATTTGCTTCAAAGCAAAACAATTAGAATTAGGTTGAGTCAATAAGAATGTGTATTAACAATATATGATATCTTTCAATTGAGAAGACCCATCGACCTCAGTTAAATCAATGATTCATTATTGGAACAGATAACTTGTCCCATTATTTTTTTTTGTTAAACTATGGTTAAGATAGGGTTAATACTTGTCTTGGTTAGAGGGTTTACTAATATTTGCATTAAATCAGACTATCAAACATATCTCAATTTGATCACAAGAGGATGTACTTTGGGTCATCATTATAGTTTAGTATCGAATATTAAAAAACTTGCTCGTTCAAGATGAATAGTTACCTATATCTATTGTGAGGCGAATAAAGTAACAAATGCTCTTTCCGAACATGCATTATTAAATAGTATAATAGATCATATTTTTTATTTTCCACCTAATTTTTCATCCCTCTTGTTATTGGCTGACTCAGCTGGTGTAACTTGTTTTAGAGGTTATTGTCTTTTTTTTCAAAAAAAATAAAATAATAATAACTAATACTTTTCAAATGTATATATTAAAAATTAAAATAATTAAATTTTACTTTAAATTTGTTGACATAATGTGATTTTTATTAAATTTGTTGAAATAATGTATTTTTATTTTAAAATAACATTTTTAAATATTTTTAAGATATTAGTTTTAATCATGTGATATTATTGAAGTTTTAAATAGCAACATAAATTAAATAATCTCTATTATTTTGGGATTGAATAATCTCTATGAAAATAATAAGATTTGTTTATTATTATTATTGTCGTCTTTGTTCTATGATTATCAAAATCATGTAATAATTATCATTATTATAATCAATTTTTTTTTTATCAAAAGTAAGCTTCAAATCATATTACTTATCTATTAATTTTTATTTTAAATTTAATTAAATATCTACAAAGTCTTTATTTTTAATTATTATTGTTCATCAAATATATTTTCAAAAGTAATCTTTAAATCATATTACTTATCTATTAATTTTTATTTTAAATTTAATTAAACATCTACAAAGTCTTTATTTTTAATTATTATTGTTCATCAAATATATTTTCAAGTAACTAAATTAAAAAAATAGAGTAGACTTATAAATATACATAATGATTTACTTATTAATTTTTCCTCAATTATTAATTCAAATAAAATATTATGAATTATTTTAATCTTAAATGCATATTTATAAAATTTTACTTTTAATTATAATTGTTTATAAAATATATTTTAATGAATTTATTAATTTATAAATTGTATTGGATTAAGATTTTAAAAGACTTTTTCAAGACAAAAAAATTCGTTGTATTCAATGAAGGTTTTTAAATAATATAAATAAGTTTTATGATATTCAATTAAGATTATTAATTTTTTTTTAAAAAGGATAACAAATATTGTGGTATTCATTTAAGACTATTAAGATTTATTTTAAAAGGGTAATAATATTTTGATAGTATTCAATTGAGATTTCTTGTTACTTATAAAAAAAATATTTTGGTATTAAAAAATATAGATTTCAATCTATTATTTTTTAGGATAAATTTCGTGTGATTTTTTAGTTAGATATATAAATATTACATCTATCCAACAATCTCACTCAAAATCCTTTTTTTTAATCGATGTTAGACTTTTTTTTTCTCCTCTCACCCATAATTTTGTTTATATTAATAAACTTTTTTTTTACAATCCTACATGCCTTTTTTGCAATTAGTTTTTTGTTTTTATGAATTTGTTTGTAATTTTTTTTTTGCATCTATTGTGTTGATTCAGTTATGCTACCACCCTCCACTACTTGGCTAATATTGTCCAGCATCCCATTCCACTTTAGGTATGAAAGCTCTCTCTGAAAAATCAAGTCACCATAAGAAAAGTAAATATGAGCAGAATGAGTTCTATCTTTGTTGGAACCAACAACAAAATCAAAGTTTTAAGAAATATCTCTATTGACATTGACACTATTAGTATTAATTTTTAAAAAAATCTAATTTAATAAAAAAAAAGATAAAGAGAAAAATAATAACATTTGAGATGCTATAAAAGAATTCGCAACTTTGAATAATAAACTTTTTGATAAACTTATTGACCGATTAATACTCCTATTTGATAAACTTAAAGTTAGGATAATTAATTTTATAAAACTATGAAGTATTTTAAAATCTTATAAATCTACAAAATCTTTTAAAATTTTATAAATTCTTATGATATAAATCAAAAGTATAAATCTTATCAATCTAAAATATTTTTTTAAAAATCCTAAATTTTTTTTATAAATCATTACATTATTATATAATCTTTTAAAATTCATAAGACTTTTTCTATGCTAAAATAATATTTTAAAGTACCCCTTTAAGTTACCTTATTTTTAAAAAAATGTTTAACATAAGTATTAATATAATATTTAATATTATTATAATATTTATATATTTAACTCATTGTTTCGTCTTTAACTTTTGAAATATATGTTTATAACTTACCATTAATAAAATTATATAATATATAGTCAATTTAAGCATTTTTAATTTAATTATGCATTCAATATAATTAAGTCCGTTAAATTTGATTATATGCCATCCATGACTACTATAGGGTTAAGGATCGATCAACAAATAAAAAATTATAAATATGAAATAATGATATAAATATGTAGTTAAATTTAAAATATTTTTATTATTTTATTTTAATTAATAATTAAGAATATAAATTAAGAAATCAATTATATATATTATAAATAAAAATAAGATATATAAATACTAAAATAATAATATTAAATATTATTTATATATTTACTAAAATAACGATATTATAAATAAGTGGTTAAATAAAATGATTTGTAATATTTTATTTTAATTAATCATTAAAAATAAAAATTAAGAAATAAATTATTATGTATATATATATATATATATTAATTTTAAATTAAGTTACATAAAAAAATACATATTATGAACAATAATAATTAAAAATAGAATTTTATAGATAATAATTAAATATTATAATATTATTAAAAGTTAAAATATATATATTTGGGAACATGCATCCTTCAATTAGTTTTATTGCCACGTTAATTATTTTGTTTTTTTTTTAGTTTCTTTCCTATCTGATTAGGTTTGACTTGATTATAAAAATATTATTAATTTAATTAAAATTTTTAAAATTATATAATAAGTAGCGTTAATATAAGAAATTAAATCTAATTAACAATTGAATTTAATCACACTCAATCAAGTTTTAATTAAATAAAAAATAAATTTACCTTTTGATTTTCAGGGTCCAAAATAAACATATTTTCAAATGTTGATTATATATGATAAAGATTTACAAAACGAATCTGTGTGTTTTTTCTAAGTTAACACCAATCCATTTCTTCTTTCTAACTTTTTTGTCTTCGAAGTTGGAAAATGGAAAAGTTCATTTGAACGGCGACGGAAAACAAACACCCGTTTAATAATTATTTTAGGTTAAAACAATTGTGAATAGAGAAAATTTGGGGTAAACAAACTCAACGTTTCATTTTTATATAATAAATAAAAAATTTACAACTCATTAAATTTTTTCCTAAGATATGATATAATTAATTTTTCAATAAAAATTTGATCCTAAAAAATTAAATAAATATTTATAAAATATTTTTTTAATTTATCTTCTTATCTTTTATTTATATAAATAAAATATAAAACACGTAATTAAAATTTTTAAATCCAACATTATACTAAACGAGAAATATTATAAACATATCTTTTATATATGTTTTCATTAATTTTTGTATTATTAATTAAAATTTATAAGTGACACGTCTTTAAAAAAATGAAATTCATTAGATAAAAATCGAATGGCATGTTATTTAATAATCTTAAATAAACTTAAATGTTATGAAAATAATATAAATACTAAATAAAAGATGAAAGATATTAGTAGTACAGAAAGGTAGAAAAATAAAAATAAATAAAAAAATTATGTTTTATTTTGTTTACATTAACAAAAGAAAACGACATAAATTAATTATTTTATTATATAAATATTTATCATGTATTTTATAAGATTAATTTAAAAAAATAATTATATCATATTTTTATTAATAGAATTAATTATGTTATCCTTGTATTATATCTTTATTAAAATAAATCAAATTAAATTTAATAAATAATAAATATTTTATATTTTACGAGTTGTAAATTGTTTATTAACTATATATATAAATAAAAGTGAGATGTTATTCTCCGTGGAAAAGTTTTTTTGCGAATAAAGGTAAGAAAAAACATAGCCATTAGTCCTATTAATTTATTATGGATTGGTGTGCGTTACGGACGTAGTTAAACCGTTCATATGGTCTCGTCTTTGCTGAACAACCGTTTCCTTAGTTTCTGCTTTGTCCTCTTATATTCGTAACAAAGCACACCACCACACCCTCTCATCGTTACCATTACCGCAATGGACCCAAACGCCAACGACAACGATAACGCCAACGTCAACACCAACGAGGTTCTCCGCGAATTCCCTGGACTCTTCCGTGTCTACACAGACGGGCACGTGGAGCGCTTCCTCGGCACTGTAAATACCCCTCCCGCCGCTGAAACCCCACGTGCCGGCATCGACAACCGCACGGCCGTCAAATCCAAAGACGTCACCATCAACCCCCAAACCGGCGTCGCCGTTCGCCTTTACCGCCCTCCAACCGCCGTCTCCTTCACCACACTCTCTCTTCTGATCTACATCCACGGCGGTGCCTTCTGCGTCTGCACCCCCTTCAACCCTGCCTACCACCACCACCTCAACTACGTCTCCGCCAAGGCCAACGTCATCGTCGCCTCCGTCCACTACCGCCTCGCGCCGGAGAACCCGCTCCCCATCGCCTACGAGGACACCTGGGAGGCCATCCAATGGGTCGCCTCGCACGCCACCGGAGCTGGCCCGGAGGAGTGGCTGAACAACCACGTCAATCCTGAAGCCACCTTCCTCGCCGGGGACAGCGCCGGCGCCAACATCGCGCACGCCATGGCGATGCGAGGCACCGTGGAAGGCTTCGGGGGGTTGAAGCTCGTGGGAATGGTGCTGCTTCACCCTTACTTTGGGAGCGATGAAAAGGACGAGCTCGTGGAGTATCTGTACCCGACGTACGAAGGAGTCGATAACCCGATGATCCACGCGCCGCGGGATCCGAAGCTTTCGTCTCTGGCGTGCCCCAGGGTGCTGGTGTTCGTGTCGGAAAAGGATTTTCTGCGGGATAGAGGAATCAGCTATTACAATGCGCTCAAGAATAGTGGGTGGCAGGGCTCCTTGGACATGGTCGAGTTCGAGGGGGAGGACCACGTTTTTCATTTGTTCGACCCCACTAAGGAAAAGTCTCTTGACCTCATTGAACAGTTTGTTGCTTTCATGAAGTAAAATCCTGGGGCTTTATGATTCATTTTTTGTAGTTAGAATATAATATAACTTAAATTATCATCATCCTACGTCCTTGTTTTTGTTTTGTTTTATTGCTTTACTTCCGTGTTATAGCTTTGGAGGAGAATTATCATGTGAGCTAAGCTGAATCAAATTTTTGTTTCTAATCCTTTGTGCTTTATATAATAGAGGGATTTATTTTTATATAATGCTCGTGTTCAGTTTTATTCATATTCCAACATTTTTTGTATACAGAAAATCAATCAATGACGTTTCATATCTATTTTTGTTGTTTTAAAATGAATGTAACTCCGTAAACAGTATGCATGAATTATATAATAACCATCATTTAGCATACTTTTCCACCAAACTAGAATTTAATTGGTTGCCAACACTTTCAATTGACTTCCTATGGATTTTGGTTCTATGTTCAAATTATTGTTCCCAACAGCTTCAATTAATCCTCTACGGTAAGAAATTAAATTAACTATAAATAACTTGTAAAATTTAAGAACAATATGATTATATATGGTATTTTCAAAAGTTAATTTGAGCGATTTTGTTCTGATTGAAGTTGGTCTTCGATAATGCCTTGCCAAAGTACATGGAAAGACTTTCATTACCCCCACTAAAAACCCTTGCCATCATCAACACTGTTCACGCTTGACGAATCTTAACACTGTTAATGTCTCTAAGAAGACTTCTAACTAATCCCACTAAAAAACCCTTGCCATTATTAACGTTCTCTCTTTTCCTTCCTTACAAATCTTAACACCTCTTCTCTAATGTCTACAAATCCTTCCCTTTGTCTCACATAGATCGTTGCATCACCTTCTACCCTAACGGTTCCAGGGTCCTCCTTCATTTTCATATTCAGTTTCCTTCATTTATGGCAATTCAGTAAAAGAAATAGATAATAGATAATAAAAACAAACAGAAGGAAAAACCAAAAAGACAAGGTGAACATTTTGAACGGAGGGACGAAAGAGAATGTATAACATGTGTCTCTTTGTGTCATTATTTAAAATATATAGTAAATGGACTAGCATCTCTCAATTTGTTATAGGAACTGCCAAACATATTGGGTCTATGTTACTCGTGTGTTTAGCTCAAAGATTTAACGCACGCTTATAAAAAGTAGAATATGTAGGATTCTATAATGTGCATGTTTTTAGAAAAGGAAAGCAAACTTTGCCGGAGCCAAAACAAGAACGTTTAGCAATTAGTGGCTAACGTTGGTAGGACTACTACCACCAAATATGATCATCAACTGTTTCATGATCTTGTCTGTTAGCTAGCTTTGGTTTGACTGGAGAATGTGTATTATTAATATATCAAACATTTTATTTATTTATTTATTGATCTTAATTAGAGTATTTGTTAGTAAAATCTTACATACAATATTTCAAAAAATAATGCAGAGACAAAATAGCAATTAAAAGAATGAGATGTTTGTATTCTTGTTAGTAACAATTATGAAGGAAAACATATTTTCAACGGCAACCTGAGCATTAAGAATAAAACCAAACTCATCAAGATCAACGCCACAATGGCAATTGATGAATACACCAACGTTAACCCTACCCCCCACCCCTTCCCTCCTGCTTTTCAATTAGGAATGATAACTGGAATTAAATGAAATATATATCCATAAAAAACAACTATAATAAAAAAGAAAATTATCTCCTAAATGAGTTTCGATTCAAATATTAATATTTTCTTTCAAAATCTTATAAAAAGACGAGTATAATTATGAGTACTTTATTACTAAGCTCGCCCACCCGTATGTTATTTAATATAATAAAATTATAATTAAAATTAACGTTATAAAAATGACTATATATAACTAATTATGATATTTTGAATGATATTACCTAAATTATTATACATAAAAAATTATTTAAATCACTATATAATAAAAAAAAATACATTTTATTATTTCAATTTAAAAAATACTTAAGAATATATTTGGTTCAATTTGTTTTTCTACTTAAAAGCTACTTTTGAATCAAAGTTAGAAATAATTGTTTTAAAACAAGTAACAGCTATTTATCAATTTTTTTTTTGTCTACCACAAATTTCTTCCGCCCTCCCCTCCGCTACTTAAAAAGTCCATTTTAAATGAAAGTATATTTGATAAACCATATAAAAATATTGGTTTTATATAAAACTAATTATCTCATCTAAAAATATATATTTATAAAATAAAAATTATAAAAAATTAATTTAATTTACATAAAATTATTTTAAAAATAATAAAAATAAAACATTAAAAATATAATTATTTGAAGCAATAACTTTAAAAATTGTAAAACATTGAAAACTTTACTTTTATAATATTTCATCGTATCATTATTTTATCTCTTCTTTTTCACTTTTCTTTTTCTCTTTTGTGAATATCAAATTTTATCTGTCTATATCTAAAATATATGAAAAGAACAGGAAAAAACAATCACTTGTAAAAAAGATCAAAGAGATCAATAATACCTAAAAATAAAAGATAATGAAGGACTCAGTCAAAGGTATAGGTCAATTAAATAACGACCATTTTCCAATTTTCAAGCGATGGTAAATATAAGTAGGAAATAATGGGTTGGTGGAGTAAAGAGAGGATCAACTCTTAAAAAATAGGGAAGACTTAGGGAATGACTTAGTCTTAGGGATAGGTCGGTTAACTAACCACTTTTCAGTTATTGTTAAGTGATAGGGTATAAAATTAGAAAATAAAAGGTTGTTGGAGAAAAAGGAGGAATCAACTTCTAAAAAAATAGGAATGACTCTCCTCGGGGCCTATATAATCCCTAGTTCTCAAAAGAAGAGATGAGTATTTTTTTTTTCTTGGAGGAGACATCCCGCCAATTGCACTGAACAAATAGGAGAGTCATCCCGCCACTTGCTTCCAGCAGTACGTAGCGAGCGACCAATTCATCACCTCCACCAAATCGTACCTGCAAGTTCGCACCTTGGTGTTCTCCCACTTCGCCTGTTCCTTAAGCAGTCTTCTATGTAAGAAACAACTATTGTAATTTTTTTCTTTCAATAATCAATGTTAAAAGGTGGCCTTAAGTTTAATTACAGATGCTCCATCTAATTCCAATTTTTTAGGAGTTTCATGTGTATGCCGATTTAGCTGCTACATTTAATTCTATCTTGTTCTTTGTTTTTCATTTTAAGCTTTGTTTGTGAGTTTAAGTAAAAAATAAAATTCCCAAACGTTGCCTTTGCTAGCTAATGCATAAGTTATTCACGCATTAGCCACCTTATGTTTGAATCACAATTTCCATCTTATGTTTGAATGACAATTTCCATTTCATGATATGATGTAAGAAATTTATAATTTTTTTAATTTTTAAAATATTATATTTTAAATATAATTATATCACCTAATTATTTAAGATAATTATAATTTTAAGTAATTTAATTTAAATAATTAAATAATTTTTTTAAAAAGACTCTATATGAACTTAATGAGTAGATATCCTTGTTGATCTATTAAAGAATAATGAAAATCTTATATCTAGGTTATTAAAAATGGTTATATATAGTTGTCGTTATACCAAATTAAAATACGTTTTTTTTTTTATTAAAAGAGAAAAATAAAATTATGAATTGAAGTATTTATATAATTTTTAAAAGTTTTGATAATCTAATTAATATACAAATACTCTAACAAGTAATATTAGAATTAACGTTAATGTTTAGATTCTATCATTGTTGACATTGACTTTTTTTTCTTATTTAAAATTGTGTATGTCATGTTAGCAATAAACTTTATTATGTCTGGAAGGATATTATGAGACACTATAAAATTGCGCATGTGTACTATTATCCCCATTGATAGAAATCAGTGGTGGAGTTCCGACGAAACTCTGCACCGTCGCGTCATTGCCACGATCATTGTAGCAGCAGCGGTCGTGGTCCCCGGACATGGTCCGGGACAAGACGTGGCAGTTAGCGCGTTAAGTGGTGGTGGCCTAGCTGTTGATGCGGGGATTACTGGTTCCTCGTCCTTGGCAACAAAAGCATGCCCTTCGTTGGTGATGTCGGGGGAGATGTCACAGGCATTGGTGCGGGAGGAGAGGGGCCCGGCTCAATCGTAGTGGAGCCAGCAGGAGACGAGGGAGTTCATAGCGATACGCGTGGAACTAGAGCAGGACTTCACGGCGTCAAAGCAGAACACGAAGGAGGATAAAAGAAAAGGCTAAAGTGACGTGACGTGACGTGACGCGTCAAGTCAGCTTTTGACTTTCAGTTTTTGGTTTCTTTTCCTCTTCCATTTAGCTTTCCACTGGAAGGGGAGTTTAATTTTTTATTTTATTCAATAGCTTGCGTTGAAGCATTCCGAGGGGGTTTATTTATTTATTTATTATTATTATTATTATTAAACTCATTTGGGGTTCTCGAGCACGCACCGCGGGTTTATTTATTTATTTTTAAACCCATTACGTGTTTCTTTTATTATGAATCCAGTTTTTTGCCTTATTATTATTTAATAATAAATATTATAAAAGGTATACAATAAATTATATTATTTAAAGAATTTTGAACTGTTCTCATTAATTTAAATTATTTTAAAAATTTTAAAATTAAATTAATGGAACCAATATATTAACAAAGTAATTTATATTGTTTAAGTTGATTTAATTTATATTTCATATATATACGTGAATATGAAATTATTTATGTAAATTATATTCGACTTAAATGAAGATATAGTTTGATCAAATAATGACATATCATAGATAATAAATATGTAACAATCATAAAATTTTATTTTTCATGTAAATAATAGTCAATATAAAGAAAGACTATTATTTGAAAGAATTAATGGTCAATATTTGATTATTGTGTTGAAAGTGTTGCTTACAAATTAATTTTTCTGTTCAAAAACTAAAAATTAATGTTGTAATGAGTATCTTATAAAGGGTTCATTATATGGTTTATTTGCACATGTCTTTTTATATATTTTGTATGCATTAGTTACAAACCTTGAGATATCTAATTGCTAGGTAGTGATATAAACTTACAGTTTTGGGTTCTGTGCTTATGCGTGAAACTCGTATAAATTTAAGACCTCCAAATTTGATTAAATTGCCTTGTAACTTTGGTTGGATTAATTGAAATAGCATGTTGCCAAAGTAATATTTGTTGTGTAGATTAATTTTATTGAATTTACATACATGTTGTGTGAGATTATTCATGTGAATTGTACTCGCTTAAAGGAATATGTAATTTGATCGAATAATTACATGTTTGTGACCGTAAAAGTACAGTGATTATAAGATTATTTTTCTATGTGAACAATGGAGTGTCCAAAGACAATTATTGTTTGACAAGACTTATAACCAATGTTTGATCATTGCGTTGAGAGTACCACTTACAATTAAAGTGCAAGGAAATTCCTTAAAGAAATTGAACAATTCTTTGCCAAAAATGAAAAGGTCGAGACGAGTAGCCTTTTGACTAAACTTATCTCTATGAAATATAAAGGCAGAGGAAATATTAAAGAATACATAATGGAGATTTCTAATCTTGCAGCAAAGCTCAAGTCACTCAAGTTGGAGCTTAGTGAAGACTTGATCGTGCACTTGGTTTTGATTTCACTTCCTGCACATTTTGAGCAATTCAAAATGAGCTATAATACTTAGAAGGACAAATGATCCCTTAATGAACTTATATCGCATTGTGTGTAAGAGGAAGAGAGGTTGTAAAAAGATAAGACTAAAAATGTTTATTTTGCTTTGACTTCTTAGAATAAGAAAAGTAAGAACATTAAAGGTGTGTTGCGCAAGAGTCTTCTCAATAAAAGAAACTAAAAAAGAATGGAGAATTTACCTACTACTTTTTGTAAGAAGTCGGACACATGAAGAATAGTGTTCTAAGTATGTCGCCTGACGTGTAAAAAAAGGTAAATTTCTTGCTCTAGTTTGTTTTGAAGTTAATTTGACGTTTGTACCTAAGAATACTTGGTAGGTGAATTCTAGTGCTACTACTCACATAAGTGTGACTACGCAGGTGTTGTTTGTGGAGTCAACCACCAAGTGATGATGAAAGATTCATTATTTGTAGGTGATGTCAATAAAGTTGTAGTAGAGGCTATTGGAACTTTCATATTACAATTGAAAACTTGATTTCATTTGGATTTATTTGAGACTTTTGTTGTGTCATCTTTTAGGCAAAAACTAACTAAATGAAAATGTTTTAGGTCTTGGAACAAATGCAACCCAAAAACAAGACTTCAAACATGCTAATCAGGAGTGCATTCAAAGGACCTAAGAGCTGTCCAAAAGAGGGTGTGTCCAAAGGACCTATCATCCAAAAGCATCAAAGGCTCTATAAGTCATACACATCCAAAGGAGCTCTTAAATGGATGCTTATACGACTTGTACTTTTCTACGTCCTACGTCAAATCTTCTATATGTTTTGGTGATAATATTTTTCTTTTTAGAATCAATCAATTCATTGTATCATCAAATTGATACTAACATTAAGTTCTAAACCGAATAAATAATAAGAATTCAAATTCATTAAGAGATATATCGAGAATATTCATTTATTATTTACAAAATCAAGTAACTAAAATACACATAAAGATAAAACAAATAATGTCATTTATAAAATATAAATATTATTATATTTGTAATGTAAATATTTGTCGTGCATTGTACAAGTAACTTACATTGATATAAATAAAATTCATTTTCGAGATAAAAAAAATTTAGGCGTATCACCTATTCATATGATAAGTATCACCTAAGATAGTCATTTGATATTTCATTAAATATATAAATAGTTAACGAGTATAGTATAATAATAAAAATTCAATTCGTTTTGATTTCAAATTATATAAAAATAAAAAAATTACAATGACCAAATTAAAATTTTCTCATATAAATTAAAATATAATTAAATCTTTATTTTTTTATTTATAAAAAAATATAAAATTATTTTATAAATAATATTGTCCCCTCAACTTAAAATTTGTAGAACATTATTTACTTCTGATTGAACATCACCTCTCCACCGCAGCCAAAGCCGCCACCACCGCCGTGACCTCCGCCACTACCATGACATGCTCTTTCCCCATGGCCACGACGGCCATCCAACCCCTACAACGTGGTATACTCCAAATTGACAATCATCTCCGAACTTTTTTCTTGGTCAAGCTTTTCATCACCAACAACGCTAACCACGCTCAACTTTAGAACAATACAGATAACAAAAAATACTTATAGAAGGTCATTTCTGATTTCAATGAGTAGTCACGCCCATAATTGGCCAAACAACAACAAATACACCTATCCACTTGCTGCTCTTTTAGAACGAAGAGTGTGCTTTAATTTATATAGGCTTTGTCCTACAAGCTTTTTTATTTATTATTTTTTTAAAAAGTGATATTATAGAAAGTGAATCTATTAAATAACTAAGAAAGAAGTAATTATTATTTTTGAAATAATCATTAGTAATATTATATTGATCTAAATGAGTTAAAAGTAAGAAACTAAATACTTTTACCCCGTGCAACATTGCAGAAGTTAAAAAAATCTAAATTAAATAGGTACGCAAATCTTAAAATATTTTAGGAAATTTTCTTACATCAATTTTAATTTTTAAGCTGTTCCCTTCTTCGTCAAAGTATTTGCTTAAAACTTATTTTAAAGGGGAAAGATAAATAGTTTGGTTTTGTGTAATTATTTTAACATATGTAGTTGTCTTTAGTTTGGTGCATGATTGTTTTGCATGGAGTTCAAAACAAAGGAGTATAGAAATGTCCAGGGATATTAGTGGTGATTGAGCAAGTTGGATAAATGAATCAACTGTATCTATATATGTCCAAAAATAGAGGAGGTATATTTTATTATTAAAACTTGTAAGCCATTTTTTGGCGTGAGTTTTATTTGAAATCTTACTATTTTCGGTATGTGTTGAATTTTTATGCAAAAACAATAATTATACATGTGTGAACAGAACATATTGAATCAAGTGTTGAATAATTATGTAATGGGAAAAAAATGTATTTGGTCTGATTTTTGAAATTTTGAAATATTTTGTTCTTATTTTGAGAGGTCTAGATGATATTTTTGTTGACATAGAAGAACAAGTTAAATGTGAGAGTGGCAAAGATGAATGTGTTGATATCAAGGGCAGAGCTCCGTTGCTCCAATTTTTTTAGTTCTTCTCTATTTTACATGTAAACTTTTTATATATATATATATAAGTAAAAAAAAATCAAAACTCAATTTTACAATTTGATTTGACAAATCTTACGCAACATACATGTTATGTCTTCTTAACGCAAAAAAATTACAATATAATAATAATAATATCAAGAAATTTATATGAAGAGATCGAAAAACTTAATTGATATTAATACAGTACATAACTTTTGACAGAGATTTTATTATTCAAATTTCTTGGTTTATAACGTAGTGTTTCTTTTTTCGTACATATACATGTATTATAATGTGACAAGTAAATATTTTCTAATTGTATTGATATTAGTCAAATTAGAATTTTTATTCAAAATTTAGTAAACTTGCTCCTAAATATGAAATTTGTGTGTAGATTTTAAATATTGATTTACTTCTTTTTAAATAATCTTATATATAAAATTATTTATGCGTAACCCTGCGTATCGATTATCATAATTTTAAATTTATAAAATAATTATTATCTAACCCATCAAATTTTACAATAAAAGAAAAAAAGTTCTTCTTTAGTAATTTTTTTTAATTTATTTGGCCACTTCCGGTTAAAACATCTTGGCTTTGCCATGGGTTGATATATATGCTGAGGATGATTGTGAATAGAACTCAATTGAAAAGAGATGATCATGTTGAAATTTAGAACAATGTTATTTTTGCTATTAAGCATGGTGGGATATGAAGAATTTGATCAATAACTGGTTTAGATGTCATGTAATTTAATAATATGAAAGCAAATGGGGTAGGTACACCACACATTTATAGATCATTTGCAAATCAGTGTAGAGACTATGATAGAATTGGATTCCGTAGAAAAGATTATATAACCAAATATGGAGACAATGAAAGTTGAAAAATGTGGATTTTAAATCTGCATTGCAATATCTTACTGGTTTTAGAGTGAATGACGGGATATTTTTAGACACAGTTGATTATGATAATAAACTTCAACAATAGTTTTGGTGTGATGCCATTACGTAGATTGACTATAACATATTTAGTGATGCGTTAGCATTTGACACCACATGTAGATCGAAAGAATAATTGCAATTGCCTACTAGTGATATCTCTAGAGTTAAGCATCATAATCATATAGTAGTCTTTGATGTGTTGCATCGTGTATAAATATTTAACTTGGTTACAAAAGTGACTTTTGAAGTAAATGAGGCCTTTAAAGTGATAAGAGTATTGCCATACTTATAATTAACTTGTTTGTGTCATAGCTGCATTTGATGTTATTGTCGGACAAGTGGGAATCTACGTGATGTATTAGTTGCTCCTCTACACAAACCACCATTAAATACCAATGACCACTACTATACTCATGAACAGGAACAAAAATCTAAAACAAAAAATGGAAAATGTTAATTTCACAATGATATTTGGACAAGGAATAACTCCATGAAATATAATACAGTAATAATTTGTTGTGAGTGAAATGTACATATTTGAGTTGCTCGAAAGGGTTTTTCCATTCTTTGGTATAATTGGCTACCAGCTCCTTAATGGTGGTCCTTTCAATGGCATCTCTATATTATAGGTCACGTTTATAAATCAAATGTTGTATGTTAAAAAATAATAATTCATGGACAATTTAAAATTAGTATATCATGTCACAAAGGATGGTGGGAGGGACCATATAGTTTGTTCTGTTATCCTGCTTACATCCAAATTCCAATTTATCAATAGTAGCTTCTCAACAAATTGAGGTACCAATTAAAATTTTCTTATCCGATATTAATTATAATATAAAAGACTAAACCCGTGCACATGACCGTAAAATTCACACTCCTCCAGAAAAATCAATTCATTCTTTTGATTATAACAATAATAAAAGAAAAGTTTCGAATTAGGTATAAGATAATTTTACACATTCTCTCGCCACTTCTCACTTTCACTCTTCCCTTAAAAATTTTAAATCATAATATTTTATCCTCAATTTTATGATAAAATCTCATCCTAACTAAATGACTTCAAACCTCAGTCTCTTTTTAATTTTATGAAACACATCACTTTACACTTAATTGTTTACACTAGGTAATTAGGATTGTCATCATCATGATTAATCATTATTATCATTAAGATTATTATTATTTTACTAAATATTTTTTTTATAGTTTTAGTAAATCATTTTCCCGTCTAAATCTCAAGATAAATTTAGGAATTCATTCATTATATATTTCTTTTTTTTATAAAATTAGAAATTTCTCGTTACACTATACATCTCTTAGTTATCCATATAATTCATTTCTTGATCTTTATTTCATTTACTTACATAATTAACATTATTTTTATTATTAATATTATCATTATTATTACTACTATTGTTATTGTTATTAGTATTATTGATATTAGTATCAATATATTATGATTTTTTTTACCAATCAGAATCAAACGTAATAATATTAGAAGGTTTACACACTCACCTCTCTTATTCAACTACATGAGCTATACCTCACTTATTCATTATTATCTTATCTATGATTATGATATAGATTAGAACGTACTTCTTTTTTCTCAACTGTTTTAAACTTTAAATTAAATACCAATCTGTCATTGCTGGCCCAATTTCCCAATTTCTTTGCACCACCCCCTTTCTGTCACACTTCAGAGAAGTTAAATGGAAATAAACTTCAGGACCATTGGGTTAGAATTTTAGAAGTGGCATGTAATGTAATGGCTTCCAAATTGATCCAACACATAGGAGGAGCACAAGCTCGAAGGCAAGGAAACATGTGTCAATTCACGCTATCCAAGAGCAACGGAATAAGAGTTGACACTATGGGCTGCTAACCCAATGGATCTACGTGAAAATCAGCCCAATGTAATAGAAATCCAACAATTAAATAACATCTCTAAAATTTGAGCTCACTAATTTCATTTTAAATTTTCACGTACATATTTTTTTATTTATTTAGATCCATAATATTTTCTCAAATAATTTCTGTAACTTCTTTTAATTATTTCAGCTTAGTTAAAATATAATTCTGAACTAACTGCAAATATAATTATTAAAAATATTAACTAAATAGTCGCAGACAAAATTAAGTATTAATTTATTTATTTTTGAAAAATATATATTTTAGTCTTTATATTTTTAGT
This sequence comes from Mucuna pruriens, assembly GCA_025330945.1. Lineage (NCBI taxonomy): Eukaryota > Viridiplantae > Streptophyta > Magnoliopsida > Fabales > Fabaceae > Mucuna > Mucuna pruriens. The sequence goes on from JAENHJ010000197.1 coordinate 3,025,712, forward strand.
CAAATATGGTTAAAACCTTGAGACCAACATTATTTTTTGAACTCCTTTGAACTTGATTTATTCATTGAGATTAAATTTTAAAAGTGTTGTCGGCAGAATAGGAAAATGACGTTACTCAAATGGAGGAAACTTAAAAACTTAGCTCTTTCTTAATTTTCTTTAGCTTGGTTAGTATGCATATATATATTTTTCATAAAGGGTTGATTATAGCTAATTGAGTTATTATTTCTATGGTTTGTTTTTAAATGTCTAGAGTAGAAAATAGTGCTTTCATTTATGTAAAAATTTATTATTGTTGTTATTTTTTTAAATATTATTGAGGTATTATTTCATATCAGTTATGAGTTGGTGTAGGTCTTTGGTGATCGAGTCGATCTCATATTTCCCCAGTACATAAACTCATTTAGTCCCAAGTTCTTCAGAACGTAGGGACTTATAGTTTTTATCTCTTGTTTTTCCCGTTGACTGAACTTCTTTTCTTTCTTTGTATAGACTTGACATGTCAGTCTATTTTTAAGAATCTTCATCAATTTCTCATATAGACTTGGTGTGTTGGTCTATTTTTGATAATTTTCTTCAATTTTCGTATAGACTTCGAGATGTTGATCTATTTTTAAGAATCTTCAATTTCCATATATACTCAACATGTCAGTCTATTTTTGAGAATTTTTATTAATTTCCCGTACAGACTCAGGATGTCAGTATATTTTTGAGAATCTTCTTTAATTTCTTATTTAGGCTTATTGTCGGCCTATTTTTGAAAATCTTTAATTTTCTTGTATAGACCTTGAGATGTCAATTTATTTTTGAGAATCTTCAATTTTCTCATATAAACCTCGGGATGTCAGTCTATTTTTGAGAATCTTCAATTTTTTATATAGACTTGGGTTGTCAATCTTTTTTTTTTTTGAGAATATTCAGTTTTCTCATATAGATCTCTGAATGTCAGTCTATTTTTGAGAATCTTCAATTTTCTTGTATAGATCTTAGGATGTTGATTTATTTTTTAGAATCTTCAATTTTTTCGTATAAATCTCGGGATGTTGGTCTATTTTTTAGAATTCTTCAATTTTCTCATATAGTTCGGGATATCAGTCTATTTTTTAGAATCTTCAATTTTCTCATATAAATCTCTGGGATGTCGATCATTTTTAAGAATCTTTTATTCTCATATAAACTCAACATGTCAATCTATTTTTAAGAATCTCCACTTTAGTTTCTTGTATAAACCTTGAGATGTCTCTCTAATTTTTAAAAACTTCAATTTTCTTGTATATACCTTGGGATGTTGGTCTATTTTTAAGAATCTTCAATTCTCATATAAACTCGGAATGTGGATCTATTTTTGAGAATCTTCATCAATTTCTCGTATAGACTTGGGATGTCAGTCTATTTTTTAGAGTCTTCAGTTTTCTCATGTAAACATCAAGATGTCGGTCTATTTTTGAGAATCTTCAATTTTCTTATATATACCTTGGGGTGTTGGTCAATTTTTTAGAATCTTCTTTAATTTCTTGTATATGCTTATTGTCAGCCTATTTTTGAGAATCTTCAATTTTTCTCGTATAGACCTTGAGATATTGGTCTATTTTTGAAAATATTTAATTTTTTCGTATAGACCTCGAGATATCAATCTATTTTTGAAAATCTTCAATTTCTTGTGTAAACTGTGTAGGTATAAACTTTATCGACTAAAAAATTCATTAAAACTTGTAAAACATAAGTATCTTTTGAGAAATATGTTAGCCAAAAAATGAACAATTTTATTTATATGTGTGTCCTATTGACACCTTATTGCCTATGGCTTCGTATTGCATGTTGTTCAACTCTAACATGATCTCTAAATTTTATCATTTCCTCCATTTAAATGTATCTGAATGTTCTTGCTCTTAACTCGTCCTCTGATTGCTTCTAGTTGGTCATTTTTTTTCGTTCCTCACCGACCGACCGACAATGCGAATATTCTTACCCAATTTTGACACATGAGATTGAATTACTTCCTTCCTCGTGAGCTTCCTCTTCTAGATGATGAAGAGGGGAGAATACTTGCAAAACATACCTCAATGCCCAAGTCAGTCTCTATTGATTTTAGTTTGTGCCATAAGGGGCTTGTATACTGGGAAAATCCGAGATCAACTCGGTCACCAAAGACCTGTACCAACTCAATGACTGATATAACTTATAATGGACAACTGAACTATTAATTGAGAAAATACATAAGAGAAATAAATATCAAGTAATAAGATAACGATAAGAATAAAAGGAGATTAATAGAATGTAACAAATATTATGCCAATGATGAGGCCAATAATGTAAATTCATCGAAAGACAACTATAAAAAGAGGATAAGATGAATGTCAAAGTAAATTCTCTATTAGATAAGAGATATACTAAAATCAATAGAGATTAACTGAGTGTTGAAGTGTATTTTGCATATACTCTCCCTCTCCATCATCTATAAGAAGAAGTTCACAAGAAAGTAGTTCAATCCCAAATATTAAAATTAGATAAATTTTCAAGAGTTCTAATGCAAAATAATTCTGACTATGATTCTTACCCCTTTAATAATTAAGTAGCTCTTTAATATTCATTGTTGTTATTGTAAATAAGAGTTCTTTTAAATTGTTATTTTATAAAACTAGATTTTCAAAAACAATTGCATCTACCAATAGTACTAACAATTAAAATAATAATAATGTTACTTTATTATTTTACGTATTAGAAAAACTAAGAAAAAGAGATGTTATATATGGTGATTTTTTTTATGAAACTGATTCTAAATTTATTATTGATATTAAATTTATTATTGATATGGGTATGATGCTTTTTTATGGAACTTATTTTAAATTTATTAGTGTAACGCAACTTTTTATTACGATACTTGTTTTTTTTTAATAATTAAAATAGGTAAATAATAACTAGTGAATTTTATTTTTAATATTTTTGTTAGTTAATTTTTAAAATGTTAATTTATTTTTAATAAAGATTTAATTCTTTTTTTTTTGTTTTAATGAGACAATATCTTAATTATAAATGTTTATATAACAATACATTAAAATACTTCAAAATATGTAAATATTAATCAATATGTAAATACTAATAATTAGTATGTATATCCAATCACATACACTGAATTTCTGAATTTATGTACTTATAACAAAAGCTCATCTATAATAAGAATTTATTAAAAAAAAATGAATTAAACTATTTTTTAAAATACATCCTTAAAATAAATGTGAGAAATTTTAATTCAATCCAACCGTGTCTCGAATTGGTATTAGCATGCAAAATTTTAAAAAAATCTTTCATTAAATTTAAACTTCATTCTAAATACTTAATTTTTTTTTTCATACTATAGTCGATCTGTTACCGGTAGCAGGTGATATAACCTATCTTATCGCCTCTGCTATTTAAGCAAGAGACCAAATTAAGGAGAAAAAACAATTAATTTTTTTTTCTTTTTATAATATCATACATCCATTGTAGGCAACAAACAATCAAGGAGAATATTCTCAAGACAAATTGATTAGATTCCTTATTATTTCGGCCACACAAACATTACAAAACAAAATTCATACGATAAGATTTAGCTGATGTATGATATAAAAAATCTTTCATTTTTAACTAAAGAGGAGTATGATTTGTAAGAATATAATTATTGAAAATATTACGAGAAAAGAGGAGTATCATAAAAAAAATGAGAAGATATTATTTTTTATGAAAAAGTTTAAGGTTATATTTGAATAAATTTATTTGTTTTTTTTTATAATTGTTCATAAATGTTTATAAAGAAAAAAATCGATAAAAATTTGAGTTTCTTTCATAAATTAAAATCAAATTATTAATTTATCTTTTATAGAATTTCTCTGATCAAGTTTCTTCAAATGGTAAAGTATATACGTTGATTTTAATTTATGGGTAAAATTTAATTCATTTTACTTTCTTGTTTTTCTCCAAATAATTTTTTATGCAAAAGTTTATCCAAACATAATATTATTATTCTTTATTTACAAATTAACATTTCTAGGAATAAAAATAGTTTTGTTATCTTCTATCAAACATAAATTTTTTTTATTTCATATAACTTTTCGGAAATACATAAATATTTCTTATATAATTTTTTTTTTGGGAAAAAATGGAGCAAAAGTCCCAAAATGAATAATCACTAAAGAAAATTATATTAACTAAGTCAATCAATAAAAAATGTTTGACAAAAGCATTTGTTACTTTATTCACCTTATAATAGATACGAGAGAAAAATATTATAAATTTTAAACGAACAAGATTTTTAATATCTAATACTAAGTTAGGTTAAGGATGACTTGAAATGCATCTATAATCAAATTAGGGATTGTTTAAAAGTCCGATTTAACATAAATATTGATAAACTCTCTACCACAAACAAATGCTAACTATTTCTTAATGTTCCATAATTTAGTTAAAATAATGGAATAAAAATCAATATGAACTGAATATCTCAACACATACATGGAACTATGACCACAAATCACCCCTCTACATGTAGCTTCTCTATTAGTTGTGTTTATAACCTTATTAGAATTAACCTTGATGAAGGATAGTGACCGAAGAATTCCTTACATCAAATGTCACTTTATTTCTTTTAGTATAATATTTATTTAAAAAATTTAAAATATTCATATAAATATTTTCACTTACAATATAGTATGTTATATTAACAAATAATTATATCATTATAAAAATCAAAATATACCATCAGTATATATATATATATATTTTGTGGGAATATATACGCACATTAAAAGTTTATTTTTTATTTGATAAAATTATATTAATACAAACAATTCTAACTCTTAATATTCTTTTTATTAGTATATGAAATGTTTGTTAAATAGAAATGGTATAATACTGCATAATCGGAATTTTATTTGTTGTCATAATTCTTCCCAAATAATTGATTGAAGGTATCTACTCATAAAAAGTATGGTATTAAAAACAAGATATAAAAAATAAGTCAAGTATCAATTTTAAATATTCAGGATTTTATTAAATATAAGTACTTAACAAATTCGAAAGTATTTAACAAGTAGTATTTTAGTAAAATATTTATTTGTATATAGTCAAAATTTATAATAAATATATATTTTCAAATATATAAACTATATTATAAATGAAATTTGTAACAAGTAAATTTTTTTGAATATATAAAATAGATTTTAGATTTATGATAAACAAATTTATATTATGATACAATGTTATTTTAATTATTGATAAATTTTTTTAAAAAATTAAAATTTAATATAAAAATAAAAAATAAATTAAAATAGATGAATTGTTAAAAAAAATTAAGTTTATAACAAAGATAGAATAGGAGTGGTATGAGATGGTCGCGAAATATTTTTTAGGCTAATTTTTAAATCAAATTAAATTTTAAATTAAAATTAAAATTATATTTAAAAGGGTAAATAATTAAAAAAATCATTGTTTCAAATAAATTTTAATTTAAATACATTGAGTATCTAAAAAATTTTAATATTATCAGACAACTTAACTAATATTTTTTTCTCGATAAATTCTTTTTATAGAAGAATTTATGTGAGTGCATTGCGACAAGAATCAGACTTTTAGCGTTAAAAACAAAGATAGGGATACAAGGAAGGCGGAGATTTTGAGAGAATATGCGATTCAAAAGATATTTATATAGGAAGATAAAATTAAATGAATCATTAAAAAAGAATATATTATTGAAAAATAATATTTTATTATTTAAATTTATTGAAAATATAAATGATTTTTATATTATTATTTAATCACAAATTATTATATAACTTAATAAAAAAATTCAATAAATTTTTGTTATTTGTTATATAAACATTTATAAGATATTGATTCATTTAAAAAAAAACTATATTATAATTAAAATAAATTAAAATTTTAAAATTAACTAAATAATTAAGGATATGTTTGAGAGTAGTTTTTTAGTTACAAGATTTAAAATTTTAAAATTTAAAACTAATTTTAAAATTTTAAAATTAGTTTTAAAAAATAACTTATGTGTATAATAAGTAACACTTATATTAGATAAAAATAATTATAACTAGATGATATTTTGTAAGTTACCACAAAGATTAGAAGAAGACGAAAAAAAATGAAAACTTATGTTGACAAGATATGTTACATAATTTGTTGTATGCAGAGAAGTTCTCATAGTCAAAGTTGTAGAAAGAAGAAAACTCGTATTGTCACTGAGGGAAGGATTATGTTTGCAATGACTTGTTAAAATGGGTCGTGATATTTAGATAATGAATGAATACCTCGAGTGATATTTAGTCATATAAATAATAAAAAAAATATAAAATGATATAAATATTTAAAATAAAAACATATAATAAAAAGATATTGTTGTCTTTTATTATATAATCATTCTCTCGCTCTTTTTATCTTCAATTAAAAACAAATATTATTATAAAATTTACAACAGCAACAAATTCTTTCCTATTAAATGTCCTTGTAGAAAATCTTTCTTCTACTTTTCTACTGTACAACAGAGAAGTGGAAGGGGGTGAATGACTTTCTGACCAACCTTAATAGTGACAAAAATGTTGACTATGATCTCACCAACCAAAGCTTGCCATTTATTATACACATTATTATATCATCCCTTCCGTGCCTAACGAAACTAACCCAGTTTGTACACCATCCCTTCTGCCATGGATTCCAGCTCTAGCGAAGTAACCCTCGATTTGTCACCCTTTATGAAAATCCACAAAGACGGAAGCCTGGAGAGACTCATAGGGTGCGACGTCGATCCCGCGTGTTACGATCCCACGACAAACGTGGATTCAAAAGATGTCGTTATATCCAAAGACGACGACGTATCAGCCAGGATCTTCGTTCCCAAACTCAACGATCCAACCCAAAAAGCTCCTCTCCTAGTCTACTTCCATGGCGGAGGTTTCTGCATAGAAACACCCTTCTCACCTCCTTACCACAAATTCCTGAACTCAATTGTTTCCAAGGCCCACATCGTTGGTGTCTCTGTTCACTACAGAAGAGCCCCGGAGCATCCCCTTCCCATTGCTTATGAAGATTCCTGGACTTCGCTCAAATGGGTCGCATCCCATTTAAATGGAAACGGGCCTGAGGAGTGGCTCAACCGCCACGTTGATTTCGGGAAGGTGTTTTTCGCAGGGGACAGTGCGGGAGCAAACATCGCACACCACATGGGTATTCGGGTTGGGACCCACGGGCTTCCGGGGGTGAACCTTGAGGGAATTGCTTTGGTGCATCCTTACTTTTGGGGCCTGGAGCGAATTGGATCTGAGGCCCAAAAGGCCGAACAACTTGCCTTGATTGATACTTTGTGGCGTTTTACTTGCCCAACCTCGACCGGAACCGACGACCCGTTGATGAACCCGGCCAAGGATCCGAATCTGGGGAAGCTGGCTTGCAAGAGAGTGCTGGTTTCTGTTGCTGAGAATGATTTGCTCAAGGATAGGGGTTGGTATTATAAGGAATTGCTGCAGAACATTGGGTGGCACGGTGTTGTGGACGTGATAGAGGCAAAAGGAGAAGGTCACGTGTTTCATTTGCTCAATCCAGATTCTGATAATGCTCTCTCCTTGCTCCATCGAATTGCATCCTTCATCAACCATGGTTAAGCTTGCAGTTTGTTATGTCTGCAAATCTTCGGAATTTGCACACCAACTTCCCAACATCCTTGGTTTACTTCCAGTTATGAGAATCTACACTTTCCGTTTGTTTTATGTATTGTTGATCAATTATGATATTCTACCATCTGCTTGCAAATGTTGGAAACTCTATGGACATGAAAAGTTATAATTACTAAATAATGCTAGCAATTAAGAATTATTATAATCTTGCCTTTTTAATTAATTTTATAGGGCAAAATGTGATTTTTGGTTCAAGATTGTTGCTCAACTTTGTATTTTGTTTGAATTTTTCTTCAAAATTTAAAAAATATTCTTTCTTTCCACACATGATTACTGCATCCATAATCAATAAACCAAATGTCTTCTCCATCACACTTATTCACATCCATGCAAGCCATTAACAATATCTCCTCTTCTTGGGCTTCTACATAGTTAGCTTCCTTCTCCACGTGAGTACATTCTCATTGATAATGTCCTAGTTTGTGACAATTATAATACACTGTTGATTTTTAGAAATTCTATCAGCCTTTCCCTCTTCCTCTAAAGTTTCCACGACCACAACCTCTTCCTCTATATTGATCTTCATGGATAATCTTCAAATCTTGTACTTCTTCACACGAGAATTCATGCATTGTACCTTGATACTCCCGCTTCATAGAATCCCATATGCTTTTTGTTGTATCCTTGTTGATTATCATCTAATGCTTGGAGGAGATAGTTCTTTGCTTTCCGATCTTTCAACGCTTGGTCTTCAATGTTTTTCTTCTGTGCATATGTGAGAACAACACCATCTGCCGCTGTACGAATTTCAATCTCTAATCAAATCCTGATAGTCCTTCGATCATTAGAAATTTTTCATAAGGATCGCTAAGTGATCATAGTGCTCATTAATTTTGGGAATCTCTGGTTGGACAAATGAACCCTCCATCAACATACTTTAATTTCAATGCAAGCAGGAGATTGCTGCTTCTAATTTTAATCAGACCCTATAACTGAGCTCTAGTACCAGATGTTAAGAATCAGAAAATTTTCAAAGAGAGGCAACAAAATTGATATTTGGAGGAACACTCTTTTTCAATTTGAAAACCAGATTCAGCCAATAAAAATTTACAACAAAGAAAAATAGAAAACTGAAACAGCTATGTTTATCGTAACCTAAAAATGTGGAAGACTTGTTTATTTTGAGGTAAAATTGTTTTAGGAAAAAAATATGTTTTTCATTTATTAAAATAGTTGGAACTAAGCTTTCATACCTTTAAAATTTGTCTAATTTTGGTCCTTTTAAAATATAAAATGTGTTATTCTTTGTCACAACCTAAATTGTGACGCCAAACTAAGTGGGTCGAGATCGAGCCGGCCATAAAGGAGTCGCCACTGACATTTTTGGTTTAGGGAACGCCAGGAAACCTAATGGAAAAGCTGGTCTGGAATCAGAAATGTGGGTTCGGGAGTTGGTCATACGCTAGGGGCATAGGGTGCCCGAGCATGCCTATCACTTGATAGTTACCCTTAGCTAGCTATATGGGAATAGGGACGGTGCTTGTGTTTGGGTCGTGTTTCTGGCATAGGACCTGGGAGGGAGGAGATGCAGGTAAGGTGTTCTAGGGTTTTGGGGTTTAAGACTTGATAGGAGTGTGCCTCCTGTGCCTACGTACCTCGGCTTTAGAGGAGTCAAAATCAACGTAATTCTGGTTTCGTGATAATTCTGGGAAATATGTGTACTAACTTGGAGTTTAGAGTAGGGGAGCCTTTTTGTCCTTCCGTCCAATACTTTTGCTTGCTCCTGAATTTGGACTTGGGGTTTCTGCCTCGTTTACTCTGTGTGATCGTCAGTTTTCTGCTTTCCGTCTCTCTGTCTTTCAGTCTTTTCCTCCTCCTTTTCTCTCTCTTTTTCCAGAGTTTCTCCTTCCTTTTTTTCAGAGTTTCTCCTTGGAAATTTTTTTTCCCCAACTCTTCGTTTTAAGGCTTTTTATAGGCTTCGGATTGGACTGGTAGTTGCCTTCATATCCCACGATTATCTCCCTAATTTTAGGATCTAATATCCATATCTTATCCCCTACTCTCCTCCCATGATTCTCTCCTGATTCTCTCTTGGTAGGTGCCGAGTTTGTTGGAACTACCTTCCATGATCTTTTTTTATAGGTGGGTCAAGGTGGGTCCCGGGAAGACTCAGTCCTGGACGGTTTTGGGGTGCAATATTCTTTATCCGTTAATCTAACTTCGTTAACTTAATATCGACATGACTAAAAAAATTCAACGTCAACATTTTGTGCATGTAAATATTTTTTGTGGCATGACAATCATATAACTACCACGTGATATGCAATTTTTTTCATCACTACAAAACTTTAAAAATATTATTTTATTTTCTATAAAATTTAAAGTTTGATTTTAGTCCTTATATAATTTAAAGTTTAATTTTAGTTCTTAAAATTCAAAACTTTATTTATTAGCATTTTCACCCGTAATTGGGGGCCTTGACAGTGGAGGCCCAGTCATAGGAGACAGAATCATTAAGTCAATTTATCCAGAAGATGCTTTTATTATGGTTTGATTCAAAACGGCAGAAGCCCAATAATGGTAACTATCCGCGGTTCATAATGGTTGTATACAATTTGGGCCTTGGTGGGAAAGCCCAATTTTGATACAACATGTGGGAAGGGGTAACACTCGGGCCAACCCAAAACCAATGCAAGAGATAATTTGGCCACTTGTTGTTATGCACCTTACGCAACTGCCACGAAACTCTGTTGAAGCCCAAAGCGCAAAAAGAAACAAAGACAAAAGGAATAAAATCAGAATCATAGGGTATGGTAGGAAATCAACAACGGAGGATTACAGATTCGCTAAAAGGTGAGTTAGTAGAGCAGGGAATAACAGATGAATGATGGAAGGAAGCATGTAGCTATGTTCCCTCCCATGCACCTTGAGTAGAAATGACCAACATAGGGATTTCTGTGCTCTCACTTGGGTCGTTATTTTGGAAGCAAGTGGGGAACGCGGGAAGCACACACGCTACAAAAGAAAAAAAATGCTCACCACCCCATTAATGGCGAATCTGTCGCATTATATAGAAAATCCCTTTGAGTGTATCAGAGCATTGAATATGCCTAGGGGAGAGCCACCGCATTAATGGCAAAGATCCTCAAGAAGATATAGGGCACCACATGCAAGCCTATAAAAGGTCCCCATTGAAGAAGAAAAAGAGGGGTAGAGAATTTTTCCACTACTTGAGACTTAAAACTCAAACTTAACGAAGGTCCTTACACTAAGAAACTCATAAGAAAGAAAAAAGATTCCTAAAAGAGAGAAGGAGCTCCTCCATAAATAGAAAGTCCTGATAAAAAAGGATAGGTCGCCTAAGAGAAAAAGAGTTCTTCAAAAAGAGAGTGTGTCCTCAACATTCTAGAGGGAAGAGAAAGGAAATAAAGTCAGTCGCCATAAGGAAAGAAACCAACAAAGAAGGATAACAGTCAAAGCGGAATAACCAAGACAAAACGCCAGGAGAAGGAAGAGATACAATGCTAGGGTTCATTTGAAAGACAATCACTAGATACTATGTAAGCATGATTATAGTCTTTAATAAATGCATGCAAGTCCATGGACACCTTTGTGAATGATTTAAACTCAAAAAGACAACATCAAATTAGGACTAGAATTTAAGACTCAACCATCCATGTGATTTAGGACCATGCAGGGTTGAGAATTCATATTCTTTGACCCGTCTCAGTTCCCCATCTACTAATCATGCATTCATCAAACCTCAATTTAGTATGACATCCTTGTCGGCTACGCTAGCCGACACCAAGAGCTTATGACCTCTAGGCTGAAAGGTCATCAACCCTCTTGTTATCGTACAGACAGTTTGGCCGACATGTGGTCGGCCATCCCTTGTCTAATATGATTTTGGTCCTTTTCCTTATACCTGTAAACACTCGTGTAGAGTCTTTGCATGGCTAAGAGGCGATACCTTGTACCTATGAGCCCAACCAACCCCGTCTCCCAGAGACCACAAACGACATCCGGTCCCATCCAAATCTTCAGAACCCACTCTAAACCATTAATTACCATCAATACCTTTCGGCGCCAATGGAAAGCCCATCGCTGCTCAACTATCCTCTTTTGGGGTATCTATAGATAGCTCATATTCAAGACAACCATAGTCAAGCACCAATGGAAAGCCTACCTACGTTCAAACCATTCCGAGGTATTCAATAACTCCCCTCCCTTCCAACCTTTTGGGCGCCTATGGATAGCCTATCTTCACCCAAACCACTGTTGGACGCCAATGGATAGTCCTTCTTGTCAAAACACACACCAAGCCTTTGACCTAGAACTACGTAAACTTTGACTTCTCCATTGCTTAAGTGATATGTAGGAGCAAGAGACAACTCTTGTCAAGTTATTCCTCCAAAAAAACGAAAAAAATCCTTAATTACTCACCATGCATTGTAAATAGAGAACCATAGAAAGGAGACTATATCAAGATCCATGTATTTGGTTAGGGTAACTATCTTTTGGCAAGCGTATGGGGTGTGCCACTCTCATGCGTAACCGACTCTCAGACCCATACTCGTTCCAGACTTACCTTATCCATTCCGAAGGTTTCCTAGAGTTTTCCATAAAATGTCGGGTGGCGACTCCCCCTACCCCTGTTTCTCCTTCAAGGGAATTTAGGGTTCCATCCATTCCAAGCCATTGCCGACGCGGTCGCTGATTGGGTCGCAACATCACCTTATCATAGATATCACATAATATCACTCAAACCTTTTTAGACATATTATCTAACAACCTTCAATAGCTAACAAAGTTTCAAAAATTAAAATTCTATTTCATGAACATATATAAAACTCTACTACTAAAGAAATATGAAACAAAGAGTTGTAACTTTGTTAGTTACTAAATAATTTTAGTCATTCTTTGTCATTATACAATGTCACATGGTTCAAGTTTCGCTTTTATCGTTAGTCTTTAATAAATAATAGTTTGACTCAAGATTTTTAAAATTAAATTAACTATTAAATCGATGAAAATAATAGGTCAAGATTCAATTATCTAATTATAATTGATTCATTACTAAACCTGTATAATTATATAATATTATTTTATTTTTTATTATCTTATATTAATGAATATTGAACAAAAAATAATATTAAATTCATAACTTTCTAATATTATTTGTAGGGATATTATCTTTGTTTTTATCTGAGCAAAAACTTTGGTTAGGATAATTTCTTTGAATATGAACTCAACTTGATGAAGACCGATAATATTATGGGAGAAGATTGGATCCACCCAATTTATTAATGTAATATATTAGGCTGATAATATTATGGGACAAGATGGAAACACTTTATTTGATATTTCTTTAGTAATAGATTTTTGCAAAGGTTGTTGAAATAGAACTCTAATTTTTGGAACTTTGCTACCTATTGAAGGGTGTTACAGAGTGTGCCTAAAGGGTTTTTATATTTTTAGTCCTTAACAGTGGTTTCAACAATATTGTGTGATATTGTTAGTAAGATTAAAGTGTCAATAATTACGCTTTGAATTAAAGACTAAAATCAAACTTTAAATTGTATACGAACTAAAATCAAACTTTTGAATTTATAAGGATTAACCACAAATTTTTAAATTTTACGAGGACTAAAGCCAAAATTAATATTTTATAGGAACTAAAATCATATTTTAAAAAAAATTATTTGTCATGTGGCAACTATGTGGATGTTATGTCACCTAGTGTACAATATTGAAATGAAACTTCTTTAACTATGTGAGCATGAAGTTAATAGAGTTAGATATATGAATAAAGAATAACATATTTTGTATTTTGAGGAATGAAAAGTAGACAAAAATTTTAGAGTAATGAAAATTGAATTCTAACTATTTTAGAAAGACGAAAAAGACTTTTTTCTTTTTTTTAAAAGATTTTTATAATCAAGATTTTATAGTTTAGATTTTAATGGATTTATATATCACAAATTTACAAGATTTGAAATGACTTTATAAATTTACAAGATTTGAAAGTACTTATAAATTTTTAGCAAAATTTTAAAGTCACAAGAGTAATTGTACTTCTTTATCATTTCCTTTGTTATCTTTGTTGTGAATTTCTCATTTAAATTGCTAACATATAAGAATAGTTATCAACAATAAAGGAAATCAATTTTACAATAATTCATGCTAATTAAGTAATATGTTTACAAATATTTTTAAATAATATTATTTTTAAATAAAACTTTTGTATTTATTTTTTAATTTCTTTATAATAATGTATTGAAAATGTATGAAAAAGACACATAAAAAGACACGAGAAAAGGATAAAATTTAAAAAAAAATGATATCCTACATCAATGTAATTGTGTTAAAAAAATATACAAGATAAATATTCTTATAATAGAATGCATTACTTATAAAGTGAAAAATTGTCTTTATACATGTTGAGTGAACACAGAAAAGACCAAATATCCAAGAGTCTGTGCATTTTTTACATTTTTTTTTTGTGATGTATATAATGAATTTATCTAAAAAAATTATTAAAGACAAAAATAAAGTAAAAAAGTCTTTTACTTGATTATAGAAAAAATGTGTATGATTGAAAAAAAAAGATGTCCTCAAATATCATATTAATATTTATATTGTTTTCACCAAAAAAAAAAAAAAATCTTTGTAATTTATGTGAGATTGATAAATTGGTGATTTATTACTTAAAAAAATCTTTTAAAATTCATCAAAATTTACTATACAAAATAATCTATAAAAATTTTTATGTTTTTTTAATATCAAAATATATTTTCTATATTTTATTATGTTTTTTTTTTATAAAAGATCCTTATCATTCATATTAAATACTATAATATTTATTTATAAATATTTTTTTAAAAAAATTTAAATTTTTAATATAATATTTTTTTAAAAAAAAGAGGGATCACTAATTGACGACTGACCACTAAAATAAAATATTAATCTAATAATAAAATATCTAACACAAACAACCAAAAAAAAATATTGTTTTTTTCTTCTTTTTCTTTTAACTCACTTTCTTTACCAAAGAAACGATAAAGTTAGAAGTTGGGGGAGGAGTTTGACTTTCTGACTGTTAATGACGATGTCTTCACCAACCAAAGCTAGACATTTATTCTACACATTACTGTATCCTTCCTATACGCTACATCACAGAAATAACTCAGTTTCTTCACCGTCGCTTTCCGCCATGGACTCCACCTCTAGCGAAGTAGCCCTTGATTTCTCACCCCGTCTCAAAATCTACAAAGACGGCCGCGTGGAGAGACTTCTAGGGTGCGACGTCGTTCCGCCGTGTCACGATCCTACAACAAATGTGGAATCCAAAGACGTCGTTATCTCCAAAGACGACGATGTATCAGCCAGAATCTTCGTTCCCAAACTCAGCGATCCAAATCAAAAGCTTCCTCTTCTCGTCTACTTCCACGGTGGGGCCTTCTGCATACACACACCCTTCTCACCTCCTTTCCACAAATTCCTGAACTCGATTGTTTCCAAGGCCCACATCGTTGCTGTCTCCGTTCACTATAGAAGAGCCCCAGAGCACCCCGTTCCCATCGCTCACGAAGATTCATGGGCTTCGCTCAAATGGGTTGCGTCCCATTTAAATGGAAACGGGCCTGAGGAGTGGCTCAATCGCCACGCTGATTTTGGGAAGGTGTTTTTCGCTGGGGACAGCGCTGGAGGAAACATCGTACACCACATGGGTATTCGGGCCGGGACCCACGGGCTTCCGGGTCTCAACCTCGAAGGAATTGCTTTGGTGCATCCTTTCTTTTGGGGCCTGGAGCGAATTGGATCTGAGGCCCAAAACCCCAAATATCTTGCCATAGATGATTTGTGGCGTTTTGTTTGCCCAACCTCGACCGGATCTGACGACCCGTTGGCCAACCCGGCTAAGGATCCGAATCTGGGGAAGCTGGCTTGCAAGAGAGTGCTGGTTTGTGTCGCTGAGAACGATTTGCTCAAGGATAGGGGTTGGTATTATAAGGAATTGCTGCAGAACATTGGGTGGCAAGGTGTTGTGGACGTGATGGAGGCAAAAGGAGAAGGCCACGTGTTTCACTTGTTCAATCCAGATTCTCACAACGCTGTCTCCTTGCTCCATCGAGTTGCTTCTTTCATCAACCATAGTTAAGCATGCAATTATGTAAGCATAACTTCGGAATTTGCAGACAATCTTATTGACCAATTATCAGAATCTGCAATTTCTGCTTGTCATCCGCTATGTTTAAGTCATGGAGGCCCTATTGGTGTTAACCTACAAAAACTGATTTTTGTTGTATTTCAATCAAATAAAAAGGAGGTAAGTTTATAAGCTTAACTCTTCAACTTTTAAACCAAAAAATAGGCAACTACCCAAGTTTATATGTGTAGCTCTACAATTATTAAATTAGAAAATAGGCAACTACCCAAGTTTATAGTCTTAGTTATACAACTATTGACCTAGAAAATAGGCAACTACCCCTAGTACTAGTAGCATAATCCTAAATATGGGTAATAGAAAATAAAATAATGAAACTGATAGATTAAAATTTTAGTCTAAAACATTTTGACTCAATCAACAATCTCTTCCTTAAACTGAATGTTCCTTGCAACAGTTTATCTTAGGTTCTTCAAGCATGCCCAAAACACTTTGTAGACAATGGAAATTTTCAACTTTAAGTGGTTTTGTCATTATGTCTACTACCTGCTCTCTTGTGTTGCAATAATTCAGTTGAATAACACCATTGTTGCATAAATCTCTCAAGAAATAGAATCTCACATCAATATGTTTACTTCTTCCATGCAAGACTGGATTTTTAGATAATTTAATTATAGAAGCATTATCACAAAACATGATAGTAGCTCCTTTTTTACAGTAATCTAGATGTTCTAAAATTCTTCTTAGCTAAACACATTGACAAACACATAATACAGTTGCTATGAAGTCTGCTTCAGTTGTGGATAAGCTAACCACTAGTTTTTTTGATGCCTAAGAAATCACACCACCTCCTAACATGAAAGCATAACCATATGTGTTATTTCTATTGTCAAGATCACCTGCATAGTCACTTCTAGGAAATTCCCAGATTTTGAGTTCCTTATAAATATCTAAGAATACGCTTTGCTGCAAGAAAATATTTGTCTTTAGGATGCTCCATAAAGCAACTTATCAAGATAACGAAATGTGTAATGTCCGATCTTGTAGCCGTAAGATACACAAGGCTTTCTACTAGTTGCTTGAATAAAGTACTATCAACCTCTACTCCTTGATATGTTTTCAACAACTTAATACTTGGAACAATAGGATTTTTCACCAAATTACAGTCAAGCATATTAAATCTGTCCAATATATCCTTAATATATTTCTTCTACCCAATAAAAATTCCATTACAACCTTGCAAAACTTCAATACCTAAAAAATATCTCATCTTGCCTAAGTCGGTCATGGCAAATTCATTCATCATCATAGTTTTAAACTCTTGAGACATTGATTCATGATTACCAATGTATATCAGGTCATCTACATAAACATATACAATTAAGATTTCACCTCCCTCCTTCTTTACAAATAAAGTGTGTTCATGTGGGCATTTTAAAAAATTGTTAGCTGCAAAATGTGACTCTAGCTTGCTGTATAAAGCTCTAGGAGCCCGTTTAAGGCCATATAGGGCCGTTTTGAGTTTGTATACCTGATGTTCACATCCTTGAAAAATATAACCTGGTGGTTTTTCTAAGTAGACATCTTCATTAATTTTCCCATGTAGGAAGGCTGACTTAATATCAAGTTGATAAATACTCCATCTCTTTGTGGCTACCAATGCAACAACAAATCTAATGGTTTCAAGGCGAGCTACTAGTGAAAAAATCTTTCTATAATCGATCCCCTCCTCTTGAGTGTAGCCTTTTGCTACTATCTAGCCTTGAATTTGTCAATCTCATCAGTCTCCTTCAACTTAGTCTTGAAAATCCACTTGACACCTACAATTTTGCAATTCAGTGGTGGATCAACCAACTCCAATGTATCATTTCTTTGATAGCTTGAATTTCAACATCCATTGCATCCCTCCAATGCTGACTTTTTTATGTTTTGTTGTATGTTACTAGATCTGCACCTGAAAACATTGCAAAATTAATAACATCTTCATATGTTAAGTCATCACTAGTGACATAATCTTTCATCCATGTTGGTGGTTTTCTAGCCTTCCCTTCAGTTGGAACTTTTGCACCACTTAGTGAAAGGTCAGGAAAATTTGATGTTGAGTTTGAAACTATTGTACTAGTAATTGCTGCTGCATCTTTCAAACTTGTTTGAATTACTTCTTCAGCTATTTGGCAAGACTCTTCCATGGGATTCAGTTCATTTGCATCAAATGTTTTGCTGGTTTTTGCTTCACCCCAATCCCAAGTAGCATCCTCTTGAAATTTAACATCTCTAGTTATATGGATTTTCTCATTGATATGATCATAAAGTTTGTAGGCCTTAGACTCCTCACTCACACTCAACAACATATATTTAGTACTTTTGTCATCAAGCTTGCTCCTTTTTTGGTTAAGTACATGAACAAAATCAATGTAGCCAAAAATTCTAAAATAAGAAATAGATGACTTCATTTCGCTCCATGCCTCCTCAGGTGTGATGTTTTTTACTGCAAATGTTGGACTTTTATTTAAAATATGAACCACCCAATTTACAACTTTAGGCTAAAAAGATCTTGGAACTCTTCTTTCTATCAAAACACTTTGAAACATACTTATAATTGTCTGATTTTTCCTCTTAGTTACACCATTTTGTTGTGGCATATATGATGCAGTATGTTATCTTTGAATACCTTGCTCATTACAAAATTCAATAAACTCCTTGGAGGTGTATTCTCCCCCTCTGTCAATGCGCAAAATTTGGATTAAGACACCAACTTGTTTTTCAACTAATGCTTTAAATTTCTTAAATACATCAAGTGCTTCACCTTTCTCAACAAGGAAAAACACCCAAACTTTCCTACTCAAATCATCAATGAAAGTGAGTATGTACCTTTTATTTCCATTAGAGGAAGGATTGATAGGGCCATAAATATTGGAATGAATTAGTTGCAGTAATTAAGAAGCATGCCAATTATTTTGTTGTGGAAAAGGATCTCTTTGATGCTTCCCTTTGAGACAGTGTTCGCAAAGTTGAGTCGGGGACTTAAAGGTGGGTAGCCCTTTCACCATATCATGCCCTAGTAAAGTTTTCAATCCATTATAATTCAAGTGACCATAGCGAGAGTGCCAAACTTGAGTTGATGGCATTGAATTGAAGCAATTGCGGGACAATCCAAATTTTAAAGAGATAGCAAACATTCGATTAGTAGTCATAAAGGTTTCAAAAATTAGGTTCTCTCCTTGAAACACTTTGTACTTATTTTCCTTCATTTCAATACTCAATCCTTTTTCCAGAAATTGACTCATACTAAATAAATTATTTTTCAACTCAGACACATAAAAGACATCATTAACCAAATGCATAACTTAATTAATTAGAAGTTTAACAGTACCTTTCCCAGCTACCTTTAGTACATTATTATTCCCCAATTTCACTTCATTAGAAAAGGAAGAATCGATAGAGGAAAATCAATCCTTTCTACTTGTCACGTGATTGCTACAACTTGAATCAATGAACCACATCTTTTGAGCATTTGACTTATCATCTGTTGAATGCTGTGTCATGAGTAACACTGCTTCTTCACCACCTTCAACATAGTTTGATTTGCTATCTTGTGGCTTCTTTAGGCATTCACTTTGAAAATGTCCGAACTCACGACAGTAATAACACTGTATTGTTGTCCTGTTTATAGGTTGTCTACCTCCTCTGCTTCTACCTCTTCCTCGTGTAACTCCACCTCGAAAAACATTTCTTCCCCGACCACAACCAATGCTTGCCTCATCTTGTGCAACCTTCAATGCTTGCTCTTCATGGGAATTGTGACATTTCATTCGTTGCTCGTGCACTAAAAGACTGTTTTGGAGCTCATCTATAGTCATGGAATCCAAATTATGAGACTCTTCAATGGAACACACTATATAATCATACCTTAAGGTCATTGACTAAAGAATCTTTTCAATAATGCTAAGGTCAGACACCTTTTCACCATACATTCTCATCTTATTTGCAATTGTGAGAGTTTGAGGAAAATAATCATTAATTAATTCTCCGTTCTTCATTTGCAAAATCTCTCATTTCCGTCGTAAAACTTGTAGTTGAGCTCGCTTTACTGTAGCAATGCCTTAGTATTTTTGTTTCATCGAGTCCCAAATCTCCTTCAACGTCACCTTTTTCAAAATTCTTTCAAGCACAGTTTGATCATAGCTTGAAACCAATAGTTTCTCACCTTTAAATCTTTTAATTTCAACTCTCTAGATTTTCCTTCTTATTATCTGGTATGACAACCCTATGAGCATGTTGGGGAATCCCTGGATCTATAAGATTCTAAAACTCTTTCGACCTTAGAAAGTTCTCCATTAACATTGTCCAATGGTCATAATGCTCATTCAATTTTAGAATCGCATGTTGTACGAAATTGCTATCTGTATTCGTCATGATTGAAGTCTGCTGCTTCTTTTCACTAATGTCCAACTGGCTTTGCTACCAGTTGTTATCACACAAAAATTGATTTTTGTTGTATCACACAAAGTTTATAGACTTAGCTCTACAACTACTGAACTAGAAAATAGACAACTATCCAAGTTGATAGGCTTAGCTCTACAACTCCTAAACCTAGAAAATAGGCAACTATCCAAGTTTATAGGCTTAGTTCTACATCTTAGAAAATAGGTAATTACCTCACGCACTAGCAGTATAATCCTAAACATGAGTAACAGAAAATAAAATAATAATGAAACTGGTAGATTAAAATTTTAGTCTAAAATACTTTGAGTAAATCAACATATCTGATATAGTTTTTTTTTTAAGAACATGGTAATAACTGTATTTAGTCACAAGTTTGTTTTTCTGTTTTTTTATTCAGTCAAATATATCATGATTCTACGACCAGTATAATCGTGGACAGTTATCTTATTTTCTGTTGGTTGTAAGACTATTTAAATAGCCAAGTTTACTATCCTCCTGACTTCACTAGTGCAATTATACTAAGTACTCTTAAACCTTTTAAGTTCAGTTCCAACATTTGTCGAGCAATATTTCTAGCTTATTATAATACAATTTTTTTTTAAAGAATAGCAGTAAAGCCTTGTTAAGATTGTTATAATATTATCTTAGCTCTTTAATTAGTTATACTTAATGAGTACGTGATTGTGAAAAAAAAGGCTCTAATCTTAAACTAATTTATTTCACGAAAAATCAACTGGAGCGTTAGTAATATAAAATTAATATATATATATATATATATATATATAATAAGTAATAAACTATTTCGGCGATTAGGGTAAAATTTGGTCATTCCGGATAGATGGATAATTTTGTATGTTAAGTTAACTCAAGTAAGGAAAAATTATTAGTATTAAATCTCTTGTACTTGTTTTGTTGCATGATAAATAAAATAAAAAATAATGAGATATAATAGAACAGAATAAAATTATTATTTAATTCTTTTAATACTTTAAATAAATAAAAATTAAATTTATTCTGTACGTTTACATTAATAAAAAATATAAAAGAAATATTAAATAAAAAGGATAAGTACTTACAGAGTTATATTCTTTTAGATTTAATCAAATAACTTAAAAGAAAATTAATCAAACGACATGCGATACTCCTCTGTTTTTTTAACATTATTTTCACTTCCCTTTATTTATATAATCGTATAAGAAATGAGGAAATATGTGTTAACAAAAAAGAGATACGATTTTTATGTTATTATATAAATTGAGGATGATTTGTGTAAAGTTAAAAAAAACAGAGAGATCGAGAGAAATTTTGATAAACCTCACAGGCATGAATGTAATTTGCCTTAAATAAAATAAAATAAAGATTTTACTAATTTTCAATAGTTTAAATAATAAATATAATATTATTTAATAGTTATTTTATTTTATTATATTTCCTTCCTTTTTATCATGCTATAAATATTAAATATCAAATTCTTCAAAACCATTGTCTTTCCTAGTACAATTGTACTATTATCTTTGTTTTTAGGACGACTTCTTTAATGATCCACAGTGGGAAAATATTATGGTCCTTTAGATATATTAGTTTTAAATTAGATAATTGATTTTTTTTTTTAATTTACCCCTATGCTTACCTATTTTTAGGGTTTACCCTTATTCTTCTTCATCACTGTTTTCACACACAATGTCATTCTGCCACCTATGACGATGGTCTCCATTGTTCAAGTATCATTCTCAAGTTCTTCACCGCTTTCAAACAATCACATCTTGACAATAAAAAAAATAAGAACCCTACACATAAATGCCACAGATTTGAACTGCACCGTCGCAAGCCTCCCTTACTCTTAACGAAGAACGAATACGTGTTTGAAATGTTTGGAACAAGTTTCTTCTCAAATCTCTAGTTTAGATTTTATTCTAAAAATGCAAAATTAATGGAGACCCAATTTAGATTTCATCCATAAAACACGAAATTGATCAATACCCACTTCATATTTCATTCTAAATGAGAAAAATAAATCAAGACTCACTTCAAATTTCATCCTAAAAAACTCAAACCAAAACTCAGAAGTAGAAGAAAAAGAAAAAGACCTTGATGGAGATCTTGGGTTTCATGGGTCTAATAATTCCTCAAAGGATAGGCAAGAAGAGAAGCAGAAATCTAATAACAAAAATGAGAAAGTTGTAGTGATGATAGAGTGAATTGTGGTGATCATCCACTTGGAGGAGGAAACCCTCTTCTTTATTGACATCTATTTGCTTCCACAACTTGAGGTTGTGCCCATACTCTTTCTTTAAGAAGCGCATTGCAGAAGGTTGTGGCTTAAGGTTGCATTTTAGGAAGCAACTATTAATTAGGCACTCGTATTTGGTGACTTCTCCAACGCAACTGATGTCGACAGTTCCTAAAATAGTGTCGGAAGAGATCGATACGGAGGAGAGTGTACATCATGATGCAGCGACAAAGCTCAAAGATTTGCAAGAGGGGATGGGCGGAGATCTTATCTGTGAGTACATATAATTGGGTCGTTTTACTCTTCGATTGCGGGTTTTCCTAGAAACGTTTCCTTAGTCTTCATTTATATATAAACAACTCCCTACTATTATTCCTAACAGACTTCTAATTGTCTCAACTGACTTTTAATTGACTTTAGGAGTTGAACTTTTAGGCCAGGAAAGAGTTGGTCTGAGTGGGCTGGCTTCCTTAGATTAAAGTATGTCATTGAGTTAGGACATATCTATCATTAGACCTAGATATGAAGGGAGTCGATTGTCGTGCGACCTTATACACATGTTAGAATCCAATAGTCATGGCCAATCGGTACAACAACGAAGAAAAAAAGTTAAATTGAGAAAGAAGAGGAGAAAAAAAAAAAGAAAAAATCTTGCCCCGATTTAAAAATAAAGAGATCAAGCAATCTAAAACATATTTTGTCTCAGCATATACTTAGTCTGTTTTTTATTTTAAAAATCCTATTCCTGAGCTATGCACTTATCTATGCTTAATTTCACCAAATATACATGCATTACAAATAAAGTTGAATTAAATGCACGCTTAGTCAAAGTAGGATTATAAGTTTACCTTGTATGTTTCTTTGTGATAAGTTCCCCATGCTCCAAGATTCAAGGCTCAGTTATTTCCATCCTGCAATGCTATTGGCTAGGCAAATTCCAAGAGGGTTAAGATTGGAAAATTTGTTAAAGAAATTCTCTTAAACTTTTTAGCACTAAAATTAAAAAAAAAACTTAACAAAAAAATCTCTCAAAATAATTTCTTCCCCATCCCTTTTAATGTTGCACACATGCATATTTCTAAAAATGTCGCACACATATGCATATTTCTAAATGAAAGTTATGTCCCCTTGTTTGCAATTCAACTTCAAAAAATGCTAACTTTTGAAATTAATTTAACTTTATATATAATAATTTTCAATACAATGAAAATTATATTTAGAGAGAGGGAAAGGCTATCCACACTAAATTCAATGTAAATAATAAAATTCAAAAAGATTAATAAGATTACTATGTCTTCATAAATAAAACATTCTTGAATTTGCCAAGTTATATGTTTGTTACAAGGATATCAATCTCAATTTAACATTAATATCATCTTCCCATTTTTCCCAAATGAACATCATAAACCTGTTATCTATATATAGATTTTTTTTTCTCTTATTCTCCCTCACAAATAAAACACACTTAATCAACCACATCACACATCATTTTATTTACTCATCTACAACAACAAAGAGTAACACACTCTCCTCAATCTTATTATAACCATTCACACACATCAACCACATCTCACACACTATAATTCACATATCACTCACACAACATTATCTCTTTCAATTTGTTTTTCTTATAGACTCTTTCTCACCTTTCCTTCACAAATTCTCTACACTCACCATCACACACAATGATTAAGTATCACACTCAAATAAAAACATAAAGAGGTTGTAAATGACCATCAATTTCACACACCAAAACACCTCAAATGACCATATGTGGCCTACTATTTGTAACATTAGAACTTTGCAAACCAATAACCACTTACACTTTTGTCACATGCAAAGACCTTCGTCAAAAGCACCAAAGGTCAAGAATGATTCAAACACCATGCCACCATGAACGAACCATCTCAAACCAAAGCCAGGCTTGGAGGGAATACCAAACCATGGACCCAGTTGAAGTCAAATCAACATCTTAGAGTTATCAACCAATATGCGTAGAATCATTGTCATGAAGCCATTATGGGAACCCTAAATCACTTATAGAATTTCTTTCTACACCAACATGCTAGTCTTGAAACCCCTTTTATCCTTTTGTGTTGTTCTATTTCCCATTTGGTAAGTTATATATTATGATTTTCCGTCATTATAGGTGGTGGCTCTCCCTTTCTCTCTTTCTCCTGCTTTCATCTATATTTATATCATCATCTCTTAATCGTTTTCTCTCTTACTCACTCACTCTTTCTTCGTATCCTTGAGTGTCTCTCTCTTCTTCTTTTTTTTTTGTTTTGTTTTTGCTCACATGATGTTATCTAATGCTCAAGAATTCATGCTCAAAGAGAGAAACTAACAAGGAATCCTAAGCTAGAACTTTAAGAAAGGAAATGCAAGAAAAGAGAGAATGACAAGAGTACTTAACTCATACATTGATTTTGCTTTCGTGTTTCACACTAGAGTAAAGAGCACTTCATGTAGAAAGGATACATACGATTTATTGAGGGAAAATAGAGAGTACTTATTTAAATAAGTTCTTTCTATGTACCTCTATCTTTTTTATACTACACTTAAGTGTATGGATCTATAATCTTGATTGATTTTAGACAATTCAATAAATTGAGTGAAGGGTCATCTTGTACAACCCACAAAATGTGTGGTATTTGATGATCAAGAAGATGGTAGAAATCTAAATACCTAAAATAAAAAAATAATTAAGATAGATCTCTTAATCATAGAAAACTATACTTTGATTAACCTTAGACTAAAAAAGAAGTTTAGCTCCTCATGGAAGTCATAAAAATACAAAAAAAAGAAAAATTAAAAGAGAAAATAGAGAGAAACTAGATCTAATAAATAATAAAATTAAAAACTCCTAATGAATTTTCAAATGCAATAAAACCATTAAAGTTCCCAATTAACACTCAACTAGAATAAAATATTTTAAACTAGCTTATTGATGCTTTACTAATTCGCTACATAAGAAGATGCGATAATTTATACTTCATTACAATTGGCATCCATCTTGTTCAATGATTAATATTTTCCATTTCTACATAGAAAACAAAATTAAAAGAGTAAAATAAATAAAAAATTATAATTTCCAAAAAAAACACCTAAATATCCTAAAAATATGAAAAGAGGTAGGAAATCATGAATATAATGCGGTGCATAAATATTTTAAATAACAATTACGACAAGTACGCATGTCTTTGTTCTACTGATGTCTTTGAATTATATAATATAATACTACAATTTTTATAATATTTTTAGGTTATGTACCGTCTATTTTATATATTTTTTATTATTATTAATTAATAAAAAATATGTTATTATAAAAAATATTAATCTTATTTTATAATAGTAATATGTGATTAGATGTTAATTTAGATTTTTTTACACATTTAAATTAAATTATTATTTTTATAATAATATTTTAAATTCTATTTATTATATCATTCTTATTTACATACATTTTCTTTCTCTTTTTATTTATCTCTTTTTTTCATATAAAATGCTTTACAATTTTAACGGAATTATTTAGACTTTTCTTACCAGCTAGATGGTGCAGTTACAATTAGAATTTACGCATGTGGTGTAACTAAAAAGAAAAAGGAAATATTTGGTTCTATAACCGTGTAAATCATCCTATTATATATCGAGTTAATTTAAAATTTTTTACGTATTTAATTTAAAAATAATTTTTATTATATAGAAATAGGAGAAAAACTCATACTAAACCAGACATATTATTATAAATGGATTGAATCAATCATTATTTATAATTTTATAATTTAATTAATTACATATTAGATTCAAACTAAAAGAATGTGATGATAAAATTTAGTTTGAAACAATATAGTAAAAAGTAATGTGTACTTGAAAAATATAATTAGATTAGATATGAATTTTTACATCTATCATTTTTTTAATATATAAAAATCAACATACTCTTAATTCGATATTATTTGTTTTTAAAGTTAGTTAACTGTTATAATAAATATTTTAGAAATTATATAATAATTTTTATTTTTAATCTGAAAAAGTAAAATTTGTATTATCTAATTTTTTTTATATACAATGATATTATCTATTTTATTATTTTTTAAAATTTTGGAAATTGACAATTGCATTGTCTATTTTCTTTTTATATAAATATATTCAAAAAATAACCTATCTTCTTTTTATTTTAATAATAATTTAATATATAAATTGATGTAAAGGAAAATTTTGAGAGATTCAAATATTTAAAAAATAAATAAATGTTAACAACAAATTTTCTAATTCACCCCTTATAAGTTAAAATTTATAAGAAATTATAAATTTTTATAACACTTACTTCTTATTTAATGAATCTATTGTGTAGTTTTTAATAAATTTTAATCAATAAAAATTATAATAATATATCTTTTAACGCATTTTTGAGTATATTTTTTATTGATTAAAATTTATTAAAATTATAATTTTTAGTAGATTCTATTTTATAATTAATGATCATCTTTTTTATTTTGTAAAAGTGTATTACTAGCTATTTCAATCTCAAGTGAGAAGGGATGGTCACCACATTTAAGATATTGTCCATTTTGATTCTTGTGGACGTTCATGATTTTATCTTTAAAAAAAGATTCAATAATTTAAGGGGAGGATATTTATAATCTATTTTGACCTAAACTCTTAAGCAACGAAAGAAGTAGAAAATATCATAATCAATTTTTAATTTTTAAAAATAAAAATAATAAAAGTATATAATATCATGGTTTATTTCTAATTTTTCTTTTAAAAAGTAAGAAACAAAATACACAATATTATTTTCTTCTACTTAAAAAAAAAAGACAATAAAATTGTTGACTTTCATAAATTAAAAGTAAAACATTTTTACGTAAATAAGTGGACATTCACGTAGTCAATTTCCTTTCGAGACAATTTACACTACTTTATTAATGGAACTTGTTTGTGTGAATTCGTATTGTACAAAATATTTATATAAAAATGTATCTTTTTTTATTCCTGCCATACTTCTAATTTTTTTATTTTTTTTAACTTAATATCTATCCAATAATAATTGAATAAGTGGATTTGTATCTTTTTGCGTAAAAATAGTTCGCACTATATTTTTATTTTTAATTAATATTTATGTTTAGTTAAGGCAAAGACCAATATTTTTAATTAATATTTCGATCGTGTAATTGTACGAAGCAGTAATTTTTCTCAAAATTTATTTCTATATTTTTAATTTTGTAATTAATATTTATGCTTGATGAAGGAAAAGACCAATGTTTTTTTTTAAATATTAATTAAAAATTAAAAATATATAAATGAATTTTGATCAAATGCTGCATTATACCATTACACGAAAAATAGTTTCGTACAAAATAGTATTTTTCCCATATGTAAATTCCATCTACACCATACAAGTAAAAAGGCTCAATCATTGGTGTTTCCCTTTATATAAGTGTATTATCGGGTGAAATAGTATTGGGTGTGAGGCCACAATATGATAATGTGCTGGAGCTTGAGTGGACACCAACCACTGGCACTGAAGTATCTTAACTCCCCAACAAAAGCAAACTTCCCATCACTGAATGTGATTAGCCATTCCTTTTTCTTCCTTCCACCCATTCCCCTTAAAGTCTATAACCCTCTTCTAATTCCTTCTCAGAAACTTGGAAATCCTTTACACTCTACCCCACCTTCATCCACCATGGCTGATTCAACCTCTACCGACACTGAAGTAGCCTATGACATCTCCCCCATCCTCAAAGTCTACAAAAACGGTCGCATAGAGAGGCTAGCCGGCGTCGAGGTTGTTCCGCCGTCTCTTGACCCCGAAACCAATGTGGAATCTAAAGACGTCGTAATCTCCGAAAAAGACGGCATATCCGCGAGGCTTTACATTCCGAAAACCACTTACCCCCCACCGCAAAAGCTCCCTCTCCTCGTTTACCTCCACGGCGGTGCCTTCATAATCGAAACCCCGTTTTCTCCAAACTACCACAACTTCCTCAATAACGTTGTTTCAAAGGCTAATGTAATCGCTGTCTCTGTCCACTACAGGAGGGCACCGGAGCACCCGGTTCCCATTTGCCACGAAGATTCGTGGGCTGCGCTCAAATGGGTCGCTTCCCACGTGGGCGGAAACGGTCCCGACGAGTGGCTGAACAGCCATGCAGATTTCGGGAAAGTGTTCTTCGCCGGTGACAGCGCCGGTGCCAACATCGCAAGCTATTTGGGCATTCGGGTTGGTACAGAAGGGTTGCCTGGGGTCAAGATTGAAGGGATTGTTTTGGTGCATCCTTATTTTTGGGGAAAGGAACTGCTCGAGGGTGAGGCGAAGCGGGCTGAAGAAGCCGCCAAGGTACCCGAATTGTGGCGCTTTTCGTGCCCAACCACGACTGGATCCGACGACCCGATAATAAACCCGGGTAAGGATCCGAATCTGGGGGGGCTGGCTTGTGACAGGGTGCTTATTTGTGTGGCTGAGACGGATTTGCTCAAGGACAGGGGTTTGTACTATAAAGAGTTGCTTGATAAGAGTGCGTGGTCTGGTGTTGCGGAGGTGGTTGAGAGTAAGGACGAGGGTCACGTGTTTCACATGTTGAATCCAAACTCTGACAATGCTCGGGCTTTGCTTAACAAAATTGCTTCCTTTATCAAACAGGGTTGAGGATTATTATATGTGCTCTATTTTGTGTCTGTTTTAGTTATCCTTTTTATTTCTGTGTTATAGTATATGTATGCTGCACTCTATGTTGTATCCTATTAAAGAAAATAAATATTTTTTTATCAGCTTTCTTTTCTAGAAATGAACATGAGAAAAGCCGAAAGCTTTTGGGAGGGAGCACGTGAATTAGCGTGTCTAAGTCAGAACATGTTGGCGTTTTTCTAGAACCGTGGAGTGCAATAAACAGGATTATTGGTACTATTATCAGGGTATAGTTGTATACATGGGTGGTGGCTCTTTCATTATTGTTTTCATTTAAAGTCAATGTCATAGATCGGTCTTTGTCATGGAGAGAGAAGTAATCATTTAGTTGAGAAAGCTTCAATGTTCATTTTTATATGATTGTCCTTATTTTACTACGACCAAATGGAGAGGAAGGGAGAATAACTATATTCGTCAATACTCAGTTTCAGGTAGGAAAATAAGGAAAATGATCATTCAACACTCTTTAGATTTTTAAAAGAGAAGAGATAAATAATTGATACGATTAAAAATATAACATGATACTGAGATATAAATAGAGAGAAATAAAAAGGGTAGAGAAAGTGTTTGTAATGAGTGAAATCCGTTTAATTAAAAAAAATAAAAAAAAATAGTTTAAATCATCGTTCAGTTTTGGTCAGTTTCGAGCCTAAATACCTCAGCGATAACAAACAACTTGCCAACAACTTTTGAACCCATTTAACCCTTTGGACTATAATGTGAAATGAGTTTTGGGCTGATTGGATTAACGATTTATCAGGTAGGATAATGTGGGTTTTGGTCCTTAATTGGTCGGAACAAAACTTTCGGCTTAATGCAAATTACCAAGTAAAATTAAAAATTTTCAAAATAAAAATAAAAAACTTTTGACTTAATCGTAGTTTTGATCCTTCAAGTATTATAATTGTGCGATCTTAGTCTTTCAAAGTTTAATTGAGCCAATTAAGTCAACTAAGTACTATAATCACGTGAATTTGGTCCTTTAAATTTTAATTGTGTTAATTGAATTCCCAAGGATCGTAATTATGCGAATTGAATATCTCAAGTATCATAATTGTGCTATTTTAGTTTATATATTTGTCTTTCATTAAATATTTAATATATTTTTTATTTATGTGATATTGAAGTCTGACATAACATATTATTGATATTTGACAGGACATGACAAATTATGTGAAATTAACTACTAACATAAGAAAAATACGTTAAATATTTAATTAAAAACTAATTGGTGAACTAAAATTGCATAATTATAATACTTGAGAAATCTAATTCACACAATTAAAACTCCAATGACCAAAATCACATCATTGCAATATTTTGATAACTTAATTAGCTTAACTAGTAGTTAGGGATCAAAATCACTCAATTGCAATAAGGAACAAAAGTGTGATTATTTAAGTTGAACTGAGCATGCAATAATGCAATGAGCCATTTATTACAAGGTAAATAATATTTATACTTTTTCTTTTTGAAAAATATACTCTTTTTCTTTCTTTTTATTTCTTTTCTAAATGTCCTTATAATTTATTAGGAAGTTCTCAAATGAAGTTTATCGAAAACTACTTTTCCAAACAAACATATATCTATTTCGAAAAGTAATTTTGGAACTACTACTATCTTTTAACAAAAATCATATAGTTTTGAAAATTATTTTCTAAAATATATAAGTTTGCTTTCAAAAGTATTTTTCCATAGAACTAAAAATAACATAAGTTGAATTGTATCTTGAAAACTACAATATCACCACGTTGAAAAAAAAAACAAGAATACCTTGAGCACTAATAGCTATATGTCGAAGAAAATGAGTATCACAAGTTGATACTTACTAAACAAAGTATCACTAAAAAGTAAATTGCAACAAATGATACCTTTTAAGTAAATCATAAATTATCATTGATGAAAAATATATTTTAACACATCAAATATTGATTATACCTTGTATTCAATACATAATAGAATTATAATAAAATTCTATTAATTTCTATAAATAAAAAAATAGAGGAGAGAAAATAGATGTGATGAGTTCAAAGAATAATGAAGTTGGGAAGTGTAAAAATAAAATTTTAAAAATTATGAAGATGAGGGTACAAAATATGATATATATATATATATGATTCACCTATTTCAAGAATAACTATAAAAGAGTTACTTTATCTGTTAGATTACAATAAAATAAATTGTGAAGATGAAAAGTAACTCTCTTAAAGTTATTCTTAGAATAAGTGAATCGTTCCTCTCTCTATATAATGAGGTGTAAATATGACAAACACTCATAATCCATAGTTACCTTTATAATCAGCTCAAAGTTAAATTTTTTATTTTCTCATGATATCATAAAGTGATGTATCTAATCAAATTTGAAATTAATATCATAATTACATAATGAATTAAGGGCTAAATAACAACTATCTTTAATTCCTTTTCCTATTATAATGTGAAACCCTAAATCTGTCCGGGACCTGGTCCTTAGCATGTCTCCACTGACTTGTGATTGAGGAGTAGTGGAGTTGGCCACTCACAACATCCGAGAGTAAACCGCTAGATAGTGGGAGAGTGGAGCCGAGATTGTGGAAATGTAGAGGCATGGGGAAGTCAGCCTCAAGGTCTATAAAAGGCCTCGAAAACGAAGTAAAAGAGGTTGAAAAATTAAGAGAGAAAGCAAAGGCTAGTGAGAAAGAGAGAACAGATGAGTGAGAAAGAGAAAACGGGCAAGCGAGAAAAAGGAGAAAACTGATAATCGCTCGAAGGAGACCAGCCAAAGACCCCAAGGCCAAATCGAAAGGCGAAAGAAGGTATTAGACGAAGGGAGGAAAGGGTAGGACTCCTTTGGATACCAAGTTAGTAAAATAAATGCATGAACATTCCCTCAGATTGAAGCCTTAAGACCCCTCTGAGTGAAACCGAAGACAAATCTCTCACCCTCTTTCCCTATTGATGGGCCAAGACGAGACGACCTTGCTATTGAGCAACTTACCCTCCTCTCACAACCCTCTTGCCGAATCTATCTCGATACACTTGCCAGGATGAGACGGTCTCGTCCCACCGAAGCCTTTCACACTAAGGCCAAGTCTATCTCGGCCCCACATGATGAGTCACCCCCTCAAACCTACCATTCCCAATGTCGAGTCCGTCTCGGTCTAATAGGGCTAAGCTTACACAAGTCGGCTTTGCTTTCCCCTGAACTCACAACCAACCAGAACTACGTGGACTTTGACTCCTCTAACAAAGGAGGTACATAGGCACAGGAGACACACTCCTATTAAGTCATGAAACAAAAAAAAACAATAAAGGTATAAGCTTTACCCATGCCGCTTCACGAACCATATAATCCCCAAGCTTAAGTGTTATTCTCATTCCTTTGTAGCTAATTAAGGGTAACTATCAGGTGATAGATGTGTTGGGACACCTTGTGCCCCCAACGCGTAACCAACTCCTGAATCCATATCTCTGATTACAGGACCAGTCTTTTCCACCAGGTTTCCTGAAACTAAAACGCCGATGGCGACTCTTAGTAACCGAATTGGTCTCGGCCATGAATTGACTGAGATGGTTTCAACTCCGCCCATTTCAGCCCACTTTGCCTTGTGTCACAATCTAGGTCCTAATAGACATGTACGATAGTTCTACCTTTTTTTAGTTGATGAAAAACTTGTTTGACATTATCTACGGTATTTGATAAACAAGTTTTTTAGGGGATTATAGTATTTTTTTAAGACGTTACTTCAAGTCGTGTTTTGCTTAGACTTGACTTCAAGTAGTGTTTTTTAAAAATGTTAACTTTTAGATTTTATATATTTATTTTCCTTTTATCCTTAAAATATTTATTAATTTTTTTTATCCTTTACAACGTGCGACAAGATTTTTATGTTCTTTTTGTTTTTATTCTTCTACTCATAAGGTATGATTTTATTAATTTTTATTATATTTTACACAAGAAAGTGATTTATTATTTTTATCGTTTTATTCTGTACTAATAATAATAATAAAAATAATAGGTTTATTATTATTATTATTATTATTATTATTATTATTATTATTATTATTATTATTATTATTATTATTATATTTTTATATTTTTATATTTTTATATTACACTATTTATTTAACCAATTTATTATTTATAATAACTTTAAGATATTGATATGGATAGATTATATGTTCATTTTATTTTTATGTTATTTTTTTAATATATTTTATATTACATTGTTTATTTTAACCATTAATTATTTATTCTATTATTTTAAGCATTATACTTCAATGTATATATTTTTGGTATAATATTTTTTTTTTACAAACACTTCAAGATATTTTAACTACTATACTAATTAATATAAAATAAAATTAAAAATATATAAATATATTATATAAATATATTTATTTTTATCATTTTACATATATCAATTATTTCGATATATAATTTTACCAAATAGTTATAATTGAATAAGCTAGCTTAATTATTTTTAGGTACCAACGTCTAGTTACTTTTCCTAAACATAGCCTAAATATATAAATATAAATTGATAAAAGAAATCAAAATTATCAACACATAAATTGAATAACTATTTTGCTTAAAACTAATTTTAAAAATAATTTTTAAAGAAAAAGTTACGAATAATTTACTTCATTCTTTTTTAGATAATATGCTAAAAGATCAAGATACGATCATGAGAGTAAACTTTAATATAGTTTATAAGGATGAATTGGAATTTGGATATGTTAATACTAATAATTACTGAAGAAGAATATTTAATCGCTAATATCACGAGATGCTTTTAAATGATGGGATAGAGATAACCGATATATCCATGTTTCTTTGTGAGCTATTTTCTATTGTTGCGAAGTAGGTTTTTAATATCACAAAGAGGGGCGTTACTATGGAAATGATATATTGCCCTAGGAGTTTAGAGGGTACATTAATATTATTGACTAACATTAAATATTTAAATCCATTATAAAGAAAGATTACACAAGATTTATTTAAAATGGACAAATAGAATTTGAATTATTATTCAAAATTGTAATTTCAGTTTCAGTTTTTAATTTTATTAAAATTTAAATAGAACTATATTTGTAAGTTTGGTTTTAATTCTATTTTGAGATATCTAATTAAATGGAATTTTGGGTTAGGTTACAATGGATTTTAATATAACAAGAGAGATGGTGGTACTTGTAATAATAATGAATAAAATCATTACATTTATAGAGAAGGAAAAGAAATAAGAGCATCATGGATGGAAAATGTAATTGAGAATTGAGATCATCATATATTATTGCCACCATTTTTTATTCTATCGAAAATGGTTAAAAATGATATTTCAAAAGACCATTTCAATTAAGTGCTTCAAAAAAATATTATTTGATTAAGTGTCAACATATAGTTTTCTGCTATTTTCAAATTAACTAGTCTATGATGGAAAAATTGAAGATTTGAAGAATTAAGATCATAGATATCATAAACAATAAAGATTGAAGATAAAAGTGGTCAATAGTGAAAGTTGGTGGGAAGTTATTAGTAGTTAGAATCTTTTGTCTCGGCAAAAATGAGTCCTTAAAATTGGACTACTAATCAAAACATAAAAAACGAGTCAATCTCACCTGTATTTCCTTCCTTCATACTACTATATTTTAGACCTATCTTGACCTTATGTCGGGCTATTGAACTAAATTAGCCTTCATTAAAAATAAATAATTTTTAACAATAATTATAGATCCAAAAAAATAAAGCATAGTAAATAAAATCATTTTTTTTAAATTAAGTCACGCAAATGAAATTAAAGTCTTTAATCATTATTTGAGTAACAATATTTTATAAAATATGCAAGCATGACATGTTTTAATAATACAAACATTATGCGTTAAGGAATTGAAGTTAAAATATAAATGACAAAAAAAATAGTGAAATTAAAATCTTATTTGCCCTTGTATAAACAAGATTTAGAGAAAAAAAAGCCTCATGTAAATTTATATATATAATATTCATCATTCAAATAATATTTTCCTTAAATATTAAATAAATAAGCAACAACAAGTAGTTATAGTTCACTTAAGTAGTTATCATGACCAACAACTAGCAATATTGAGCAATAGTGTGCAACATATCATGTGTTATTGAGTTTCTTAATACTTGTTTGACTACTTTCTTACTAAGGTATAGTTATTGAGTCATTGCATTATTGTTTGTTATTACATACAAGACTTTTTATTTTTAATTTTTTTTATCAGGCCAACCCAACAACCTTCGAGTGAGTCTACCTTTGGCCTAATAGACCAGTTGAGCTAAATAGGACAGACCAAAAAGGTCTTATTCTATTTACGTCACTTTTAAAAGCTTGGTCTAGCCTAACTTAATTAGCGAGTTGTTCGGACTAGCCCATCGAGGTAGATATATTTGTCACCTCTAATAAATACTAATTTGCACCATGTAACTAGGGTTGAAATTTTTAAACACTCTACATATCCTAAGTCCTTGACACTATAGATTGACGAGTCACTACAATGTTCTCAGCCATTTTAATTCTAATAATCACTAGTGCAAAAAAGGTTTTTTACATTGGTTAAAGTCGACATTTTACATTTGTTTCGTAATTGATGTAGAACCAAAGATGTAAAAAAAATATGACTTTTTACAGCGGCTATTTTATAACCAATGTAAAAAACTTGGTTTTGTTTTTAAATTATGCAGATACACTTCTGTTTTTGCTCCGATGATTTCAAATACCATGATCCCACATATCTATCTATGTTGGCTAGAGCTTTGTGAGTTTTCTTGAAATCCTGCAAATCTACCTTCTATTTTCGTATAATATATAGGTAGATTTCACAAATCCTACATATCTAATTTACATTTGTAGAATTTGTAGATCTATGCTTCCAAAATAAACAAAAATGATAAAGAGAATTAAAAGGAGAAAATATTATCTTATAAGGTAAAAAATGACCGAGAGAGACAGAGGTGTAACAATGGAGATGATGATGCTGACACCAATGAAGATTTCAATTGGTAGAATTTCAAATGAATATCATTTTAAACGATTGAGAATTTTTTCATAAAAAAAACGAACTTTAAATGGAGAAAACAAAATCTTACATCTTATAAAAGTATTTAAACTCTTTTTACATTGATTTTTTAAAAATCAATATAAATAAACACAAGATATTTACAAAAATACCACTGTGTTTTTATTTACATTGATTTTTTAAAAACCAATGTAAAAGTACTAATATAAAAACTTATTTTTCACTAGTGAGTCTGTCAATAATTTTTCTTCTTCGACCTGAATCACTATCTTTTATTTTTTTATTTTTTTCTATGACACTTTTTATTTATTTATTATGTTTATATTATAATTTGATTATTTCTTTCTATTTTTTTCATTTACAATTTGATTTTATGATTAATAATATTTAATATTAATAAAATTTAACCACAAATCCAAGATCAAAGGCCCAAAAAGGAAGCCAAAGATCTGCAAAGGAAATAATGTCCCTCCCTCAAATGACTATAGAATTATGTTTGTTGAAAAAAAACAGGCGCAAAATTTTACTATAAACACACTCCTTTTCATTTCCAACAAAACAACATGAACTTACCAACCAAAAAATTATTATTGTGCTCCTTCTCAAATGTATTAGCAATTATAATAAATGAAAAAAAAAAAAACTTGCTTTCGTAGCTCGATCATTACAGGACGACACCTTTGAACAAAACTGAAAATTCAGCTAATGAAGGGTGCCTCAAATGTCTAGAAGCACCAAAGTTAGAAGCGACACCCAAAATAGAAATCGAATAAACACACCCTTCGCATACATATATAGCCCATAAAAGATAAAGATATACCTTTCATCCATCAACATCAATATACATCATCTCCACTGAAAGAATGTTATATAAAAAGAAAATTCAATGAAAGAACCCACTGTGAATTATTGAAATCTGGAACCTGCCACGTTCTCGCTCCTGCAACCAAATTTTAAGACTCTTTTGCGAAAGATATATCAGAGACTAAGACTATATGCGTATTTATCCTTTGTAACAACAAAACAATGTACATATATACTCATACGAGACTAAGACTATATTCAATATAGAAGATTTTGATAATAATTAATGGGAGAAAGTATAACAATTAAAATTAAGTATCTTCTATAAATAAATTAATATTTTACTAAATTAATTGCGTTAAATAAATTATATAAATAATATTAGAACGAAAATATATGTGTACATGTTGTGGAAAAATAATAGTAAGGAAATTCACAAAAATAAATTCACAAGAAAACTCGATGGGTTTTTCCCGGCAAATGTCTAGCCAAAACTATCATACGCGAAATAGTTTTTAGTTTTAGGCCAAACGAATTTTTTCTGTAGAAAAGTTCATGGTGAATTTCAAGCTTCTTACACATTTTATATCCGTACAAAATATTTGAAATTAAAAAAAACAAATCTACAAGAACTCTTGCAACAAAATATGTTGAAAAAATATACACAAAATTCATAAAACGGGATAGGAGAGACAGAGTTACAAATGAAAAATGAGTTAAAAAAATATAATTGTCTCTGTGTAATGATGGGTTGAGGAGTTAACATATTAGTCCCCAAAAAGTGAGAAGTGGATCGCAGAGTACGACTACGAGCACCAAACACTGAACAGAGAGCGTGACTGCGCGTGGCTGTGGCAGTGCGTGTTTTAGAACAAAGAGGCAGAGAACGCAATGCGTAAGAGAAAAATCCCTACTACTGGGAGTGTTTTAAGTTTTTTAATTCCCTATGTGGCTGTGCTTGGTAACTAATCAATAACTAGGAATGTAAAAATTTATATAACTGTGAGTTTAAATGTGTGCATGGTTATAAAAGTTTTGGGCGCCGAAAAAAAATGGCTGCAGGTATTTTTTTTTTAAACAATTTGTAGTATTATTGTTGTTGTGACAATATGATATAAGTGACTATAAAGCAATATAAAAAAGTTTATAGGACAGTTACTAGGAATGTTTCATAATTAATTATATATGATTTTTTAAATCAATAATTGACAATTTTTTATATAATAACTTTAGGGTTTAAAAAATGGTATCTTGATTTAAAATAAGAAAAGTCTTTAAATTTTAAAGTTACATTAAAAATTTATATTTCTTTTATTCTAAAGAAATAGATAATCAAAGTTATAACATAGGTACAAGATTTTAAAAATAAAAATTATTCTTTTATAAATTAGACAAAAGTATATTGATGCATAATGACATTTTTCCTGTCATATTACAAGCAAAGGTCCAAATTGGTTGAGTAGGAGTTCCACGAGCATGGAAACTTTTCACTACTGTCTTTATTTTTTATGAATAAAAAATTATAAAGACAATTAATGATTATCACATGGGCTAGAAAACTCGGTGCCAGAATAAAGAGTCAAGTATATCGCACTTCTTTAAACATGGTTGTTTCTCTTTTTTTTTTAAGGTTAATGAAGGATTTTTTTTGGGAGTTTTTAATTAAGTTCATATAGATAAAAATATTTTAATTTTTTATTAGTTTAAAATCTCCATATACTAATACCGTTATAATTGTGTTAGTTTATATTTACATATATAAAAATGTCTTATCTTAATATGATAATTTTTTTTTTATTTTTAAAATTTTTAAATCCTTAAGTTCATCAATAGAGTCATGTAAAGATACTTAATTTGTTGCATATACATAAAAAAAAAAATTATCATATTTAACACTTTTTGTACATAAAAAATAAAAAAAAATAAAATTAAAGAAAAAAGACAAATTTTCTTTACCTTCATTCTATTATTTTATTTATAAACAATTAAAAAAAGAGAAGAAAAATTATTAAAGTTAATTTTAAAATAAATAATTTTTTAAAATTTTATATTTTTATTATAATATTTTATAATAAAAAGTATAAATTTTGATACAATTTTTATATTATTATATAAAAAATAAAAATATAAAATTTTCAAATATCAACTAATTTAAGTATCTATTATATATGTAATTAAGAAGAACAATATAATTTTTTTAATCTGAAATTGTATCTCTTGAACTTTTTACTAATACGAAAGCAAAAAAAAAAATTATTTTACATATCTATATCTATAATTAAAATTAAAATTAAAAATTTAAAGACCTTTAAAATAAAAATATGAAAATAAAAAATAATTATTATATTAAAATACTATATTTACATAATAAAAAAAATTAATTATAGTATAAACTACCAAAATTGTAACATTAGGATAAATGAAGGATTTAAGAATTTTTTAATATATATAGAGTATTGACTGCGAGGGTTTAGACGCGAATATGATAAGGTGGTCGAGCTTCTGTGAACGCCAACCAGTGGCACTCAAACATCTCAACGCCCCAACAAAAGCAAACTTCCCATTCGGGAATTTGATTAGCCATTCCGTC
The DNA here is from genome assembly GCA_025330945.1 of Mucuna pruriens. Lineage (NCBI taxonomy): Eukaryota > Viridiplantae > Streptophyta > Magnoliopsida > Fabales > Fabaceae > Mucuna > Mucuna pruriens. The sequence goes on from JAENHJ010000197.1 coordinate 3,065,315, forward strand.
TTTCCATCCCTTCCCCTTAAAGCCTATAACCCTCTTCTTCTAATTCCTTCTCAGAAACTTGGAAATCCTTTACTTTCTACACCACCCTCATCCAGCATGGCTGATTCAACCTCTACCGACACTGAAGTTGCCTATGATCTCTCCCCCGTCCTCAAAGTCTACAAAAACGGTCTCATAGAGAGGCTTGCCGGCGTCGAGGTTCTTCCCCCGTGTCTTGATCCCGAAACCAACGTGGAATCTAAAGACGTCGTAATCTCCGAAGAATATGGCATATCCGCGAGGCTTTTCATTCCCAAAGCCACTTACCCCCCGCCGCAAAAGCTCCCTCTCCTCGTTTACACCCACGGCGGCGCCTTCTGCATCGAAACCCCGTTTTCCCCGAACTACCACAACCTCCTCAACAAGGTTGTTTCAAAGGCTAACGTAATCGCTGTCTCTGTCCACTACCGGAGGGCGCCGGAGCACCCGGTCCCCACCGGCCATGAAGATTCGTGGGCTGCGCTCAAATGGGTCGCCTCCCACGTAGGCGGAAACGGCCCCGACGAGTGGCTGAACAGCCATGTAGATTTCGGGAAAGTGTTCATCGCCGGTGACAGCGCCGGCGCTAACATCGCGAGCTATTTGGGCATTCGGGTCGGGGCGGAAGGGTTACCTGGCGTGAAGCTTGAAGGGATTGCTTTGGTGCATCCCTTTTTCTGGGGAGAGGAACCGCTTGGGAGTGAGGGAAATCGACCCGAACAAGCTAAGAAGATAACCGATTTGTGGCGTTTTGCATGCCCAAGCGCGACTGGATCCGACGATCCGATAATAAACCCGGGTAAGGATCCGAAGCTTGGAAACCTAGCTTGTGGAAGAGTGCTTGTTTGTGTTGCTGAGAAGGATTTGGTGAGAGACCGCGGTTTGTACTATAAAGAATTACTTCACAAGAGTGGCTGGTCTGGAGTTGTGGAAGTGGTTGAGACAAAGGATGAGGACCATGTATTTCATTTGTTCAAACCTAACTGTGAGAATGCTCAGGTTTTGCTCAACCAAATTGTTTCCTTTATCAAATAGGATTAAACGTTATTATTACCTGCACTGATATATAAACACTTTTTTATCTCCTTTTCCTTTTTAATCATATCATATATGTCCGTATTCAACCTTGTATGTTGTATCCCATTAAAAAAGAAATAGCTTTCTTGTGTGGAATTACCCCTCTAGATATAAAGAAATGATTACATCTTCTCAAACTATACTGTTGTCGATTATAGTTTCAATTAATCTCCATACAATAAGTTGTGAGATTTTATTAACATTTTTTTTAAAAAAATTGAAAATTTTGATTGTGTCATTAAAATTTTACCGAAATCATGTAATAATTTCTTCAAAATATGAGAATGTTTCTTTAAAAGCATAATTTCTAATTCAACGTTAGTTTATTGGTGAGTATTACGAATACAGAAAGATTAATATATTTAATCAGGATATTTGATCAGTTGTATGCATCTGTGATGAACCAATAACAAAGGTCAATGAAGTCATGTAACATAAAAAAAAAAAGAGAGGATAAAGGTAGAAATAACATAAGGAAAAACTGAAAGCTTCTTATTACGTTTTATAGCATGTAGAATGAAATAACTTAATTTAGGTTTTTAAATATGTAATTCTCTTTTAATGAATTTCTTATTATAAGATTTAAGAATATTTACTAATACTCACTTCAATACTAAAATTCAACTTAAATTTTTAACTTGTTTATAATAGGTTTCATTTTATTTCTCTGCTCCCACAAAAATTTCTATTTTAATTTAAAAATTACTTTTTTTAATGCTTAAATATTCTTTAAACAACCTTAATTTTATAAAAATCGAATTCTATAGTAAAAACTCATCTGCTCTTGTAATATATTTTTATATTATTTAACTTTTAAAAAACAACGTAAACTCCATTTAATTGCTCTTAGCCAGAACTTATTGGCGAAACCATAAGGTTCACTTCACTTGGAAAGAAAAGGATAACTTTCAAATTTACTGAAAAATGAAAGGGCACATAGTCTTTTTTAAAGATTCTCCGTCGATAAATGATATTATTAAGATGAAATATAGAAGTAAAAGATAAGTTGATTTTAAAATTGTATCAAAATTTATTATAATAATTATTATTAGATTATTATTCGACGAAAATGGTCATTCTTGCAAATTTCCAATTACATTATATAAGTTCTTTTTTTTTTAAGATTCACTTAGGTTAAAATTTACATTTTATGATAACTCCGTATATATTGTATGAATAACCCCGTATATATCGTATGTATGCGTAGGTCTTGTATTATTGTTCTGATTTGAATTCTAAGTCAGCGTCGGTCTTTATCATGGAACAGACAAAGTAGTCATGTAGTTGAGAATCCTTCAATGTTCATTTTCATGTGTCCTTATTTTTCTCCCCAAGTTAAAAATCTCCTCACTAAACTTGCGTGTTGTGTTTGCTCAAGTAATAGAAGAAAAGGAGAGGAAGGGAGAGAAGCTATTCATATCAATACTCAGTCAGTTTGATAGCAAAATAAAACGATAGCATGCTGGTGGAATTCGTTTAGTTTAAATTAGGTGACGTTTACTATACAGTTTCTGTCGTAATCCTCACTCAGTTTTAATTTGGTTCGTTTCGGGCTAAAAAATAAATGCTAACAAAAAAATAATGTTATTTGTAAAACAAATTTTATAATAAAAAAAACACAAAGAAGAAAGAAAAATATAAAATGGAATGTGATATAGAGACTCAAACATTTTTTTAATATATTTTTTATTATTATTTAAAATTTATTAAGAACTAATTCATTCGCACGGGTCGCGTTAGTGTCTACCCATATTTTAAAGTTAATTATATGTATGTAATTATTTGCTTAAAAATAATTAAAAGAATAGATGAGATCAATCAAATATTAACACAAATCACAAATATTTAAATTTAATTTATTCTTTACTGGTAAAAAAAACTGTAATATGTAATTGATTTACTTTAATTATGTAATTTATTTCTTTTTTATGTTAGAAAAGTTACATCATTCTTTATTTGAATTGAGACATATTTAGCAATCATGACAATTAACACAAAAAACCGTACTTAGTGCCGTTAAGAGAATTTTTTGTGGATTTTTTTATGTTAGGTTATCTAAAAAAAGTATATATATCTTTAAATTTTGATGAGTTCGATAATATACTTTTAAATTAAATTAAAGACGAATTATTTTTACACTTTTCAAATAAACTCAATTTAAAATATAAATTAAATTTCAATTCATTTTATTAAAAAAGATATTTAAATTAAAAAAAAAAAGACATACCATAATATCATAATTATGTAACAATTTTCTGGATGTATTTTTTTTTTATCAAATTCAACTTAAAGTAGGACCCAAATAATTTTAAAATAACCATATTCTTTTGAAAGCTTCAAAAATCACCTATAACAATTGAATCCGATATTTCATATATGGTTAACGTCTCTAATATTTAGAATTTCTTGTGAGATCTTTATCCTATAAAATGTTAAGTATAAAGGATGAGAATCCTACTTAGCAATACATTTTTCTTGTGTGTGTGTTTGAACCGGATGGCTTCTAATTTTCTCTCATAAAATTCAGTATTTCATTGATATTATTAATATGTTTCTTAATTAGAATTATGGTTAAATTTATATTTATATATATATATATAATATTATATAATGGTGTGATATTTTTAAAATCTACATAATTAAGTTATTAACCTAAATTTAGTACTGATAAAATTATTTCGCATGGTCTCGTATATTGAAAATACTTATACAAATAGTTGATACTTGAAAAAAATTGTAACAGTATCAATATTAATTAAACTTGTTATATATAGGTAATATATTTTTACTTTTTTCAGATTTCTTATAATATTACTTTTCTTTTTATTTTCTCGTTATTACTAACTTTATTTTATTTTTTTCATAATTATAAAAGAAACTATAAAAACTTGTATAAAATAATTTTTATGTTCAGACACATGGCAGCTCAACAATTGGTTAATACTAAAAGCATAACTATTTCATAAAATACACATTATATTACAATACTTCAACAATTGCATAAACTATTTATCACTTACAAATTTAGGACAATACTCATCATGCAACATAATCAAAAGAACAATTGCATTGTAAATATCTATAAATATATCTTCTCCTAAGTTTCAAGGGCTAGATGTTCAAACCACGCCTGCCCTTTTCGATGGGAATGATTACTATGTTTCTTATGATTGTTCCATCTTTTATTATATTAACATTGTAAATTAACTTTGACACTAGTAAGGTGGTCCAATACTAAGATCTAACACTTAAAATGGTAGAAAATATTATAATTTGAAAACATATATGTAATAAATTTATAACTTACCTCCGGAAAATTTTCATCAAGTTCATATCTTTGAATTGCCATAGGCTAATTAAAGATGCATATAAGCGTGCTAAACTAAATAAAATTCACGGTAATGATATCCATATTGAATATTTCATTAAATCCATTGATTTTTTAAATGAGTTATGTTATTAAGTTCTATTTCCGAAATATTTATAAAACTATATGATTTGTAAAATAAGGGAGAGGGTAGACATAAATCACCCTTGCACAATCTAATGCAAATATCAAAATCTAATGCAAATAACATCCTTTTGATATTTATAGTCTACATGTGTGTGAAGATTAAAAGAATGCATTGTCATATAAAGAGACAAAAAAAATGCATTGTAAGTTAAGTGTAAATATTGCATGTGCCTCTAGTATAAGGAGTAGTAATGGTGGAGCATAAAGAAGCATGTTTGTTTTGAATACAACTCTATAGAGGAATTTTAAACTTTAAATTGAAAAATAATAATAATAACCAAGTAACATTAATAGAACAAAATGTTAAAATAATAAGGATAAGAAAAATACTTGAACCTAAAATCCTTAATTCATCATCAAATCAAGCCCGCACTAGATGTGCTTAGGTCAAACCAAAATAAAATACACTTAGATTTATCATCGAGCAAGAACCAATGTCAAAGTTTCACATACCAAGTTCTTTTCCCAACCATGCACTATCGTTTAAGTCATTGCAAGTCTCATCATCATCAAACCACCATCTACGCTTGCTTAATGTAGTTCAGAGGTTGTTATTGTTGCATCAGTAGAAACTAAAACAAAAACTTTAGAATAAAAAAAATAAAAAATACCTAAAGATTTCTTTTCATTTGTATTCTTTTTTAACTCATCAATGGTTGATAACCTGTTTTTCATTGCCAAATATGCATTGACGCAAAAAAATATATAATTATTGGACCATAAATAGAAGAAACAAAAATGAAGATAAATAGGAGAACATCCATAAATTTAAGCATAATATTATGTAGTAATTTAGTTCGAAGGACTTAAATAAAATCAAGACATAGAAAATAGTCTCATGATGTAATATATGTAATTACCCAACTTAAATTCTCCTTTATAAGTGATTTTTTTCAATGAATTATATCATTTAGCAAAATAAATAACCATAAATTAATTAAGAAGATTCAAATTAGAAAAATATTTTGTAAACATGGTGTCACTTGAAAATAGTCTCTCAACAATTTTATAGGTTAGAACCATATACTTACGGAGCTTATGTTTGATACAAATTAGTTTATCTAGAACAAAATTATTTCTTTTTTAGTTAAAGATTATGGATTAGATAATCGGATAAGCATAAAATATGATCCAACATGTTGAAAATGGTGATTGAAATTCAAGAAAGGTATATTCACCTCTACCATGGATGACAAACTCACATTTTTCCCATCATTGTTAGAATAATTGATAACAATACGTGAAAACTCAACTTGAAACTTGCAACTATCATCATCTACTAATATATCTAATTAGTAACTCATATCTAAATTTCACTTTTATTTTCAAAACAATACCTCGTCCCCACTCATTGCCAAAGAAACAAGACCCTAATTAGCAAATACATTTTCTTTTGAAAGAGAAACAATTATCATCAAGATTTTTACCACAATCGAAAGACAATGAAGATTGTAGTATTGTTTAATAGAACAATCATATTGCTTATTGTTGGAACATGAGTTTATGCATCCAAAATGATCCAAATGTTTTAATGATAACAAACATTATAGAATTGGATAATATATTATGATTAACCATTGTTTTCTAGATTTCAAAAGAATAGCATATTATTGTACTTAAATGTTGGAACGCATCTATTTAAAGGAAACTGACTTTAAAGTAAGCTCATTTACTACGTCCATAAGGAGTTTGTCCCTCATCGTCCAAAGGACGTACTTAGACATTACCAACGTCTATAAGTGAACTTAGTGTTCAAAGACGTTCTTGCTATCCTATTGAGATCATCCAAAAAGCGAAATGATTGCACTATTCCAATCAGGAACTTGATATCATAAATCCAATGTTCAAATTCTACCTAATATATTATTTGAGAACATGTTAAACTATCAGATTGACAAAGAACAACAACAAATATTTTATATTGCAAGTCAAATCTGACATAAGAAAGCCTATATAATGAATCCATTTAGAAGAAACCAATAGAAGCTTCATCTCTCATCAAACAGAAGATAACATGTTAAAATTTAGATAATAGTTTTTTTCTAACACTATTTTTCTGTCTTCAAAAGAGAGGAGCCTCTACAATAATACTGTAAGAAGCAATCACGTAGAATTTATTGCAAATTCAACCACTCCTCGTGCACAAGCAATATTCAAAATTTGTACGTGTTATAAGAAGGGATATATCAAGCTCGAATGAACCTAAAGAACGATAGAACGAAAAACTCAAAAACATAAACAATGCGATATACTCTTATGCTTTAAAGTCACTTTGGATGACACTCTCTTTCATTCGTTGTAAAACTTACTTTGCTCAACAAAACTAAGTTTCTATGAATTATATTGTTATATGCTTACCATATAAGTAGAGTTTGTTGTAAAAACTTATTAAGTTGGTGTGATAGCTTAAAAAGGCTAAATGACAAAGAATACTTGGTTTTCTTGTAATTAAGTAAATTACGAGGGTTATAATACCTAGAGAGATATAAAATACTTGTTTGTAAGTCAGATAGATTTAGTGAAATTTCTTTGTATTGAAAGGACTCGATATAACTATGTTAAAAGAGTAAATCAATATAATTACTATATTTTTTTTTGTTACCTTACACTCTTTTATTTCTATACTTTAAAAATCCTTAGATTTTATAAAAAAACTTCTAAAAATCACATACACACAATTCAACCCTTCTTCTTGTGTGTTATCTTGTCCATCACTTACTGTCAACTATAATTAATGGAAAGTTATTTTTAATGAAAAAAAAAACTTGAGGAGGAATCATAAATCCACTGGTATCCCATTCTTGTATATGGGGAAAAAATATCGAATGAAAGTACGAGTGAGAGAGATAGATACGTTTTCGAAGAGATGAAGAAAGCACGAGTAGAAGAAATCAAAGACCATCAGCCATCAAGGAGCAGGATGCAATTATTCAACGGTGACAGTGGTGACGGGCTGGTTTGCAAAAAAAAAAAAAAAGGAAAAAGAGGAAACTGGAGAGAAGATGAAAAGGGGTAGAGAAAGAGAGATATCTCATAGTGATTTTGAATCGTGAAATTCAAATTTCAAAAAAGAAAGCAGGAGAAATTAAAATAAAATAAAATAATATGAAAAACATGAAAAGAAGTTTTTGTATGGGAATTTTGTTTTTCATGAGAGTGACACGTAATAACCCAAATAAAAATAGTAATAGATATAGATTACAACACGTATTCATCGAAGGGATAGCAAAATAATAAAAATATAATTGAAAAAAATTAATATTATAAAAATAACAAAGTAAAAGTATTATTGAAAAGCATAGATATTACAAAGTTAATATAGCTCATTAAAATTATCTTCCTATTAATTTTTATTTCAAATAAATATTTAATATATGAAATATTTTTTTATTTTAAAATATAGAATAGTTTCAATTTTAAATAAGAATTTATTTAGGAAGGTAAAAGTAGAAAAATATAAACAAATTAATATTTATTATAAATTATAATTCAAATATATTATAACGAAGTTATAAAGTTTTCAAACCACAATGGTTTCGGTATTCAATGTTAAATTTAAAATAATAGCACTTTTGACAAACAAACTATTAATTGTATAATTAAAATATTTAATTTTTGAGAAGGTAAAAAAATACTTTGTTCCGTCATACATCAAAATAATCATTAAATTAATATCTAAAAATACAATTTTAGTTATGTTAGTCTTTAAATAATAAAGTTATGTCAAAAATATTTTAGCATATTTCACCAGTTAAATTAACTTAATTAACTAAATATATACTTATATACTAATTTGGTTTATAATATAGTAAAACACATAATCAAATGTTTTGTAAATAATTTTTATGTTAAAATTAAAAAAATTAAATTATTGAAAATCATTAAATTGGTAAGCTTTTATTGTGATCCAAATAAATTTCTTCAATCATGTAGTTAATGTTACTAACGCTTTAAATTTCTTTTTTTTTAGTATTTATTTTTTATTTATAATGTTTATTTTTTATTCATATACACTTTTACAAATATATATATATATATATATATATAAGAAGCAATAGAAAATAATAGGAAAATGATATACAAACAATTATAAAAGTAAATTAATATTATCAAATGTAAAAAATCAATTAGTGAAAAATAAAATCGAAATAATGAAATTATAAAAAAAATATAATTGAAATAAATAATATTAGAGAATACTATTGAGTTATAGAAATATTACAACATTAATATAATATTCAGAATAAAAATTAATATTATAAAATATCCGATTAAAGAAAAGTGTGTTATTTAGTATGAAACAGTAGAAAAAGTTTTGCTTCTCTAAAATAAATGAAAAATTATTAAAAATTTAAGAGTGAAAAGATAGTGTACATAACACATGCTATAAAAGCAACAGTAATGCTCACACTCATGGGGTGAGAGAAGTTTTGGAGAAAAAAAATTTAAAAAAATTGTAAGCCAATAAAAAGTAATGTCTGGTTTTGAGCAGGAAATTATTTTACCAATATAACACGTGTCTCGAAAAGACTAAACTTTTATATATATTATAAAATATCTCACTCATAATTATGCAAAATTTGTTCCTTATTTAATAAATCTTATTCGTAATTTATAATTTATAATTTTTAATTAATAAAAAATATGTTAGAAGAAATGAATATTAAAGTGTCTCTGATCAAATACCTCAATCATAACAAACTAAATGTGGAGAAATTATGAACCGATTTTACCCGTTTGGGCAACAGGGTGAAGTGGATTTCGGACTTATTGGTTTAATGATTTATCCGTAAGTTAATGCGAGTCTTGGGCCTTTGTTGGACCAGGACAAAACTTGGGCCTGGACGCAAATTTCTGAGTTAAATTAAGAAGGCTGGTAATATTTATACTTCCCTTATTAATAAATATAACTTTTTATCATTAAAATATTCTTTACATCAAATTATAAAACATATTTTTACACTCTATATTTATTATTTTTTATATTTATATTTATATCTTTATTTTCATTATTCTTTAAAGCATAATTCATAATTCTTTAAATCTTAATTTTATATTTTTGTCTTCATTATTATCTAAATCCTATTTTTACACCCTTCATCTTATTGCTGTTTAAATCCATCACATTTATTTTCTTTCATATCTATTTTTTTGGTAATAAAACATCATTTATTATTATTTATATTTTATATTTTTATATTTGTTGAACACGTATCAAAATATAATGATAATTTTCTTCGACTTAATGATAGTAATTATTTTATAGATATCACTTTTTTTTACAATGGAAGTACAACTCAATTTTTTTTTTTTTTTTTAAATGCTTTCTAGAAATCAACCTGTAATGATAATTTTCTTTGCCATGATGCTAATTGTTTTCTATGTGTCATTTTTTTTTTCAATGATGACCATTTCATGTTAATATACAATTTAATTTCTATTTTTATTTGTACTAAAAAATATTTTCTAAAACAAAATTATACATATTCCATAAAGAACTTCTAGAATAAGAAATACATATTCCAAAAAATATATTTTTTAGAACTATGTACTTTTTGTTAAAACGGTTTCAGAAAATACTTTCAAAAATGATATTTTAGGAAATTTTTAGAAAAAAATGAAAATAATGGTATATTTATTAATAATGGAAGGTGTATTTAATATTTTCTAATTAGTAATTATCAAATTTTGTTATGTTTAATTGAATACTTTTATTATTTACATCTTATTTACTAAATTTACTTTTATTTTACTTCTTTTTATGTTTTTGCGATGTTCTTTCCTATAAGTTTTAGAACATCATCATCTATGTGACAAACATCACATACAACGACCACATCATACAAAAAATATTTATAATATACTTTATTAACATATTTTTATTGAACAATTAAAGACAAAACATATTATAAACTTCATTGTCAAGTATTGGTAGAATTACTCAAGTCGACTTTTGTGTAATGGTATTATACACATATATATAGTTGATTTGATCTTATTGATAGCATATATTCTTACTATTTGTTTATGTCACAAAAAAATTTTAGAATACCCTTATCACCAGATCATTAAAAAAGTGTATGTGATCATCCTTCTTACTTTATACGACTAACCTCCTTGAAGTAGTGTGTGGTGGTATTTGCAAAGAAACTCTAACACTCAACTCAGTGAGTAATTAATTAGAATTAAAAGATAAAAGTAAAGTTAAATTTCAACTTACGGTGTACCTTTTTTTTTATAATACATGAGTATTTACTAAGATAGGTAGTTACTAATCAATTACTAGTTAGTAGGATAAGTGATTACCTATATGATATTTAAGTGGTTATATTTTGACTAAGCCATCGTATGATTCGGCCTAAAATTGGAATGATACATTGTTTGTGTTGGTATTTTTACAACATTATTGAGTCATGTAGGGGTGTCAAAGGACGAAGGCAACTTAATTGTAACTTAGCAAAAAATAAGTTGGGTTAGGTTAGACCTATTTTTGCATAAGGCTGAAAATCTTAACCAACTTATCTCGTTGGTTTGGTTGAGTCGTCAATTCATTAATTTTTTTTTAATTTTAAATAATTGTATTTGTCTTAAATTATTTTCAAATTTTATGATCAAATATAATTGGAAGAGAAAAAAATATTTTAAAATAATAAATTAAAGAACTCACTTAATACTTAAGAGATGATAATAAACAGTTACGTACTTTGATTTATCTTAAATTATAATCACTACAGAAATTTGTCTTATCAAGGTTTCACAATTTTAAATAAAGAAAAACTAGTCAAGTTATAATAGATTACTCATCTCCTTTAAAGAGTAAATTTTAATTTAGTTTATAAACTACACTACAATTTCAAGTTATAAATTATAAAATTTCAACTTCTAATCAAAAAAGAAGGACAACCTAATAGGTCAACCCAACACAAATAAATATAATAGTATGTAACTTAAAATTTATTATAATTTTTTAAATATTAAGGGAATTTCTTAATATATTATTTTTAAAATATTTGTTGTCTCTTCTAATTATATTTAGTGATAAAATTTAAAAACAATTTAAGATAAATACAATTTTAAAAATTTAAAATATTTTTTAATGAGTTAACCGATCAAATCAACTCGCGATTTGACTCATCGAGTTAATAGATTATACGTATTGGATTATGCATGTCGGAAGGTTGAAATGTGTAAAGTTGAAAAGTACAACTCTTAAATTAAAACTTCTATATTTCTAATATTTGTAGTGCACCAATTGGTTTTAAGAGTTAATATATTTAAATTTGATACGATTATTGTTGTGTAATAATTACAGTAAGTAGAAAGGAGATAATGTTCTAAAATATTTACTAAAAGTATTTAAAAAATATAAAAGAAAATAAAAAAGATAAATAATTTATACACCAGTTACATTTATCACCAGCCGGATGTTTAAATTGTCATTTTCTGATGATAATAACACAAAATGAGATAACTAATCAGATTTGACATTAATGAAAAATATAGCATAATCACTGAATCCTGTGATACCGATAGCTAAACACTAACAATCTTTAATTCCTCATCGTTATAACATTAAATATATAAATGTAAACTGATGAAATAAAAACTATCAACACATCTAGTTTGCAGAATTGAGAATTGTCATAATCATATAAATACAAGGCACTAAATTGTTGTAATATTTTTGTGGTATTTTAAAAGACACAAGTGCCTAGTCATTTGGGCCTGAGGCCTTTAAAGAGTTTATATAGAAAGGTGCTCTACAAAATTTGTAAAATGATTAATAAGTGATGGAAGAACAAACCGCAACAAACTATCAACATTCCGTTTGCCGAAATAATATTGTGGTTGGATTTAAAAAATATATATATATATTCAAATTTTGTGAATAAAAAACATAGTTGAGAGAAAAGATATACTAAAAATAATCTGTCAGATTTTATGCTAAAAATAACAGCAAATTGAGAAGTGAATAGACCAAACTTTGGATGGATTGCTGATGGAAGCTGGTTTTTAATTTTTAAATTAAAGAACAGTTTTATAAAGCATTTCTGTTTTTATCTACGGATAATAAATTATGACTTTTCCTCCTCTGATAAGGTCATATCAGGTTGGATTTTTTTCTTCATAAATATTGTTTCAGCCATTTACAGCAATATCATCTTAGTCGTGACATCATAAAAGTCGAAGAAGATAAATAGAGACGGAATAGTGAACTTAAAAGAGGAAAAGGACCAAATTTTTATTTTTACTGTGATTAGTTCAATTTTTATTTGCAGTTAGAAACACTAAGAATAAGACGTTATCATTTTTTAACCAAAAGCTTCACAAGACATTATGAACTTTTTAATTGTTAAATTTGGTTGTTATGTTATTCTCACCCAAAAGAAAGCAATCCCTTTTATCTAAGTGAGAAACAAATAAAAATAACACAGCACAAAACAAGACAAAAACGCGAGGAACCTTACAATCCCTCTGTCGGTCAACCTCAGGTTGACTAAGGTAATTGCCAAACTTACACACAATAATGAGATTATACGTTATATTTGATAGGTATATATCGGATGATAATATTAATAACTATATTTAAATATAAATGAAAAAAAAAATTAGAGCATCTCAATCCTATCACGTGGGTTACATTTTATTTTATAATATTAAAATAGATTTCATCTTGATATATCAGTTATTTTTTACTTTATATAATTTGAACGATTAATCTCTTCGACTGTGAAGTCAAAAAGATTTATACTGAATCGTACACATAATTTATTTATATCTTTATATTCTATTAATATTTTTTTATTTGTTCATTTTTGGTCCCAGTATATTGTATGATATGCAACCGTTGTTCGCAAAAGTAACATCTTAAAGCATTTTTAACGGGAAATTCTTAACCAGTTCTTAAAAATAAGAATCATATCCATTCTTATAATGTTCACAGTTGGAGCGTAATATGGCAAGACAACTGTAAAGAACCGTTAATTCTTCTGTAAGCAATGGTGACTTATACTTGAAAATTCAATTTGTCGGCTATTGTAATAACAAAAGAAATGAAACCTAAAATCAGAAAAAAAAAAAAAAGCCAAATGAGCAACAGTCGACCAAAATCCAGCAAAACAATGAAGAAAAAATACCCAATCAACCAAATCTACAAGCAAAAGAACCTAGAATTAAAAAAAAATCCAGATAAATACCCACAAAAAATTATCTACATGCTTAATGAATATAAACTCAAATATTAGTAATTATGCATAAAATTTAATAAGTATAATTATAGGTATATTTTATCTTATTCGTACTTGCATATTATAGGAATGTGAAAAATGTTCAACGGTTCAACTAGTTTAACTCCCCTAAATGGTCTAAATTATAAAATTAAACCTAACAATCCATATAATCTAAGTAAACGCAACTTACCAATTCAATTGGTTAGCAATTGGTTAACCCATCACACTGAGTTGAGATTTATTTTTTCTATAATTTTAAATTTAGAATACTTGTATGATTTATTACACCACTAATATAAATTATTTTTGTTTACTTTATTCTTGATGTGTATAATAGTAGTTTATTTTTTATTTTTTATATTTTTATTTATTTGACAAATTAACTCATGAATTATTATTTTTAACTTGTTTTTTATTTTTATAATTTTTGGCAGGTTAATCAACCTAACTCGTGACTCACCACAAGTAAGGTTGAGTTAGAATTTTTAACCCAATAAAAAAATATTTTACCAAACCCAACCCAATCTACAACCCATGACAATTTGAGTTGGATTGTGATTTTCAACCCAATGAAAAAATAAGTTCAACCAAACCTAACCCATTTTTTGATGGGTAAGGGTGAGTTGAGTTTGTTTGGGTTGTGTTTACCCATTTGACATCCTAAGCACATATAATAATTAGGTTAAATTAATATGCAAATCTATGTAGTTTTTTTTTATCATGTTTTTAATTAGGTGTATATAGTTAATAACATTTAAAAGATCCTTATATTTTAAAAAAATTATAATTAAATCGCTTACTCATCGATGTTGTTACAATTTTGTTAGTTTATGCTGACTAGATATTATGACATGACAATTAAATATCTTTTATTATGTTAACATGGTAACCTAATATGGTACTTAGTCTTTTATTTTCATCTTTTCTATTTTTTAAGTGTTTTTAAAATCCTAATTTTAACTATTGGTCGAAACACGTAGAAGATACTTTTTCTATATACACACTCTTTCTACATTAGTCAAAAGTTTAAGTACACATTGCATTGCATACAATGTGTATGATCTCAGATTAAAAACATTATATTCTTCTTCTCAAATGCATGTAGTGGATACTTGAATTCTTTGGTATTTGAAAAATTCATATTCCTAGTTGTTTATAGAGTAGTGACAATTATTGTATTAAAATTTAAACTTTTCCATCCATTATAAAAATACTATAACAAGAATAGAAAGTTTCAAGGAAATCTTTAATTTAAGAATTAACCTTGCTCATTTTTTATTTTACTTTTTTTAATTGTCCAAAAATGAGATAATAAAATGAAACTTGAAACAAAATTTGTCTTCTTTCTTTAATTCTTTATCTCTATCATTTTCTTGCTCTCTCTATGCAAACAGTGTCATATACAAGGATAAAACTTCTTTTTTCTGTGTACATAGCAAAGTATCTCTACGTGACTTTGTCAAAAGATGAAATTAGATATTTAGAAATCCTTAAAAAATAAATAAAAATAGTAAATTTCCATACTAAAAATACCATATCGCTAACAACCAAGAGGTAGACACAACTAGATAGTTATGCATGAAAGGTTAATTTTAATAAAATCTTTAATTAATTTAGATATGAAAATAGTGGTTAACTTTTTTTTCCTTTCTCAAAAGTCACACTATGCAACAAACATCAACATGAATGCTACACGATAATTGAATAACAACATGCATCGTGAAATAAAAGAATAGGATATGTATAATCATAAAAACATAACTTGTGTTTTATGACACTTACATCGCATAAATTGAAGTTGAGGGCTAAACACTAATTCATAAGAAAAGCTACAACATCAAAAAAGGGGAAGCTACAACAGAAAACACTTTATACAATCCCAATTGGCCTCTACAAAAGAAAATTCACAAGCTTATCACCGAGGCAATAGTGGTGTAGATGTAGAAGCATTATCATATCTCCTGGTCCTCTGAAGGTGTGTGTGAGGTTTGAAGCATCACGATTTCATTGCCAATTCCCAGCTAGCTTTGATCTTATCATCCCCGTGGGTTGGGCCTACATAGCAAGTAATGACAAAAACATCTCTATGTCAGTATAGAAGGTGAAGGAGAACACTTGAACTCCTACTCTAACATGCTCCACGCCTACCTCTCCTCAGTATGAGACTCGCTAAAGGTCATGGTTGATCCTCTATGCCTCTCCTAGACCCATTGTGGTGTCCTGAAACCGAATGCAGAAAGGCCCCAAGAGGACCTTGATCAACAACATGTTCGGAAACCTTTGTCCCTAAGGTAGCATGGGCATTTGCTCTCACGAACATCAAGTCGCAGACATAAGGGTAAGCTACTGCAAAAAAGACATTAAGTCTTAAAAGAAAATAAGAACAAAATGTATGGTCATAGATTATCAAAGAACTCCAATGCACACTATCATCACTAACAATCTATATTCAACAATCATACACATAATTATATCACTACTTTATAGAGATTTATTGGTCAAACAATCACTTCTATCACTTCTTTAACATACCCACACTCCTAGTATTAGGGAAAAAGGATGTGATCTTATGGATTGAGAAGCGTTCAAGTCAAGATAGGTTGTATGTGGGTAATAGCTTTCCATGGTCAGTAGTTGTTGCAAAGATTACACCCATTTGTAGGGGATACCTATCTACTTATTCCCAAGGCTACACAGCCCCACCTCACCAAATCCAATACTGGTTGTGAACCCTACAACTCATGGTGATTCTTGACTTATATGCTTACTTGTCAGTAGCGTCCATTCATGACTCAACAACAACCACAATGGCGATTCTCTTATTACTCCCAATTTTCTTAAGCATCATGGTACTAGCAACACCCACCTACCATCTTCACATGGCTCTCTAAGACAAATTGGAATCACAACAACAGGAATGGTTCATCAACCATCTCTCAACAGTAAAGTTATTACTTTTTAATTGCTCAATGAATGAATATCTCAGTTAGCAAAATAAGTCACAAGGACTTATTCTCCACACACCTCTTACATTTCTCTTAGCGTGGCTAAATCCTCACTCAATCAAGGGACTTACAAATAATCCCTAAAATCTCACCTTTTATTCGCTCAGCAAATGGGTGGTCTTGCTTAGCAAATGAAGTCACAATGACTTCACCTTTTTAACTATGTCTAATTCACTCAACCCAAACTCAAAATTTGCACAACTAAACACTGAACTCACCTAGATCGTGTCACCTAGCCAGACACTCAATTGCCCAGCCAGACATTGGACTTGCCCAGTTAGACACTAACTCACCCAACCAGACTTTATTGTGTTCATGAGTTGTGGAGCTTTCGCCCAACGAGAAAGGCTCTCACCTAATAGAAACATGTTTTCCAGAAATCTACCCAAAAAATGCATATTTGCTCAGCGAGAGTCATCTCTTGCTGAGTGGACCTTCATCCAAAACTTAGAAAATGGACATTTGCTAAGCTAGAAACCCTGGACAACAACATGCAAATAATCCAAATTCATCAAAACTTAATCAAAACTTCATATAATTCAACCAAAAGTTCTAGATCAACATAAAATCAAATTATAAATATCAAAATAACATCAAAACCAACACACAACCACAATTTCATGGTCAATTCAACAATTTCCTTAAAAACATAAAAAACTCAACAATGGCTACCACTACCAAACATACATATATTCTTAAACATTTTAACAATGTAATAACAACAAATTAACACCATGCGAACCAGGAAAATGCATCAAGGATATCTTCCCTTACTTGTAGACTCAAGGTTAGAAAACTTTAAGGAAGGAGGTATGAGCTTAATCAACAATGAAGCTTCTCTTAGAAAGGAAGAAGATGACAAAAATCAAAGGACTAATGGTCCATAGGGTTTGGGAAACCATTGAGTTTGAGGGGTTTGGTTGTCCTTTAAGTAAAAGGATATTCTCAACTCACTCAAGGTGACAACTCAACTCGTGTAATCACTTTTAGGAAAGGCTCACATCGGTAAGCATGTTTTAAATCATTTTGACTTTTTCTCAATATTTTCTCAAGAAACATGCAATGCAATATTTTATTTACCTTTTTCAACTAAATTTAAATTTAATTACACTTTTTAATTATTCAATTACTTCGATTAACGTATGTAGAAAACATCAATGTTACTACATCAACATAATAAATTTTTTAAAGCATTTATTTACGTGGTTCTACCATGTTACAATATTCCGTCAATATAAACTAATGGAGTTATATAAGTGTTAGTTTGTGAGATTTTAATTATAAAATTTTTAAATTATAAGAATATTTTAAAAGTATTTTTACCTATAGGGATCTAATTAAAAAATCAAAAAAATTATAGGGATCTACATATTAATTTAACCTAATAATTATTATAATATTAATATATTATTATTATTATTATTATTATTATAAAACTTAAGAGGTAAATTACAAATTCTTTATTTTCTTATTTATTTATTTCATCAATTTTTTTTACTTTATTGTATTGTTCTCACCTCTTGAAGACATATTATTTTTTTAACAAATTTTGCAGAGTAGCAACTTAGAATTTGAAAATTTATAAATTTGATATTTTGGATGTTTATTATAACATTTGTCATGTTTTATGACTATGATAAATATATTTTGTAAAAGATCTTTAAATAAGATTTTAATTTTTATAATGCTTTATGATTATATATTGTTATGTTTTATATAATATCTTTAAATAAGATTAAACTTTAATTATTGTAGTATTTATACTCAATATTTTATATTTACAATTTTTCATAGTTAATTAAAGCGGGAGTTACATGTTTTATTTAAAGTATAAGAAAAATACAGAAAAATGAAATGTGAGGGGAAAATACAAAGGGATAAAAGTAAAACAAAAGTGAGTAACAAAGATGTATTGAGATTGATGTTTGAAAAAAGTGTAAATGCAGTGATGTGATAAAAAAATATAAAATAAATGTAAAAAAATTAGAAGTAAGAGTCTTATAGGCTATTCATCTCATTCATAACGATTTATTTTCAGAGATTTTATTCTATTTGAAAAAGAGACAGCCGTCGGAAATGGAAAACAATGTGGCTTAGCGGATGCAAGTTGATAAAGATGGATGACGCAATTAAAAAAATTAAAATAATAACAAATATTGACTTTACAAGTTAAAAAGGATAAATATAAATAAAGTAATAATAAAAATCAATTTAACATCGAATATCATCGATCTTGTGACGGCATGTGTTGAGCGTTTTTCTTGTAGTGTTATATTCTCAGTGAGTTTATTTATAATTCTTGAAATGAATCGGACATGTCGTACAAGCAAAAATATAAGGATAATTCTTTTGTATAAAATATTTCATCATATTTTTTGAGTTAGGTTTTGAGGGCAAGATAACCTTGAAGTGGGCAAAACTTGCCTCTGTAGGTTTAGACTGAAATCATGTAGTTATAAAAAAAACCTGATACCATTTGACTTAAGCACTTAGCTTCATCTACAATTTTAAAGCCAAGTTTTGGAGTGGCAGAGAATACAAATTTTCACCACAAATAAATGTAGCCTAGCCGCAGGGCACGGGGCGGCCCAACCCGGACGTGTCAGTGTGTCAGATTTTCGTGTCCCAACGGATTGGACAACATTGTCTTTCAAACGAGGTGGGGGCCTTGTAACGATCCCATGGATTTTGTTTTTGACAGTTATAATAGAAAGAATGCAGAACACGGTTTGGTTCAATGGGCCAGTTTTAATTTTAAGAACATATGTTGTTACCTTACGTGAACTCATAGTACCACCATATGCACTGAATATGGAGAAAATTTAGCAGCAGAGTAGTTGTGCAAGAGTAACTGCTTAAACAAATGCTGCACCAGTAAATCCGTAGACAAATTAAGATCAAAACAAATTCTGCATCACCGTCAGTGACTGCAGCGTGGATCATTCAGAATCTGAGTATAGGTGTGTACAAACCCTTCAGAGTGACACGTAAACCATTTAGTGTTTATAAGAAGAATCAGGTGATGCCATAAATATACATAAGAAAATACTGAAATACATTTATGGGTAGATCAAATTTAAATATTGAGTTTAATATTGTTTCACTGTTATTAATTTTCTTTTTCACTCTAGCCTTTTAAAGTAACTAACTTCTCTTGATGATGGCAGAAATTTTCGCTTATTGAACTGCTCACACTTTCAATATATTCAAAAATCACTAGAAGAGTTCAACTGTATATATATATATAGACACACACTTATGACAATTGATGATAGACATATAAACTCTTGGATAATACTATAATCTCAATATTGTACATGTATCTGACATAAGGCAAAATATTTGCAACTATCTTTTCACAATTTAAAAGCAGAAAACACAACTGATAATTTCATAGCATAGTATAGAATGACATTTTTCTTTCACTACTTACAGCAAAAGACAAAAGGCAAGGAATCTAATAACTGAAAATCAATTCTTCTCCTGTTAATAATTGGGTACACGATAGAGTTTTTTCTTTTGTAAAAAAAGGAGCATATTACTATACCCCATAACAGTCCTTGAGTTGGAGAAAGATAAATTTTGAACAACTTTAAAAAGAAAGAAAAAGATTAAGAAATGCTAGATTGAAGTAAATAAAGTAAGTAGTGATAATAAAAAGCGAATCAAAAGCTTGCTTTGATGTCCTTCTTTTGAATGTTTTGATACATGTAATGTGGGAACCTCCAATATAGAGCTTGTTACCGTGAGAACATATGTGGATATTATGGAATCATCGTTTGTCTGTTTCTTTAACACTTTATTTTGTCCTCAACACTGGAAATAGTGTTGCCAGCCAGCCACCAGCGTGGTTTGCGGGTTTGCCCATTTTTTGTTCATTGGCCCTTTCTAGTTGCTTTTTAAATTTTACCTTCAAGTACTTTAGGATGAATATTCATGCAATGCAAGTACAAAAGCACAAAGTTGCTCGATCATTAGTCTTCAAATCCTCTATAACACCACCTCAGCTTTGAAACATCATTGGCATTGATAGTTGCACTGTTCTTTTTGGCTTGGGTTGTCCATAGACATAATGATAGATAACTATACAAATTGATATTCTCTTCGTCCACAAAACAAACCAAATGGTTGGTAGTACGGTGTAATAAATAGCAGTTAACTCTTATGATGGTGTTAGATCGAAGTCCTTCATTTCATTAGACATTACAAAATATAAGTCACGTGAATAGGATACCTATTTTTACATCACTGTCACTATTCACCCATCTTACAAATCCCTTTCATTGGAAGGAGCGTCATCTATTGTTCCCACTATCTCTAACATACTGCATCGATCCACCCTCTGTAAACAATAACCTTACAATTTAATCATTACCAGAGTACTTTCTCTGCTTCTTTTTCTTTCCTTTCTTTTTCCTCTGTCTCTGCGCTGTTTCGATTAAAGCAGAGTTAGTTCTTTTTACCAATAATGCTTCCCGCACAATTTTAACCAAACTAATCTTCTTTGGGATGGGTGGATTTACTTATTTTCAATCAGATTTTTTTTATAAACAAGAGTGATTATTCAAATCTGTTATCACTTAATTCTCATTCAGACTAATAACTTCTCAGTAGAGTTTACATATTTAAAATAATGCATGATTATCTGTAGTTAAATAATAAAAAGTATAAATATAAAATGAAGTGTGCTGAGTAGTATAGTATCGATTTTTGCATCGATAATTTTTTCACTTAATATACAAGGCTTGAATGCAAAAGATCACCAATGTATATATAAAACAGTAATGTTATCCTCATTTGATATTCTCGGGACAATTTCTATAATAAAAAGAGAGATAGAAAAAAAAATTCTCATAAAAATACTGTAAAACGAAAATAGTATTATTTGTGTAAAAAATAGTATAATAAGTTTCGATGTAGACAAAAGTACGATTGGATTCACATTTTATCGAATTCACTTGATAAATTTTATAATTCAAATTAAATTAATTTAGTTTATTAATTATTTTCCTTTTAAATATGATAATTTTGATTCTTAGATTTATCTTTATTGTAACTCAAATTAATTTCATAATTCGATTAATTAGAAATGTCAAAATAGATTGAATCAAAATGATCAACTTGTTTAACGTAGAGTGTTTACAAATCATTTGAGTTGAGTTCAACTAAATTTATTAGCTAAATTTATCAAAATAGTTTGGATTGTTAGGTGAAACTCAATCAATAACGAATTATTTGAGTTGAGTCTTCACGTACAAAAAATTAAAAATTATTTAAAATTTTCTAAAAATATATAATTTTTTCTTACCATTTTAATAAACAATTATAGTAATAAAATTAGAAAAAATATATATATATATAACCACAATAAATATGATTGTCCATAAATTCAAATATTTGTATGACTTTTTATTTTTTTTATTTTTTTCTTAAGAAAAATTGTTTTCTTAGAATATGCATTTTGATATTTATTCTCCAACTAGATAAATCAACATATCATACACTTCGACTATTTGTTAAAGGATGACTCATTCAGACAATAAGAAATATCATTGACATAATTGACATTTTTTATAGAATTAAAAATATTCATATTTTCTTAAATTGCTTCTAGAACTCTAGTATTTAGTTGTGTGCATACATGCATGTACACACATGAAGGGGATGATTTATTGTGGTTTGTGCATTACAATTTATCATATACGTTAGATTAATGAATAAACAAAGAAAGATACGTATTTATGAATTGACTTTTTTTTAAGTCTTTCAAATTTTAATAAAATTAAAAATAAAAGAGGTGAACAGCCTAAACTCAATCAACTAACCCGACTTAAGTTTGATTATGACAATGACTTCCTCAAATTGAACAAAACTTAATATTTAATTTATTCTCAAAATTTAAAATCCAAACTTTCAATTTTATTGGACGAATTCAAACTAGCCCAACGATCCTGACCTATTTTGCTAGTTCTAGACCCATGAATCATCTTCCTTAACTTATTTTTTTATAAACTTTGGAGGTCAATCTAACCAACTTTTATCCCCAAGCTTGATTGAAATTTTTAACTCAATGACAAAACGAGTTTAACTCAACCAATTTCTTTTTTAATAGGTTGGGGATATATTAAGTTGGATTAAACAATCTTGATATCTTTATAATAAATTATTTTTCAATTTTACAATAGTATATTTTAGATTTTAGTACTTAATTTTTCTTTTATTTTTATCTTTCTTTTTATTCTTTTATATTTTCTTATGATCTTATCTAATGTTATTAATGTCTTAATTTAATCATTTTATTATGTAATTTTTATTATATATGAAGTAAAAAATTAATAAAATATATAACGCAATAAATATAGAAAAACTAAACGTCAAGGAAAGTAAATAGCATTATCTTAATATAAAATTTTTAAATTATGTAAAATAAATAATAAATAAAGTTAAAAATATCACAATTTATTTATCATCATTAAATCAAACTAACTTTTAATAAAATTTAGTGAATCAGATGAACTCAATTGATTATAATAAATTCGAATTTAATTTTATCGTAAATTTAAGCCTTCCGAATAAGTGTTACCTTACTAATTTATGACCTTTATTGATGTATATGGTACTCATAATTTACCTTTCACCAAAGAGTAACGCAAGCAAAGTTAGTTACCTACCCTTATTTATATACCACCTTGAATTTGTCCAGTGGAGTCTATCTACTTTCTGGCAGTAATAAAGCTGTTGCAAAATATAAACAGCCACCTGTTGAGATTAAAGTTTTTGTTTCAAATCTTTATAAGGAGAACCTAAAACCTTTCAACCACTTTAAACTGCAACTAATTGATAAGGAGGAATGATCTTGATCAAGTACTCAGCAACGGTCTTTTCCAATAATAGTCACAACCAGTGGTCCATTCCATGTTATATACATGAACATATATAACAATGCTCAACTGAATCTGCGAGATTAGAATTTGAACCTAGAATCCCAAGTGTTGCTTTAGTCCCCACTTACAATTTAATATTAGGATAAAAGCTAATAGTCAGCGTCATGCATGGTCCTATAATTTGCTCACTGTGCACAAATATGGCAGTCGAAATGGGAGGGGGAAAAAAGAGAAAGAAAGAAAAGTGGCATGCCAACGTAGAGGAGCCTATGGTGGGCTTGTTACAAAGATACAAGGTCAAAATAAATTGAATTATATCCCACATGTGATTTATGATTGATGATACAAGATTGAACAGTGGTATGTCTGTCCCTTTTGTTTTTATTATTTATTGAAAATACAAATTCTACATTTTTCAATCGTATAACAGATTTACATAATTATTAAACTCTTATTTCTTTACGGAAAGTATCACATTATTTGAGTCATCGATAATATCAAAAATTAAAATATGTCCTCGTACTCAATTTCATTTTTTAGATTTATCACTGAAATATATTCTTTGATGATTTAGTCTTGATTTCCATGTTTGTTTTAGAAAAATGGAATTGTACATATTATCTTTCTTTCGTTCATTCGTGGGTCTATCCTTCTTCCTAAATAGCTCTATTTGACAAAATAAATTAATATATATAATAAGTTTACCACCTCCAACAAATACTTTCATATCTATTTTTAAAAAAGACACTGTACATCTTATCTTTCTTTCGTGATATTATTCGTCCTAAATAATATTATTTGATCAAATAAATTAACTAATGGAGCGTTTATTTTAAGACATGATTGTGTATTTTTAAGAATAAAAAATATTATAACTTGTTTTTTAAAATATGTTTAGAAATATTTTTAAAACTTAAAATAATTAAAATAAAAAATAAGAGTTGAAGTAGAATTATAATTAAGTTAGAAAAATAACTTTTCATATTTTTATAAGAATATAATTTTTTCACCCTCGTTATGAAAATAAAAATGAAGTAGATCATAGTATTATTAATTTCATGAAATTATATAACAAAAGAATATTACATTTTCAAATTTACATTCCTGAAAATGAATCTTTAATCCATGAAATAAATTCACTCTTAAAAATCCAAGAAGTTTCTGTATTTCAATTCTTCATGGCAAATAGTCTTTGTATGGATTGTAACATCCCAAAATGAATTTCTTCAATTCGAGGTCACATTCTAAAGAGATAGATTGAATGTATTGTTGATGGATACAGTTAGAATTTTAATCCTTATTTATCATTTTTTATATGGAAACAAAAAAAAAATTGTAGGTATACATTCTAGAACATTACACTAAAAATGTTAGAATCTACATGTTTTATTATTAAAATTAAAATAAATATCTGGATCATAGTATATTAAATACTTTGTTAATTCAAAATCACCATGAACACAAGAGTCTATGAGTTTATAGTTATTTTAAGAGTGATTTCATGGTTCTTCAATCTAATGATTCTTCGATAAGCCCTTCAGAACTCTTCAATTAAGAAGAGAAACAATTGTTAACTCTTTGGATGGAAACAAGTATGCACTTGGTATATGAAACCATAACGTGCCAAAATGGACTAATAAAGATATCGATTCATTAGGATGATATATTTTTGTTATAATGACAGACTTCCTTTATTACATCAGAAATGTATGACTAGTGCAATAATTTACCACTAATAAGAATATGGAAGATTCAATACATCCGTTTTTGAATTTTTTTAGAATTTTAATAAAAGTCCCTAAATTAATAAAATTTGTAGTTGACTCACTAAACTTTTTAAAATTTGTAATATCATTCTCATAGTAATATTTAAATAGTTGTTCATCTAGTTGTTCATCTAGATATGGAATGTGACTTAGATTTTTTTTTTTCAAAAAAAATTAATTTAAGGTTTTGGAAACTCATCTTCTCACTCATTCGTGCAACTTCATCTTTTATATTTTTCTTCTTTTTTATTTCTTCATTTCTTTTTCTCCTTCTTCGTTCACTTCACTCTTTGCAACCTTTGTTCACAATCCAAAAACTAAGATACCAAACTACAACAATATATGCAAAAATCAAACAAACTCAAAATGACTATCAACCACATATGTTGATAAACAAACAATAATATGCAAATTTTTTTTGTCCATACCTCTTTCAACAATAATGAGGGAACAAAATTGATACTTTCCACTACAACTAGCAAAATATGTTTGGCCAATAGATTAACCTAAACAACATGTTAATTAAGTTAAATGAGGTCTTTAGTCTAAATAGAATTATTTTTTTTCTCCCCCATTTAACTCGACTAGCTTGTTGAGCCAAGGGCAAGCTAACCCATGCGCTGTTGAAATATTTTGATTAAAAAAATTAAAAATAAAATATTTAATAGGTAGTAGTTAACAATAAGTCTATAACCTATTAAGTAGCCTACTGAGCCACCTAATAGCACTCACAATATATTGCTCCTCCAAATGTCATTTATATAAAGTTTGTTTAATTATTTAACGCTATTAACTTTAATAGAAAAATGAATAGGGGTAAATTACATTTTAATAAACAATTATCCTTTTTATATATAAGTTTTGTGTGTGTTATACATCCCTTATCTCGTTAGCTCAAAATTTTCTAATTTATTTAAACTTGTTATTTTTATTTTTGTCTTTTGGATACATAGTCAACAATCTATTAGCACATAACACTTAGCAAATAGCAATGTTATAAACTAGACTATTTTTTAGAGTATGTAGAATTATTTTAGTTGAGATAATTTTGTTTTTTTTCTTGAAATATATCAATTACTAGTTTATAATTTCATGAAGTATTGAAATATGCTAAATATAGTGATATTTTGTGCATTCTTGTTTTTAGTATAACCTTTTGAAGTATACTAATAGATTAATGATTGTATTATTAAAATATTTTATATTTATATTTTATACAAAAAATCATTATTCAAATGATAATTAAATACTTCAATTTCCTTCACATGACTAAACTTTTTTTAAAATATTGATTTTATTTTTATCTATAATTTAAAAAATATTTAATCAAAGACTAATATGATTTAATATAAGGCTAGACTAAGTTACAAAAATAGCATCCCAAAAATTATAAGCGAGACCAATCTGATTTTCACATTTTAACCCATAAGCATAGGCAGATTAGACTATCCATTTTGTTAGTTCTACCTTCAATTAAAAATTGAAAGACATGATCACGATGATAAATTAAATAAAATTTTGGGATTTTGAATTTCTGAAGTTGAAAAGGTGTTATTAGAATCTATCTTGGAAATTTGGTTTACATGTTCAAAAAATAGAAATGAAAAAATCAAGTTAAGGATTTTAAAAAAATCAGTAACCTAGCATGTATTAGAAAAATACCGTTTTGGATACTTTTCTTTAACTAAATCTATAAATTAATTTAATATGAAAAAGACACATCATCTACTGAAAATAGCTTTAAAATAAAGGTGGATCACACTCCTGTAAATGTGTCGATCACACAACTGTAAATGTGT
Organism: Mucuna pruriens; assembly: GCA_025330945.1. Taxonomy (NCBI): domain Eukaryota; kingdom Viridiplantae; phylum Streptophyta; class Magnoliopsida; order Fabales; family Fabaceae; genus Mucuna; species Mucuna pruriens. The sequence continues at coordinate 3,092,608 of JAENHJ010000197.1, forward strand.
AATTAAACATACATGAAATGCCACGAGAAAGTCTTTAAAAAATAAATAATTATTTCTTAAGATTTAATAGTTCATAACATATTAAGACTAAAGCCGTATGAATAAGTGAAAAATTCAGATTGAATTTTATCTGAGTTTACTTGATAAAGAACAACATACGAATATTAAAAATAAAGTGCAAAAAATGTACACTTTACAAATGTAATAACTTCTACACAAGATCAACGTTAAAGTAAACCTTCTATCCTCTATCAAGGATAACGATCAAAATATTTTTTATATATATTGTATTTTCATTTTTACCATAATTTTCATCTATATTTGGAAATTTTCAGTTTTAAAATCGAAATAATTTACGTGAAAATTATTTATAAATCCTATCAAAGCTAAGGTAGTAATGTAGTAACAATTTATTAGTCATAACACACATATATACTTAACTACACATGCTCCTCAAAAAAGTAAAAAAAACCTACACATGATTCTTAAACTAAATAATTCTAAAAACAAATTTATTCTTATATATACGAATTCCTTCATACAGTGAATAAGTTACTTTATTTTATTTTTTTTGGTGTGATAAGTTACTTTATTTTAAAGTTTAAAGATTCCAAACGTTAGGGGTAAATTAAGTCTCCATAAAAACTATTTTGAAACGGAATAATAATTCGCTTTTAAGCGTATGACAGTTGAAACTCACTAAAATGTATCCCTAAAATCATTTATAACTTGTAGGTTTTCACATTAATTGCCACGATATTATCTTTTTATGATTTTATGATATTTATCTTTTTGTGATTGATACACGTACACAATGAGTTGTAAAACAATTTATTAAAAATTATTTACATTAATGAAATTGTAAATATATATTATAAAATCTTCAACTAATAAATATTCGAAAATCACCTTAATTACCAAATTCATAAAAATAGTTATCGAATAGGTTTTAGAAGGATAAAACTTACAGTTTTATGTAAGAAGATTGTTTTCCGGGGAAGGTGTCAATGGATTTTTTATTTTATTTTATTTAAAAGTATAAATTAGTATTTTAGTTTATACATTACAAAAGATAAATATTTATTTTATAATAAATACATATTTTTGAATATATAAATTATATTTTAAATTTATAATAAATAATCTAAATTATAATATAAAATTATTTTAACTATTGATAATTTTTTAAAAATAAACTATTCAAGTTTAATTTAAAAATAAAAATAAAAATAAAATAGATAAGTAATTAAAAAAATCTAGAACACAAATTAATAAAAATAAAAATGGATTATTTGATATAATAAAATAGAAAAAAAAATGCCAAGTAGTTTCGGAGTAGTATGCGAAAGTAATTAATAAAACACACGTCTAAATTTTTTTTAAAATATCTAATTAATAGAGTGAACAAATAAATGCTTTATTATCTAAATTTTCCAATTTATATTATAAAAGTAAACTCCATATGCCTTCTCTTTTTGTATTTATATAAAAAATATCTCTCAATATTAATTACTTTCCATACTATTGTCTTTTTTTAAAGTTTGTTCCATACATATAATCAAGAATCACATCCTAATCATATACTTAAAATATTTAACTATCTAAGATGCAACTTACTTAAATTTTAGAGAAAATAGTTAATACAGTATTACGGTAAAGATTTTTCATACTATGATCCAATATAAATTGTCATTTGTATTAATTTTATAATAATTATTTTAAAATTATATCTAGTATAATTTTTTATTGACAAGGTAATTTTTTTTTACACTTACATTACACATGAATTAAACTATAAACTTTATTTTATATTCAAAAAATACATTTTTTTATTGTGGACTGATAATTAAAAGGAAAAAGTTCCTAAATAACAAAATGAATAACTCCTACCCTTTTTAACTAAGCCAGTAAGCGTTGCTGGATCTTAGTTTACTCATCCTGTTAAAAAAAAACTTCGAATTTATTGAACCTTATTGATGCAGGGTGAGTAACTAATTTCTTTATTAAAAAATAAATTGTATATACACAATATAAAGAATTTTTACAACTCATCTAATTAAAAATTACTATAACTAATATAATAAATTTATTAACTTTTATAATAATTACTTTAAACTTTATACAAACCATTATTTATAATTAATTAATAATATAATTTTTTATACATAAAGCTTGAATTCTATAAAAGAAAATAAAAATTTATACGTTATTCTGTTTTAATAATAAAAAAAAGGAGAAAAAGTTCAAACAAAAATTTACCTTGTAAAGGTGTAGTGTAGTTTCACATGGGATGTTGCAAATCGGCCTAGGAACAGGTTCGCATTTTTATCGTGTCGATATTTGGCCCCACCAACGGAAAAAATAAAATAATATATTCTTTAATTCTATAATTTCAATATGGGTGTGATTGATTTAACTTATATATTTAATAAGTAATTGTTTTGAATTTAAAATTAATTACTTTTTAAAATAACATAACGAGTAAATTATTTGAAAACAATTAAATACGTATTTTTATTTACTCATCTTAAAATATTCTGTAATTTTCCTCGTTTAAATCTAAAATTGAATATGTGGTTTATTTATATTTAAAAATAAATTTAATATAGAAGAACTTTTTATAGAATATATACTTCTGGCCGTAAGTCCGTAACAGAACAGCCTAAAAGGCTAGCAATCATCCTAACGATGTCGTTTTTCGCCTACTGTAGCGAGAGAAGGACGGAAGGAGGGGACAAGAGGGACCACCCTTTGATTAATAAATTAAATCTGAACCGTCCATGATCAAATCACCAGGCTCAGTATTATTCCTCTGCGATCACCCTCTTTTTAAGCTCCCTCCATCTCTCTCCCTAAGCCTAGCCCATCTGAGAATAGAAAGAAACTCACATAGAGAGAGAGAGAGAGAGAGAGAGAATGGGTGAGTGTAAACGCTGTGCTCTCGCTATCGCGGCCATGGAAGAAGCTTCTTCAAGCGAACCTACCATTTCCAAGAAAAGGAAAACCACTGCTTCTGCTAATTCTGCTTCCTTCGAGTTGCAGCTACGCTCTTCTGATACGCAGCGGTGGTTTCCCGACACAACCGTCTCACCGGAAGCCTCCGTCAATTCCGCCGGCACGGTGGTTTCCGGTGAATTTTGCTCGGATCGCTCTTGCTGCAGCTCCAGCTACGTTAAGGAGCTCCACACCACGCCGTTAGATCTGCAGGTTCGCTCCTCGAAATTCTGAATTGTTTACTTTCGTAATTTTCCGAGTTTCCTGTCCAAATTTTCTTGGATGCCAAACATCTCATTGCAGTTTTTTTTTTCCTGCTTGAATTATTGTATTTAATTAACCTATTCAATTTCCTTATATCTATTTATTGATTTATATTCGCCGATTAATGCAGACCAAGGGTTTCGAAACAGTAGACTCAACCAACAGCAATTTCAAATCATTCAGGTTTGTATTCCAGTTTCTTACTCCATGTATATATACACGATCAATTTATTTTCTAACAAAACGTTGCCACTGACACGCTACTTTCATTTTTTATTTATTTTGCTTAAATATTGGTTGTTCAGTTTGTTGAGTGAGTTTTCTGGAGACTCGGAGGAATCGGCGAAGTTTCCGGCGAAGTCTTCGGCGGCGGCGAGCGAACATCGGAAGGCGAAGACGCCTCCGAAGGCGGAGATCGAAGAGTTCTTTGCAATGGCTGAAAAGTACGAGCAAAAGCGGTTCGCGGAGAAGTAAGTAGTATTATTGCTAATAGCTAATAGCTAATGGATACAACTACAAGCTAACGGTGTTTTATTTTTATTTATTTATTTATTTATTTTTGTTTTATTTGTGCGACACAGGATAACGAATGTGAGCCGCCTCGCACTGTATTGGTGCCAGAATCGAACCCTAACTAACTAACAACTTTCCCTGTGTGCAGGTACAACTTTGATATTGTTAGAGATATGCCGTTGGAGGGTCGCTACCAGTGGGTTCGTTTACATTGAATGCCTTGAATGAGAGAGAGAGAGAGAGAGAGAGAGAGTTATGGAGGTTGATGGGTAAGGGGAGAGGAGAGGGTGAGTTTATAGTGTTTAGTGGGTAGTGCGGGCTATTGGACACTGGTGAGGAAGCTAACCTGACACGAGGTAAAACGAAAACGAGCGTGCGACTTCTGGTTGCTCGGGAGAGACGTTGCTGGTGCTGGTGATGGGTTGGTTTTTGTATAGCTAACTGCTTTCTCTTTCTCTTTATGTTGGATACAACAAGCTGGCTTCTCTGCATCAGCGCAATCTCCGCACTCCGAAATCATACAAGTAGAAGTGTAGAACCTTCTCTGTGAGGTGATCAAGAAAAAAAAAATTTAAATTGGGTTTTGTGGGAAATATACCAAGAACATAAAAATTCCCACATTGAATTGGTGATTTAAAATTTGGTATTGTAATTGAGACCGTTTCTTATCAGTGTTTCCAGTACAATAAGGGGTTCAGCTAATTTTTTCGGCTGTTTTTATTATTCATTATTAGAAGAATTGAAATCGTGGATAGAACATTAATTGTTAGTATTTAGTACTAGTAATTTTCTATTAAAAGTGTCTTTTCTTGGACCTTCCCTTGCCTGCATGTTTCCTTTTCAGCTTTCCGTAGCTTCAGTTACCTTTTTTATGTTCGGCTTTCTTTTTTTCTTTTAGGCCATTTGGAATATCCTCTCCATCCCGTGCTATGATTCCCCTATTTGGTGTGGGGACCATGTATGCCTGGTACCTAAGAAATGACTGCATAAACTAATTAATTTAAGTCTTCTTCTCTCGTACGCGCCTTGATGATTGAAGGTATATGCTTTACCATTACCAACATGCACAAAATTAACAACCACTTACAATGACAACCGAACCTACAACCTACACCATTTAATATACAAAAAGAAGTAATGACTCTACAAATCAATGGACCTACCCTACATGTCTAAATTTATGGATTTGCTCGGTTAATAATGGAAACCATGTTTTCCTTCGCATTGTTTTTTTTTTTAAGAATCATTTTTTTAAATGAATATATGAGCGGTCCATTTTGTTAGTGTTGTCTTTTTGGGGTTGATCTTCAATTATTAAAGTTGCTAAATATGTATGCTGATCATTTAAAGAGATCAAAAGTGCTTAGGAGCCATTGCATGCCTTTAATTGAAAGTGAGCGCTTAACGATTCACATGACAATCGTCGTCATGATGTACCGACGAAGTAAATTGGCAAGTGCTGCTACATATATTATGCATACATATCGATCTCGTAGCTAGCTAACTAGGTAGCTATCCGTTTGAGCAAACAGGCAAAAAGGAAAGTAGCTTTTAATCTTAATTTTGTAAGTTTCCTTTTCTCTTTTGCTTCTTGCTTAACGGTTATTCAGTAAAGGGTATATCGACGTGACATAATATTCGTTATGAATCAGAGAGAAGTAAGAATAAGAAAGCTTTCGTGAGTCATGACAGAGTGAAATGTCGAAACCAAAAGAAACAGGGTCCATAGCTCCCATGTACAATGTCATCATTACACACGTGTCCAAAATGGCAGCACCACCACCCTTATCCATGTCATCATGGATCCAAATGTGCACTTTCCAGCCTTCCAGTGTCCATCTTCCTTTTTCTATATGATGAACCAAAAAAACGATATAAGATGAATGATGAAAGTAGAAGACTCGCACGTGGTGTGGTGCATTAATATCGTGAGGTTTAATTTGCTTCGGATCTGGTGCCATTTTAAAAATATAGTGCACACCACGCAAGAGATATGCAGGATTTTTATGCAAAGTTAAATTACGATAGAGAAAAATAGAAAAACAATTGTAATAAAATTTATTATCTTTTCTCAGGTCAGGTATGTTAATTTCTTCCTCTTTATATATTTAATCCACTACCAAAATAAATATTATATATTTAATCATTATTTTTGTAGTATTTTGCATACATAATTTTTTTTAAGATTATGTAGAGAAGTCTTAAATAATATAAATATATAATCAAAATCACGGAATATTGAAAATATGATATTTTAATATGGTTAAGTTTATATTTCATAATACAAGTATAAAAATAAAATATGTGTAATTATGTAAATAAAAAATATTTATTTACTGTTTTAATTGTGAAATTGTATATATATCTTTCTTTGAAAATAATTTTGACTTATTCTCAGGTATAAAATTACCCGAATGAAAATATTATCTCAACAATGTGATGATCATATATATATATATATATATAATTAAATATCTTTTCGATACAAACATCTTCCACTGGAGAGTTAAAATATGTGAAAATAGAGAAATATAATATCAAATTTCGATGGATTGGTTAATTATTTTTACCATTTGTCTATTAGAGAATTTATTATTTTTATTCTTATTATACATAGACGTTGGTATTATTTATCAATGTATGATTATTTATGGGATTTTTTTTATGTGATTTAAATTTATAATATAAAAAATCGTAAATTGGGCGGGATGTTTACGAATTCAAACTTTATTTTTTTTTTTTATCATATGACATTGCTATTTTATTAAATATATAGACAATATCTAAAATCGTTATCGAGAAAAGTAAGCAATGTGAAAGGATAAGAAAGAAAATGCGAGGTACATAGGATCGTAGCAGCGTTGATGGTGGGAATGGAATGTTTCTTATTAATGAAAGGTAGACAAGTATTATTGGTGTCTGATTTTCATGTAACTAGTGTCCAGCGTTGTTTTTTTAAAGGATTGGGCTAATTAAGGGCAATGTAAAAAGGAAATAGTAAATAAAAATTGAGAAAATCACTCATTTAAGCCTTTAAAATTATAATCATTACTCAAATTATTAATAAAATAGTTCTTGGATTATAAATTATTGACTAATTTAACTTTTAAATTATGTATAATAAAGGGTCAAATTAATCTTTAAAATAAATAAAATAATAAAATATCTCTAAAATTATAAATCAATTTAATCCTTAAAATTATAATAATTTATTGGTATGAACTTTTACCTATTTCTTCTCTATAAAGATCAAAATTATTAAGTCATTAACTTATTTAGTTTATATATAAAATATATATTATATAATTTATTACAATATTTATTAATTGTATTTTGCTTCCCCAAATATATCTTTATATTTATTAATTGTATGAAAATTATTAAAGATTAAAATGATAAAATTATTTGTTTATTAAATATTTCTATTTCTGAGTAACTATCCTACAAATAAAAAAATGTATAAATAATTTTATATAATTAAATAAATAAATTTATATAATAAAAATATTTAATAAATAAATTTATCATCTTAACCTTTAATATTTTTTATATAAATATATAAAAACATATATACTTACGATATCGAATGTGTAATTCATAAATATAATAATATTATACTTATATATATAAAGTAAACAATGATTTAGTGGTGTAGGTGATGATGAAAGATGAAGGATTAAAAATTGAAACTCCAACATTTTTATCATTTATTAAAGACTTAATTTCGGGTTCAGATGGAGTAATATTTGAAAGTAAAATCATATAATTTTATGATCAAAATATGTGAAAAAATAATTAAGAAAAAAATATATAAAAATTTAAAAATTATGAGACAAAAAATATAGTTAAGTCTTTTTATTTTAGAATTTATAATTATAATTTTAAAGACTAAATAAATTGATAATTTATAATTTTACTTATCATTTATCATTTTATTTAATCAATAAATTAATTTGACTGTATATTACAAATTTAAATATTAAATTGATTGATATTATATAATTTCATGAATTATTTCTTTATTTTATTAATTTTAGAAATTAATTTGACTAATTATTTTAATTTCAGGAATTAAATTAATATTTTATTCATAAAAAATATAATTTAATTATACTTTACTCTTTGTCATCTTGTAAATTTGGTTTCTCCTTTTTTAAAATTATTCTCAAACTAATTTAATTTTACAATTTTGATTTATTTATTAACTTGATATTTAATATTTAAAGAAAATACTAACATAACAATATAGTATAATGTCACGTTAGCATGGATGTGCACGTACGGACATAACACTTGTTATGTCACTAATTTTGTTAAATATTAAATATTAAATATTAAATTATATGAATCAAAATTGTACAATTAAATAAATGATTCAATTAGATCTGAAAAAAAACGAGAAAGTAAATTCATCAAATGTTGATAATAAAGAATATGAAAAGTAAAATTAAGCCTAGCTACAATATTTTTTTATTTAAAATTACAGTAATTTATTTTATTTGACATTTTAGTAAAATAAATAAATAAATCATTTTGAATGTTGTTTTACCATCTTAATGGGATTTTTTTCTATTATATTCTTACCAATTTATTTTGCAGGGAAAACTGTCTAAATTATTACTGCAATCTAACAACTTTCCCAAATTAATTGTTTTCAGAAAGCAGTTTTTTTAATATAATATATATTAGCCTATGAAACTGAAAGCCGTACTCCCACCAAGAAAAAAAAAAGTCGTACTAGAATGAAGGAAATACTTGCATTATAGCGATTTGTACTTTGGGTCAAATATAAGCATAATTCCCTGTTAATTACCACTAATCTTGAGAATTTCTACATGTCTCGATTTTAGGACAGGATAATGTAATTGAGTTTTTAAATTTCATTCCAGTTTTGGGATCGTGCAAATTAATTCCTTTTCAAGCAACGTTCATTGAAACCGGCAAAAAAAACTTAGTTGAGGGTTTGTTTTTTAAGACAAATAAATTTATTAAATAAGGAATGTAAGAGATACTCTAACCAACATACAAAAGATAATGGAAATCGCAATAGAATTGTCCACATCAAACTTGCTCTAAGGATATTATATATCGTGACCCTCTTAAGCAAAGAATGCAAACAATAAATTGGATTGAGATATTACACACTAAATGAAAACATGCACCTAGTCTCTTGATTTGAGCCAACAGCATCTTCTAGCTTTAATATTAGTGCCGAAACCTTACCATGCTCAGCTTAAAATTCTTAATAATGATTTCATTCCAATCCAACCAAGGAAACCAAATAGAAGAAATAACTTGTTTGAATAAATTTGTCTATTACTACTAAAAAAAATAACTTATAGAGAAAAAATAAAAAAAATAAAAGTTTTTATATAAATTAAAATAAATTTATACATAAGTTAAAAATCAATTTTTAGAAAAATTAATATAAAAAAATTTACAAATTAATTTATAGATAAATTAATTTCAATTTATAAATAAAATTATTTTATTTTTTGTATTTTCTTCTTTTACAAGTATTTATAAAAAAATTTACTCCAGTCAAAAAATCAAATTGTTTTATTTTTTCTTTGCCGAAGAAATGACTTTTGCTAGTAATAAAAAGCACAACCACCAAGTATTACGAATTATAGATTGACATCAAGATCCAATGAAGCTCCCTTCTAAAGATTGGTTCTTGTAAGAATCATCCATTAATAATTTTCAAGAAAAAAAAAACGAAACCTTAGAAGAAAAAGATTGGCCTAAAATTTCCTAACTTTTGTTGGACAAAACATTGTTATAAGAATCTGTACCAAAAATATTAAGCTTATAATTAAGATGACTTGACGGTTAACACTAGATAGAATAGTTGTTTGCAACCCTGCAAGTTATTTACAACCATCTTCCTTGTTGTTTGCAATTACAACATGAGTTAATAGAATAAAGAAGGTTGTTATAAGAATTTAATTTCTTCCCCACCAAAAAGATTCTTTCTCCATTTAAAATTCCAATAGTCCTTCACTCTAAGATCTCATTTCAGCCATGAAAGTGTTCACTTTTTCATATGACAATAACATTGTAAAATTTGTTCTCCAAGGTTTCGTTCTTCACCCTAACCTTCTTCCAAAATGAAATACCTCTATAAATCCCCAGTCTTCTCCAAAAACACACTCAGCCATATTCCCTTTTCATATGCATCCAAGTAAAAACTCTTCATTATATAGAATCTCTTTTTATCTCACCTTACTCATCCTGATTCTTTAATATCGCCACTTTCTCCTTGAAAAGGAACCACTTTTGTACTAGGAAAGTAAATCAATTAATTGTTAAAGAAATAAACTGGAAGGTGTAATATTAATGCGAATGATGCAGATACCATAAGTGTTTGTTTCACCATACTAATAGCCTTTTATACATCAAATCGATTAAGGGAGTTCAAGTAGACATTCTTTTTGGATTTGCCCCATTTATCAATGAACCCAACCATCAACTGTCTGGGTATTTTAAATTTTATTTAAACTTCAAAGTATAAACTAAAACACAAAGTTTATCTAAAATTACGTGGGATGTATGAATAATAAAATTAAGCAAAATTAAAAAATATATTAAAAGATAAAATGTTTAAAACTCTGAAAAAAATGTGTATATAATTAATTTTAAAAAATAAATTTAAAAGAAAAATATTACGAAATAATTTACTTCATTATTTTTAAAATAATATGCCAAAATTAATATACTATGCATCAAGAGAGTATACTTTAAGATAATTTGAAAGGATGAATTGGAGTTTGGGTATGTTAATATTAAGAGTTACTAAAGAAGAATATTTAATATTATTGAGTGGCATAAAATGTTTAAACCAATTATAAAAAAATTATTTAGAAGGGACAAATAGAATTGGAATTATTATTCAAATTGTAATTTCAATTCTAATTTTATTCAAATTAAACATAGAATTATGTTAGATTTTAATTCTACTTAGGCATATCTAATTAAAGGTAATCTTCTATGAGGTTACGATGAATTTGACTACAATAAAAGAGTTTGTAGTGCTAGGAAGATTGTTGTAATGACAATGATCAGTAGTATTGATTGTGACTATGACATTACAAATATTAATTGTAATAATTAATACTTAATGGTGATAGCTATAGATACGGTAACTATAATAATAACAATATAACGAATAATATATGAAAATTACTTCCGGTGCATAAGTGATGTTAGGAATTGTGATTCAAGAAATAGGAGTTAGGAATTGAGAATGATTGATTTTAGTTGTATCATGATTCTATAGAATTAGTCTTTAAAATCATGATTTCACTTAAGAAAAAACTTTCAAACTCATAATGAAAATTTCAAAATTGGATTATAATTTTAACCTTAATTTTATTAATTTTGTACATCAAAGAGCTACTAATGAGAATAATTTTATATAGAGTTACTCCTAAATTAATTTCACCGCTTCTCGTATTTATTCACCTCTCCTAAATTATTTTATATAGAACTACTAACAAACAATTAAATTTTGGTTTAAATATACTTTTCCTACAAAATGGTTTTTTCCTACAAAATGGTTTTGGTATTTTTTTCAATCCTTGTAACTAAATGTTGTTAATTTAATATTCACATTATTAACAAAATAAATAATATTAATTAATATAATTAAGATAATAAATAATATTTTAAATTAAAATCATTATATTACTTTTAGGTATGTAATTAAGTAATTATTTATTATTTTATATAAATAAAAAAATTACATATAATTTATTTTTATAACTTATTTTTAATGTATTATCAATAATGATTTTATTATTTATAATATCATTTTTAATTTTTAATTCACTAATTTATTTTTAAAATTATATTTTTTAAAATATTAGTTTTAATATTGTTCTTATTTTTTAATTAAATAATTTACTTTTTAATTTTATATCTTTTAAAAAATATAATTTAATTTTAATATATTATTTTTATGTTATTTTTTACATTTCAATTCATTATTTTTTACTTATTATAATATAATTTATTTTTTTAATACATATCAATGAGTGATTTTGTCTTTAAAGTAAATTGAAATAGAATATATTAAAACTAAATTATACTACTATATATATATATATATATATATATATATATATATATATATATATATAAATTGAAATAGAATATATTAAAACTAAATTATACTAATATATATATATATATATATATATATATATATATATATATATATATATATATATATATATATATATAGCACAAAACTATGGATTCCATAGTGAAACTCAAAATCAGAAGGGAGTGGAGCAAAGAGTGCGATGGTGGATAATGGCGATAACGTTAGTGATGGGCCAATTGGTAGCCCATTTGATTTGGGTCTTAGCATATGCTGTTACTTTCTTGTCTTGGAAAATTTTCTTATTTAATAATGATATGGTATATATTTAGTCATATGATGTTAGTGGTTATTTTAATTTGACATGTAATATGATTATTTTGACGTAATATTATATGTTTAGATATATGTAAAATTATTAATAAATAGTGATAGAGATAATTTAGAAAAATAAAACTTATGAAAATTAATAAAAAATAAAATTAATGACATTTATAAAAATTAAAAAAATATTTTATACAATATTTTTCTAAATGGTGGATTTTTTTTCTAATCGAAATCCTTGTAATTCATCAATATAAATAATTTATTCTTTTTTTAAAAAAAACTTTGAAATAAAATAAGTTTTAAAGTAAATAAATAAGAGTTTAATTTCTTAAATGGTTAATTAAAGTAATATAATTTTTAAGATAGTAATTATAAAGATAATAATTATATATATAACAATTTATAATTGAATAATAGTTTATGAAAAATGAATTACAAAAATTCTTACCCTACCATGCATGCGATTTACTCAATAAATAAAAATAATAAAAACAAAAGTATTTATAAATTTCCTGAAAACAAGAAACCTAAAAATATTAACTGAAGTGCTCGGGCATAATATTCGTTTTAGTAAATATCTGGACCCTAAAATGGGCTATTTATTTTCTTTATCTTAAACAATTTATTTCCTATGACAAGACTCACCCATTAGTAGCTCTCTAAATATACAACAACTGTCTTGGGTAAGACTAGCTGAAAATTTTTAAACTAGTTTAAAATTTATAAGTTATAAATCAAAATTTGAAAATTTGAAAACTAAAATACTAATTTACTGAATTGAAGTTGTTTAATAAAATTAATTAATAAACTCGTTGATAAATGTAAATTGACCTAAAAATATATATTTAGTTATTAAAATTTTAAATTAAAAACAAATAATGAAAGATTTTAAAAATTTAATAAAAAAATGAAAAACAAAAATGTTAATAGCTTATTTTTTTATAAACTAATTGAAGTATTTTATGAAAATAAATTAAAACTACTAAAATAAACAAATAAAATTATTTTTATTAAACTAACTTATAAACTAATTAGAGTAATTTATAAGCTAATAGAATAAATTACGAAAAGATACTCAAGATTTTTTTCATTCATACATAAATTACAAAAATAATAACATGAAGCGGCAGAGAATAGTAGAATTTAAATGTAAATTATTTATAAAATGTTAATTTAATTGGTTTCTCGTATAAAATCTCAAAATTACGGTTTGAACAAAAATTATAAAAATGAATTTTATTTGAATTATAATTTTTAAATGAAAAACCAAACATACATTTAGTATATTATAATGGATAGTTTTTTAGGTTCATTTTATTTTATTTTAAAAATAAACAAGATCAGGTATTTTAACTTAAAAAAATATATGTATAGTTAGGTTTAAAATTTTAAATTAGGATTTAGAAATTAAGACAATGTCATTTTAGAAAAAGAAAAAAAAAAGACGACATAAAATATGTTCAAGAAAAAGGTACCTTAATTTTAATTTAATAGATGGCGACAAATGTTTGCTCGTTTTGTTTCTATAGAAGTCGTTATCAGGTCAATTCAATTGACAATCGTAATTTGAGCATTTGACCATCATACGTCAATTATGAACATCTAATTAAACTGAAACACATTATAAACAGAAAAACAATCACACATATATATATATATATATATATATATATATATATAAATTTTAAAATAATTATTATAAAGAATAATTATCGTTGATATGAAAATGATTTTATTTAATTCATATTACATAAACATTAAATTCTTAAAATAATTAGTTGCTTTTATAATTTAATATTGATACACCAAAAATATAAGAAAATACTATCAATTTATTAGAAATATTAAATTTAATTAAAATATATTTATAATATAATTTTTATATTATAATTCAATTATAAATTATATCATGTACATTTAGATTATTAACTTTTTATAATAATTATTTTAAAATTATGTTTATAATAATTTTTAATTGATTAATATAACCAATCAATTAACTCTAAAACATTATGTTAGCGTTCACTTTTAAATTAATTATTAAAAAATTAATATTTTTCAATTATACATCAATTAATGATTTATTACTTTGTAAAACACATTATACTATAAAATATATTTCAATTAAATTTTGAGAAAATCGATTATACACTTGAATACTAACGATGGAAAATAATTTTATAAAATCATTTAATCACAAATAACTATGTACGGTAAGTTTATTAAATTTTAAAATAGATGTTTCAATGTCATAATAATGATGATTTGTTATCAGTTGATTGTATTTGAAAAAATAGGTCATTCAATGATTGTGTACATTTTACACGATTATATAATCACGGAGTATGATAAATTTGTTAACTTTTACTATAAATATAAATATCGTAAAAGTTATACCATCAATAATTTGTGATTGAATATTATTATAAATTTATTTTACACTAATTATGTATAACCATTAAACTCAACTATTTTATATAGTAGTGTATATCTATAAACTCTAAAAGTTTACTTCTAAATTTTAAAGAGTGATGTTATGTTTACAAAAAATATTCTTACAATATTTTCATAATTTTTTTCTATATTACATTATTGATTTTTTTCTCTCACTTTTTTCCTATCTCTCTTAAATTATAATAAGAGATATCAAAGTATGTGAGTGTTATAAATTTCTTGATACTTTATTCAATTGCAACAGATAAAAAAATGAGAAGAGTTATTGTCAAAAAAATTGTGTAAGTGTAGTAATTTTTAAGTGACTGTTCAAATATAAAATTATTTAAACTTAGTATGTAATGATAAATTTAGGAAGTATTAATTTTAACTTATTTTGGTAATGGAATTTTTAAAAAATAACTTTTAAAAATATATTTTTTAATAAAAACTTGAAAAAAACAAGGAGCGAGTTTTGATATTAATCTCTTGTATAATTTTTTTTTCATCATTGTAAATTTTGAAATCATTAATTTTGGTCTTTGTAAAATGAGTGAATTTTAGTTATAATTTTATTTAAAATATTTTTCTTTAGCTTTCATCTTTCTAAAATCCAAAAATACTATTTTTTTTCTCTAGCATTCATTTTAAAGCGTGTAAGTAATATTCATTTTAGAAATCTAAAAAATAGTTTATATTATATATAATATATTACATTTTTCATGCATATAGTAAATAAGGTAGATGATTTATTACAGGGTCATCTTTGAGAATTTTAGTGTCCTAGTCGAATAGAAAAAATTATGTCTTCGTAATCATTTGAGTATCGTCATTCTTGCATTTTTGTTTCACAATTATCAATAATTTGTTCATAATCAATATTCTTTAAAATATTATTTTCAATAAAAACTAAAAGAAGAAAATTTAATCTACCTTGTGACATAGTATATCGCAAATAAGATTTTAACAATTTCAATTTTGAAAAACTTTTTTTTAGCATATATAACAATAACTAAAATAGGTAATATTATTCTATAAGATAAAAAGTTGTTAACACAAGTGGTTTAACGTTTATACTCCTTAATCAAGGTGAGATTTGTTCTTCAATTTAGACATGGAGTCACAACTCAAATCAAGGTACCACTTTATCTCCAAAGTGGTCAACCTAGTGATAAAAGGTGTACCTCCTAACTTATAAAAATATATTATTTATTCTATAAGTTGTATATGCATTACAAACACAATTAAATATCTTCAAGAAAAAAGAGTCACCACCCTCTATCATTAATTCACACAAAGTGACTAAGATATTAAAAGTAAGTATAATTGACATTTAGATATGAGAAAAAAATAGAAAGATTTAAGGATATTAATTACACGAAGAGAAAAGTTTTTAACACCCTTATTTACATGAATGATGAGAGAGAAGTTCATTGTGAGAGAAATGAAAAAAATAATATATCATAGTCTCCTATTTATGTTTAATATTATATACAACTAATAAATTATATTATTACAATTTTATTTTGCTAAAATTGTAAGTAATTTTGTTTTTTTGAAAATTGGAAACATTACTCAATAATTAATTAATAATTGATGGTTGTTTTATTTTTTATATAAATTTTTTATGTAAATTCGTACCCTCTATAAATGAAACTCTGGACAGTGCTCAAGATCACCATTGGTTTATTAGTATCTATCCATATGGGCTACCATTGATTTATTAGTTTACTAGTATCTATCCATGATATTAGTATAAGACGGTGAAGTAAGGCCACATCTTCATCACTTTTTCTTTTAATTCTCAAAATTGACTTTTTAATATTATGCCAGCATGTTAGGTGTTGTACCATTTCTATTCAATAAATTTAGTTCATCAACTAAAATTATCAATTTAACAAACTATAAAAGTAAAAAACATAATTAAACTTTACATTATTAATGCTTCTTAAATTGTCAAGATCATTATTTTTTATCCCTTATTAAAATCTTCTTAAATTTTATCTTTCTTTCTTTTTACTATATTACTCATTATATTTTATTGATAATTTTCTTTTTTCCTTTTCAACTTTTTTCTTCTCTCTCAAAATATATATATAAAAAAATCATCTTTCTACAATTTTTTATGATTTCATTTTACTTTAACAACTAATCATTGATAATCAATTTCATTTATTGTTTATATAATAATAGTAAATTTGTATTTAAATGATGAAAAATATGATTTAAGAATTCAGTCAAATATTTACCTTACATAAAAATAAACATTAATCATGTAAAAAAATCAATGTATTTTTACCAACATTAAATATATAAATTAGATATATTATTTTTTTCCCAATTTTATTAGTAATATTTTCTGGAAAAAAAAATTTCTCAAGTTAAATAATGAAAATATGCATATACATGCATGATAAATGTGAAAAAAATAATGTTCTTTAATAATTGATTTTTTTTATCACAATATAATATTTATAATTTTTATTATCGTTAATTTTATTCTTATACGATAATACGTTGAATAAAAATCTTATATAACATATATATATTGATGATATAATTTTAAGATTTTAATTTTTTTAATTTAGGTTAAATTATTTTATTAAATGAAAATTATTTGTTGATAAAACAAATAAAAATATTAGCATTTTATTAATATTTATTTATAAATATTTATATTTATTTAATTATTCACACAACAGAATTTACAAATGTAAAGTCAAATAGATTGTGAAATAAATCATGCCCTATATTTTTCAATTTAAGTTTATGTGTAGTATTATATTGTAAAAATTAATCAAGTAAAATTATAAAAAAATAATTTGGTATATATTTATAGAGAATATGTTTTTAAATATTAACTATAATTGAATATGTAAAAAGGAATTTTTTATATTTGAATAAAATATAGTCAATCTAATTTAACGTACTCATTTTTACCTTGTGCATTTAATGCATAAGTTAAAAGAGTATTGATACACATTCTTAAATATCTTGTTTACTTAAAAATAAATATTCAATATCTTTTTTATTATAATAAATATTTTATTTTTAATAAAAGTTATACTTTTATTAATAAACTTTCTCTATGATAAAAGTGAATATCACTTGAATTTTATTCATAATAGGAATTTAAAGACCATATTATAAATTTTCATGTTAAGCACGATATGGAATATTTATTTTAAATTAATTAATAATTATAATTTTTTATTAATTATGCTAAAATTATTAACACTCTGCTACTTTATCTTAATCATTTATATTTATTCGTAGATAAATTATTTTCTCATGTTTTTATCTTATGCTTCGTTAAATTTTTATATAATAATATCTTTCTATTAAATTTAAAAATACAATTTAACATAATTTATATTGTTAGTTATTATTAATTTAATCTTATCATGTAAAAAAGATTCCTTCAACCTTTTTGTGTTTCTTTGGTGGCCATCCCACAATCTTTTCTTCTTCTTCATGAAATAAATTGCGGTCCCCCCACAATCTTTTCTTTTCTTTTCTTATTCGTTAAATGTATGGAGAGAGAAAATAAAGTAGTTGATGACAAAAATATAGTCTTATGCTCCAGTGATGTTTTAACATTAAAAATAATTGTATTAATTAATTTTTCAAAAATTTAATAGTTATACATAGTTAATGTTTTTTTTTTAATGCACAAGAACAAAAGAGTTTACAACACTTTTTTTGTGAATCAACTAAAAATGAGGGATAATATAATCTTTAAAGCATGTAATTATGGTTTTCCTTTTAATATAAGTAGAAAAGATGAGCATAGCAGGGCGATGTTTAATGTGGCCAGGAAGAGTGCTACTCTGCGTTAAAACGATGACGTGGAAACCAAATCTCTATCATAATGTGGGTCTCTCATAGATTTGGCACTTCTTACTGAATAATACAAGGAAGGTTGAACCATTCATGACCGTGAATTTGTGCTTCAAATTTTACCCACAACAAAGACCTACCACCACGATATCCTGCATCATCCATCATCACCCACCCATTAACTAACACCACCCTTCACTTTTGCCACATAGAAAGCTGCAAACTTTCGAATTTCCCAGCTGAAATTCCCTCGTTCTGCTTACTGGGTCGTCTCTGAGCCATGCGTGGAGCTGAGGCTGGTGGTGGCTTCGCCGTCAGAGGCGGAAACATCTACTGGGGAAGGAAAGAGGAAACGGGTTTCAGAGGAATCGTTGTCATCTTCGCTTGGGTTTCTGTTCCGCAGACGCTTTTACGAGAATTCGTTGATCTGTGCTCTTCGTTGGGGTGGAATTCCCTTGTTTGTTTTGCTCATTATCTCTCCGCGTAAGTTTTGTTTTGTTTGGATTTTTCCTCTGTTTTTGGGCTTTCAACGTCGTGGTTTCATTTATCTCTGTTTCATGTAGTTGTTTGTGTTGCTTTAGAACTGCTTTGAGTTGGTTTGGATGGAATTAGTGGATTAACAATTTAATAATAGGTGGGCTTGGAGGAATAGTTGTAAAAATTAGAGCTTTCTTACATAATTTGAACTGAAAAAGCATGGCTGTTTCATGGTATTTCCTGGTCGTGGAAAGTATAATCTTGGTGTCACTTTATTGTGGATGATTTTGAGGTTGTGTTTCTGGGAGAGAATAGTTGTTTTTTTTTCTTCTTGGGGTTTATTTATTTGTTAAATTTCCATTTTTCTATGGTCAAGAAGACGGGCATGCACAAACACGAGAGATTGAAAGATTTTTTGAGTTGAATGTCTCGTTTGCCTAACCATGTGGAATTATAATAGAAGCAGAAATTTGGCTTGGAAGATGCTTTACACGTGAAAGTAGCATAATGCTATTTAATGACAAACGTTTAATTTTATGATGTTGGCACCTTTTCTTAGAATTTAATTAGGTTTTCACTTTTCACCATCCATTAGTTATTTGTCTCCAATTGGTGAAGAAATGAGCGGGATAATATTTATGTAGTTCAAATATAGTTGGTGGAAACTACATAATGGCTTGCTTTGTCAACTTGAATTAGAGGGGACCATGCGCAGAGAATAGAATCAAAAGGTTATTCCCAATATTGGTGGTGGCAATGTATGTCTGGTTACACAGACATGAAATTAAGAATATGGGTGGGTTGGAGAGGTTTAATTATGGTTTACTTACTGAATTCACACCGTAATTTAAAGTTGAATTTGAATCTTGTGAGACAGCTATGGAATCTGTAACTCTTTAGGAAGGTTTGTGCTCCCTTTTTGATGCATAGGGAAATATTGGATACTTGTTGGGAATATATCAATATATATTTCTCTACATCTTACCTGTGATTGGAAGCTTTTAACCCTGGTTGAAGTGTTCTTCAACAAAGTTCAAATAGATTTTCAAGCATTGAAAAATGAAGTTCTACTTGCTGTTAGATTAATGAGATTTCAATACCTAGTGTATGTGGCTTGGTGTTCTATTTTCCTAAATCCTTTTCTGCCAAAAAATTAAGAGATATGCTCAAGTTGTAACCAACTAAATATCTGTTGAGGTATACTACTTTGTATTTGCATTTTGTTGGTCACAGATCACCACCTTATTTATTTTGTACACATCAACTTATTGGTTGGTGCATAATACTGATGGAATTTGTATATCATGTATTTTCCTCTCATGCAGTTTCCACGATGAAAGCGCCATGCCATTAGCATTTTGTGTTCTTGATGAACTTATTGAGGTTAGTTTTAGAAATTGGACAGCATGCTAATTGCTAAGATTTATAGTGATGCTCTAAATGTAAATTTACAAAATTTCTTAATAATGCTATGCTACAAGTCTCCGAGTATCTGTTCTTAGCTTTGGGTTGTGTCATGCATTCTAACTGAAAAAATTCCTTTGGATTATATTTATGCAGGAGCTGAGAACTAGGTCATATCCTGTTGTATTTGCTGCTTTTTCCGCTGGTTCAAAAGCCTGTCTGTACAAAGTATTTCAGGTAACTTTAGGCATCCAATCTTATGTTTGATGTGGAGAATATTAGATTTTGAAGTTTTGTTTGTCCCTCTTTAGTAGAAATGCCCATTGTAATAGCTTTCTGTATAAATGCAGCTTATTGACGGAAGATGTGAAACTCCACTCAACTTGGTAATGCACTTTTTCCTTTTATAGTTTACAAAAAAATAAGAATTCCATCTTTATTTGATCCTTTCTCTCTTCATGGATTGATGATGTTATGTGCCTTGTGATCATCATGAAATTTATTAATTATTGATTTATTTTTTGTAGCCTAACTATCAATTACTTAGGAACTGTATTTCTGGATACATATATGATTCTGGTCCACTAGATGTTACGAGTGATTTCGGCTTCCGCTTTGCACTACACCCTTCCATTGCAAAAGTGCCTGGACCATCAAAACTTGTTTCTTGGGTAGCAAAATCTGTTACTTCTGGTTTGGATGCTTTATACCTAACTAGATTTGAATCCCAAGCTTCTGAGCATTGGCAGGCTTTATATTCTTCCGTTGTAAGTTCTGTCATGACCACATGGAATCTTTAGTATTTTTTAGTTTTATTATTTTAAACTATGATCTCATTTTTGTCTTAGAATTTTGGAGCTCCATTTCTCATTTTATGTTCCGAGAATGACGAGCTTGTGCGATACCAAAGTATCTATGAATTTGCCCAACGACTACGCAATCTCAATGGCGATGTCAACCTTGTAAATTTCAGTGGCTCCTCTCACCTTGGTTCGTCCGAAACTAATTTTCAACTACATTATTATGACAAACTTGAACCAGTTTAACCCGATTATTGTTATTATTATTATTATTATCTGTTCCAGGTCATTACAAACACCATCCAATTCAGTATAGAGCTGCTGTGAACCATTTATTAGAGAAGGCCACTACAATATATTCGCAAAAGATGTTACTTGAACGAGAAAGAACTGGTATGGACGGTACACATGATGAGATCTCCGAGTTAATCTGTGACCTGCAGAAGGTGGCAATCAATTCAAATAAGAGCCTTAGAAGAGTTGCAGTTGGGCCAAGTGATCACTTCTTTTTGCCTAGTTCAGCAGGACATTACAATGATAGAGAATCTGGAACTCCACAAGATGAACAGAAAGAAAAACCTGTTTGTGTTCCTAGCTTCCCAAGCATGAGTGCTCATAGTGTCCTTGGCCAATTTCTTTTCGATGTTTGTGTTCCGAAGAACGTTGAGGGTTGGGATGTGAAATTTTCTGGGAATCTAAATGGGAGGTCCTGTGCTTCAGCTCCCAGGCATTCACCTTTCAGAGGTATTAAACGCGTCGGTAGGTCCAGATTATGAACTTGTTCCCATATTTGACTTGAGGAGATACTTTATGATAAACTTGCTTGAAACATCAGCAATTTTCCTAGACATTACAGGAAAATTTGATAGATTTTGTGCAGTAATTGGCAGTGGAAGTGTAATGGTTGCAATGGTTCAACAATTGGCACTTGTGAGAAAATGATGGGGTATTGAGGATAAAGGTTACTTGAGTTCTATCCCTTCTGATTGCTGTCATGAGGAAAATAGAGCTTCTGATAGTTCAAACTATGGTGCAAACTGTACTAACGTATTTGTAGTTAGAGCAAGAAAATAGATGTACATATTATATATTTTTGAGGGAATAAAACGTCTCATGTTTAAGGCTGGAACAAACTTGTAAATTAGACATGTCTAGCAATGTACATAAGAGGAAAAAGAGGATGTCATACCTCTTCTTTTGTTTTACTTGTTTTGTTTGTTAGCAGGATTTTTACATATTCTTAGTAGTGTTGTTTGGCAAGAGTTTAGTATGTCGATGGAGAAATGACGGTTGCTCCAAAGGGCGTTTAAAATTTTCACAATTGTGAGATTTATATTGTTAAGCCGATTAAACTACTTATATCTTTATAACTATTTGAAATCATGAATTTCTTGTGTAAATATGACCATGGCTACATCCGACTAATTCAAGTTGAGTTTAGTAGAATAGAGACCAGTAGTGATTTTCTTTTTAGATATGATTATTACATGTAGCAAAATTCTATATATGAATATTTAACTAAATGTATATTTAGAACTTAAATTTAAAATTGTTGATTAAGTTAAAATAACTTTATACTAGTTAACTCGTGTATTTAATAATAATTTTTTTTTAAAATTTTACGTGACTGCATTTTCAAATTCAAAATTAAAATCTCTAAATGAGTTAGAATAGATTTGTATGAGCTAAACTACATAAATAAAATATGTATATGTATTAAATTTCATTAAATGAAAATTTTAATATTTTTCATATAAAATATCATAAAGTAAACTAAGTTTAAAATTTTGTACAATTTTAAAGTTTTTAATATTTATCATATATGTTACCGTATGATATTTTATTTAAAATATAATTACATATTTGTTATTTTATATAATTGTGCATGTATATAAATGTTTAAATCATTTAAATTTTCATATATTATAATATTGCTTTTTTTAAGGTTTTATTAATAAAATTATTAAATATTTTAATTTTAAGGAAATATAATGATTGGTTTAATTATCCTTTTTATTTAATTATTCTTTTCATCTCATTTAGTAAAGAAATAAAAGTAATAATATTAAAAATAATTAATTAATCTAATTATCTTAGCAACTTATTAATTATAATTTGTGTTTTTAACTGATCAAATTAATTTAACGTTTAACTATCTCACTATGTTGTGTTTAAATTGTTAAGGCACGATAGCTTAGTGGATTGTTTTAGGACTATGAAACTCTGAATAATCAATTAAGTTCAATAAATTATACTGGGACCCAGAGCATTTGAGAAACCAACTCTAACAAGTGTTACCAAAAAAAATGAAGTAATCATAACTATGAAGTAATGCCCTTTCAAGAAAGCTCATCAACCCTTTCTTATCATGTTGTCACACAAAATCTTGTAAAAATATCATTAAACAACCCTTCATCATTGATCCTTACTAAAACAACAGACAATTAACAGTTCCCTGAATATCACCATGAGATGCAGCTACGGGACGCAATCAATTCACCATAATTAGTAACTGTCATAGTCAAAATTATTTCCTAACTTGGACGTTTCAATTACTTAACGGTTACAGCCATCACACTCCAAAAACTATCTATTTTCAGTGTCTACCCTCCCTCTTAGCACCACCTTAGATCAAATGAATCATACCCATGTCTCTTTTACCTCTTCAACACTTTTCATAGATATGTCACGGAATTATATTCTCTTCTGCCCTTTTGTTTCTGCGGCCAAAAAATGAAAAGAAACAAAAAACAAAACAAAAAAGAGGAAATGGAAAAATAAAGAAAAATAGGAGAGAAATAGAAACGTTGGAATGAAGCCAATGCGTTGGAGATATCCAATTCCGTCGTTACCTATTGATTTTATAGTTTTTTTTTTATGAGCAATATTGCAACAATATTCTGGATTGCTTCAATAATAATTTTTCAATTAGAATAAAAGACTAATCAATAGTATCCTTTGTATCAATAATAATAAGGCCAGTAGTCCTGCTGGCCCATGGACAAATAAAGCATGATTTGCCCTATTGTGTTAACTTACACGCCACTTACAATTCAAATAGTATTTTTATTTATTTATAAAGTTAAGTATGAAGTATTCATAGAAAAAAAATTAACAATCAATTTTCCTTAGAAATCATAAATTTATTAGATTGTAAATATTTATCTCCAAACATAATTTTTGTATACTTAAAGAACAAGATTCTAACTCTATATATTTTAGTTAAGAAACAAATAACTATTTCTTAGAGTATTTTTGTTTTGTTATGTCCTTTTGTTTTTACAGTCATTTCCTTCAAGTATAACAAATCAGTCCGACGTAGAGAGAGAGAGAGAGAGAATTATAGGGTACCAAAGATTTTCAAATGCAAGTTAGAACCACTGTGCAATTTATACTTATTATAATAACTGTGTGTGAATGCGTAAGTAGGAAAGTAACGTTGCTTATACGTGATTCCCTGTTGCGTCAAGTCTGTGCGTGTCAATTTAAAGATTTACTTAAATATATGTATCGTCTAAAAGTTTCCCTCCGTACTCAGCTGGTTCAAAGGAGTAATTCCAAGATCTGGGGTGATGACTTTTCAATAGCTTTTTAATTTCATCTTTTATATATAAATTCTTTGTAATAATAAAAAGATAATTATGACTTAGAATGAGGCAACTTTATTGGGAGGAGTAACCCACTTTACCTTCCATTAAAAATCATTAGTCAAATTATGGTGAAACTGATAATAGTAATATATAATAATAATAATAATAATAATTTTAATTATATATAAATAAATCAATGTTATAATATTTAAATATATTATTTTATCATTATCATCATTTTTTATTCGGCCCTTGTTGTTAACTCTAGTCTCAAACGTAAGGAAGCATTATACCAAGAAATAAATGCAAGGAAGCACAAAAATGCCCATACACCAAAACAGACCACACAAGAAAAAGGGTCCAAACCCAACAAAATTTAGGCCGTGTTTAAATAAACTTATAACAGAAAAAATAAAAAATAAAAAATAAAAAAATAATTTATTTACATAAACTAAAATTAATTTATAAAAGAATTCATTTAACTTATCCAAAAACTAATGTTAATTTATGCATAAACTAACTTTTTTACTTATGAAATAAGAGTTATTTATTTATAAATATTTATGAAAAAATTTACAACCGTAATGAACAATTAGAGGACGAAGCAAAAGGAACAGGCACCAAGAAGCTCTTATTATTGGGTCGAAACCTGAATAGATTCATAGGCTAAGGCAAACCAATTGGCAGCTTCTTCAGGTTACCCATTCATGCGCTGCCACCACCTAGTTGCAGAATTGTCTTCCTTCCACAGACTGAAAAATAGAATAAGAGTTAGCATGTGGGATCATGGCAACTCGGTTGGGGGCTATCATGATGCCATTGTTGGATATCATGTGGTAGGAGATTGCTGGAATGATAAGAGTAAGGAAGTCTTTCGTCGTAACAAACACTTAAAATATTTAATATTTTAGAAAGAGATATAGTCAGCGATTCTTTTAATAGTCTAGGTCATTAGCTCATTATCTTTTAAGCACTTTTTTAAACTCTCCAATAAGTAATATAAGACTTGATGGTGCGACTTAGTAATCAATTGAGACGAGTATATTGAGATGAGGATTGATACAGGTGTAAATAGTTGAAGTTGAGTTGGATTTTGTTTAATTTATGACCTAACTCATAATTAGGTTAAGTATTTTGGTCAATTAAATAAAATAATAATTTATTTTAAAAATTAAAATGAATAAATAAATAAAATAAAATAATTAAAAATAAAATATTTAATTAATTTAAGTCATTTAAAATTAAAGTATTTAAATATGTAAAAGTATAACTAATAATAATAATGTACAATCATATCATAATTAAAATGATAGGGTGTATTATACAAAAAATTTAAAATGATTTACAAATATACCACTTCAACTTAAGTATAATTATAATTAAGCATGTTATCAAATACTTCAACATATGTCTAAATTAAAATACAGGTCTAATTATTCAAATTCAACACTATCAATGAATAATTATAATCTTATTAATAATATTATAAGATGATTGGTTGTGTTGGGTTTGGTTGATTAGGTTGGAAACTCATTAACCTAACACTCAACTCAATTATATTTGGAACAGTCAAAATAAACTCAATCTAATCCAATGACTCAACTCAACCCAACCCCATATAAATGATAAGTTAGGTTGGGTTGATCAGATTCGCAAGTGGATTGTGTCTCATTTACACTTCTAAATATTGAGGTATACCATAATTAGTGGTGGATCGTGGAGATTTCTTGTATTGAAATTTTTTTTTGGCCATTTAAAAGTTAGATAATACACCATGAGGAAAAAAGTCTCATATTAGATAAAAATGAAGATATTGAGTAACATATAAGTAAAAACAACCCACAAATCTAATACTTTAAAAATTTGGATAGATAAATGGTTTCTTAGGAGTCTTTTGTTATTAGTTTATTGATCCTTATGGTACTTTCCCAAACTCTCCAACAAAAACTTCTTCAATTGATGAAAATAAATGTAATTTATAAATTATTTATTATTCGTTATATATGACAAAAACAGTGTTATATAATAAGAAGTGAATTTTTTGTTTGGATTTGTTTATTACATTTTTTTAAGTTAGAATGAGAAATAAAAAAATATTTTCTAAATCTTTTTTCTTTACATATTCTTTTATTGGGTGCAATTCAGGTAAATCTCAATAAATATATGAATCTCATTCCTCATTTAGATAATACAAATTTTAATTTTTTAAGCTAATAAAATCTACATAAAATTTAACCAATAATATAATAAAAAGAAAATGTTACTAGAAATCCACAACTACAACTATACTTATAGAAAGTGAATATAAAAAATATTAACATGAAAAGTATAAATCTTTCAATAAGGAGAGAAATAATATTTCAAAAATTAACACTATTTAATAAAAATTGTTTAATTATTATAGTATTTTCATTAAAAAAAAGAAATATATAAAAGTTTACAAAGTGAAAATTGCAATTTGGTACACCTAAATTATTCACATAGTGTACATGTCTAACATGGTTACAATGATAATTTTAAAGTATTTCTACTTCTTTTTAATGAACTCTTATAGGTATTTTTTTAGGGTATATCAAAATTTAATCTATGCAGTTAATACCATTTTTTATTTTAGTTCTTATATAAAAATAATAATTCTGAATTTTATATAAAAATTTTTATTAATTAACTTTTATTATTTGTTAATTTTAATGATGTTAAATATTTTTTAATTTAACTGATGTTTATGAGTCAGTCATTTAGAACAAATATCAACTAATTTAATAAATATCTAATATCTAAAAAAAAAAAAAATCTGCCCCCATGCAGGATCGAACTACAGACCTTCAGTTTACAAGACTGACGCTCTACCACTGAGCTATAGGGGCTTGTTTGTTAATGTAAACCAATTAATAAGTATAGTATTTTATCTGTCACTTAAGATTATAATAAATTAAAAAATATAATCTCCTCATTTTTATTAAAATGATTTATAATTTCTTAATATATACTTATTATCTCCTATTTATCACTTTAACATTTTATACAGTATTATTTATTTTTTATAAGGATATAATTCAAAAAATAGTAATCAATGTGATATTAAAATTTTAAAATAATGGATAAATAGAAACAATTTTTTCTTCAAAAATAACAAATAAAAAGAAGCGAAGGTAATACAGAAAAAGATTTCTATTTGCTTCACAAATTTATTACTTATTGATTAATATTATGAGGTTGTTAACTTCTTATCCGAAGTCATTGTGCGTGTTTTGAAAGTTAACACAATAAATTTTGCGCAGATCTCATTTTAACCGTCCATGTTCTCAACAAATAAAGAAACTAAAGATTGCAAACTGTCGTTACCTCAATCATATTGAAACCTTAAGTTTAGATTTCATATTAACAATCCAAACGAGTTAAAAACTATATTAAAATTAAAATTACAGATTAAACTCAAATATTTAATTACTTTCTCTTCTTTGATCATATCAAATATTTGATTTTTGATAATTTGACTAATTACTAGTTGTACGTATTTTTCCATGATTTTAGGGCTGATTAAGATAGTTTACGTGTATTACTGATAAATATCAATGATCCTATTAACATATATTTAAGAATGATAATAGGAATTAACTTGAGGTTTTACACATATAAATCATATATTTACCCGAAAGCATCTCCAACACTTAGATTCTTAAATAGATTTTTAGCTTATTTTTAATGTATCAAACAAGGTCACATCATATTTAAGAATTCTAACTAAATTTAATTTTAATAATAAATTTTTTATATAGTTCTTGACTTATTTTTGTAAAACTTATAATTAATTTCACGTCTTTATATTTTTATTTACATTTTTTTATTTCAGTTAAAAATATTAATTTATTTATATTATAATTTTCTAAAATTATTAGCTTAGTTGTGATATTTTCTCATTTGAGTTACTTCATTTTTTTTACTTCACTGAGTGCTCAATGTCTCTGACTTCTATTTCAGAAATCAGGTGTGGGTGAAAGTTTTGTGTATTGGCGATGGGAACTTGCAGTGTCAAACAAATTCGCTTTGCCTCGCTCAGATGTTTGTTCTCACTCTTCAACGAAGATGGCCCCTCTCTCTTGGTTCTCCCCCACTCCCTCTCTGTTCTTCTCACTTTTCATATAAAAACTATTTCTTTCTTTATTTTAAGCAACCGTTGCGTCTTACATGGATCTTCCAGCTAGACTTGTTCCAATGGTGAATGAAAATGAGAAGCGGTTCTACTTAAGATCTGAGTTAAGCAACAACTTGTAGATGCTCAAGGCAATGATATAAACACACAATATACCTTTTTACAAGATACACAGTATTTAGTTTGCAGTTTAATTTTAATTGACTTATTCATGGTTTTTAACATGTTTACCTTGTTAATATGAATTTGTAGCATAATTAGGTGGTTAGTTTGTAATTTTGTCTATTTGGTCATTTACGAAGAAGAAGGAATGGGAATAGTCTAAGTCCCCAACCGGGACTATGGCTTAATCTCTTTCAAATCTAGCTTTTTTAATAAAAAGAAAATTTAGATTTGCATTTTTGAATTTTTTTGTTTATTTAAATAGTTTAAGTTTAAACTTATAAAAAAAACTTATAAAACCTAATAGGCTAATATATTTATTTATCTACGTATAATTAAAATTTTAATATAATATTACATTTATATTTAATATTTTAATTTTTTACCAAAATAAAATATATTTTTATTCTTAAAAATGTATTATTGTTAGATTATTTAAAAATAAACTTATTGATTTATTTAAAAATATATTTATTGATCTATTTAACTTATTGACTTATTTAAAAAATTAATTTTGTTGATTTTTTGAAAAGTCTCATGTAAAATAGTTTTTTAAATAAGTTAATAAAACAGATTAAATTTTTAAAAAAGCTAAATTGAACCTTAAAAAAAAATTTGGTACATAATAATTAATACTTAAAAACCTTAATTTTATAAAATAGTTCAGAACTATTATAGAAAACTTAACGCTTTGTCATCTCTATATTTGCACTTTTAAACTTTGGAGGTTAAAATTAAGATCCAGAACGTTTTTGAAGTGTCAACATAATTTCTATAATACATAAATACCTTTCAACTCTGACCAAGCCCACCTACAACACAGCATGTGTCCAATATCCATTTGGTCCATGTGAGCTGGAAAACCCACAAATCTAATCTCCTTAACATCTCTCTTTTTTTTTTTTTTTTCTTTTGCAAACATTTGTTGTCTTTGTAGAATTTGAGGGCATGTTTAAGGCAAGTAAACTTAAGAGCCAAATTAGCAGTCATTTGAACAAAGTTTCAAGTTTCAACTGTTGCAGTAACAACAAAGCAAATAAAGGAAAGAGTGGCCAGTTTTCACCAAGAGTTAAAATAAACAGTTGCTTTCCTGTTCATGAAAGGTGTTCTGAAGTATTAACGCTCAAAATCGCATAAGTAACCCAAAAATGAAATAGCATCGAGAATGTTTCAGCTCTGGTATGGAGCTGATGCAACTAATTTCAGAAACATTCGACAACATTACTTGCACAAGAGCGGCAAGTTTAACCATGTTTTTTTGTCTTTATTTTGAAACCACTAGAATATAATCTGTATTTGGTCATTTGACACGTGTTGACTCACAATTTGGCCTCTTGATGAAGGAAGGTTGGGTCCACGGAGACGACAACCTAGAGAAATTATATCATTAGATTGTTACAGAATAGTCACAGAATCAAAATAGCACTATATTTGTTAAGTAAATACCTTCCCAACACTTTTGCCTGAATGGAGATACTCAACAGCGTCTGCAACAGAATGCAGACCTATAAATTTCTTTGGATCAATAGCAACCTGTATGAAGAAACAAGAAAGTTAAAGAACACGAACTTTAAAAGCACGGCAACTGCTAAGTATAGCAACTAGCAAACATCAAATAAATATACTGTTAATAAAGATAATTTTATTGATCCATAGATATGAATGGAATGCCTACAAATTACCTTCAGCTTTCCCGTAGAGTAAAGATTAAATAGCCTGTCAAGATGTTCTTGCCACATGTGACCATATTGCACCAGGAAAAAGCCAGACTGAAAATTTGGAATTATGTACGAACATAAGTAAATCATAGAAAAATAAAATGGAACTTTGCACCGGAGACTCTAATCATCGGAATGAAAAGCGTTCACTTAGGAACAATTAAACGAGTGGTTAATGAATTGACCATACCCCTTGTCCAAAATTAAAAATATTTTGGTTAGAAATTCGTAAATTATAGGTTATGTCCGAAATTTCTACACTTTGTCTATGGAGCTTTTTTACTGTAGGTTAATACAGAAATTATGTACTACTAATTGGTTATAAAAGAATATCATATTTATAACTAATTAGTAAAAAGAACAAGTATTTGTCCTTCCAACATATCATCACCGCATGATATGACAGGATTGAGGTTTAAAAGTTCAACTTTCCTACCCAGAAAACGTTTCACTCCTGAATGAGATGGATACTTTTAGCTCCATAAGTCACAAGACTAAGTGACAATGAAATAAGAAATCTGAAAAAACAAAGAGTAATGGCTGCCTACTAGTGCATAACTCGTCAAATTTTTACATACCACAGTTTGGCTCTTTGCCAAGAGCTTCTCACATAGTCCAGGGTATTTTGATGGCGTCCAACCCCTATCTCCTTGATACTGGAATGATTGAAAACAAATAAGAAATCAGTATTGTTCATTAACAATACATTTCTTAAAGAGGTCAGAAACAGCTTACTGCAATTTATAATCCAGCACACTACTCTTGAGGGACTAACACTGGGTAATAGCTTCATACACTCTTCTTTCAGACTTCACAGATAAATGGGATAGGGAGTCTAACAATAAAAAGAATTCTATATTATGGTAATATAGCTAGCTAAAATCCAAATTTTATTCCAGACATCTGAGATGGGTTACAGAATTTTCAATGTTCCTTATAACTTGTGGATTTGATAGTGAAAGTGAATACCACTAAAAGTTAAAATCTAATTTTCACTACACTTAAATGAGTACAAAATCCAAGGTATTACATGAATTTAGAATCACTAAATGAGTCAGTACTACCTCTTCAAATAAAGGGTAGTTGTGTAATATGTTATAGATGCAGTGAAACCTTCACAAATGCTGTGGAGAACAAAAAATGTGGCAAGAAAAAAGAAAAACCTGAGAAATCATGCCAATAATAATGAGTCTTCCAT
This sequence comes from Mucuna pruriens, assembly GCA_025330945.1. Classification (NCBI taxonomy): domain Eukaryota; kingdom Viridiplantae; phylum Streptophyta; class Magnoliopsida; order Fabales; family Fabaceae; genus Mucuna; species Mucuna pruriens. The sequence continues at coordinate 3,124,585 of JAENHJ010000197.1, forward strand.
AGATTGCCAAAGCATTCAAGCACAAGTTTAACATGTCACCGCCAACAGACTCATAGATGATGTCAATACCTTCCGAGAACTCTTTCCTTAGAACCTGCAAAATCAAGTAAAAATTTTAACATGTGGATAGGAAGCAGTTTACCCTTTACATAATTTATTCCAATAAAGACAAGAACCAGAACAGAATCAACAAAGTAAAGATGCCTATTTGCACTTAAGCCCTGATTTGAACACTGGTTATTCATCAATGATTTAAGTCATGGTATTTAATTGGTCTTTGGTGTAAAGTATCATCATCTCCACCACTGTCGTGTCCTTTCCACTATGAATTATTGTTCTTTGGCAATTAGAGCCAGTTAGGCTATGTCCAGTGAGTTTCACAGCTTGTCAGCAAATGTAATAAGATGATATTGTAAGGTTTGCCTGTGTGATGGAGCACATTAAGAGAGTTGACACAGGTATTCCATGATGCAAATTGCTCAACAGAGATGTTGTGTCATTTCTTCCTGCACGGTTTTAAGATGAATTTCTACTTTCCTTTCATTCAGCACAAGGTAAATATTTTTTTCTGGAGTTCAAGGATTTTCTTTTTATATTTTTGGCTCGCTGGGTTGCAGCTCGTGTATATGCTACCATACATTGGCTTCACTCCCTTGATGCCTTTTCTATAAGAAATTGTACTTTTATGATAAAATAGGACTATATAAGAAGGAACAGAAATTGAGGTGTATCAATACTCAATAGTACGAGGGACATTCTGGAAACTAAGTCTGAAAATTCATTCAACAAAATAGAAGAAATAATATAAGCAGTTCCCACAAAAGAATTGAATAAGAATCATTTGTAAGAAACTAAAAAGCAATTTGTTGGATATTTCAAATAGCTAAATACATAAAGGACATGAAAACACGTGAACGGCTAACCTTGTAAACATATGCATATCTTAATATGTCAAAAATATTGTAGATCATCACACACAGTAAAAAGGAGAATTAGTACTAAGCAGCAAATGGTCAGAGAATTTACATCAAAGGGCACATCAACCATCTGAATGGTTAATTTGGTTATAAAGATTTTTTTAATTTGTCTGTTTTAATAAAAATCACAACAATAAAAGCAGTTATGGTTAAGAGAACCCTAAAAGAATCAGAGGATTTAAAAAACATACAGTTTTTATATCTTCACTATGATAGTCTATGATTCTGTCAACTCCCAACTCTTTCAGAAGCTTGGCTTTTGCCCCACCTCCACAAGTTGCAACCACTGTATTTCCAGCTAATTTTGCTAGCTGCACAAAATCCAAAATTACTAGTCTGGGCAAAGAAACTTTTATGCAAAGAAATTATGGAAGTTTTAGACTATGAAATCTAGATTGAAGCATCCACCAAGTTATCTATTAATAGATTTAGTCAAGCTTTGTAATATTTTTTGTTTATTTCTTTTTCATCTGTTTCTTTTACACAAAGTAATACTATGCTACTACAAAACCACCTGTGAAGTCAACTGTTTAAAGTCAAGATAGTCTATCTTGATTACTTTCTTTTGCCTCTCTTTGTTCCATAGACACTAGACCTCATCTCCAAGCATTTAAAAAGAAATGGCAAAAGAAAAAGCAATCTTTGTCTCAAAATAGTGGTCAGTTATCTTTGGTCTAAAGGAATCAAGGGAACATATATATAAGTTCTTTGTGTGATCTCAAGAACAAGTAATGCTTGAAAAAAAAGAGAATAAAATAGTATCGGTAATGAATGTTTAAACAATATAAAAAGGGTGTGAAGAAAATAGATAGAGTAAAAGATACAAAATCTGCTAAAGGTTTTGCAAAACATTAGTTAGTTTGCCCAGGTTCAGCTTACAACTACAGAATATCAAGAAACATCCAATTTGTTAGAACTTAGAACAAATAATTCCCAGAAGCATATGCACAAACGCATATGGTTGAGAAAAGTGGCATGGAATTTATGAAGTACCTGAACAGCAAATTGCCCAGTTCCTCCTGCGGCAGCAGTAACAAGGACCACTTTTCCAGATTCCATCTGTCCTGCCTTTTTCAGTGTACAGAAAGGTACTCTAATCAGGACAAGCCAATCCAGTGGAAGATTAACTGAAACTAAATATAAGATTCACAGAAGGTAGTATATAATAAAAATACTTGAATTACATTGATATGTGACATGAGTACGGTTTCAAATAATACCAAAGGATACATCTGAAGCAAGGAGATAATCTTATGTTAATCAACCTTTTCTAGAGCAATTGAGGCTGTTAATCCTGATGTAAGCATTGCAACAACTTCAGGATCTGGTCTGGGCACCGGAAGGGCATGTTTTGAAGGAATCTAACCCAAGTAACAAGACAGCGTCAATAACTTACATCATAATAAGTATCACCTCAGTATCATCATCACATCAGCTTAATAACCAAACTCACGGTTTTATAAATAAGTGGTACATAGAAACTCCAATGATTATGCCATTAATATGAAAGAAAAATATTAACATTATGTTAAGTGCTGCCCACCATTATGAATTCAGCGTAGCCTCCAAAAGTCATGAATGCACAAGGCATGCCAATTTTCAAGTCAGTGACAGAATCCCCAACTGCTGCAATTATTCCTACAGCCTAAAATGTAACATTAAAAAAATGTACACATGTAAGTAGAGGTCTACTGCATCAAGTGGTAGACTTCATATCAAAATATCTACACGAGTCTATACCTCAAATCCTGCATCAAATGGTAGACGAGAAGCAGTATCATCATTGTTGCCACCAAAGTAGCGGCCTGAGCTAAAATTTACCTATTATTATTCACCCTTGTTAGAATTATAGATTATAGATGAAAATGTATGTTCTAGACAATTAGAGGATATAGCACTTGAAAGACTGTGGGCAGGGAGAAGCTTTGTATTGTACAAAAGGAATTAATATTATTTAATATAGATACTTTGTATTTTCCAAGTTATTGAAGTCAAACAAGTATAGATTAAAATAAGAGGACCTGATATCATGAGACACCACGTTATATCCAGGATCACACCCATCTGACATGATAAATTAATAGTGTTCATTGCAGAAACACATACCACCTTTTATGTCCCCATTTCTCCTATCATGCTCAAGTTATAAATAAAAACTATCTATTATAAATATCATGAATATTTCATTAAGATATCATGAATATCATATCTTTTATAGATAAATCATCTTTTAGGGACTCACTTTTACCTTATAAAAAGGAGATTAAACACTATTATTTACACAATTTAATATACAGTTTCATTTTCTTTCAATATGTAGGAATTAAAATATTGCGTATTAGAAAAATAAGGGATTTGATAAGATTTCCTTTTATTATTCCTTAAATCAAGAAATAGATTTTAATGTAATATTTCTATATAGGAAGTGTTTTTACTGCCGAATAATGCACAACAAATTATTCCCTATTTTCTCTACATGGTATCAAGAGTCCTAGGTTTACCAATCTAGGGATTCTTTTTCTCTTTGCTTATGGTGGCATGCCCAGACCTATGGAAGACTGCTCGGACAGGCAGTAGCAAGGCCACAGCAACTAGCGACAGCATGAACGACTCAAACACCACAGTGATTGGAGGTGGCAGTGCAGGAGGTATCAAGAGTCCGAGGTTTACCGATCCAGGGATTCTTTCTTTCTTCGCTTATGGTGGCATGCTCAGACCCATGGAAGACTGCTCTGACCGGCAATAGCAATACCACAGCAACTGGCGACAGCACCAACGACTCAAACACCACAGTGGTTGGAGGCAGCAGTACATGAGGAATTTCTTCTATTTTGTTGAATAGCTAAAGAGGGTTTCTCAAATTCGCTTCAAGTCAATGTCCAGTGTCTCAATGGGAAGAACTATATAGAATGCTCCCAAACTGTTAGACTAATTCTGGAAGGCAAAGGAAAATTTGGGTTCCTTATGGGGACATGTCTAAACCTGTTGAAGGGGGTCCAAATTTCAGGTCATAGAAATCTGAAAACTCCTTGATCATTGTTTGGTTAATCAATTCTATGGAACCAGCAATTGGAAAGCCTTTTATGTTCTTGCTGGTAGCAAAAGAAGTTTGGGAAGTCGTGAAACATCTCAGCATGTGTCTTTCACAGCTTCTCATTCCAATTGTTGGTTCCATAGAGTTGATTAACCAAACAATGATCAGGAATTTTCAGATTTCTATGACCTGAACTTTGGATCTCCTTCGACAGGTTTAGACACATTCCTACGAGGAACCCAAATTTTCCCTTGCCTTCTAGAATTAGTCTAACATTTTGGTAACATTGTATATAGTTCTTCTCATTGAGATGCTGAACATTGACTTGAAGCGAATTGGAGAAATCCTCTTGGCTATTCAACAAAATAGAACAAATTCCTCGTGCATTGCCACCTCCAACTACTGTGGTGTTTGAGTTGTTGTTGATGCTGTCGCTGTTGTGTTACTACTGCCGGTCCGAGTAGTCTTCCATGGGTCTGGACCTACCGCCATAAGAGAAGAGAGAAAGAATCCCTACATCAGTAAACCTAGACCTCTTGATACCATGTAGAGAAAATAGGGAATAATCTGTTGCGCATTATTCGGCAGTAAAAATACTGCCTATATAGAAATATTACATTAAAGTCTATTCCTTGATTCAAGGAAAAATAAAAACAAATAATAAGGAAATCTTATCAAATCAAATCCCTGATTCTTCTAATATGTAATATTTTAATTCCTACACAATTGTTTGGTCAAAGTCTCAGAGTTCATCTATTTGGTTCATTTGTTAAGAACTGTGCCCTCTTTTTTATCGGAAAAACAACCTTTGAACAGACATGTTCTTATAGGAAGTTATACATGTGAACAATAGAAGTGTATTTTTTATTAACATTTTATCATATATTCTATAAAAATAATATATAGTCCCCAAAATTTACATGTTTTCTCATTTTGGTACCCCCAAAGTTTAGTTTTATCAACTGAATCCTTACATGTTTTAGAGTTTCTCTAGATCCTTCCATGAGCATTCAGTTCAGCATTAATGAAATTTATATACACCATGAATGTGCACAATAGGACCAAACTAAGATGACTAAGAAGTTAGTGCCTCAACTAGGAAAACTAGACTTTGAAGAATCAAATTGAGTAAATTCTCTAGAAGGTATGGTAGCCTAGGATCCTAAGTGGAAGGAGATGAAAAGAACTTATTATCTTTATGGGTCTTAACTTTGCATCTCATGCAATACCTACTTATATAGAAATCTAAGTTCAAGAGCTGTAACATACTTGAACAATAAATACATTACATAGTGCCTTATTTTAAGGAAGTAATTCCAAATCAGTGAAATGCCTTATTCTAGATATATTGACATGTCATGAGCATATTAGATTAGTATGTATTCTCTAATAAGCCATGCAGTTTCTGACTTAAACATGCATTTGTAGAGCTAATGCATAATTCTTCTAGTCAATTAGTTTGACAATGAAGGTTGTATCTTTTACCACAATTGAGGCTATTTGTCAGGAAATTAGGGCTTGGACATGTATCTGAGAGAGAGAATTAAGAAAACAAAACTGAACAATATGCATATACAAGCCTTCTCAGAAAGATATAGCAACTTACATCACTAGCATTAACACCAGCATAAATTATCTTAACAAGAACATGTTTTGGTTTGACAGGTAATCCCAGTGGTGTTCTCACAATTCTGGTAGCATTCCGAAAGTTGTGACTCAAGGTGTGAACAACTCTGCAAACAAACAGTAAATAACACATCTTTAAATTAATAAATTTGTAAGTAATAGTCAATTTGAAGATATAAATGCACTCTTTCTAACAATATGGAAATAGAAAATAAGCATCTTCCAAAGGCATGCATATGTTATAACATAACAGGAGAGATAGTTCAAACACACATTTTCTCAAAATTGTCGGGAAGTTTAATTGATGGAGCTTTGAAATCGGATTTTCTCTTGAAACGAGAAGAACGTAACAAGTACTTTGCTTCTTCAGATGGAGTGGGCCAGTACTCCATACCCCGACGATTTGTAATCCATAGGCAATGACCAGCTTTACTTTCATCCATAATGAGCTCAAAAGCACCTTGAAAGTTTAAAATAATTACATATCAAAATTTAAGTGTACATTAGAAACATTGACCAATCACTATTATTGACTCAATTCACATTCTCATAACATGTATGAAATATCAACCAAATATTATTAACAGCGCAATTTTCAATCAACAAAGAAACTAGGATTTTAGATAGATAAAAAATATATAGCATTAAACCCTATTAATATTTTTACAACCCTCTTAATCCTAATCAAACAAGGACATAGATCATGAAATATAACAAATAACCACTCTTAAGAAATCATCCACGATACTCTCAAACTCCAAAATATTTTAAGATAAAATAATGATGATATGCTCTCTTTTTTATATATATCTAACATTTTTCCTCAAACTAGATCTTAGTAAATTTTAAGCAATGACAGGCTATAGACTACATTTGGGACTAGAGACAAGACCAAATTGGAACTACTCAACATCGGAAATGATCATTGACAGGAAGATAAATCACCACCGATATGATCATCAGTGAATTGCCAAATAGGTCCTGAATTTGCACTGCCACATAAGTATCAGTGCACTTCCATGCTCCATTCACCAATTTAGCTCTTCCGTGCATGTAAAATCCCACAAAGTATTCTCTCCAACGCTCATCTCACTGTAGCAATCCAATGACATCCAACCTCTGCTGTCTTGGTTTGCACCCCTCCAAACAAGTATTTAGCTTCTACGGGTATAATCATCTCTTGACCTATTTGACATTCTTTTTGCTATGTTTTTTAGTCTTCGGCCCATTTTATTGTGTTGTTTGTGCTTCTAACATCTTTAGGTTCTTGATAAATTTTCATCTTTTCTCTCTTCCCACTTTGATATTATTATTGCTTTTCCAATGCCAGCATGGCATTGAAAGAGAGAATGAAAATGATGAAATTACATCCTTTGTTGCTGACATTGACAATGATCATTTTGATGATATAGGTGATTTATATTGGCTACAACTTATACTAGCCTTATCTTTGTCCTAGAGTTTCACACTAGAATGAGGCTAGAATACATTTAGGACTAGAGAAAGGGCCAATTGTGAGTCAACGACTCACAGCCAATCAATAACCAAAAACAATGACAAACTAGAGATCCTACCACAAACAGCATAAAGAAATAGCTTAAACATGTCAAACTTGTTGAAGAGAGAGAACATATCAAATGTGATCATTGATCACTGTTAAATATATTACCGATTTCCTGTATCTTTTTCTGATATGACTTTTATTTGCTCTGTATTTTCTTGATATAGTTTCCTTATTTTCTTGATATAGTTTCCTTATTTCCTTTTTTTAGGCTTAGATGTTTACACTATAAAAGGGAGATTCGAAATTGTATTATGTACAACACTCAGTTCAATATATTTTGTTTATTTAACTTGGTATCAGAACAGAGCTTTGCTCTGCCTGTGCCCACAACTGAGGGCCGCCGCCTGCCGCCGCCGTCTGCCGCTGCTGTCTGCCGCCGCCGCCGTCTGCCGTTGCTGCCGCCATCTGCCGCCGTCGCCACTACTGCCGCTGCTGCCCGCCACTGTTTGTCACCACCGTTCTGTTCGTCGGCCTCTTTCCTACCTACTCCAACGTTCAGAACCTTGGTTGAAAATATTGTAGGTGATAGATCTGAGTTAACGTGCTACTGTTCACAAAAAAAAAAAAAAATATCAGTGTTATAATTGTTTGAGGTTGAAGATGGCCAATTATAGAGCTTGGTCAGATTCGGGTTTTTGGGACAAGGGTTTTATGACCATTTGGAGAAACAAGAGGCTGAAATACCAGAAGAAAACAGAGCTCCATGGCTGAAGCTTGACTGTCAACTATGTGCTATTTTGTGGCAGTCCGTTAGCCCTGAATTATTAGAAATCTTACGGTTGTTCAAGACCTGCTATTCTTTCTGGACGAACGCAAAAGATATTTTCGCTAATGATGTTCAACATCTATTTGACTCAACTCAAAAGATTGTTTCTCTTCAACAGACCAACCATGATATGGTGTCACACATAGCCAAAGCCAGGGCTGCTGCTGAAGAATTGAAAGGTTTACTGGTGTGTAATTCTGTTGAAGAAACAGCAAAGCGAATTGACAAACTTCTAATGGTTCTAATCCTACGAAGCCTGCACCCTAACTATGAGCATGTTCGGGATCAAATCTTGTCAAGTTTAACAGATTCCTCTATGAATAGCCTGATTACTAGGCTTCTTGGGTTCCTACCATAACGAAAGGTGATGGTATTGCTGCAAGGAAAACTCTGCTATGATAGCCTAAAGTAGAGGAAAAAGTGGTCGTGGTACTAGAGGAATGTCACGAAATGTTAAAGGTGGTCGTGGTAAGCTTATTTGCTCACATTGTGGAAAAGAAGGACACCTACAAAATAGATGTTATGATTTGATTGGTTGGCCAGACAAAACTGCAAATATATCTTCGAGCGATATCCCTTCAAATGAAAGGACTGGTTCTCAATTAATATCAGATGAAGAGTATCAAGGGTTCCTAAAGTTCAAGTCCAACAACCACACCCAATCATTCGTGTCACCAAGTATTTCAACTGCCTGCATTTTTCATTCCATGGGGAGTCAAGGTCCATGGATAATTGACTCAGGTGCTTCTGATCACATTTTTGGTAATGACTCTATGTTCTCGTCTATTTCCCCACTTAAGTTTCCTCACCTCATTTCATTAGCCAATGGTTCCAAAATGGTATCTCAGAGAATTGGTCAAGTTTCTCTATCCTCATCAATTAGTTTAAACTTTGTGTTGTATATTCCCAAATGTCCTTAGAATTTGATTTCTTTGAGTCATCTGACTCGTTCTTTAAATTGTTCAGTAACCTTTTATGCTGATTCCTTTATTATACAGGATCTTAGAATGCAGCCAGATGATTACCAAAAGGACATGAATCAAGAGGACTTTATTACTTATCCAACAATCCCTCTACGTTGTGTTTCAAGGTCTGAATCTCCAAAGTTTTTGCATAATCGTTTGGCACCCTAGTCTTGCAAAGCTAAAAGTTAATGGTTCCTAGTCTCAATAAACTGTCTACCTTAGAATGTGAGTCCCGTCAATTAGGCAAACATGTCAGATCCACCTTCCCAAAACCAAGTCAACAAAAGATGTAATTCGCCTTTCTCTATTGTCCATTCAGATATTTGGGGACCAAGTCGAGTAACATCTTTTGGTTTTAACTATTTCGTCACATTCATTGATGAACACTCACGATGTACTTGGGTCTATTTGATGAAAGAAAGATCTGAACTTTTGTCCATCCTAATGTCCTTCTCTAAAGAAGTGGAAAATCAATTTGGAAAAACCATTAAAATATTGAGAAGTGATAATGCAAAAGAATATTTTTCTTCCGAACTAAACTCATATTTGTCCTCAAAAGGAATCTTACATCAATCCACTTGTCCTCGTACTCCTCAACAGAATCAACAGAATGGTATAGCTGAAAGGAAAAATAGGCATTTGGTTGAAACTGCCCGCACCTTACTTTTAAGTGCAAATGTCCCTACTAATCATTGGGGTGAAGCCATTCTTACTGCCTGTTTTTTAATAAATCGAATGCCATCTGCTTCACTTGAGAATCAAATCCCTCACTCAATTTTATTCCCTAAAGATAAAATGTATCATGTGCCTCCCAAAGTCTTTGGTTGTGTATGTTTTGTTCATAATGTCTCTCCAAAAGTCGTGATAAACTCTCCGCAAAGAGCAATCAAACGTGTGTTCCTTGGATATTCTCGTCTTCAAAAAGGGTAGGATGTTATTTCCATCTACAAAAAAAGACACTATATATCAGGTGATGTTACATTCTTTGAGGAAACTATGTTCTTCACCAAAAGATGATTGTGGTTCTATCCAACAGCACTACCAATTCCATATCTTAGTCCACCAGAGTCGCCATCCCTGAAAATGATAATCAAGACATACTCCAACCTTCTTCTTCTATTCATTCTCAAGTTGAACTATCTCCTCCTTCAATGTCTACATGTCAAAGCAGGACACAAGAGATGGGTACCCAAAGATGTGAAGATTTACTTGATTCATGTCCTTTACCCTCAACCTGACCCCACACCGGATCCTCTTCCATCCTCACCTTCCCATGATTCTCGACATTGGTTGGCCCATTGCTTCTTGAAAGGTATTCGCCCCACTGTAATCCTCATCCTATTTACCTTAGTTATCATCGTTTATCTCTTTCGTATTTTTCTTTGTTTCCTCCGTGCCTCGCCCATTACTATTCCTAAATCTGTCTATGAAGCACTTAATCATCCCGGATGGCGACAAGCCATGATAGTCTAAATGCGGGCGTTGGAACAAAATGGTACTTGGGAGTTAGTTCCTCTTCCCTCGGGTAAGAAGGCGGTTGGTTGTCAGAGGTGGGTATTTGCTATTAAAGTCGCACCTAACAAACACGCTTGACGCCTCAAAGCCCGATTGGTGGCAAAAGGGTATACTCAAGTATATGGTCTTGATTATGGAGATACTTTTCTCCCGTGGCTAAAATCACTATTATCCGCCTCTTACTTGCAATGGCTGCTATTCGTCACTGGCCTCTTCATCAATTAGACATCAAAAATGCTTTTCTCCATGGTGACTTAGATGAAGAAATATACATGGAGCAACCTCCTGGTTTTGTTGCTCAGGGGGAGTCTCGGTTAGTATGCAAGCTTCGTAGATCCTTGTATGGATTTAAACAGTCCCCGAGAGCTTGGTTTGGGAAGTTTAGCCAAGTTGTTCAAAACTTTGGGATGACAAGAAGTGAAGCAGATCACTCTATATTTTATTGTCATTCCTCTTCCGCTAAATGTGTAGGCGGGTTGTATATGTGGATGATATTGTCATAACAGGAAATGATAATATCAAAATTTCCCAGCTTAAAGCAAGACTTATTCGGCCACTTCCGCACCAAAGATCTTGGCCACCAAGTACTTTTTGGCATAGAGGTCGCTCAATCCAAGGAAGGCATTGTTATCTCTCAGAGAAAATATGCTCTTGATATCTTACAAGAGACTAGTATGAGTAATTGCAGGCCAGTTGACAATCCCATGGATCCAAATATGAAACTAATGGTAAAACAGGGTGAACCTTATTCTGATCCGTAGAGGTATAGAAAGACTAGTGGGTAAACTCATTTACCTCACTATTACTAGACCTGATATCTCCTTTGCGCATGGGAGTTGTAAGTCAGTTTTTACGCAGGCACCTTGCGTTGATCATTGGACAGCAGTCCTCCGTATTCTTAAATATATCAAGAAGACACTGACAGGTTTGCTTTATATGAGGATAAGGGAAACACCCATATATCATGTTATTGTGATGCCGATTAGGCGGGATCTCCTATTGATAGACGATCTACTACAGGTTTTTGCATATCTATTGGGGGAAATGTGGTCTCTTGGAAAAGTAAGAAGCAAAATACTGTTGCTTTCGCTCTAGTGCTGAAGCAGAATATCGGCTATGGCTTCAGCCACTTGTAAATTGATATGGGTAAAACAACTTATTCAAGAATTGAAATTCACTGATGTCCAACCAATGAAATTGTATTGTGATAATCGTTAATTTCTTCACATTGCTTCTAACTCAGTATTTCATGAGAGAACCAAACACATTGAGATTGACTGTCACTTTATACGAGAGAAGTTGCTGGCCAAAGAAATAAGTACAGAATTTGTCAACTCAAGTAATCAACTTGCTGGTATTTTCAGCAAGTCTTTAAGGGGACCACAGATACAAGTTATATGTTCCAAGCTTGGAGCATATAATTTATATGCTCCAGCTCGAGGGAGAGTGTTAAATATATTACCGATTTCCTGTATCTTTTTCTGATGACTTTTATTTGCTCTGTATTTTCTTGATATAGTTTCCTTATTTCCTTTTTTTAGGCTTAGATGTTTACCCTATAAAAGGGAGATTAGAAATTGTATTATGTACAACACTCAGTTCAATATATTTTGTTTATTTAACTATCACAAAAGAAATGTAGTGTAAGGGGTAGCATATGTTGGGAAATTTCGGTGACTAGTTGGACAAGGTGAGGCAAAATCTAGAAAGAAGAGGAGACAATGACCTATTTGAGACACTTTGTCGCAGTAATTTTTTAGCTTTGAACCTTTTTGTGTTTGTTTGTTCTTATAACATCTTTATGTTCTTGATAAATCTTCATCTTTCCTCTCTTAACATTTTGGTATTAATATTTCTTTTCCAATGGCATCATGGCATTGAAGGGAAGAGCAAAAATGATGAAGTTACATTCTCTGTTGCCAACAATCATACCAGTGGCAATTTTCTTTTCCCATCAATGATCATTTTGATGGTAGTGGTGATTTATATTGGCTATGACTTATACTAGCCTCATCTATGTCCTAGAGTGTTGTACTAAAGACTATATTTGGAACTGGAGATGGGACAGGTGCAAGTCATAGTCAAGATAAGTCACCATAGGAATTATTGTCTTGAAGAAAACTCCCCATTTGTACGATTATCAGTGGACTACCAGACTAAATGCTAGTAGAAAATTATGTAACTTCATCATTCTTACCCTACCCCTAAATGCCCTAGCATTGCAAGAAAAAATAACCAAAGCAACAACAAACCAGATATATCTACCACAAAAACACAAAGACAAGTCAAACTTGATGAAGAAAGAGAACACACATCACATGAGATCATTAATAACAAAAAGAAAAATGCCACCTATAGGGTAGCATGCACACTAGAAAAGCTGGCTGAACAAATTTTGGTGACTGGTTGGACAAGGTGTGGCCAAATCTACAAAGAGGAGAAGATAATATGTCAAATGGAGGCAATGGCAGCCAGGAACATTGAGATGTGCCCTCAATTGTCAATAGAAGCTGAAAAAAATGCTAGGAGCTTGAGATAGCGTGTAGTGGCACATGGAGACTTTGACGATGGTGCAATTTCAAGCACTAGCCAATCTGGACATGCAGAAGCTGATAACAAGGAATGGGGACAAGTCACAAAATATGACATTGCTTTGGTACCATGTTTAGTTAGGATTTTAGGTAGAGAAAGAAGAAAAGATAAAATAGAGAATTTGAATAATATTGTCTTACGTATATTGATATGATACAAAATAGTGAAAATACAAAGCACTAACCCCTAATTATATTAATGCTAGGCTCATAATTATAATCAAATAAGAAAACAAATTAAGAAATATAAAGCAATATAGAATTTACTCTTAAAAGACCATCTAAAATACAATACTAATATTGTGAGATACTTTCTATATATTAACAGAAATTATGCACTTAAGCATGTTAAATTATTTTAGATGTGCATGCAATGCAATAGGGGGTGGGATTAATGGAAGGAAAACTAATCAACCAGCCCTACAAAACTTTTGTAATATTTACCATATAAAGCAAACCTCTACAAATTTGTGATTTAGTAAATTACAAAGTACAGGCACATACACATCCTCTTAGCGAAGACACATGAGAGAACAATGAAATTTATAGACTTACCTTTCACCACCATTTCCATAGGTACAAAGCCCCCACTCAAATTGATGAAATTGGAATCTATCCTTAATCCCATCTCAGTTTCAACAAACTGCACCAAACTGTGGGCATTATAGCACATTGTAACAAAGCATTACAAGAAATTTTGCTTTGAAAAACATAACACATTCAACGCATGTTGCTTCGAGAGGCGAGGAGCTTGGTTCTAACCAAGATCTACGGTTTGAGTTTCATGATCGGAATAAAAAGGCATTGGGAAAGCTCCCCCCGCCTAGTTAGGACCCAAAGTAGCTTTTGAATACCAAGGTCTCAAACCGAAAAAAAGGAAAGACATTAATGATATAACAAAAAGTTACAGAGAAACACTAGTCAATTCCATTGCATAAGGATTTTTTTTTTTTTAAATTCTAGTCAATTTCAACTAAATACTTAATATTTCCACTGATTGAGGATTAATAATATAACTAAAGAACATCCATTCTTCAAATACGATCTTACCTCAGGGCAAAGCACATTCACTCGAATTCCTTGACGTTTGTATAGACGAAGTGCTCTAGAAAACATAACAATACCACCTGCAAAAGTATAGTAGCATTTTAGGAAGCAATATAGTAACTTAATTTATGTAAATCTAGAGATGGAGATATGAAACCTATAAAATTGTTTACTAAATATGTTGTGTGTATTGAGTGTTATATATCCACACATATAATGTTTTATTTACAATCAAATCAAATAAAGTTACAAATTAAGGATACAAATAATAATAAAAATCCTCAAATTCTAGCTATGGAATATTTTCATATTTCCCTACTTATACAGAATAAATGCTTATCTTTAACACTCCCCCCAAGCTGAAGCATATATGTCATATGAATTAAGCTTGTTACAAATGTAGTCATTGAAGACGAAAGGGTTGTCAGAGATAGGGAAACACAATAGAGGGATTACCAGAGTTAGAGAAGCACAACAAAAGAGTCACCCGAAAAAGATAGTGCAGCAAAAGGGTCATCGGAGGCAAGAGAGCATGGCGAAAGGGTCGCCAAAGCAAGGGAGCACACGAAGGGGTTGCCAGAGAAAGGGAGCAAAGGTTGCCAAAATCATGGGAGCATGATGGAGGGCCTGTCAAAGTCAAGAAAGCATAGCAAAGGAGTCACTGAAGTCAAAGGCGCACAACAAAAGGGTCACTAGAGTCAGGGATTCACAGCAGAGGGATCACCAAAGTCATAGATGCATGGCAGAGAGATCACCGAAGTCATGGAAGCACAGCCCCCAGAGTCACTAGAGCGCGGCAAAGAAGTTGTCATAGTTAGAGGAGCGAAGCAAAGCCATTGTTAAAGTTAGAGAGGCGCAGCAAAGGCATCGGAGTTAGAGGAGCATGGCAGAGGCATTGCCAAAGTTAAAGGAACACGGTTGAGGCATAGCTAGAGTTAGAGGAGCACAACAAAGGCATCCCTGGAGTTAGAGGAGTGCAGCAGGCATTGCCAGGGTTAGAGGAGCATAACATGTGTTGCCGGAGTTAGAGGAGGGTGGTAGGCATTGGCAGAGTTAGAGAAGTTTGGTGAAGGCATAGCCAAAGTTAGAGGAGCGCAGCAAAGACATTGCTAAGTTAGCGGAGCGCAATGGAGGGGTCATCAAAATTAGAAGAGTACAACAAAGAGGTATTTGGAGTCAAAGGAACACGATGAAAGGGTCAAAGTCATGTGGAGAAAACCTTATGCTCTTATATACCATATAAAAGTGTTTACTAATATGTTGTGTATCCGACATATGATACTTTATTTAGAAGCAAATAAAGCTATAATTAGGATATAAATAATGATAGAAATCCTAACTTTTGGCTATGAAATCTTTTCATATTTCCCTATTAACATAGAATATATGTTTATATTTAACAAAACTCATCATTTAACCAACTCAAAACTTGAAATTATTTGTTTTATCTTTATTTGTCTTTGGAAAATTTCAGTTAAAAGCTTTATTCTCGGTATTTTGATCATTATTAAAAGTTTTTAAAATATATTTTAATCCACAACAAAGAGATGCCAATATCAATGACTCTTTTTTCTTTTTGTTTTTTTGGGATACACAAGAAGTTTTATTACGGGGAAATAAAAAGAGAGGTGTAACTCGGAGGATCATATTTCATGATTTTGATTATAGCAAATCACATTCTCACAATTAAATTTTGAATAATGCCAGAAATACGAAAGAAATTTTGGAAAATCACAATAAATAGACAGTGTACATAATAACTTGTGTTTAGCATTATTATGTCACAAGAACAGGGTTATGTAAGCCAGCTCTGTGAATAGCACTTTTAAATTTTAGTGCAAGGTAGCAATGAAGCCATTGCCTGATCCACACTTCAAGCCCAATGATCATCCCAATGTATGCTCATGTTAACAGCTTCACTTAAGTTGAATTGGTAGGTCTTTAAGCTCTTTTGTGTGGCAAATTTATTTTTTTAAATTCAACAGAAAGTTTTCAAAGAGTATACCCTAATCAAAGATGGTAAATGACAAACCTTTAGAGCCACTGTAGATTGGGTCAGCCACCATTGGATAAAGACCAGAAGCAGAACCCAAGTTGATAATCACACCAGGCCTTTTGGCAGCTTCCATGGTTTTAATCTATTAAAATGGAGATAATGAATGTCAACAATAATCAATGGTTTTAACCCCCTTTTTCATATAAACAGCAAATGGTGAACTTATGTGTGTGATCTATAATGTGACCATGTGAGATAAAATTATAATAAATTTCTCATTAAGAATGTGAACCAACTTTCTTTTGGCAGCATTAAGTAAATATTTAGTTAAAGGATATTAGATAAACCAGATCCCATTTCGAGATTACCGCAAGGCGAGTGGAATCAATAGCAGCGGTCAAATTCACATTAACAGTGCGTCTCCATGTTCTGGTGCCATCTGATTGATCCTCACGGAATGGTACGGAACTACTAACCCCCGCACTGATAATACAAATGTCTAGTCCTCCATATGTCAAAAAGTGCTTTTCAAATGCAGCAGCTAGATCCCCTGTTAGTGACTCTGAATTAATACATCTGTGTACACTGAAGACAATTAAAACAGCAAGTGCATTTGACGATTTAAGAACATCTAGGATAAGTTTTGTATAAACTTCTCAGTAAGTACTAATACGAGGTAAAAATAAGGAAGAAAAATAAAATAAGTTTCTCCATAAATTAAAATTAGTTTATAAATAAGTTAATTTGTAAAAGCTTCGTATTAACTTCTTCAAAAATTAATTTCTAATTTGCGCATAAATTAGTTTTAATATATGGATATACTTATTTTATTTTTTTCTATTTTTGCCTCCTATGAGTATTTATGAAATAATTTACCCTACCAAACCCTGTATCTAAATATTATTCATGATAGTTGAAACTTGGAACTTGGAACTCAAAATTCATTTTACAGATTATGAAACTTTATCATATGCTTTCTACCATGTGAATTTCAATAACTACGTATTTTCATGTGAAGTGGTATTACTTCATCATTCCAAATGGAAACACTATATTGTTTGCATTGAAGAAGAACATAGGAAGGTTCGACAAGGATCTAATAGAGCTCATAAGGAGGCAATTCCAACTTCCAATTTCAGCATGGGGAAAAGGTCTCCTGTATGTCTTGCTAATAGACAATAACCCACTTACTTGCATTAGTCACATCACATCTCACAAACATGGCAGAGGGAAATCCTAACTTTGAATGAAACTTTGCGTTAATTTTCTCAACGAGGCTTGCAACTTGTCTTCCATTTTCTTCAGAGAAATCGACAATTGTGATAAACACACCCTTCTCTGCAAGAGCTAGGGCAAGACCTTTGCCTGCATAAAATCCAGAAACAGAGAATCAAATCACACGCAATAAACGTATAAGAAAATGAATCACGTGATATACTTTGATTGTAGGTGTCTCCAAAACACGTGACACGTTATCAAAAACCACGGATCCTTTCTGGAACGGCACACAAATGAACGAAGTGCTTCCATGACGAAATCTCGAAACGCGAAAGAATCAGTCCTTAAATTCGAAAGAGCGTGCAATACAATATTGCTCTCGTGTTACTAATTAAATCCGAGAGTGGCTAAATCTCCACAGCATAGCTGGTTTAATCGGTTCCTCAAGTCAAGTGAAACTTAATGTGAATATTTTGATTGCGAATAATTGAGAAGTCAAAGGAAAGAGTATATGATTATGAATGGCGTTAAGGAAAACAAGGAGTTACCGATTCCAGAGGCACCACCAGTAACGAGTGCTGACAAACCAGGTTTGATTTCCATTATCGTTCTTCTTCTGCAGCTGCCGTCGGTTATCAGTTATTACCAAAACGTTGAGATTGCTGAAACTAATATAGTGCTTCTCAATTCCCACTGTCGAGTACGAATTGTGTCATAATATTTAAAATATAAGTACAAATTACTATTTGATTATATATACACACGAATAAATAGTACAAAGTTTGATAAAAAAAATTACTTTTAATAAAAAGTTATTAAAGGTATTAATTTACTTTATTTTAATTAATTAAACTATATTTTAAAATAAATTAATCAATTAAATTATTTTTTTTTTAAATCTAGACATAACTACAATAATTGAAATTTTTTTCGATATTTTCGAACAAAATTTAACCCGGTCTTGGGTTAAATTTTCTTCGATATTTTCGATGCATATTTGCACGTGTAGAATAGAGGCGAAGCCGACGATAATTATGAATTAATCCTCACGCGTTCCTAGGCATGTTTCTGAAACTCATGGGTTTGGAACTTTGGATGACGTAACATGAATGTTTGAAAATTTTATTTTGTATAAATTAATTTTATAAAATTAATTATTTAAATATATAATTTAGTTTTTATATATGTGACGAATTTTTAATTTTATTCTTATATATAAAAATTTATGAAATCGATCTTTATATATTTAAATGTTATTAATTTAGTTTTAATTGTCATAGTTGATTGTAGGATTGTGTTTAAAAATTACGAAGTTTAAAACAAAATTTGTTTTCAAATTTTTATATTTAATATAATTTATTAATTTTTTTCAACTATAAAATTATTTATCAAAGTTTGAGTAAGTATTTCTAACATTTAACTCTTAATACATTCATTTAACATATTCTTTGACATAGATAAATTTAAATAAAATTTAAGTAACTTTAATTTTAAAGAACTATTTTTTAGTTATAACAATAGCTATAAATATTGTCAATAATATTTTAAAAGGAATACAGGTATTTGAATATATATATATATATATATATATATAATATTTTGATACAACGTAATACTTGCAGTGAAGTATATTTTCCTCCTTATGCACTTCTTACCGTATTTTATTTTAAAATTAACATTAATATAATATTTTTTTAGTCCATCATTGTCTAAAGTTTTTAATTTTAAGAATTAAAAGTAATTTCATATTTTTAAAGTTATTCAATTTGACCTGTAATAATATAAATTAATCTAATATGTATATAAAGAGATAACTACTAAAAGGATTTTTAATTAAACATGTAATTTTATCATAACTTTTCACTGAAATATCATTTTTATATATAATTATAAATTCATTCTTTGAATTTAAACTTTATACTGTTTTTAATAGTCTTTTTTTGGGGAGAAGGGGTAGAGTTCAATTTCTACAAAATAAAAATGGTTAGAGTTCAAAATAGATACAGAATATTTGTTTAACCTTTTCAAATAAATAATAAAACTACACTTAAATAATTTACAGTAACCTTTCTATTTATACTTTAAGATTATATAGTTTTACTAATAAAAAATAATAAATAATATATCATATCATAAAAATATATATTACCTAATAATTTATTTTAAAAGGTGAAAAAAATTGGCCCTGAATAATCAGGGACATGAGACAAAGGTCTTGTGACTTTCACGATGTTAGAATCCTTACGTGTAGAAAACAAATTAAAAATATATTACACATATAAAAATTAAATTAAAAATATATAAATAAATTAATGGTAGCAATAATTAAATAATGATGTTTACATTAACCAATTTAATATTTTTATATATAAAAAATAAATTATTTTAAGAATAAATAAATAAATACAACAATCAAACGGTATGCCGTCAAGGAGTTCACTTTTCATTTCAAGGAAAAATCTCAAATTAAAATTAAAAAAGTTAGTTTTCGATTAATTTTCATGATTTCATTAAAATAATATATTTTAATGTTACCTGTTCCCTTCTACATATTTGTATTTATAATTATTATATCTATTATATCACTATATATCCTGTCTGTGAAACAAGTTATAATAGATTTAAATATTATTAGATCAAATAAGTTTGTGCGTCCAATTTATCCTATTTCAGAGAGATAAATACATTATTTTGTCACCTTTTTAAGACAACCTTTGTAATAAAATATTTTTAAAAATTTTAAATCCTAGATGAATTTTAATTTTGGTTATTATAAAATTTTTTGTATAATTTGTATTTCTCTAAAATTTAAAATTATGACATTTGATAATTACTATATTAAAGGTTAATTGACCAACACATCTCATACCAGATTATATATATATATATATATATATATATATATATATATATATATATATATATATATATTATATCAGGTTAGTATGTGATATTTTAAAAAAATTAAAATTAAATTTCACTCATTTCATAAGAATTAAAATAAGTATTTTTAAATTTTAAAAAATAAAAACTAACAAAAAAATTTACAAATAAAAATTAAAACTAGTTCATTTTACCTAAATTAAAATATATTTAAATTTAAAAAAGAAAAGCTAAAATAAAATTCAGTCAGATTTACTAAATTAATGGATTGACTTAAAAATCCTTGATGAATTGTTTAAAAAATTGGTGACTCCTATCTTAAAATAGAACAGCATTATTCATAGGTGTTCAATACAACATTGAGTAAATACTTGCGAGAGTTATCAATATTGCATCTTTGGATAAAGTATTTTCTATGATGACGCGTTTGCTTCGTATGGTCCTGGGTGAACTCTTTTCTTCTCACCGATTATGATAAGTACCAGTATTTTTTTATTTTTTAAATATACATATTATTTTTTAAAATATAAAATGACGCTAAGGCCCTTCATTAAAAATGTGAATTGATGTCATGCATACTCTCTCTCACCACTCTCATCAAAACCCTCGCCGTCGTCTATGGCTTCACCGGCAAGTCCAGTTAGTTCCTCCAACACACCGACGTTCACTATGCCAATGAAATTATTCACATCCATATAGGCAAATGTGTAAATAATAAATGCTAAAGAAAATTATTTATTTTCTCCGTAACTTATGCAAACGGTTGCACTAAAATTTTCCTTACAGTTGAATTTTACATTAATAAATCTGACGGTAAATATACTATAGTCTACCCTAAACTACATGAATAACAACTCTACCTTAACCTGCGTCTTCTTTGACTTATAAATTTAGCAATGTATACAAAATAATTCAATGTATACAAAATATCAAACCGACATCCACCTGAGCGAACATGTGATTTATCCAAACAAATTGTTTATATAACATTCGAATGGTGGAACAATGTGTAGAGGATGATCACGAGATTGTTATATCAATAACAATGCATGAAGGAAAATTCTTCCCATTTTATTAAGATTATTTTATTCTTTAATTGTTATCAAAACTATCCGTAACTTTTTAACCCTCCTCCATTTTTTATTTAACGCTTACTTTCTTTTTTATTTTATTTTTATTTTATAAAAAATTTTGAGAGGCACAGGGTGCCTGTCTTTCTCCTAGTTATATATTAATTAAATAGATAGAGAAAAAACACATCTAATAAAAGAAGTCATCAATACCCACTTTGTTATAAATGACAGTTTTGATGAGATTTATAATTATATTATTGACTTTATTTAAAGATTAACAAAATAGTATAAAAATTCAAATGGCATAAAGAAAACAATTGATAAACTTATGTGCATATTTACTTTAGAATTTGGTATATTTTATTTTGATATGCACAATAGTAATGTGGTGCTTTTCAGTTTTATCACTTTTCTTCAACAATTTTTTTAATCATTTAATGTGATTGAGATGTGTGTCTAAAGTAACTTGAACAAGATATTTTTTATTTGAATTTGTGTTTTTTATTGGAAAGTTAAAACAAAGTACATATCCTACCAATACTTTGTCATTTATAATTAATTATAAAAAATAGATTATACATTTACAAAACTAATTAATCGGTAGAATAAATTTATTTATAATAATTATCTTAAAAGTTATATAAATAATAATTTATAATTAAATAACCATATAAATTTATTCTATTAATACATACTAATTAAATTCTTAATTATATGTTGCATTATTAAAAGTTACATTATTAGAAAGGCTAAGAATTTTATGATTGAATAAGATGAAAGATATATGTAGTTAAAGTTAAAAATATAGTCCATAGTAAAGTATTTAATCAATAATTTACTTTAATTTTATTTTATATATATTTTATTTTAATCATAATTTCAATTAAATAATCAAC
Source organism: Mucuna pruriens (assembly GCA_025330945.1). Lineage (NCBI taxonomy): Eukaryota > Viridiplantae > Streptophyta > Magnoliopsida > Fabales > Fabaceae > Mucuna > Mucuna pruriens. Next base: position 3,146,736 of record JAENHJ010000197.1, read on the forward strand.
GATTTGTATTGTTAATTTTAATGAAATGTATACACACTATACTAGAAGTATTATCTACAATCATAAATCTATATTCAATTACAAATTAATAAAAATTCAATTCTTAAAATATTTTTCTATTTTAAAATATACACATATATTTTGTTTGTGTAATGTACATATTATTATATATATATATATATATATATATATATATATATATATATATATATATATATATATATATAATTGCAAATATTTAAATATGAAATTAAATGTTTTAGAATGTTAATTTCATTATTACTGAAGAGAGTTACTAGTTAAGCATGGCTTTTTTTTTTTTTTTTTTTTTGGTTTTGACGGTGTATCCTATTTTAAAAAGAGATAATTTTTTAAACTTTTCTATATTAAATGAAAAATTTTAAACTTGAAGTTAAATTACTCAATGAAAAAACTTTAATTATTTTTAAAAAATTTAATAGTCAACATCACTATACATTTTATTAATCAATTACAAATCCTATTGATATAATTTTCATAATAACTATAAAAATATCAAACTATATATATATATAATTGAGAACTTATTTTCTCTTTTAAAAAATTATTTCTTACTAAAATCCTCTTTAAAAACAATTTTATTTAAAATACTGTCAAATCCTAAAATGTGAACCTTTCCATCAATTCTCAAAATAAAAACAAAATTAACATCTATTAATTACTTCATCCATCTATATCTATCATTTAAGCTTATAATATATACATGAAAATATAATTAATATTTATTTATTTATTTCAATTATTTGTATTTGTTAATATATTATTTATCCTTTTTATTAATTAATTAAATATTTTATATGCCATTATTTCTTTTCTTTCTTAACAAATGTAACAATAAATGTATAGTTGAAACAATAACAACTAATATTATTTAAAATTTTAAATATTCCATTGATAAATAAAGATCATGAATAAATGATGAATAATAAATGCTTCATGTATGATTGTTAAGTACTATTAGTTAAAGGATTAATAAAAGAAAGGGTAATATGTACCTGATTCCTTCCAATAATGTGTCGAGTTCGAACTTTTTACATGAGAAAGTATCCTACTATAAGAGTTTAATTTGCTATATTATAAATATTTTTAACTTAAATAATTTTTTAATCAAACTTGTGGTTTAAGTAAAAAAAAACAACAACAAATATATAGACCATGTTAACGAATATTCTAAAGATATTAATTAAAAATAAAAAAAATAGACATATATTATCGGTACAAAATATTTTATACGTCATATTTTAATTATATATATTGAGGATTTGTTTTGATTTGATTTTTCTTTTTAAATATACTTAATTTTTGCATCTAAAAAATATTCTTAATTTTAATTTTAAATTAATTTAATTTAAAATTTATTCCAAAAAGAAAAATATTTCTCCACCATTTCAAATTTTTAATTTTTATCCATATATTTAATTTTCTTAACTATTTATTCTTTTATTTTTATCTTTATTTATAAATTGAATTTTATTTAAAATAAATTATAAATAATTTAAAATATATATTGTATGATAATATAAATTATTTGTCATAAAGTTAGAATATAATTATATGTTTAAAAATATTTATTTATTACAAATTATAATATATTTAAAAGTAGTTATGTTGCAAGGTCTAAACTACTATTTTTTTAATGATGGTAGCTACGTAGTTTGAATTTATGATGTTTATTTATTAATTTTTAATTTAATAATTCTTTAATAAATACTTAAGACCCTTATTAACAGAATTTTAAATTTAAACGAAAAAAAAGTGATTATTTGGTAGTTACATAGAGAAACTGATGTTGATAGGGATAAAGTAAAATTAATTGCATCGAGGAGGGGTGGAAAAGTGAAAAACAGAAAGAAGATGAGGCGAAAAGGGAAGGAAAAGACGAAAAAGTACCGGTAGAGTCTCGTTTTAATTTAAAACCATTGTTTCTATTCATCCCACAATTTCGTGGTTGCGTGCCATCTTATGGAGCTTTATGGTTCGTGGCCGCCACCGCGAAACCTCTCAACCCTCCCTCCGAATTCACCGTTCCTGTTTCCTGATTCTCACTGCGAACCCTAATTCGCCGAATTTTGTATTCTCGCAACCATGTTCCCGTGGCGGAACATTGCCAAATCGGCGGAGGCCACGTTCTCGCGCTGGGCCCTCAAGAGGGTTTGCAAGTTCTTCCTCAAGAAGAAATTGGGCCAGTTCATTCATGAGATCGACCTCGACCAGCTCGACGTTCAACTCTCTCAAGGCACCATTCAGCTCACCGATCTCGCTCTCAACCTCGACTTCATCAACACCAAGGTAATGATCATGTTCTCCTTTTTTTCTCTTCCTCAATTTTCTTCCCTGTTTCCTTTGGCTAGGCATTGGTGTCGTTAATATTAATGATAGAGTGGGATGTGCATCCATGGTTTGATTGATAGTAATTAAAAAAAGGTGTGGGGGTGTGAATAAATGGAATGAGAGCATACAATATTGTGTTACCAACAAACAAGAAGGCAGCCAAAGATTAATCCTAAATTAGTTGTTTATACACACACATGGAAAGGAGAGGATCAAATTCTTATATGTTTTGTCAAGGTTAGGATACAAAGTCATTGGCCTTATGTTCTTGGCCAGCTAGGTGAGATTGAATTGTCATGTTTGGGTCTACCAATCTCTTTTTTCTCTTTTGATGATAAATAAAAGTTCACGGCCCAAACAGCGCTTTTCTACCAATCTCTTGTGATAATATAGCGCTGTCACTTGATATGCACCTCACACACACACGTCATTTCTCATAAGGATTAAGTATGTCAAATGGTGCTTGTTATAGTAATAATGTGAATTCTTTATGTAGGGTCGAAGTTCTATCACAAAGTAGACTTTAAGGTTATTTTTTTTATAGAATTTGGAGGTGTACTCAGTTGGAAATTGTCAAGAATATTTATTTTATTTTTTTCATTAGCTTATTGCTTTCCTCTGATGATGTTTAACAGATTGGCAAGACATCATCCTTAATGATCAAAGAAGGTTCAATTGGCTACCTGTTGATTAAAATGCCTTGGAGTGGTCAGGGTTGTGAGGTTGAAGTGAATGGGCTTGAACTAGTAGTTTCTCCCTGCACTGATAAAGTGTCAACTAGTGAAGATGAAACTTGTGTCTTGGACGATAGTGATAACCATAACCACAAAAACAGCTCAACTAGGACTGAGCATGGAATATTAGATGATGCTCTGACGTCAACTTCAATGGATGTTCATGAAGGTGTGAAAACTATTGCAAAGATGATAAAGTGGTTGCTCACAAGCTTCCATGTTGCAATAACCAATGTAATTGTTGTGTTTGATCCATCCCCAGACAATGAGGATAATAAAACAGATTGTCGTCATACCTTAGTTCTTAAAATTTCTGAAATACAATGTGGGACTAGTCTGTCTGAAGATGCTGATTCAAATGTTGATGTCCTTGGAATAAGCCGGTTAACAAACTTTGTAAAGTTTCATGGAGCAGTTATTGAGCTTCTCAAAATAGATAATGAAAATTTATATTTTCAACATGAATCAGGAGCAGGATGTGGTGAACCTGTTTTGGGCTCAACTATAGCAACATGTCCAGTCATGACTGGGAACCAAGGTGGATTCGGTGGAAATATAAAATTAAGTATTCCTTGGAAGAATGGTTCTTTGGATGTATGTAAGGTGGATGCTGATGTTTGTGTTGGTCCCATAGTGTTAAGATTTCAACCTAGTACAATTAAATGGCTATTACAATCATGGGAAACTCTTAAGAATCTGAATAAGGGTGGAAAAGGTTGCACAAATCACAAATCCAGAGGATCTGCCCAATTGAATTCTACATTGTTATGTCATCCATCAACTTCAGTTTCTACTACCAATGCTACCAGTGAGATGATAACTGCTAATGGTAGTTTGCCAGCTGATTACACTTTGACTGAATCTGAAACCCTTGCTGAAGATTTACTTCCTGCGGCTCATTTTATATCAGATTGGGTGCCATCGTCCACTCATATTAACCATAAAGATGGTATTCAAGAACATGATTTTGGGGCAAGGTACGCTCTTCTTTTTCCCCTTTTAAATTAATGTTATCATTGTTAGAGAAGCATGTAATAGAAATAAATTGCTTTAGGCAGTTCCTCTGGAGATCTTGACAAATGGCAATTCTGAAAATCTTATTAAGTTTGACCAATTCACTTCACTTGACAATCTTATAATTAAAATTTTCCCTTTTGCTGTGTGTTGTTGTATAGTACAATTTCGTATGCTACATTCTAATTAAACATTTGTCATCAATTGATCCTCCCCTCCCAAAGAGAAAAATAAACTCCTGTTGAAAATTTTGAAATTTTTCTAGCATTCAAATTCTGTAGATTCTGTACTGGTTGTATGTGTTACAGATGACTCTAAAGACTTTAACAAGGTATTATAATTCGTGTTCTCTGTATTATCAATTAAACTTTATGATTGCTCTCAGGTAATTTCACTAATTTGTGTACCTTGTGCAATTTTAATGTTTGCAATGTAAACATATGTCACTTCCTTAGGATAGCAAAATAAACTTTGTACTTTTAGCAGTTTATAGGTCTTCCCTACATTTATTGATTCTGATGCTGTTGATAATTCTGTTATGGGAATTTCTGCAGCGTGGACCAGTTTTTTGAATGTTTTGATGGAATGAGAAATTCTCAATCAGCTTTAGGGAGCAGTGGAATGTGGAATTGGACATATTCAGTTTTTAGTGCTATTACTGCTGCATCCAGCCTTGCTTCTGGATCTTTGCATATTCCATCTGGTACTTCTCAAGCTATTGTTTGTAGTATCTGTGATGGAAATTTATATCTTGAATGTGTTTGCATTTTTCTTTTTCATTATTTTCTGAGTCTGGCTTAAACTTATATACAGTTCACTCTTGCAAATTGCATTTTTTAATGTCTGTATACAGGCAAATATATGGGAGACTACTGTTTCTAATGTTTGTGCTGAGCAAAGCATGCAAAATATATACTGTTTCCTTTTGATAGTTTGTTTGTTACTAACTTGTTTTTTTATAATATTAATAAACAGAACAGCAACATATGGAAACCAATCTCAGGGCAACTATTGCTGGAATATCTGTTGTGTTGTCCTTCTGTGATGATGAACAGAATAGTTTTTCTGACCCTGAAATTGGTCACAAGGTTGGATTACAAATTGATTATCTCGGTGCAGAGTGCAATGACATCGTTATTGCGTTGAAGGTAAATTTTGCTTCTATGCTTTCTCCCCAAACCCCCTTGCATTCTCTTTACCCATGGCTTCATGCTTGCTTTGTGAGACCTATCTACCTATATCTGCCCTCTGCTACTTGTTTTTGAATAAATTCCTCCAGTCTAACATTAAACGCATTGTAATCTCAATAGGTGTGCCCTCAAGGTATGACTCTTGATGGAAAGGTGAAGCATGTAGAAGTTGCTAATTTCTTGAACATTGGAATTGATGCTAAAAATCAAAGTGCTTTGGTTCAACAGCTACAAGCTAAGGTCCTTGATGCTCTTCCTTCGTCTACCTCTTACAATGTAGATTCACATTCATTAATTGGGCCAGTTGCAACAGATTTTCCATTTGGAAGTAATGATTGCTTGTTGAAAGTTACATTGTTTAGAACTTCTGGTGTCATGAATTGCAAATTTTCAATGCAATCAAGTTCATCAGATGGTTGTGTGACATCATTCTCACTGAACTTGCCCCCATTTATTTTCTGGGTTATCTTTTCTGTAATAGATGTGCTCATGAATCTGCTAAAGGAGGTTGAAAAATCACTTGAAATGCATAATAAAGAAAAGGAAGTTCTGTCTGAAGCCTCAGATAACAAGTGTGGATTATCTCGGAGTGATATGAAGGAAGGTTCTAATGCCTGTGTAACAACAGAATGTTTGCATGGTGATATATCAATTTCTAATGCAAGAGTAATACTCTGTTTTCCTTTTGGAAGGGATGGGGATCATGGAAATTCATTTTCCTGGGATCAGTTCATTGCTCTTGATTTTACTTCATTGTCACCTTTGAACAAGGGTTGCATGGCAGATTATAGTCAAACTTCAAATGCAAGTTCAAAGAAAATATTTCCTTCAGTAGCCACTCAATCTCTTCAGTTGAGTTTCTGTAATCTTGACATCTACTTGATCACATCAAGTAATGAGAATGGTGGAAGCATCTCCTATGATGTGCAGAATGAGAAATTTTCTGCCAGCTGCTTCCTTTCTATTTTCCATAGAAGGGGATATTTCTCTGTTGTTCGTGTTGTTTGGCAGGGGGGTCAAGTGACTGGTCCTTGGATGGCTAAGAAAGCCAGATTATTTGCTAATTTAGAGCAAACAAAGGGCAAAGATGATATTGGAGGAAGGGGGTATGAGTTTGCATCTGCATCAACGATGATAGATCTAGAAGATTGGAAATCTCAAACTCAACAAGAGATGATTCTAAGCTCCTCATTTCTCATGCATATCCATCTATCTCAAGTTGTGATTAATGTAGATGATTGTCAATATAAAGGCATACATCATCTTTTACATCAGATGCTGAATTCATTGGCATGTGTGACTTCTAAGGAAGCCAATGTTGAGAAGGAATCTTTTGTCTCACAATCATCAGTATTTTTGGAATGTGATTCTGTAGAAGTTCTTATTAATAGGGATACATCTGAGAGCATCAAATGTTCAATCAAGAGTGAACTTCCTGGAATGTGGCATCAATTCAGGCTGAAGGTTCAAAAGTTTGAGTTGTTGTCTGTCACTAACACTGGCGGTGTTAAGGCTGCAAGTTTCTTCCGATTAACTCATGGTGAAGGCAAGTTGTGGGGGTTTGTCACTGGAGTTCCTGATCATGAGTTTCTTCTGCTTACTTGTAGCAACTCCTCTGTGAAGCGAGGTGATGGAGGAGGTTCTAATGCATTATCTTCCAAATGTGCTGGTTCTGATGTGATATATCTCTCTGACCCAGAGACTTCCCATAATATTACATCTATAACTGTCAGTTGTGGTACAGTTGTTGCTGTAGGTGGTCGTTTGGATTGGTTTGATGCAATATCATCCATTTTCAGTTTGCCTGCTTCTAATACCAAAGATGCAGGGGATACCAGTATTTCAAAGAAGGAAAAGAATCTCTCTTATACAACTTCTTTTGTTCTCAGCTTGATTGATATTGCTTTGAGTTATGAGCCTTATATGAAGAATCTTGTAGTTCAAAGTGAACTCAATTCAGAGTCTGGCTTTTCTTCTATCAAAGAAGATATGAGTGAACAATGTGTTTCCTGTTTGTTGGCTGCATCCAGCTTAACTCTTTCAAATTCATCTTTGGCAGATATAGTTGAAAGTGTTTTCCGAATCAGAGTGCATGACCTGGGGCTTCTGCTTCATTTAATGTCAGAACTGAATTCTCTCTCTGGCATTTATAGTGTTGAACATCTTCAAAAGACTGGTTATGTTAAAGTTGCTCAGGAGGCTTTTATGGAGGTTATTTTGAAAACAAACTGTGCTAGTGGTCTTCTTTGGGAACTGGAATTATCTAAATCTCACCTTTATGTGGAAACTTGCTTTGATACAACTGCTACTCTGATTCGTTTGGCTGCTCAACTTCAGCAATTATTTGCCCCTGATGTGGAGGAATCTTTTGTGCATTTGCAGAATAGGTGGGATAATGTTCAACAGGCACAGCAAAGGAATGAATTTAAAAATGAAAGTAAGAATCTCAGATGTGACCCAATGTCTGCAACTTCTGAACAGTGCTCCCCTCAAACAGTTTTGACAGATGGATCTAGTATAGCTGGTCTGATGGATGAAATATGTGAAGATGCATTTCAAGTAAATAACAACAATACACGCCAATCTTATTCTATTGAATCAGGATTTTACATGCCACTTGATGGAAGCTTAATTGAGGTTGGTCAGATGAATTTGGATGATCCTGAAGTTCTCTCTCATGAATTAACTTTTACCGAGTCAGTGCCTGTGATAGAACCAGAAGGTAGTCACACTTCATTTCTGCAAGAGGGTTACTTTCCAGAGATTATAGAAAGCTATTGTTTGTCTGACTTACGCCCTCTGTCAGAGCTATCTTTAGGTATACATTCTGATGAGCTTTCTAGACACAAACCGAGGAATGTGGAACATAGAGAGATTGAAAGAAGAAGTGGTGGATGGTATGCAAACACCCCTTTAAAAGTATTAGAAAACCACATTCTGGAGGAAAACAAACAAGCTGGACCAATAAAAGCTGTAGATCAGCATGGTATACTTCCATCCGATGATTGTTCATCACATGGTGAGACTTGTGGACGTGTAATTCTTAAGAAAATTGATATAAGATGGAGAATGTATGGTGGTTCTGACTGGTTTGACTCAAAGAAAAATGGACAGCATTCTGGGAGAGATCCATCTGTTTGCTTGGAACTTGCATTGTGTGGGATGAAATTTCAGTATGATATATTTCCAGTTGGTGGACTACGTGTATCTAAGATGTCTGTGTCTGTTCAAGATTTTTATCTGTATGACAGAAGCCAAGATGCACCTTGGATACTGGTAATCTTGAAAGTTTAGTTGCTTTAAATTACACGACTTTATATCAAACATCTTGAAACTTACAAGTTCTAGGTTTTGATTTTTCTAATTTTGAATTTAAAGGTACTAGGATATTATCACTCAAAAGGTCATCCTAGGAAATCTTATTCGAAGGCATTTAAATTGGACTTGGAGGCAGTCAGACCAGATCCTCTTACTCCCCTTGAAGAGTACAGGTAAAGTGTTATAGTACCATTCTAACTGTTTTTGTAGGTGATGGTATAATCTATCTCTTTGTAAACCTTGTTATTAGTTGTGGCTGAAAATAGGTTGTTTGGTTTGGGCATTGCTTCAATTTTCTTCAAGTAGTTGTAGTCTTAATAGTTAGGTGACTAGGTTTTTTGGCTAAAATATACTATCATGGTGATGACTTGTGACTGCCTTGTTCCTCATAGCTTTACATGGATGATGGCTGTTACATTTATCACAATTTTCGTGGACATCTATTTGTGTTATTATATACAATAGAGATATTAGATATCTGGGTGTTTCTTCACAACTAAAGTCCAGCTGATGATAGCATTCCTAAAACTTCTATAATATATATAAGAAAAAATAAGTATTAAGTACCTCATACATTACATACTTTTCTTTCTCTTTTCAGGTTAAATGTTGCTATTTTACCTATGCTGTTACATCTACATCAATGCCAGCTTGATTTTCTTGTTAATTTCTTTGGGAGAAAAAACACATTGAAGGATCAGTTTCCTAATAGTTGTCAAGATTTGGAGGGTTCAGAATCATTGCATGAGAAGACTCAGAAGAGTAAAGATCTTGCATTTCATTCAATTGTACAAGAGGCACTGCTTCCCTACTTCCAGGCAAGTGGTGTTCTATAATGATTATTTATATATTCTTGTTTTGCTATATTTTTGAACTATGCAGTGTTCTGTACTGCACCATGAAGAAGAAATATGGAAATTCCAATTATTATATCAATCAATCCAGTTTCTGCACTTAGCTGAAGAAATGTTATATTCAATTGAACTGTTGCTCCCATGTATATTGTCATTGTGTTTTGGGGAGAATAAGTTGAAGTAACACTTATGATCTAGTGCTCATCTTAAACTCTGTTTAAGATATGTTAATTTGATAAGCTTTTCTTCTAGCTGGTCATACTAATGTATTCATATATTAATGTTAATTTGGTTTTCAGAAACTGGATATATGGCCTATCCTTGTTCGGGTGGATTACTGTCCCAGTCATGTAGATCTAGCGGCATTAAGACATGGAAAGTATGTAGAACTTGTAAATCTTGTCCAGTGGAAGGTAAATTTTCTCTTTAATTTTTTATTTAATTTCTTCTTTATTTTGATTAAGTTTAGATAAAAAATGAGTCCAACCCTTACCCACCATGGCGGGAGCTTTATAGCCCCAGATTGCCCCTTTTCTTTCTTTTTTTAGTTTTTAATTACTCATTATCACCTGGTGGGCTCAGTGCTGTAAACACTAAAACATCAATTTTTGCTATTTAGTGGGGTGAGTACAAGTGACAGATAGGTCATAGCTGTTGTTTTTATTAAGTTTCAAAGAATGTACATGACAACTCTGTTTCCTTATATTTGTTTATATTGTTTAAATAGACCATTCTCTTTTAAACTGAGCTTGATGTGTATGTCTACTCAGATCTAAGGATTTTATATGCTGTTGCAACAGAACTCCTGCTTCTGTACTCTGAAATTTATACAATGAATACTTTTACCCTTTTTATTTCCAATAATTAATGTGAAAAATAAATTATTTATTGCTAAAGTGAAACATAAAATCATAAATATGAAAATAGGTTCTTGGGACATGTTCTTGGAATTCTATGATGATATGTTTGTATGTTGTCCCAGGGGGTTGAGCTTAACCTGAAACATGTTCATGCTTCTGGCATCTATGGCTGGGCCAGTGTTGGTGAAACTGCTGTAGGGGAGTGGTTGGAAGATATATCTCAGAATCAGGTATGCTAACTGTGATTATATTCCTTGGAACTGTTATGATTATTTTTTAGCTCTCTTCATTTATAATTTTCAATATGTAGATTAAAAAAATACTGCGGGGGCTTCCTACTGTACGGTCACTGATTGCTGTTGGGACTGGTGCTGCTAAGCTGGTTTCATCACCAGTAGAGAGCTACAAGAAGGAGCGGAGAGTGCTCAAGGGTGTGCAGAGAGGTAGGTTAAATTGATAGATATTTCTTTGCTCGTTTAACCTGTATAATTTGGTTATATGTATGAGATAATAAAAAGTAAGCACCAATAGCAGTAGACTTTTATCAAAATATTTATGTGAGATATCTGTTGGTAATGCTAACATTTCTGGAAGTCAGTTCCTTAAGTATTTATTTAGATTTACAACATGATAAGAAGTTGAGAACCTTGGGAGTTGGGAGAACCACACCACAAAAGCTAGCCATTGTAGTTCGAGAGCCTAAAGTCTTATAAACCCCACACTAGAATCTCATGCTTGGGATTCTTCCAATGTGGGACTCTAATATCATATCTTGCAATTAGATCCTAACATTCCATCATGCTCCAACCTTAATCTTGAGTGAACACTACAATGCTAGTGTCACCACCTGTGCTGATCGACTGCAATTGAGAAACATGGTTATCAATAGCGGTTGGAGTGGCCGCTATTGCGGCGGTGAGGTGCGACAACTCCTGATGGTGCGGCGCGGTTTAGGGTCGCAGCAGTGCGGAGCGGAGCGGGATCCCGAAATAGCATCTTCCATGGCCACAACAGGTAAAAGCAAGTGTGTTTGTTGGTCGGAAACAAAAATCCGGAAATACCCTCATGTTTAAAACGTTAGTGAGTGCATTTTGGGTTATTAGGGTTTGAAAAAATGTTCAGATATGTCCTGTGCCCCATTTTCTTCTTCCTCGAAAACCTAGCTTTCTTTTGTCCCCTGTTTTGTTTTTCATCCTTCTCCGGTGACCACCAGCACTGTTTCCCAACAACCATCAAAGCCTACCTGCGTGACCATCAGCAAACATCGACCCAACCACCATTGACGTTTTTTGGCGACTTAGTGTCTTCTCTGGCAAGCTCTGTTTCTGGCTTACTCCTTTGATGTTTCACTTTAATGTTTCAACCTTTCAAGTATTTTTTTCTTAAATTTCTTTTCTTTTTCTTATTTTATTTTATTAACTTTGATTCTCCCTTTTCTTTCTCTGATTCCTCTTTCTTTCTTGCTCACAATGACATGGAACTTCAATAGGACAAGGTTTTAATGAATTTTTATTATTAATGATGGTTGTTAGTCGATGAATTTTGAGTAATGTTTTATGTTATATATATATATATATTAATAATTTTTAGTATATATATAAAATATTAGAATAGCGATCATCCTGCTATGTGGGTTTGGGGTCGGCTGCTCTTCTCCACTATTTGGGATTAAATTCTATGGGGAGAATCATACCATAAAAGCTAGCCATTGTATTTGGAGAACCCAAGGCCTTTTATAAACCCATACTAGAATCCCATACATTCAATGTGGGACTCAAGGCTCATCTTACAATTGGATCCTAACAACACTTTCCACTGATTGATAATATCCTAATTTGATATTTTTAGCAAAACATTTTCCTTCTTGATGAAACTGTTATCTTCATTTGTCTACGACTTTTGCTATCATTGAATCAGATATAAACATTACTTATAGTGACAGCTACATAGAATGAATGATATAACTGAATGGAGCTGTGCATCCTGGTTTCAATTAGTTTTGTATAATGATTGATGCCAATCCCTAGTTATTGGAATTAGGGATTAGTTGATTCTTCAGAGTTTGTTATTTAATCATGGCTAATTTGCATATTTATTATTTTTCAAGTTACATTATAAAATTGTGGCGGACATTCTTAAATTGTGGTAGGATTTGCTGATTGCTTAGGTTGTATCAAAAACTGGTTTTTGGTTTGCATTTTAAGAAGTTTAAAGTTTGGCGGTTTTTGATTAAACCACTCTTTGCACGTTGTTAACTTTGGGGTTGCACTAGATGTTGGCCCTTTATGCTGGTAAAGAATCTTTTCACTTGTAAATCAGTAGTGTATAGTTGCAACAACTCATACAAATTCAATATTGTTGCTCCTTTTTCTGGCACTTCTGAAGCTTCCATAACTAAATTTTAAGAAAAACTACCATTTGAATGATTATAAAATTGTTTTGTTTTATTTTCTGGACTGCTTAAATTTCTCTACGCTGGATCAGTTTTCATTGGGATGTTAAAAAATCTTTGTAGGTACAATTGCATTTCTTCGAAGCATTTCTCTTGAAGCTGTTGGACTTGGAGTTCATCTAGCTGCGGGAGCCCATGACATTCTGCTCCAAGCAGAATATATTCTTGCAAGCATACCTTCTCAAGTTCCTCTGCCTGTAAAAGACAAATCAAAAACAGATGTTCGATCTAATCAACCTAAAGATGCCCAAGAAGGAATTCAACAGGTGAAATGTCAGATATATTAGGAATGATATATTGCTTTGGGGTCAACTTCTTTTATGCACGTGTTACATACATGAAAGGGCATAGGAAAAAAGGCCTTCTGTAAATAAATACAATAAGTAATCTGGAGTTGCTTGTAACAAAATTAGTACTCAGTTTATTTGTATTAATATCACTAGGCTTGTTAAAACCATTTGGATAAGTTGCTTGCATCACATAACGTATGTTTAAATTTATTTACTCATTCCCTTGGACATAAGGAAAATGGATGCTTGGACAATAACAAAAGTTCATTGTGTTTTGTAATTTTTTCCTTGATTATATTAAGGTTATTTTTCTTGACTTTACAGGCTTATGAGAGTCTTAGTGATGGCCTGGGAAAATCTGCTGCCGTGTTAGTTCAGAACCCCTTGAAAAAATACCAGCGTGGTTCAGGTGCAGGACCTGCCTTGGCTGCTGCTGTTCGAGCAGTTCCAGCTGCTGCCATAGCTCCGGCTTCAGCTTGTGCAAGTGCTGTACACTATGCTCTTCTTGGATTCAGAAATAGGTCTGCGATAAAGCTGACTTGATTTTAAATGATTCTTTTCTCAGTTAGCAATTTCTTGTTCAGTAATTCCTTGAATTTTCCGAAACTGGATATATCAATGTTTTCTCCCCTCCCCCTTTGCAGCCTTGATCCCGAACGTAAAAAGGAGTCCATAGAGAAATATTGTCCAACACAACCCTGGGAAGAAGACTAATTAATGGTGCCATTAGTGACACATTACTTTGTCTTTGTACTAAACTGACATTACAATTTTAACATTAAATATTTTTTTTAACTCTATGCAGATTATTATGTGAGGATTGACTAGTTGATACTCTTACTTCACTGACCAAGCAGATTCAGAAGACCTTTTTTTAATTTGCTGGGCAGTCTCCCGTGTATCATGTGAGTTGGGCCTCCTTTTTTAGTAGAAAATAAGAAAAAAATGTACTTTATCAATTAAATTTACGTGCATAAAAAAGAATCTCTGGCTTCTTAATTTTGAATGTCATCGCTAGATGATGATGATAGGTGCTATCAAACTAACGTTTCTTTATGGTATTCTCATTATGTATCAAATTCAATAAAAAGTGAGATACCTTTTACCGATAACCATTGATTCCTGAACGTTGTTTTTGGAAGTAGTATTTTTAGGTATTAGTATTTTTAGGTAATAAAATCTGAGGATCCGTGACTTTGTCTCATGCTGTAAATTGAGTTCTTATTTATGCTTGAAGTGTTATTTGTGTCTCATTTCCCCCTTCTGAATATGTGCATTGGCTGCAGATGTACAGTAACAGAACCAGTCAGCTGATTCTTTTCTATCAGAGATTCAGAGTAATTGTATATACTGTAAATATGGATGGTGCTTGTTAATCATATTCTTATTCAAACGGATGTCATTGTATATATAATGACCCCATTGGTTTAGCTAGCTGTACATAATAATAATATAATATCATTCTTTGAAAACCTTGATATTTATGTATATATTGCCTTTATTTGTTATAGTGTATCGTGTTTAACACTCAGCAGCAGTGTCCTTTTAATTTTACTTTGTAGTTAGTACCAGAACTGTTGATAATGCAGTCTCTCAATGATGTGGCAACTATATGTTGCGAATGATTGCTGGCAATGTTTTTCCCATGTAATAACAATAAGACGTACTTATTTATTGCTAATTTCTGATTAGTGTAAATTAATTGATTTTTTACCGTGAATATTTTATGCTGAATAGGTACTATGAGTATCAGATTCCTATTACTTGTTGTTGGCTCTTGATCAAACTAGAAGGCCTCATTTGAACTTTGGTTTTAAATTCTTGTTTACAACGAAAATCATGCTTCTGCTAGAAAGCCGTGTACTGAAGAGATGTGCTTTGGTGAACTTATTCTATGTTTGGAAGTGTGGTATTTGTAAGCCAGGATACTGATTTATTTTGTGGTGTGTAAGGTGGGTGCGGAGTTGGCTTCTGAAGCATGTTTGAAAGGTAAGTTTTGAAGCAAAATAAAAGGGTTGATAAAATTTTCATTTTTAATAAATGTTCTTTAATTTAATAATTTTTAAAATAAAAAATAAACGATAATTTAGAATAAAATTAATTTTTAATTATTTTTTATAAATAATGTATAATTTTTCAATTTAAAAATAATAAAGGAAATTTACTAAAAGGAGTGATTTTCTTTAAAGAGAAAAGTAAAAAAAATTATTAATAAAAAATTAAGGAATTAGATTTAATAAATTTATAATTGTTATGTATGAGTATATGGTACTAATTGTCAAGTTTTGTATTAATGGTTGAGGTTTGTTATCTTTTTTCCATCCAGTAGAATCTTAAATATCGTTAAGGGAAATGTTTGGCATCCGACAAAGAAATTTCCATGAGTTTCTATACTGCATTTTTAATAATATTTTACACATGATTTTATATCATTTTTTCCTATTTTAAGCAAATTATTTTTTTAAAACCAAAAAAATTTTCGATGGACCTCACAATATATCTAATTTTTTGTTGAAATATTTCAAGGCTCCCCCAAGTCTTCCATATGAAAAATAAGCACTCAAATATTGGTTGAAAGTTTGCACTCCATCACCATTATTACTAGAAATGACTTCAACAACATAGAACAACACATTGAGTTATAAACCATCTCACTACAATGTGAATAGAGTAATTGAAATGACATTGTCGAAAAAGTATATTGTTTCAACGCACCCACTAAGTTAGCAAGCCAACATCTAAGGCTTCGTTTGGAGTGGATGAGTTTTTATTTTTGATTTTTAAATGTAATTTTTAAATCAAAACATGATTAACTATAATGGAGTTGAAATTGTTTTTAATTCAATTTTTAACAGTTTTGCATCCATTTTTTTTAAAAAAAAAGTTTTATTGAATTTGATTTTTTGTTTTAAAAATAATTTTATTATATTTAAAATTTATTATTTTTATTGTCGTTGTCACTAATACTATAACCACTAGCATCGTTGTTGTCATTAGTATTGTTACCATTACTGTCGCTGTTGGTCACTAGTATTGTTACCACCACCTTCACCATTATCGCAATTACTGTTGTCGATGTTACTACTATTTTCTCCACCAATATTATTATTGTCGCTGTTACTACCACTATCATTGTCATTGCTACTATTACTGTCATCATTACCATCGTTGTTGTTGCTACCTCCACACTATCACTATTATCATTATTATCATCATCATCACCATTGTCATCACTATGTTGTTATTATCATCGTCATTGTTACCATTATCATACTGTTGCCACTGCTGCTGCTTACCATTATCATACTGTTGCCACTGCTGCTGCTACCATTATCATTGTCATCGTCATCACATTGTTATCATTGCTGTTGTAGTTACCATTATAAATTTTAATTTTAACAAGATAAAAAAATTTTAAAATAATATATTTTGAAACTAAAAATCAATTTTAAAACCAAAAAATTAAAAATTGATTTTAATTTTAAATATTTTAAAATTAAAAATCAACCTCATGATTTTGCTTCAACCAATATAAGGACTTGCACAGTAGACAAACTTTGCTAGGATTGGTTGAATGAAAACGAGGCAATTTGGTTTCTCTTTAAGATTATCATGTAAAAAGTTGTTGTGAACATTCATCTGACGATGTTTCAGTTCGCCTTCCCTAGACTGAAACGATGTATCAGTTTGCCTTTTCAATTGCAAGGAAATTAAGCATTGTCACCATCTTTTTCAAAATGCCTCAATGTAGTTGAGACCTTCAACCTCATTATTTTATAGAATCACACATCTTGCTTCGACCCATCAAATTTAATTTTATACACCTACATGCCTGCTTGCATCGGCCTTCTTCCTAATTCAAACTTCCAAGGTCCATGTCCCATTATTTTCCAATGCCTGTATATATCTCCTAATGCATAGCATATATTCATCCTGTATCTTTCAAAACCTAGCTAAAAGTTTAAGGTTCAGTTTCTGTAGATTGCGGTTAGAAAATGCCAAATGATTCATTAAAAGTTACCACAATTCACATAATGTAATATGAGATAAGGTGATTTAATTTGAATTTAATTCTACACCAACTAATGAGATTGACTAAGATAAAGTATATAAATGAGGATACCCTCTTCCAATAAGTTAGTTTTTTTAAAATTAAGTTAAATAAAAACTCATTATAAGATGATATTAAAGTCTATCATAATAATTGTTATTGGATTATTCGTATTTATTAATCCTGAAAATTTTATATTTAAATTTTTTTTAATAAAATATATATATTATATATTATATATTAGTTTTCTCACATTTCAATATGATATTATAAGGTTGAGTTAAGATAGCATGTATATTATAATATTTTATATATAAATTAGAATCAACTTTCTTGTTTTTAACTATCATTCTTCAACAAGACCGTTTTTAATTATTTTTATTCAATGAAAAAAATTTAGAATTTTTTTAATTTCTTATCTTCTTTGATCTATCACTAATAGTATCTTTAATTTTAAATTGAATTTTAGTATAGTTTTAAAACAAAATCAATTATTAAAAATTAAAAATAATATTGTATCACAGTATAAATGGTTTATTATAAATTTAAAATATAAACTATATGTGAAATATTTATTTATTATAAAATTTAATTATAATATAATTTATATATTTAAAAATATTTATGTATTATAAATTTTAGTTATACATAATAAATATTTTTATATATTCTCAATAATTTCTCCTGTGCATGTCTGATCATACATTTAACTGACGTCATATATTTAACTGCACCTTACCGTCTTTGTAATGATGGTTCTCGAAACTGTGGCATGAATGAGAAAAATCTTGTTAAGATCTTTCTTAGATTTAGATTCTCTTGGTTGTTCATAGCGGCCTTAGTCTAGGTGTAAGGTCTGAGATTTTGGTTCACACGTAGGGTGGTGCACGCCATTAATGCTGCTACCTGAAGGCTTGTGACATGATGTTGGCCTACACAATGTGATGTCCATTTCGCCTCAGGTGTCCTTATCAGAGTCTAATTCGCTCATAACTAAACTATTTATAGTGCTTCAAACTTTAATGGGGGACATATAGGATCTGAGATCCAAAATCGGGAAATATTTGGCTTTTGCTCCAATATTACACTCCAGTCTCGGCTCTCATGTTGTTATGTCGAAGAACTCTTGGTCTAGCAAGGGCCTCATTGCCAACTTGACCCATTGAAATCAATATTCCATATCAATACTTGCTATTTGTTTTTCTCTATGTAATATGTTGTAATTTCTCATACTGTCAAAAATACTATTATCATCAAATTTCTTATTCTATGTATGTGTGAACAAGAGTTACGAACTGAATGGATAGATGTGATTGTTTATGGGGAATCCTTAGTTTCTTTTTTCCCATCCGCTGTAAATATTTATTCAAGGCGGTTTTTATTTTTTATTTTTAAACAATACAAGCCTTTCAACTAGCTTGGTTAGCTCTTCATAGTGAAATATTCATGCTTACTCTTGATGGTAATTTTTCTCTTTAAATACATCATTTATATTTATTTCTCTCTCTCAAATTTTACTTTTAGTACTATATATAAAAAATAAATGAAAATAATTTTAAAGTACTAATTATAAAAAACAAATTTACTTTTACAATGTATTAACTGTTAATTTGTTTTTATACTCTTTATTTATGGTAAACTTCATTAATGAGTCTATTGTCTATTTTCTACTATAATGGATATATTCAAGAATTATTTTTAGAATAAAATTTCAATTTATGATATTATTAATTTAAACTAAATAATTTAACTTCTTTTATTAATTTTAAAAAACTAAGTATTTGTTTCTTATTATAGAACCAAAATAAATAGAAAATATAACATAAGAAAAACTCACTCTGATAATATCAAATTAAAACCATGCAAGAATATATTGGAGAACTTGCTTAGAAGTAGAAGGGAATTGGATGCTTGACAACCTACAGGGACTAATAACAACTAGCAAGTCACTATATATCAAAACAAGAGCCACAACTACCGAATGTACTACACAGAAAACAAACTCATTGACTCATGGAAGTTCTTCTACTGCAAATTTTTGTACAAAGATCAAAATGCTGGAGGTACTACTGTCTTTCTACTACAAAGGTAGGGAACATAAGTTGGGTTAAATTTAACTTAACTGTTGAAAAGGAAGTCAGCCCAAAATTCTAATAATTAATGCCTTTAGCTATTAGTACAATACCATCCCCTCCTTGAGAAATGAATGCTGCTCCTATAGAGTTCACTTCCCCCTACAACTTACACCACCTTCATAAAACAGTTCCTATGATGATAAGAAAGAACTTAATAAGATTGAATGTATAAATGTAAAAAGTTGCTATTAAGTAACAATAACAAAATAAACATAAATGAATTAGAAGAGATGGATAGTTTGACATCTTAATTACCATTTTGTCTTAGCTAACAGCATTCTTGTCTCCTTGTCCAGAAGCAAACCCTTTTTCATCAGCAACTCTCTGCTGAAACCCATCATTCTTATTCTTATCTTTCTTAGATGAAACCCTCCTGAGGCCTAATCGCTCCTTCCAACGACTTGAACTCTTTGGTAATCTTGGTAACTCCTCTTCATAGTCATCATCATTAACAAGCAACTCATCCCTTAAAGTAACCTTCTTGGAGCAGTCACTACTCTTCAGAGGCAACAGCATGCCCTGGAAAAAGGCTTCATCTGCTGATATCATAGAGTTGTTCTTGACAGAGAATTCAAAATCAGAAGAGACAGGATCTTCTGTGTATATATTTTCATGCTTGATCGCCTGTTGGGAAACCACAAAATCATAGGAGAAGGAGATTCTTGGGTCCATGGTTGAAGGTCATGCACAGCAGAACTTGGTGGATTATAGGGCATGGACAATATTCATGTGGCCAAACTTATATTATATGATATATTTTCTGTGTTCGTTCAGTTTGAAGGGTTAGTTTCCACATGCAGATGTCTGCCCTTTTATAATGAAGAGGATTCAATTGTGTGTGTGTGTTTAGTGGACATAACATGTTATTTAGATTTGTCATTTTATGCGAGGAATGCGGGTTTTCACCTTTAAGCGTTTAGCTGTAGCCTATGCAATTTCGCACCGTGAATATATATATGACTACACTTTCGCCAAATGATATATAATATTATTCACCAGTTGCAGCAAAATGTTAAAAAACTTTTCCTATCAACATAGGCTTTTTCTAATACAAGCTCAAATTTATTAAAAATTATAAAATAAACAAATTAAAAAATAAGAAATAAAATTTATGAAATTTTATAAATTTTGACCAATAAAAAAAATATTTAAAGCAGAGTTACAAAATATGTTGTTAGCATTTTTTTTCCTTTTTATCTATGTTATATGTAAAAGAATTTGTTTAACATTTTTATTGTATGAATTCTCATTTGCAATGTGAATTTTAACTTTTCCATCTCTAATTAATAACAATTGATATCTTTTTAATTATATTATTAATGTTATTTATTATATTCATTATTATTTTTATTTCTTTCATTCTCATATATATATTTCTTAAATTTTATTTATTTCTTTTCACCATATATTATCCATTTCACTTATTTTTTTCTTCTCTTTTTCCGTTATTTTCCTTTTTCTCAAAATATATACACTCCAAAATATGTAAAAAAATATTTATATTCATTTAATTAAATATATAAATTAGATATGTTAGTTTTGTTCCAATCCTTTCAGCAATACTTTAAAAACACTCTTAAATTAAATAATAAAATAATAATAATTATATGCATATATGATGAATGCTTTTAAAAAGTATCATAAAATTCCTTAAATAATTGATATTTTTTTTATTAAACTATCAATTTTTCGAAAGTTCAATTAATAATGAATTTTAATTTTATATGGTAAATTTTTTTTTATATAAATATATACAAAATAAATATATGATTTTAATTTTTAAATATTTAATTGAGGTTGAATTATTTTATTTGAAGGCAATTATTTTTAAAATATTATATTTTCTTAACTACCAATATTTAATAGCAATTATTCATATTAAGATGTTACTTAAAAACATATACATTACTAGAAAATTTAAAATTTGCTACCAAGTAATTTTGTGGCTAATTTTAAAATCAATAGTTATTTTTATGTAACTAATTTTCAGTAAAAATAATTAGTTAAAAAATTACTATAATATTAATGGTAGTATGAAATAAGTAGCAAATTAGATAAGAAAATAATCTTAATTAATTTGTAGTAAATTTTAAAAATTTGTAGTTATTTTCTAGCTAATTTATAGTAATAAGAAGTATAAATGAATATAACTTAAATTTAGTTAGAAAAATTAATATTTTAATTAATTAATAGTTAATTATCTAAGATTTAGCTACTAATTTAAATGGTAGCTAAAATTAATAGTAAAATAAAAAAATCTTGTAAGGATAAACAAGTGAAATAGTACATTATTAAAATTAAAAATTGTGTGTGAGTGTTATATTATAAAAGATAATAAGGTAGAATTATAAAAAATAATTTTGACTACAAACACATATATAATTTTAAGTATTTAATCAATAATTGAATATGTATATAAAATATAAAAATAATTCAGTAAAATTTAATTAACTTAATTTATATTTTTTATCTTTTGTATTTGGTGATTAAGTTAAAGAGTATGGAATGCAATTTTTACATACTTTTAATTACTTAAAAAAAATATTGAATAATATTTTTGTTTAAAATATAATAAATAAATCGTTTCTCATTTTAAGCATTTTTTATTTTAGGTTTTATTATATTTTTTATAACAATATCTTCGATCTATCTATTCAATTTAATATATATATATATATATATATATATATATATATATATATATATATATATATATATATATATATATATATATATATATATATATATAATGTCACATATTTTATAATTGTTTTACACAAATGACATATTAGTCTTGTTTAAGACTGAACTGATGCATGCAAAAAGGGTAACGACATTATTTGCCGATGATTTTGGCTATTGTGACCAGAATAAAGCCCTGATCTAATTAATAACTTCAAATGTAAAGCCTCCCTTATTAATTTATTAATAATTATACTTATATATTAACTTTCTTTCTTATCTCTTTTCATACTATTTTCATACTATTTTCTTTAGATCTTTTCTTCTTTATCACATCAGTTATTATATTTTTTTCTTCCATTTTTAATTTTATTTATTTCTTCATTCCCCACTTACATGCCTTTCAAAATCGGGTGTACATCTTTGAATTTAAATCTCCTCCTTTTTACTTTTTACATCTATGAATCATTTATTATAAATCATATTTTATCTATGCATTAAATTATAATTTAATAAAACTTATAGTTTAATTATTTTTCTCATTCATTAGGAGGCACACTTTATTTTCAAATTATTATTTTTTAATTAATGTTTGATGAAGCATAATTTTACAATAACATTGGTGTGATGGTGTAGAGTGAAAGACTAATAGATTGAGATGACAAGAATAACTCTTTCATGTTAATAGTGAAAGAATAAAGAAAATATTAAAATGAGAGTTTTATTAAGTTATAATTTCAGTTGTAAATAAATTTTAATTTATAATAAATGGTTTAGGATGACTAAACATAACTTATTTTTTAAAAGTATAAAGAAAGTATTCAAATTTTTCTTTTAATAATGTGATAAAGTAAGATAGAAAAATAATATTATATAAATTGTTATATGAATAACATTGTCACAACCTAAATTGTGACGTGAGGCTGGGTGGGCCGAGACCATGTCGACCACAAAGGAGTCGCCACCGGCGTTTTGGTTTAGGGAACGCCAGGAAACCTAATGGAAAGGATGGTTTGGAATCAGAAATGTGGGTTCGGGAGTTGGTTACACGCTGGGGTAGAGGAAGCACCTTAGCATGCCTATCACTTGATAGTTACTCTTGGCTAGCTATACGGGGAGAGGGATGATGCTCGGATTTGGGTTGTGCCTTGGAATGGAAGAGGTTTAGGTGAGGTATTTCTAGTTTTAGGATTTGACTTGATAGAGGTGTGCCCTCTAGGCCTACGTACCTCAGTAGCAGAGGGTTCAAAGTCCACGTAGTTCTGGGTAGGAGAATTTAGTTTTTTTAGTGGAGGGTGAGTTTAGGAGGAGAGAGGATGGCTCGTCCCGTCTCGGCCCTGGCGGAACCGAGTCGGTCTGGGCATGGAAGTTCAGGTTGGAGGCCAAGCCGACTCGTCCGGCTTGGCTCTGCTATGAAAGAGTCCGAACCGGCGTGGGCCACCGAGGTGTGGCGAGGCAGTCGACCTCGGGGAGGCCGGATAGGGGGTTTTTAGATCATTTAAATTTGGCGATCGGGGCGAGAGATGGGTGACGGGGAATCTCACCGGAGCGATGCAAGGTTAAATTAGAGTACTAACTTTTGGTGTTCCGGAGATGGTGGGCGTGTCTTCCTGCCTTAGTCGGCGTCGGATCCCTTCTTTACGCCCGACTCAGGGATTCTCCTTTTTTTTTTCGGGTAGCGTCGTCGTCGCCTTTCCTTGCTTTGTCTCTCGGGTTGCTCTTTCCCCGGTCCGCAAGCGTTCTCGCTTTCTCCTCCTGCGCTTGTTGCCGTTTTTTCTTGTCCCCCTTTTTCTCTCTCTGCCTGGGCTTTATATAGAGTTTGGGAGTGGCTGCATAACAACCAAATCCCGAGATTCTCTCAGATATTATCCTCTCCTTCTTTCTGTTTCTTCCACTCCTCCTGGGGTCCACTGGGATGCGGGGAGACTCGATCAGCGTGGGCGAGTCAAGCGTGGACTCGGTGGTCAAGGCCCGTCCTAGCTTGGAGTCATGCGGGGATGGCCCAAGAGCTAGAACTTGGGCCGGCTTTGGGGAAGGCTGGAAGGACGTTCCAGCCCGGACAATTTTGGGGTACTACAAACATAAATCTTGTCTAAATAAGTAAAGTATTAAGTATTTTATAGGAAATATTGATTTGAGTAAAATGAGGAAAGAAAAGAAAATATGCGAAGAAATAGTAGATGCTCAGTCTTTGAAGTTCCATGTGAGTTAAGTCAGATTATTTAGCATAGGTAGCCTGTCTGTATTCTTCTCTTCTTTTGTCAAATATTGGAAAAGCTAGTTGTAATCTCAAGAAGGAAACAAAGTATACATACAAATTAAGTAATGCAAGACTAATAATTCATACGGCAAAGAATCTTTCAGTTGAACTATTGACCTTCACGTGCTTCTTTTCAAGTGTCCTTCACATGAAATCCACATCTTCAGTGTGGACTTGAAGTTTAATATATGTTTTTTATTATGTCATAAGTACTAACTATTATCAACTTTATTTATAATAACTACAATTTCTTTTTGCACTCATAATACTCAAATTTGAAATTTTACTTAAGTCGAAATGTTTTCATCCAGCTGGAGCAACATAATGTTAGTTTGGAATTTGATTATATTGCTTGGCAATTGAAGTTAGGACAAATGTGGCATCCCACATAGTAGATTGTTGTCAGCACTCAGCAGAAGATTTAATGAAAATCACCACATAGCTAGCTAGGTTGCTGGGAGAAAAGTTAGGCCTGAGACCCTGTCCCCCTTTTGGTCTCCTATCCTGTTAGCAGAACTTGTCTCTTATAATCCAATAAATGATGCTTTTAGTCCTTATTATTCTAAACTAATATCACCCAATCAATGATGCTTTAGTCCTTATTATTCTAATCAAATTCAATATCATATATACACACTCAATGCTCGAGGCTCATTTTACTATGTCAGATCGAGAAACCCCCTAATTTATTTTGTGTGCCATGCATGAATCTTGCTCAAAACGTAACACAGTAATCTCTTTGGATTATCCTGCTAAAGGGAAGTCCTAAATTTTTAACTACTTTGTTTAATTCTGTGAAATGTGGTTGTCTTCCATTGCTTAGTTTATGAGTTAATTTAGTGTATAGCAAGTTAGGCAGTGGAAATATAAAAATGATTCTACCCTGACAAAAACAAAACATATCCAACTCAGATCATGTTTGATAAAAGATAAAAGAAAGAGTGATATATTTTTTTAAAAACAATTCATATTTTATGTGAACACAAACACGCCTTGACAGAAGAGGTTGAATCTAACATGCATCAAACATACCATGACAAAAAACTGTAACCAATGATATACAGTGCTGTTAGAACTCGATTTCACAAAGTTTTGATAGAATATTATATGAAAAACTTGTAGTTCAGGTTCAACCTGTCTCACATCCTTTCTCAAACTTATCTGCCTCATTTTCTTGATCTCTAATATCTTTGGGTTACTATTATTGTGGTGTGAACGGATGTTTGCAGTTGTTGAAACCCTAGCACGAGTGATCATGGCTTCAAAATTAAGGTCGGTCACTCTTAGAAGAGAATCTAGTCCCATTTTCTCGAGACATTCGAATCTCAATATTTTAAAAAGAAAATACTTTATAGCCTCCACTAGGTTGGCGAGAAAATTTACAGCCCTAGTTAACTCATCTTTATGACTTCTTTGCCAACTTAATTATTATCAATGAATAACCAACCTCGGTTACCAACAAACTTTGAATGGGTGTTAGGGAAATTTCCTCACGTCTTTGATTAACATAATCACTTCAATCAACTAACCTTTCCAATTCAAAATAAAATTATAAATTGATCTTAAAAAATAAAAAATTCAAAAAGTTAACTTTTTTAAATTGTTTTGAACTATATTATTTTCAACTTATTGGATTGGATTTTAAATTTTTTTAATTATATTTTTTTTCAACTGATTGAATTGGATTAGATTCAAAATAATATTTATAAAACTGAACCAATCTAAATCAAATTAATTTTTTTAATAAATATAGGTTATTATGTGTTTTATGTGTAACTTTTATATTTTTTTATTATTTTATTAATTTTTATGAAAAACAAATTATACATTAATAATTTAAAATAGTTTTGTACATTTATTCAATTATAAATAATAATGTATGATAAGTTTATTGAATTTTAAAATAATTACTCTAAAATTATATTAACAATTATTTATGATTGAATAATAATATAAAATTATTTTACATGATAAGAATATAACTATTAAACTATATTTTATTATATATTTTTTTATGTATGCAGCTAATATAGTAGAATTATATATATTTTATTCTTTCTTATAAAAAAATATACTTTATTTTAAATATATACGTTGTAATCTCTTTAAGAAAAAATTGTCTTTTTTATTCTTTACTTTTAAATATATTATTAATACATTTATATTTAAAATAATTTATTTATTTTAAAATTAATATTTAATATTTAAATTAAATACATTTAATAATAACAAATTAAAATATTATCAAGAATATATCATTGAAAACCAAATCAACCAATCCAATTTAAATCACATTTTATCATATTATATATATTTAAAAAAAAAACAATTCAAACTAAATAGAAAGTTCACATTATTTTAACATTTAGAGCAAATAATTTTTTGATTTAAAACCAATCCAACGGATCCATAAACACTCTGCCCATTATACACGTATTATTAAATTACACTCTAACTAAGAAAAAAGTGAAAGGAAAATATATATGTTCTGTTAAGCACCGACCCAAGGTTAGAAATATTTGTGGTAGAATCTAGAGTCTTTGGAAATCTACAAACCGAACTTTGATGAGATCATAGTACAAAGACTTAAATGTTCACGTTATTATATATATAAGATTACGAAGTAAAAAGTATGTAGATTTAGAATGTGTATTAAACTCGTTAGGCTTACTTACAAAATTCTTATTGAGTTAAGTTGATATGTTTCATGCATAATGATTGTGGGATGTCTTTGAGTTGAATTCTTTTATTTGCAATTTTATTATTAACTTATTGTAGTTATGATCCATTGCTTTGTATCTATACGAACTTCATTGTAATGTTAAAACAAGGTCGGTCCTAAGATTATATGGATCCGGGTAAAATAGCAGATAAGGCCGATTTATATTTAAATATTTTAAAATTAAATATATATTTTATAAAAAAAATAGATATATAATTTTATTTAAAATAATACATTTTATTACATTAAATGAATAATATGAATTTTTTTTAAATTCAAAAAATATATTATATTTTTATTCAATTTATTTTTACATTATTATTTATCGTTTAATTTATGTCTTTAAAAATATATATATATACATAAACATCTATATATATATGATCACTTCTTTTATATATATATATATATATATATATATATATATATACATACGCGCAATATGTATACATGATTCGATATAGATTTATGAATGTAACACATTTAATTACATGTCATATTTTAATTAGAATAAAAAATAGACATGAAATGAAACAATAAATTTTATTTATTTATAAAAAAATTATAAAACAATAGAAAAATTACTAAATTTGTATAAAAATAATTTAAAAATATTTGGAACTCTTTTTAACCTTGGACTCTGAACAGTGGCTCCCGTGTACAAGGCTTAGGACCGCCTGAATGTGAAGGTTCTTTAAGTGACAAGAGGCATTGGGCAATGTTTGGGTGATAGATACTTATAATTTGGTCACATTGATCCAAGATGTGGTATTTTATATTTGCACCTCCTTTTTTTGTCATCGCACCCCTTTCTTTTGGTTTTTTATATTTCAAAAATATCCCTATTCCTCTTTCATTTCTTTTTTGTATCCCCTTTGTCTCTCTCTGCTGTCGTCGACCACCCTCACCACCTCGGTTCGAACGTTGGTTAAAATTTTAACATTTCAGAATGCATTAAATGCTTTCCAAAAATTAATTTAGGGGACATCTACATATTTGTAAAAAAAAATTCCAAAATAGATTGGTGACGAGGTAAAGTCTAATAATGTAAGTGAAGTTGCGTTATAATGCGCTAGTTAGATTGTATAATAAAATAATTAATAGGTGTTAAAACGAATGGTAATGATCCTTTGTTCTAAAAAATAAAGGAGCAGGTAAGAAAATTGACACTCTCGTTCCAAACTCACTAAATTTTTGTTATACTTGCCTTGAATTTACTTTACTTACTCATTGCTTACATGAAAAACACAAAATTATAAGCAAGACCGTGACGATTGCAACACCCATGACGCAGTTACCTTAGAACCGATTTATCTAAGGTCCCATTGTAGCATTGTTTGTGTTCCATTTAAATTCCTTGTCAATAGGTACACTAACCCAAGAAATGCAAAGACATAGCAACCAATTTAAACTCCTTTAGGAAAAGGTTAGCCTCTTGGAATTGAAGGGTAAACAACGCTCTTTTAGAGGTAGAATCACTCCTTTGAACTCTATTTTATCTAGTTTGCCTCTATATTTCTTATCTTTTTATCTAGTTTGCTTCAACAGAAATTTCATTGAAAGTGTGTTGGATGAAGCTAAAAAAATTACATGGATTAGATGGGATAAAATTTGTCAACCCAAAGAATAGGGTGGTCTAGGGGTAAAAACTTAGAGCTGTTTAATCTTAGCCTGCTTGCAAAGTGGAAATGACATTGTCTTCATGATAATTAGACAATTTGGTATAAAATTGTCAAACACAAATATGGTGAATTATATAGGGTGGTCACAAATGGTAGGGGGAATAGTAAATTTGATTTAGTATGGTGCCAAGATTAATACAAAGTGGAAGGTGAATCAAGCTTTGCTCTTCTATGGTTTTCAAAAAATGTCACCAGGAAAGTGAGAAAATCTACAAAGTTCTTGAAAGACATTTGGATAAGTTTAGTTTCTCTTAAAGAAACATTTCCAAAATTGTATAAACTTTTGGAGGAAAAGCATGTCTTAATTTCTAAAAAAGGGAAATGGAGTAGTGATGGGTGGGGTGTGGAACTGATGTAGGGAAATGTTCTCCTGGAAGGGAAAATTATTTTTGCAACTTCCAAATCTAATTGCAGATGGTCCCTTACGCAAAAATGAGAAGCATTACTAGATTTGGTTAGGAGAAAGTTCCTAGTCATATTTGGTGAGTTCTACTTGTGCTATTCGAATTAAACAAATGTACTCTCAATTAGAAAATTCCTTTTCTGTAATGTTCAGAAACATCTGGAAATGCCCTAAGGTGAGAACTTTTTCAAGGAGAATGTTGCTGGACCGATTGCCTACTGAACTTGCTGTTTTCAAAAGACAAGTTTTAAGTGACTTGTAGGAAACTTATTGCTCCTTTTGTCATTGTCATCAAGAGGGCTGCAATAATTTGTTCTTCTCATGTTCAATTAGTATCTAATCAAGTGTGGTATCATATACATGTTTGGACAGGATTTTTATACAACATTACCTTCGTTTGGAGCTGCTCATTTTCTTAACAAGGAGCTTTGTTAAGAGGAAAAAAAAAGGATAAAGGCTTGATATATAATTTGGCAGAGTGATATGGTCTTTATGGTTGTTGAGAAATTCTAACATTTTTCGTCAAGGAGCTTTTGATTTGATTGATCTGCTGGATTTTATTAAGCTTCACCGTTGGTCTGAATTAATTCCAATCTTTTGTAGGTAGCTGACTTTATCTTTTTCTAATTGGTGCATAAGTTACTTGTATTTTCATATCATCTTAATTAGTTTGGAAGCTTTATTGTATGAGTTTGAATACCATTTATTCTCTATTAATAAAAATTGTTTTGCCAATAAAAAAACACAAAACTTCAATTCATGAAAAATTATGTGAATATATAAACTATTAAATTGTTTTCAACCAGCATTAAGTATTTTTTTAAAAATATCCTAGTGATATTAGCATGTAATAGATAAGGAATATTTTTGTTAAATTAATTCTGAGAGATTTGGTGCTCCTTATAAGACTTTGGGAAAGAAAGACTATGCTATAGAAGCATATTTCTATAGTGACTATTAATATATAATGAACAAAGAGTGGGTAGGTACAATAAAGATAAATTTAGTTAGTAAGAATTAGATTTATATTTCAAAAATATCTTAGTGATAGATAATTTATAAATATATTTGTAAGTGTTAGTTGAGTACCCTAACTCTCATGAAAATTCAAAATTCAATATACCTATATTTTTAATTATAGAACAAAAAAAAAAAAAACAAAGAGTGGGTTTTTGTTTGACGTTCAGCTCATTTGACTTAGTTTATAGAGTAATTAATTCCTTATTATGGGCTTCAATAGCTGCAAACTTGCATTTTTATTTGGGCTATAACAAATCCATATTTTGAAATGGTAGAAAGGGGTTGAATACAATGCCCACCTCTATTATCACCTTCCTAGAAAGAGAACCTTCAGTTTTTTGTGTTTTTTTTTTTAATTAAAGAATGAGAGAAGAAAAGTTAAATTTAAATGCATGCCATATTCTATTAAGGCATTCTGTTCCGTCGGATATGGAGGGAATTTCTTAAAACTATAACGAAGGTTGCAAGCATACTTGAAAGTTTTTAGTGCAAAACTTAACATCAAGTTGAGATGAACGAGTTGGTGTAAGGCGTCAGATTAAGTTTCTGATCTGAAAAGTTATTTTCAAATCCCTTTCCCATCAAAATACGACTCCATGGCCCAATGGATAAGGCGCTGGTCTACGGAACCAGAGACTCTGGGTTCGATCCCCAGTGGAGTCGTCTCTTTTTAATAATTTTCTACTTACATGTTGAACATATTATAATTTTTATTTCGTTGGACAGAAAGTATTATAAATTACAACCTTGGGTTGTTGAAGATATTATAAGATTTAGGTTGTTAAATAACTTGCTTGTATTGATATATAATAGCTAATCCTTTGTAGGAAAGCTGCTACTTGAAACTGATTAACATTGACTTGTTATTTATTTTAACACGACCATCCTTGTCTGGCAACCCATTGTTCGACCACATAATTCAGAATACCAGTGACCGAGTAATAATTGGTGCATGATTTTTCAGCTTGCATCATTGCAATTAGCAAATAATAAATTATTCTGGAGTCAGATTTGAATATGAAATTATATGATGGGAAGTTGGTTTCTTCCCTGACCGTGTCCAAGTCAAGAGATACATCATGTAATCACAAATTGTCTTCTCTTCCTATCATTTTGCACTAATATTTTCGAGTAAACAGCAACCTTCCTAATTCCTAAAGAAGGAGCATGGCAATGCAATGATCTTATCTTAATCTACAATTTCCTCGTTTCTCCTAAATCAATGGTCGTGTCACTCGTGTGATATTTTCCGATTATTTATGTTGGTACTCAAATACTTTGTACCTTTCTTTGTAACTTCTCATCATTATTAAAAAAAATTGTTGCACATATTATTATAAAAAGCATCTTAGTCTCGAAATTTTTAATTCTTTTCAAGAAATTTGTTGGTACTTACTTACAAGTAACTTGTTCTCTTTTCACAAGGTTTTTTCTCGGGTATTAATCAGAATTCAATTCCTTAACCATAATTTTAAGAGATTCCAACTTAATATCACTCTAATAACTATTTGGTTTTTTTTATTAAAATAATGAGACTATTAAGTGGCATTTCCCTAATTAACTAGCTAGTAATTAAAACGAGGAGTGCCCCTTCTAATTAAGTTCCTGCTATTTATATACACTAAGATAAGCAAGAAAAGTTTGTGTTGGTTAGAGGGTCATTAAACAGTAACAGTAATTGTAGCTAGTTTGCTAAAGTCCCAGCAAGATGTATCCTATAGTAAATGAACATGATGAGGTATATGCAGCTCATCATAGCCATCCAGGGTATGTTCTACCTGTGGTGGTGGCTCCAAATTATGGCACTCCACAACAAATACAACCTTATGCTCCTCCATACACGAGCACCAGTGTGAGAAGCCTTATCAGGACACAGCGATGGTCAACTGGTCTTTGCCGTTGTCTCGATGATCCTGGAAACTGTAAGAACCCATGAATCATGTCATGTGGATTCATTATTTTTGTCTATAGTGTAAAACATCAAGCATTTGACATACTATGGTTACTTATTTCTAAGGTTTGGTCACTTGCTTCTGCCCTTGTGTTACTTTTGGATTGATAGCAGAGATAGTAGATAAAGGCAATACAAGTAAGCTTTTACTTGCATATATATATACATATATTTATATATATATATATATATAGGAGGGGTAACTCATAATGGTTATATCTATTGCTTTTTTTTCTTTTCTTTTTCTTTCATATTTGCAGCTTGCACTTGTGGTGGGACTATTTATGGGATGATACTAGCTGTGAGTGGGCTTGCATGCTTGTACTCTTGCTATTATAGGTCCAAACTGAGGGCACAATATGAGTTGCCAGAGGCTCCATGTATGGACTGTTTAGTTCATTTCTGCTGTGAAACCTGTGCTCTATGTCAGGAATATAGAGAGCTTAAAAACCGAGGATTTGACTTGAGCATAGGTAATATCTTCTTTAACTTATGCTTTCACAAATATATATACTGTCGTCTCATCAATTTCAGGATCTCTATTTTCTTAATCTTTTTCCCCCCTAAATAATCTCCATGTTTTTTCTTTCAAACTTTGTTTTTTATGTATTAGTGAATTGTCAGATACCATATGGGTTTGCTGGATGTGCCTTTGAATCTTTGTCTAATGAGCTTGATCTATTAAATGAATTTTCAATTTTTCATTGGGACAAAATTGCAACTCCAATTTTAAGGTATTGCATGCACTTCCATTAAATCTGATTGGAGGGATGCATAATTACATTTTTTTTTTCTGACAGGTTGACTTTTTTTTCCAGATTAGAATTTCTGGTGTCTTGATATAATTAAACTTTTGTCATCTTTCACCCTCTAGATGTTACTTTGAGCTAGAGTAATTTATTGCCTTTTTTAAGTCTTTTGGAACTGATAATTTTAAAAAGCAATAGCTGCATCCAATTCTATAAAAGGTTGAGAAATGAAGCATAAAATTTCACCTTGTAGTTCTAATTATGTTATTGGTGGTTATTTGTGAGCCCTACTCCTTTTTATTTTTTTTAAGTGATATGAAACTGACATATTGGGCAATGAATTGAACTATAGGGTGGGAAGCCAACATGGAAAGACAAGGGCAAGGAGCTACAGTAGCACCGGCAATGTCACAGTCTATGACAAGATGAACAGTGAAACATCTTTAAGAGCTGTTGGTGTTGTTAATTTCAACTCCTTGTTTTAAATATTCTGTATTGCTTTGTTTGACTGTTTTTGTCATTCAAATGAAAATTTGTGTCAAATCATATCGACAGAGTATCAGATTTTATCAGTTACTTGTACATATCCCTTCAAGTTCTAATCTCAAATTTTAGTCTTACAAGTCTGTAATCCAAAATTTGCTTTTCCCTCAGAGGTCAAAGTCTTGGACATACCTAATGGGACGACATTAAGTTGAATTACTAATCATAGACACCAAAGTGAATGGCTATGTATTACAGACATATCAAAGCCAGCACAAGGATATTTTCATTTTTTAATTTTTTTTTTTTGTCATTCTTCCAGTTTACTTCTCATGTGAAGAGTTGAGTGATTGAGGAAGCAATCAAATCCACCAATTTTAATAATGTAAATGGAGTCAACTGGGGAGGTTTTTTTTTTTTTTTTTTTCCTTATGGTTTGGATACTTATATAATCCGACTTGAGCTCGTGAACCCATTAAGAGTTTTTTTTTTTTTTAACGCAAAATTATCATTTCAATTTCAGTTTATGAAAGTGTATACATATTCATGACATACTCTCTATAAAAGTATGATATGTTAACTATATTAGTATAAAATTCAAAAAAATTGTGTAATTAAGTGATAATATTAATATATTTAGTATATTTAACTTGATAGATGGATGTAACGAGAGTATTGTGTTTGATCCAGAGTTTGCAAAAATTCCACCCATGAAAAAAAAAAAATTAAGGACAAAAATAATAGTTTGTAATTAAATTTAGAATTTATTTAAAGTTTTTTTTTAATATAAAAGACTAACATAACAATTATATATACTTTCAAGAACTAAATGATAACTTTTTAAAACCTTTTACCAACTTGAACCAACCTACCTTGGTCAAGTTGATTTGGATTCGCGTTATATTCATATATAATAATATATATAAACATGTAAAAGAAGATGTATATAATATATCTAATAAAATATAATTTTATTCCAAAAATTATTATTAACTAATGTTCTTTGATTTTTGTTCATTCTTATCTTTACTTCGTTAATTTCTAATAATAAAATGTCTATTGAATATTAAATTAATAAACTTAAATACTTTAAGAGACATTTGATCAAGGAAAAGAAAATAATAGCATTATAAACAAGTGAAACTTAAACCTTATATTTTCAAATAAACCAATCACAAAATTTGAATTATTTAAATAAATTAATTAAAATTGATCTAGTATCATATCTATAATACAAATATTTCAGATTTCATTTCTTAAAAAGTTTGGCTATGTAGCACTAAATACCGCTTCAATACACTTCTTTGACTTTACTATTTATACTAACTTTTACTTCAATATTTTTATATAATTCTTTCTTCCTATATCTTAAATATTTGGCTTTCATATTTGATCTTCATTTATTAAAATATTTTTATAATTAAATTTTAATTTCAATTTAACAATTTTGATCTTATCTTTCTTTTTTTTTAAATTTGCATATTCACGCGTGAATGGCTGCCTTTTAACATTTTTCCTTCGTATTGCTAAACCCTAGTTTTTATCATGCATTTTTTCTGATAGAAATCTGTCATTTAACTGATCTTTTAGGAATACAAATGGATCACTATAAAAAGGTGGAAACAACTTCAAATTATTATTATTAGATCAGAAGAAGATATCCTCTCTTACCAAACCAAAAATACCATTAACTTTAGGAAGAAGAATAATTTATAATAAAATTTACCTATAGTCTAAATTTATCTATGGATGGTCACATTTTTCATTTTTGTTAGTTTCTATTTAAATTTATTAAAAGAGTTTTATTTCATGGTGCTTCTATTCGCGTTAATTAAGAAACATAGTAATGAAAAATTAGATTCATCCTTGGTACTCAATGACGGATATAGAAGGGGCTTTTATATATATAAAAGAAAATATTAATATATTCATATTTCTTTTTTAGTTGGATTACATTAACATTTTATATTCATTTTCTCTCTTCCGTTAATTTTTTATTTTTTCTTTTTTATTAATTTCTCGATTTTTCTCTCCTTTCTCTACTCACATTATATTTTCTCTTCTCTTCTAGTGAACTTTTCTCTCTCTCTTCTATTATTTTTTCAATTTCTTTCTCTCTCTCCTATTAATTTCTCAATTTCTCTCTCCTCTCTTAAGTAGTCATTGTATTCTCTCTTCTATGAAATTGATTTCTCAAATTTTTTGCAGCTTTTGTTCATTTCTCAAATATTCTCTTCTCTTTCATATGATCATTACATTCTCTTTTCTCTCTCTTTTTTTTAACTAATTTTCAATTTCTCTCTCACATTTTCTTTATATACAAATAATTATGATTATTACTATATCAAGTTTTATATATATATATATATATATATATATATATATATATATATATATATATATGATGGTGAGGTAAAAGAAGATGAAAGAAAGATATACTAAAAGAAAAAATTAAGAAAAAAAAGAATGCATTCCGTATTCATAATTGAAATACAAGGAATGAGAGAGAAATAAAAATTTTATTTTAAAATTAAATATTAAATTATTATATCCTTAAAATAAATAAAAAAATAAAAATAATAGTTTTTTAGTGTAAAATTTTGTGTATATTACTAATGCACTCTAATAAAAAAAGTTATCGATGCATTATCATTTCTCATATATATATACTTACTATTATATTATAAATATATATTTATTATCTATTATAATTATATTTACAAATATTATATATTTTGTTGTAGAAGGAGAAAAATTAGTAAATATTTTTATAAAAATTATTGTTTATTAAATGATTATTTATTAAAATTAAATATTTAAACAATTATATAATAAAAAAAATTCAACCCCTCCTATAATAGATTCCTGGATCTGTCCCTGTCTATACTTGGAGATTTTGTCACTCATTAATTTTTCTAATGAAAATTTTGATAATATTGTAATATTTAAATATGATCATATTTGTCTGATTTTTACAATTGGTAATAATTAGTAATCCTTTGTCTTAAAAATATGTGCATATATTATAATTATTAAGTTTTTTTCTTATCTTTGATTATGGAATGTTCTCTTCATTGAATCGGTAATAAAGATTAAAGGTCTGATTATAGTAATGGATACATGATGTTTTATATGTTGTGTTATAATGTAGGTATATGTTATTTATGAATATGATATTTATTTGAAGAATCTTGTGTTTGTTTTTTACATGAATAATATTAATACTATTTTTTAATTGTAGACAACTTTTTTAATACAAATTTATAATCTTTCCTATATTTTCATTAAAAAAAATGTTGATTATTTTATATCCTTAAGTTTTGTACAATACGATTCTGTATATTGTACAAATTTCCACACAATTTGTATACAAGGTAAAATTGATCTAAAGTCATTTTTTATATACTTGTAAAAAAAATAAAAAGACAAAATGAATGAAACTTCTTTTAAGTTAAAACTAATTATATATACCTTACTCTTTCTAAAAGTTAAATGAATAATTTTTTTATTAAAATTGAAATGTATACTTATTAAAATAGTTTATTTTATTTTATTTTATTTTTTATTTTCTTCTATAATAATTACTTATTAACAAATTGATTCAAACTATCTAAGTGTTTAGTTTAACTTTGACACTTATATAACCCTATTCAACATTTGCTAAAACGTGAATTTGATAAGGTAAATATTTTTTAATTTCATCGTAAAAAGTCTCGTACAATTGAGTAATGGATAATAAATATATTTCATTTAATTGTTTTAAATTTTACACTGACATTTCTCAAATGTCAAATTTATGCTTATATAATTTTTTTCTTGAATAAAAACCTTTATTTATTCACTTAAAAAGAACCAACAACAAAAATTTCATGTAATGGATTATCCTAGATTGCCATAATAAAAATTTAGTTTTTTTAACTAGAAAAAGATATTATTAAATAGTTAGTTAAAGTGATATAATTTGAGTCTCTAGTATATGATCAAAATTTGAATTTGATTAAACCATTTATAAGTGTCAATGCCAATAGCTATTAGGAATCAAAGTGTCTGAAAAATCTTATTTGTACACAATATTGGATCACTTTGCTATAGATTAAAAAAGGAATAATTTTGATATAAAATAATCTAATGATTAATTTTTAAAGAATTTTAAAAAAAAGCAAGGATTAATTTATATTTGTTTATAATCATAATTAAAAAAATATTAGTGGATTCAAAATATTTTTTTTATTTTAATCATATTTAAATTCTTTTCAACTTATGATTATTTTAAAAATTAAAACGAATACATGAGAATTAAATAAAATAATTATATTAAAAAAAAGTGATTCTTTCACGAAAGAAACATTAATAATATGTCCATTATCTCTACAAAATTACTCTTAATTTTGTAATATCTCTCTTCCATTATTAAAAAAAAAATCTCTCTTATTTTTATCATAAAAGAAAAACAACTAATAAGAGTATTAAAATCATAAAATAAAAGATGTAAAGATCTGATGTTGATCCAAAAACTTGGGCCCATGGCCCAAAAGCAGAACGAGGAGGCAGAGCACTTGTGTCCCTGGACCCTAGTTGCTTCTGCGTTCTGTCACTGTTTCACTCAGAAATGGCTACGTTTCCATTGATTCAGCGTGCGCGAAGCACAATGCTCTCTTCCTCCTTCAAGCTTCGGACACACCTTCTCCATGGTAACAACCACTACACCCACACCCAAGCCCTAAGTTTAAAATCTCTTAGCACCTCTGCACTTCCACCTCAGTATCAAAGATTCCCTTCCCAGCAACACCAACCACAACCACCCTCTGATCCTTCACACTTTCAGGGTCAATGGCAACAACATCAGCCTCAACATTTCAACCCCAACACTTCCCCTTCCAATCATTTTCCTCACCAAAACCATCAACCTCGCCAACACAATGTTCCTCGTCCATTTCCAGAACATGGGCGAAACCAGAATCAGTGGAATCCTCAACCCCCAACTCCTCAAAATCCCAACT
Organism: Mucuna pruriens; assembly: GCA_025330945.1. NCBI lineage: Eukaryota > Viridiplantae > Streptophyta > Magnoliopsida > Fabales > Fabaceae > Mucuna > Mucuna pruriens. The sequence goes on from JAENHJ010000197.1 coordinate 3,184,956, forward strand.
TTCAAACACCCACTTCTCAAAATCCCAACTTTATCCCATCCACTGCCCCTAGTCGATGGAATAATCAAAGCCCTGCTACCCCCAACCAGTGGAACCCTAGGACTCAGGGGTTCCCAAACCCTAACCAATTCCAAAACCCTAATAACCAGTTGAACAACAATCATGCTTCTATTCAAGGGCAAGCCCCTTCTCCTCCCCCACAACAACCCCCTTCAATCACTGATTTGATACGTTTGTGCCATGATGGGAAAACTAAAGAGGCAATTGAATTGTTGGACAAAGGGGTAAAAGCTGATGCTAGTTGCTTTGACCTTCTGTTTGACTTATGTGGCCAATCCAAGTCCCTTGAGGATGCCAAGAAGGCCCATGACCACTTTCTACAATCCACTTTTAGGAGTGATCTCCAGTTGAACAATAAGGTGATTGAAATGTATGGGAAATGTAAAAGCATGACTGATGCACGTAGGGTGTTCGATCATATGCCCAACAGGAATATGGATTCTTGGCACTTGATGATGCGTGGCTACGCGAATAACACCAATGGTGATGAGGCCTTGCAGTTGTTTGAGCAGATGAATGAGCTGGGTTTGGAGATCACTTCAGAGACTTTGCTTGCTGTATTATCAGCTTGTGCCAGTGCTGAGGCTGTGGAGGATGCCTACCTACATTTTGAGTCCATGAAAAGCAAGTATGGAATTGAGCCTGGGGTGGAGCACTACATGGGGCTTTTGGATGTTCTTGGACAATCTGCATATCTCAAGGAAGCTGAGGAGTTTATTGACAAGTTGCCATTCGAGCCCACAGTAACTGTATGGGAGACTCTCAAGCATTATGCTCGCCTTCATGGAGATGTTGATCTTGAAGATCATGCTGAAGAGTTGATTGTTAGTCTTGACCCATCAAAAGCTGTCACCAATAAGATCCCCACGCCGCCTCCAAAGAAGTATACTGCAATTAGCATGCTTGATGGCAGGAACAGAATTATTGAGTATAAGAATCCTACTCTTTACAAGGATGATGAAAAGTTAAAGGCCTTGAGTGGGATGAAAGAAGCAGGGTATGTTCCTGATACAAGATATGTTCTTCATGACATTGATCAGGAAGCAAAGGAGCAAGCCTTGCTCTACCACAGTGAACGTCTAGCAATTGCCTATGGTCTTATTAGTACTCCACCAAGAACCCCTCTTAGAATCATCAAGAACCTTCGTGTCTGTGGTGACTGCCACAATGCCATCAAGATCATGTCCAGGATTGTAGGGAGGGAACTAATTGTCAGAGATAACAAAAGGTTTCATCATTTCAAGGATGGAAAATGCTCTTGTGGGGATTACTGGTAAAAGAATCACTACTTGAAATCCCACAGCCGCATATTCTATCCGGAGTTCCCTTATGCCTGGAAAACAAATGTGCGTGGAAGCTTTAATAGTTCTAGGATAGGAGATCAATTATGTATTATGCACTGATTTAGAATGTATTTGCTTCTTGTTCGGGTATTCACTTTATATTCTCTAGCTCTACTTCTACTCAGTGCTATTACTTGTTACCACATTAAAATTTCCTCTTACATGGTTTTTGTATATTTATTGATTTTTAGTTCCAGCAACGTAACATTTAATTGTATTGATTGATCCATGCAAATTTGCAGAACAAGTTTGAAGTTTGGTTTTGAAAAGATGTTATTAGAAGCATGTCCTCAATCTTCGTACTTAAAGACAGTGTATGGGAAAAAAATATAAGGTACATGCGTATGGGATTTTGAGCTGTAACACAGATCGTTATTTTTAGCTTAAGCACTGATTTGGAACTGCAGTCTACAGCAAGTGGTATGCTGTTAAAACAGCTTCCATTGGTTGACAATTTTTCCACGAGAAGAACATGTAATATAAACTTACTAGAAGCTAAGTCGTGACGTATGCACAGAATCAACGAATTCAATATGAAGTCGTGATTTTCAAGTATTTTTCTTTTACCCATTTTTTGTTGTTAATTATTACCTTGTCTTCATTTTAAACTTTTTGAATAGGAATATCTTTTTTTTTTTGCCTCCGGTTTCTTAATTTATTTTTCTGGGAGACTTTGACAAATTCCTTGAAAGACGAGACACTAAGAATGGGGAAAATGTATTTTGGTGCTGTGGATTCTTTTACGGATTTATTGACCAAAGTTCCAATTTGAATTTGATATACAATGATTTGGCTAGTGGGTAAAGTATTTTGAAGATTTATTTTTTGCGAAACTTGTGCAATAATGACTTAGATTTAATAAAGTTAACTCTTTGGTGTGGATAGTTCCTGAGAGAAAATTGAGATTATGGTTTCTTTTTTGTTGGATCTATGGTGAGGGAAATGGATTTAGTTGTGTTTAACCTGTAGCAACGACCTACATCTGCATATGCAATTCAACATTTCAGGGCATGTTTGAAAAATATTTGGTAACGTGGATCCTCGTTCTTTCTTCGCTTGATGCGTATTTGGATGTGCGTCACCTTGACTGTGATACATGTTTAATTTCTACGTTAATTGCAGGATTCAAACGTAGATCTAAACACCTTAGGCATGTGGACGTGATTTTCGTAATAGATTTGGTGTGAAAATACTTACCCAAACATGCTATCAGTTGGTCTACATATGCTTTTAGCTTACCGTTTTGGTCTTCCCAATGATGAAGTTGAGACTTTGGTAGTTCCCTAATTTCCATGTATTCATCTTAACCCAGTTTTGCTAGGCTAATCCTTTTACTTTCATTCTCCAGTGGTGAGTGCAGAACATAAAAAAGAGATAGAAAACAAATTCTTTTAAAATGAGACATTGCGGGTATATTGAATTTGTATAGTTGTGCGCTGGTTTTACATTGCATTTTGTTGATCATGATTTCAAATTCAACTATTTTTTTTTCGGTTACACATTCAACTATTATTTAACAGAGGGAGAAAGAGATAGAAATACATTACTTTTTTATATAAAGTAAAATTTATTAAAAGATGAGAGTACAAAGGATATCTCTGTCCTTTATATATTAAGATGTAGCCATAGTTATACAATAAGAAGATAAACAGTACAAAATTTGACTACTACTCATAATAAGATATTGATGCCTTTTCAAGATTGGATTTTCACAATCAATTTCTAACTTCGATTAATTCCACCACCTCTTCTTGATTCATCTAAGAAGCATAGGAAGAAATCCAGTCCATATAGACTATAATATACAAAGATAAATTTTCGGATATTCTTGTGATCCTTTTGCTAGTGTCATTCCTAAATTTGACCAAATATTCTTGTTTCCCTCACCCAACCAAACATAACGACATTGCTAAATGTGATATGAGATATTACAAGTAAAGAAAAAATGTTCACTCACAATAGTTGATCGCTTTGAAACACTATTCCTCTTTTTTGTAAATTGTTTTTTGTGGAAATTTTATTTATTTCATTCCAACCAAGGCGACAGTTTTCTGATGAGCAAAGGATGCCAATAAGCTGTTAAAAAGATTCTTGTAGACTTGTACTTCAGTTTGTTGAAGCAGATAATATGCTGACTTCACTCTGTATTTTCCTAATGTTCTTCAACTAAAATTACACTGGTGATGATGTTAAACAACATGTTTTCTAAATCTTCTCCCCATTCAAATAATTCTCTTCGCCATGAAATTGTCATTTCCAAACTCTATTTTTTCATGCTCCCATACAATTCACCATTTCCTCCTTGCATTTTGAAATTTGAAATGGTCTACTAAAAGATTCTTTTAAAGCTCTCATTCCTACCCAATTAGCATGCTAGAAACACTACTCTCATTTCCTAGTTTTATATCAACTTTCTTTTGTAATCAATTCGTCAGTCGTTTCACTATCTTATAGCTTCTCTAGATATCTCTACCATGTAGACCCTTTTATGAAAATATCTCCCTCTTTCCCTAGATTTCATTTTCCATATTTTGCTACCAAGATCTGGTTCCAAAGAGATTCTCTCTCAACTAACATCTTCCATTTCCATTTTCCTAGTAGAGCCAAATTGAAATTCTCTAAATCTCTAACACCCAAGTCATTCTCTTTCTTTGATTGGCAAACTTTGTCTCAATTTACCCCAGCAATCTTTTTCCTACCCATAGTTCTATCCTACAAAAAAAAAAAAAAATTAATCCGTTTGAGAGATGAAATAATCTTTTTTGATGTTTCTAAAGAGAGAAAGTGTACCACTAGACAAGAAAAAATGGAATTGAAGAGGACAATTCGTCACTAAAAAAAATGTGTTTGCTTCGATTATCTCAAATTCATCTTTTCTACCAAAGGATTAAGGCTTTTGAAGAGGAAATAAGGTAGAAATTGAAACACAAGAAAGTTTTTGTATTATTAGTATTATTCCATTACAAGCAATAGAGTTGTCCATTTTAACAGTACAGTTGTATTGTTCCACTGATTTTAAAATACAGCTTTATTAAGCACATACATAAAAAACACACATGGCTTTCATAGAGGTACCCTTAAATTCAACCTTAAGAAACATGATAGGCATTAATAAGCATTCAAACATGTCTCAAGGACCGTGTCATCATGGCCGTGAACTCGTCCATGTCAACCACGCCATCTCCATCAGTGTCCACTGCTCTCACCATTCGTTGGCAGTCCTCGACGGTGCACCTTTCTCCCAGCCTCCCTAGCATTTCTTGAACTTCTTCAGCACTTATTTTTCCATCACCATTCCTATCAAACGTCCGAAACGCACTCTGTATATCCATCGTCCTAACCCCACCACCCTTGTTTTGAGCCTCCATGAATTCCTTGAAGTTGATGAATCCATCTCCATCCAAATCAACCACCTTGAAAATATTTGGCACTTCATGAACCGAGTCCCCCATGCCTAGAGCCCTCATGGTGGCTCTGTACTCCTGCTTAGAAATTTTCCCATCTTTATTGGAATCAAATTTGTCAAACACCACCTTCATCTCATCAGCGTTAGGCTGAAAAAGTACACCTCTCAGCCCAGAATTCTGCCTATCCCGTGAGAACAGACGTGATGGCTTCCTCAGGTATTTTCTCTGTGAGAGGTTGTATTGGAAATCGAGGAAACTTGTCCTTGACATTTTATACTGCAATGGATTTGTTTCATTTGACATGAAAAATGAGCATGGTCTTTTATATTGGCGAGAAATGGAAAAGGTGGTGATGTCTCATATGCCAATCAATCCTAGTCCATTGGCAATTCCTCATTAGTACGAAACTCAAGATGCTACGCGGAAATGCTGGATATGAAAAGAATAGTGCGCGCCAAAAGATAAGCATATTTATGGAAAAGAATATATTCTTTCCAAAAGAGACAAGTGTGTTTTCCTATCTTCCTTTGTGGGGATATTTTTTTCAAATAAGTTCTTTAGTTGGTCCAATTTACCAAGTCTAATCGTAACAATTTTCATTTACATGAATATTTTGACGAACAACTATGGAAGAATATAACTCAAGATAAATTAAGTATAAATTCCCGAGGAGGAGAAGGGGAATAAGAGAAGAATAAAGGATTGAAGGGGCCCAGGAGGACCATCAAGCATCATGGTGGTTTTCCATTATCCAAATCCTCCATTACATCAATATCCTTACGAGCTGTTATCTTCTGCACGTAACCTGCAAAACAGACACTCGGCAAATTACTAAGTAAACAGTTGGTAAAAGGGAAGATTAAAAGAACATAAGGTGTTTCATAAAGTTGACACGGATTTAAGGCCACTCAGGAATGTTTTTGATAGAAACGTCACGCATGTCCATTAAGTCTGTGTTTCACTGTTAGGAAAAGGTATACTACCAAAGCAGAAAGTTTATACATAAGGAAAAAGACACTTAAAACAGGAATAACCCACTGATTTGAAACCACGACTAAGGTGACCTCGAAGCAAGAGAAATCTCTTGCTTTGTATTGTTATAGCTGATGTAGTATACATTCAATAGTACGAAGCACCTAAGAATGCATCCTGACATGAAAGGTATACCCACTACGGGGAAGGGGAGGAATACCATGCAGGTATTAAACTCCTATCATCAACCACTACATCACACGTTTCACCATAGTATGAACCAAAAGGGAACAGGGAACACATCCTAAATGATATCTAGCTTACGTATCATAGTTAAAAAGCACAATTGAAACAATTAGGTCTTGACAAAAATACATGAAGCCACAACTGCTAAATAGCAGAAGACTGTACAGAAGTGTTTACTTGGTACAATTCAGTGTCTACGCCACTTAGCATATGCAAAAACTCCTGATGCATTAATAAAATGCAAGAGTGAAGTAAACAATATATGATAAAGGAAGTTAGGATTCAAACTAACTGTACAGGCAAAAGGAAACTAGAAAAGCATGGGTACTATTTTCACATATCCCTTGAAATTTTTATTTGTGATGGTGGGTGGGGCAAAAACCATGAAACTCTTTGGTTGGAAGTCATACAAAATTAGATGTTATGATTCACATGACAATGAGACAGGAATCCTAATGCATACTGCATAACAACCCCAAAGTCATGCACTAGAGAAATGTCGTTCCCACTATCAATCAATATTTTTTTTCACCATACAAAAAAGTCAGGAAATAGCTCAATGGAATTCAAGTGGAAACTTTCTACATAGAATGGCTAACTTGTGGAATAGCAAAAACTTTCTAATATAATCTAAGACTTCAAATCTATAAAATGGAAAATTCATAGTTAATAGCGCACCATGAATGGGGCATGGCTATAGTCGCACAACATATTAAATAAAGGTGCTTTGAATGTAAAAGATTCAGAAACAACAAAACTTTCCCTCTATGCTACATGGGGCTAATTTAGCATGTCCACAGTTCACTGGAATATATTTCAAATACATACTTACGATATAAAATTATATTATGTAATGATTTTTTATAAAAAAAAAAAGGAATTTATTAAGGTAGAAAAGAGAGGTACTAAAGCAAAAGGATAAGAAATCCTCAAGAACTATAACAAGTCTAAGAACAAGAAACATGTAATATGGCATGTCAATCTCTCTAGTCTAACAAAGATGGTAGAAAACTAAATTTACAGAAGAGTCATGACACACACAACAATTAATAATACAGAAACAAGACCTTCACAAATAGAAAGAAATTGAAGTTCTTCAGTCAAAACTCATGACTGAATGATAATCAAGCAAATAGATTCCTGACTAAACAATTATCATGTTTTCTCTTATATGATGATTATAACATCACATAATCAATTACATCTAGACAGCTTTTTAGTCACAACTCACAAGCTTTTACATGCAACTATGCCTCAAAATAAGATGCATACTTATAAGACAAAATTATCTAATTATATATTCCTTAAATATATATTGCACAATAAACAATGTATGAACAGTTTCGACATTAAAAGTAAATTTCCATACAAGTGCAAGTGCAATAGTCTTTCTATCTTTTACCAATAGGCCAAAGGGAAAAAGAGATAACAGATTACAGACAAAGGAGGAAAGTAATTGTGATTACAGAAACCAAAAAAATTTATGCATAAAAATGAAAATTATTCATGAACTAAGGTAGCTAATTGAGCAAAAATGGGAGACTAAAAGCTAGCTTATTTAGAATTCAAAAATATAGTAAAGATGCTAATTAATAGTTGGAAACATAGAGATTATTACCAAGGAGAAAAAGGGTTTTACTTTGATCATATTGAATTTGAAGCTGAGTTCCTAACTTTAAAGACATCAAGAATGCTTAATAGTTCAGAAATAGTTAATTTTTTCTCTGGTAACATGCTAAAAGAACAGCAGGTAGCCCTGTAGAAGGAGGTAAATTAGATATGTCTAACCTAAACACTCCACATAAAAAGTGAACCCAAATAGCACATAAGGCAAAGCCAAATTTCGCTACAACCCCCCCTGCTCCTCTGCAGACACACACATTTACAGCTAAACCCTAAACCCTAAACAACAAACCGAACCTTGTCTCACTATAAGAGTGGCCCATTGATTCACAATTACATGGCTAATCTCTCTCTCTCTTTCTCTCCCCTCTTCATCCAACACACTACTTGTCTCCACAATGAATCTTAATCCAGTGAATAACATAAAAACTTGTCAGAAAATTGAATAGAAAAGGAAAGGCATGTTGAAAGCAAAGGCATTACCAATTCCCATGCAAGGAATGCATTTGCAGGTAACCCCCTTCCCTCTCTTGCTATAGTATCTAACATATCCCGATCCCTGGCAACTACGGCACTTGCCAGTCCATTCATACACCACCTCTTTACAATCCTACAAGTCACACATTTAAAAAACCTTATCATGTGAACTAGGTAATAAATTACTGAAATAGAACTAACTAACTAACTCACTAGGCAAATAAGAAATCAAAACCTCAACTTGGGGATCGCATTGGAGGCGCTTATCAATCTCCTCGGGCGAAACGGGCGAAGAATCGGGGTACGTCATGGGAAGGGGAAGAGGCTCGCTATCGTTATCCAAGTAGCTCTCTCTCTTCCTAGACCATTTCTTCACCCTTATCGCCTCGTTCCCGCCGCCTCGCCGTCCTTCCGCCGCCAATCCTCCGCCGTCGGGAAACTGGCCCATCCTGAGGCCGCCGGCCACGGACTGGAAGAAGGAGGGGCCCGCGGAGAGGTCGCCGGCGGAGGCGCGGCACCGGAAGGACGAAGGGTTGCAGGGGAAGAAGAGATTGGTCGCGGCATTGGTAGCGAACATTCGTTCGCAGAAAAATGAAGGCACGAGATTGGAATTGTTATTTTTTTGGGGAAACGTGAGGGTAATTTGTTATATTTATGTGCGTATAAAATGATAATGGTAATGGTCACTCAAGTCTGAAGCAGTGTATTTAGTTATCGGATATATAAGCGGATTTTATGGCTACTTCTCTCTCTATTGGATGAATTTCTGAGTCTCTCTGCTGTCGGTTCATGTCCTACGTTTACTTAAACGTGAACATGGAAAACAAGGGCCAAGATACAACGACGTTTAAAATGTGAAAACAAATCACACATATCAAAATTAGTTGTGGTGGCCGGTGGGTGGATCATTAAAAACAAAATCTTCATATTTATACTCATCTTATATTACCAGAAAATATTCATTAATTTCTACTAACAAAATTTCCCTATTTCTTTTTTAGATTTTTTAATTATATTTTTTTTATAATACTCGAATCTATTATTATACAATAAAGTATTATTTATTCTTTTTAATTGTTTCTTGTTTAAATTAGTTTGTTTTTTAATTAAAAATTTAATAGTCATATATTATTATTTAATTAATAATCACTATTGATATTATTTTAAGATAATTATTTTAAAAATTAATAAACTATATATATAATAATTTGATATATAATTAGATTACCATGTAAAATTAGTTTAACTATATAACCTACTTTTTCTTTAATTAATATATTATATCAAATATTTAAAGTATACGTATATGTATTTTTTACTTGGTCTATTTTAAAGAAATGATTGTGTGTTTACATAACTTTTTAAAATAAGTTATTATTTTCTTATCTAAATTAATTTTATTTTTTAATCAGATTTAATTTTAGTGTTTTAATTAATATATTATATCAAATATTAAATTCTTTAATTAATATATTATATCAAATATTTAAAGTATACGTATATGTATTTTTTACTTGGTCTATTTTAAAGAAATGATTGTGTGTTTACATAACTTTTTAAAATAAGTTATTATTTTCTTATCTAAATTAATTTTATTTTTTAATCAGATTTAATTTTAGTGTTTTAATTAATATATTATATCAAATATTAAAGATATAATTCGAAATAAGTCTTCCCACAAAAAAATTTGAAATAAGTCTGTATTTGATTTAGGTTATTTTAAAGAAACAATTATTCATTTTTATCAATTTTTTAAAAAATTCTATTATTTTTTTATTGAATAGATTGAGTCTACAAATTTTTATTAAAATTTAAAATTATTTAATATTTCATTAAATAAATTAAAGTTAACTATTTTATAAAAAAAATAAATATTGACTATAAAATTATATACTTATAAATATCTTATTTTTGGAAATTTTAGTAAATATATATAAATCTCCATTAACAAATCTTCTTGTTGTGTGTAATTTTCTTCTGAAAAGCTAGAAGTCAGATAAATAATCTGACCACGATGTTGGGGAGAATAATTATTACAAATCTATCAACTTGGTGCTATATTGGCAAGATTAGGCTGTTGTAACTGCTAGAATATAAGATTCACGATTTCTGCCATCGCTAAAGTGTAAATTAAGGTCCACTTCATCTTCACTAACAATAGATTAATTCTTTCAATCATATTCTATCATATATATACTGAAAATACCATGGTACAATTACAGATATGCGTCCAATATTTGCAGCAAAAGCATACAATATAGTTCCACGCCCCATCGATCAGACACTACTATTGCATTAAAGCCTCTCCAGTCACACACAAAACCGGCCGAATTTGCAATGGCTATGTGCTCCTTCTCACCCATGAATCTCTAAAGCCACCTTGAAAACGAAACCCCACACCATTAACAACTAGCAATTTGGACTTGGAACTAAATAAGTGTTAGTTATAATTTGCAGAGGTACAAAAGTATAGTGGCGCATGCTCTTACTTGTTCTTTCACTTCATTTCGCTTTAGCTTTTGGTAACTTCCCTTTGAAATTGGCATCCTGAAAATCGGAATAACTGGTTTTACAGACACCATTTGTCACAGAGCACACACTAGTTAGTAGGCAGCCCTTGATGAATGTTAGAAAAGGGGAGAGAGAAAGTGGCAAAATCTTACACTTCACGCAGTTTTGGGAGTTTCTCTATTGATGCAGGAAATGGTCCTTCGAAGTTGTTATTCTCCAAATGCCTTATAGATTTAACAAAGATCAAAGAAGAAAAAGGGAGTTAAAGATCAGGTTACTGTGGATAATTTAAGAAATCTCAGAAATTAAGAATAATGTGACACGATGCATCTTTTGGGTCACATACAAAGTTTCTAACTCCTTCAGGTCACCCAAGTCGGGGATGGTGCCTGAGAGCTTGTTTCCCCCAAGCCACCTATAAGCAAATATTGACAAAGTGACATGATTTAGTGGTTAGAAAAAAAAAAGAAAAAGAAAAAGAAAAATGGAATCACTTGGGATATTTGAAGTCCAAGGGAAACATTCCATACAGATGAGAAAGTGCAGTTAGATGGGCAAGAGATGCAGGAAGTGTCCCTGTCACCCCAGCACTTGTCAAGTTCCTCCACATATACAAAAACCAAAATATGTGAATCAACCATTCAACATGAAAGGCACTAGAAGGTAACAATTGTTATTTATGAAGCCAAATGAACCAAATTAAGCAGAATATTAAGAATAGTGTGCTTACAGTATGCTGATTCGTGCAAGAAAAGCATTAGAGCATGTGACCCCAGTCCACGAATTTCCCTTAGGTAGGCAAGGATCACCGTTCCAATCAGTAGGTGGATTCTGAATGCTTCTAGCCAATTGCTCCATTGCAATTACTATGGACAGCCACAAGAACTAAATGATCCGAACAAGTAGCTTCATGATTGTAATTTAATCAAAGACATTGCAACATAGTGAGATTAGCAAGTTACCATCTCTAGTGTGAGTTCGACCACCAAGGGGTAGAATCTGATAAACTTCTCCAGCATTGATCACAGGTCCAACGGGTGCCCCAGCACCAGGGGACAACGTAATTTTGGTCTGCCCCGAGAGTGGCCATTGCGTAGCATAAACAGTGACACCCTCAGTTGTGGCATTAAGGTTGGCAAAAAAGGTGTGGCCATTAATGGAAACGTCGAAAACTCTCCAACTGTAAGGGCTTGGAGTTCTGTTGTCTTGAAAATACAGGGAGATGTAATAATAGGTGCTTGGAAGGGACACGGGAGGCCACTGAACCTCAATTGTCTTCCCTCGACTAGTGGTAATTCCATAACCGAATACTTTAACTGGAGGGAGGTTCCAAAAGTCTGAAGATGTTATATTTGATTGGCTTGCCACAATAGGATTCTGGTCCTTGAATGGTTGCCACATCCGGTTGAATTTGTCATCTGGAAAACTAGGTGTCCACAAATAAAAATCGCAATCATCAGAAATCTCACCATACCTACTTAATTTTGCATTTTCTATACCATTTATATAAACACACGGGTTGCACTCCCGTTACCCCATACTCTAAAAGAAAATATAAAGTTGAAAGATTGATTTACCTAATGATATCTTGAGCTCCAAAGGCATGCCTGGCAACAGTAACGAGGGCATACTTGGTAAAGTCAGTAGGATTATAGAGAGAAGCATCCAAGTTCTTGACCTCCAAGGCCGAAATAAAGGGGCTTGAGGTACCCGTGTGTGCATTCCTGGCCAAGCAGATGCTCAAAGTCTTCCCGGATGGCACCACGATGATGTCAAAGTAGGAGCTAAGGCCTTTGGCATAGTCCTCTGTGGTGTTCACCACGCTCCATCTGGTCCCTTCCACGATTTGATCAAACACCGGAGGCTGCTTCCCTCCATCAAAACCTCCGTAGTAGTACGTGGTCTTCACAAGGTATTTGCCGCCTTTGATGACGGGCAACAAATAGCAGTATTTTCTAGCCGACGTGTCTGGAAAGTAACGCAATGTAGACAGTATTGGTAACAAGTCTGGTTTGTTGATGAGGCTGCTGTTCCCTACTTTGATGTAGCCTCCATCCGGAATGTATTTAAGGTTATCTACCGTTACCTCTTTCGAGCCCCCGCAGTCTAACAAATACCCTGCATGCATACATCAATTTCCCCCTTTCATGCTTTTACTCCAAGGTTTTTAAAACCTATGCAATCACGGTTTCAACCGTAATTTCGCCCTAACATCTAAGTTTTTTAAGTTCTGCAACTACATGTAATTGCAGCTGCATCAGCCACAACCATAATTTAAAATCTTGTTTATGGGTGCAACCAAATTCTCAAGAAATTGGATTAAAGCAACCACAACGTGACTGCAATTACGGCGGCATTGATTATTTTGTTGTTTATAATTTTTCGTAGTATTAAATCGCGATAAAATTATGTAAATTTTGTTTATATGGACAATCAAATTCTGAAGAAAAAGTATTGAATTGTGATATTAGATGCAATAATTGAAAATAAACTTAGCCCATTAATCTCTGGACATAGTGAATGCAAATGCATTATCTTATTGAGGAGGGTTAATTTGAGTATATAATATAATTTGTACCTATAGGGTCAAAAGCTGGAGCAGAGTGGAGGAGGAGAGGAATAGTGACAAGCCACAGGAGGAAGACGGAGGGGCTCATATTGTCATAATCCACTGCCCCACCTGAGGGCATGCGATTTGGGAAGCTTTTTTGGTGGTTTTGTTGAAAACGGAAGAGAAAGAGAATGGCATTGCCTGGTTCGAGACTCAGAAGGGTTGACACGTCCAAGGTTCTCCTGAAAGATAGTAATAGTCATGGCTTAACTTGGTCATATATCCATCCACTGTGTAATTTTATTATGCAACATTAATTACTTGCTATTAATCGGAAAATAGTTTCTTTGATTTATTAAATAGAGTTATATTATTATTGTGATATAATTTTTTATTATCTCTGTTTGTACAAATAAAATTTCTAAATTCATATACTTGAGCTGTTGAAACCTCATTATTGTCACTAGGGGAAAGTGCCTCTAAATTTAAAACAAAAAACAAAAAAAGGAGGAAGTTCAGTAAAAAAACTTAAAGTATACAATTGAAGAATAAAAATTTTAGTTATGATGAGTATGTAAGATGTTATCAGGTGTAATTTAAGGATAAAAATATCTACATAAAAGTGGAGACAAAAGAAAAAGTCATCTCCATTATATATACAACAAAGTTATACATGAGTCCCTGACATGCTTCTCTAGGATTTCTCTTCAGTCAATGCAAGTTCAATATCGAAATAGTTGTTTTAAGCTTTTTTGGTATAAAATATTTTAAATCCCAAAAGTTGGTGTTTTTACAGCAACTCTCATGGGACATCCTGTCCAATGGCAAAAATTAAAAAAGAAAAAAAATGTAAGTGTCTTTTACATTTATATAAGAGATATCATATAGATTATAACCAAATCACTATTAAAAATTCAAAATCTCACTATTTTTATATTATTTGAGTTAAACTTAGCATATAACACAAAGGTAAAATGATATAAAAATAATTATTTAAATAAATAAATTAAGTTACGAGTTGAGACAAATATTAAGACACACATGAAATTTTACGAGAAAATATATTATATATTGATAGTTTTGCACTATCATCTTATTATAAAATATTATATATATGATATGTTTATTGATTTTAATTTTAGAATAATTATCTTAAAAATAATCTCAACAATCACATAAAAATTATTTTATATTACCTGTAAATGATCCTTAAACTCAATTAGATTGTGACATTAAAACAAATGAAAAATTATTACTTTAGTAAAAATAATGCTCAACTTATAAAGAGTTTAATTTTTATAGCACAAATCATGTTTTAGAATCAGATTAATCATTAAATCAATAACAATACTAATTCATGATTTATTACTTCAAATATAATTAAGTCATGATTAAACTGATAATTATTAATTATATATTTTTAATATTATACATTAAGTAATAAATTAACACAAAATTTTAAGAAAAATCAATTGAGTAAAATTTTAAATTAAAAATAAAAGCATCATATTATTTCTTAAAAGATAAAAAATGTAATAAATATTAAAAAATAAAAATAATTTATTAAAAATATTCAAGCTGATTTCCCTGTTATAAGCTTTGGTCCTAATGTTGGTCGATTTTCATTTAATTCTTGACCAATTTTTTATTTCACAAGTTTTTAAGTTATTTGGACTAATGACTTAAACAGTTCATCGATTTTTTGTTTGTTGAACCAATTGATCTAATGATCGAGTTTTTCATTTATGCATAAAAAGCATGAAAACATGATAGAACAAAATTACAAAATCGTATAGTTTTTTTTTTTCTTTATTTTACATAAACAAACTGCTCGTTTCTATAAAAGTTGACAGAGGTTATGGTGGGAAAGCTTAACATGTTTCGCATTGTGGGAAACTTATTTCGGACCATTAGAATAGTCCATTTTTAAATGGATGGTTGATATTTAAATGGAAGGTGTCGTACAGCCAGTGACAGAGGTTGTTGTCACCAGTACTGGAGTGAAGGTGCTAGAGGAGGGCGAAGATGTTGGGGTTGTTGAGCATTCACTGATGGAGAATTGGATGGAGAGAGAGAAGGGGCATTAAGGACAAAATTAGAAGAGGGAAAAAAAAGAAAAAATTACACCCATTAATTTTTAAATCATCACATCTAACAGTTCAAAATCCTTTTCTCACGATGGGAGACTTTCGAAACTTTCCCACACAGTCAATATAATTGAAAATATGATGAAAAACATGGGGCTGGCTAGCTAAAGATGCAGCTTGCTAAAAGGTGAGCAACTATGTTAGCTTGCCTTCTAATAAACTAAAGCTTAAGGTTTATGTTTAAAAAAGGTAAATCTCTACATTCGTCAAGGATTGCTTTGTTGGTGAATCTATCAATCACAACCTTGTAGTCTATCTCAAAGACTACTTTATCCAACTCCAAACTAATACTCTAATGAAGTGTTTAATGCAAAGCAACCGTGTAGACATGTAAAATTGGAACTGACCAAGCATATTTAGCAAATAAGAATTTTACTTTTTTGTCCCTGCACACATACCAAATCTTGGTTTATGATGTGAGGAAAGAGTGCAACATATAATGTGCACTTACCCTACTAGTGGAGGTTGTCATAAAACATATCTTGTATCTTATTGTTCGTTACTAATACCAAGTGTATGACATTTAGTGTATAATTACTCAATTATTATTATCGTAAACTTATAATTCTAACAAGTACGTTTGAATTGAATTCCTCTCTAACATTTCATTACTTTTCTTTGTATTTTTTTTCAGATACTCATAAAGTTATGAATAAAGAAAGACTTATTTGACTCGTCAACCACGTAACATATACTTTAAAAAATAAATTAGAAAAGTTTTATGAGATTCAAACAAAGGTTCAATAACATCTCACAAGCCAACACATTATGCTAGTTGGGCATGTGATTAAGATATGACAACAATTTTATATGGTTACATTACATATAAAACAATAGACCAAGCAAGACACTATTTTCTCCTACAATTTGACATAAGTTGGTATGCAACTCTTGTAGGTCCTCCACAAAAAGATTTTTTCATTGAATATGTGTGGAAACTTCATAGCATTTTTCTAGTTACTTGCAACATGAACCTCTTTAAGCCACCAAAATGTTCCATATACAAGTTGTAAACAAATTTAATTGTGTATACTCCTTACTTGTTATGGAACTACATTGGTTTACCCTCCTTCATCAATTTTGAGAAAGCACTTGGAAAATAGTTATAGTATCTAGAGGTTGCATAAGTTCATAAATTAACAAATGATTCTAATAGATTGACCCTAGAACCATAAGTTCACACATTCTCATATCAAGTAGACTAAGTAAAGGTAGACTACAAACTCTCATACCACGACCATCATGCAACTAGGAGTCCTACCAAACTTGAACTTGTATGTCATTCCCAATTCACCATCTATAATCTTCACTTAGCAACACCTGAGATGTCTAGATGTTACTTGGATTGTAGCCAATCTTTGAATCTAAAAATATCCCATTAGAAAAATATTTAGCTTTGAAGACTCTTGAAACCATAACATTAGGGTTAGAGATGAATTTCTTATCTTATTTTCCTAGCATAGACAAATTGAAATCATATACAAAATCTCATTCCACCATCCATCTCAACACATACTTAGAAAAAATGCAAGAAATATGAAAATGTTAAAGACAAGCTAAAAAAATGCAACTCCACGTTCCCCAAAAGGTAAAAAAAATTTTATGCAGAGTTTATGTCTTATGTATTATGATTATGAAAAATTGTTGTCATATATCTCCACTAACATAATGTGTTTGACTTTGGTTGAGATATTAAATACTATTGAACCTATACTAAACATTTCAAAAAGATATTTTGATTTGTTCCTTAAAATATGTGTCTGCCTTTTAGAATTGTTGAAATTATATTTAACATTTATAGTTCATTCCCCATAATATTTTTTTTATTTTAAATTTCATGTAGTTTTTTTTTTCTTCTCAAACTGTATAAAATTCTATTTTAAAATGATTCTCACAAAACTTCAATATAAAATATACAACTCCTCAAAATTATGTCACAAAACACAACTTACATCTGTTAAAGACTTCTAACTTTTCAAATTATACATTTGAAACCACACTTTAAATTAATTAGTGCATTTTAAACCAAAAAAATACACCTTGAACTTTATAGTAATGAATATATCTTAAATAATATCCCAAAATGACCTAAACCTACCTAACAAGCTCCACGTAAACATACATTATACGAAAATAATCTCATCAAATTGAAGAGATAGTATCTGTTGGTAAAACACCATACACCCTCCCAATCACATGGATTGTGTATTACATATTGTTACACCCTCCCAATCACCATCCATGCAACATTTTCCTAGATGAATGGTCTTTCATTGTGACCCAGGCCAGTAAGGAAAGCGAGTTACACTTGGCGGCGCATATCACACGGCCCAAAGGTGAGCCCAATACCGAAAAGCCATCACTCGAAATCCAAACTTAGTATGCTTGTTGCTTAGGTACAAAGTAAAAGACCCCAAATACAAAAGCTTGGCGCCGATATCAAGTGCGTTAAATCCACGCCTGACAAAGCGGTAGGGACGCTATAAAACCGTTAAATCAAGGGATCAGCACCATTGAATTCGAAAACCAAAACCAAAATCAAAATCAAAATCATTTGGCTCCTTCGATCCATCCATAATCAAATCACAAAATCCATTTCCATGGGCACATCTCAGAGCCGCGAGGGCCTAGAAGTCACCGACTCAGACACAGACTCCGAACAAGAGCACGAAGAAGAAAAGGAAGAGCACTACGAAGACGCCCAAACATCCTCCGGTTCCCACTCGAGCGAGCTCGATGATGTGGACGCAAAACTCAAGGCCTTAAAACTCAAATACCAAACACCCTCTTCCTCCGCCAAACCGCAAACCCGCCTCCCCCACAACGCCGTCAAGCTCTACCTCCACATCGGTGGCAACACTCCCAACGCCAAATGGATCCTCTCCGACAAACGCGCTTCCTACGCCTTCCTCAAAGACACCAAAAACGACGAATACGACAACGACTGGGTTCTCACCGTCGGCTCCAAGGTCCGCGCTAGGGTTTCCTCCGAGATGCAATTGAAGATGTTCGCCGACCAGCGCCGCGTCGATTTCGTTGCCAGCGGTGTCTGGGCGCTCAAATTCCCCTCCGACGACACCTACCGCCGATTCGTCACCGAGTTTCAGAACTGCATGTTCGAGAATGTGTACGGCCTCGAGTGCACGGAGGAGAACAAGGTCAAAATCTACGGCAAGGAGTTCATCGGCTGGGTGAAGCCGGAGGCCGCCGATGATTCCGTCTGGGAGGACGCCGTCTCCGGCGACGCGTTCCCGTCGCCGTCCCGGACGAGAAACGACTTGATGGAGGAGTTCGAGGAAGCCGCGAACGGTGGCGTCCAAGCCCTAACCCTCGGCGCTCTCGACAACAGTTTCATGGTCAACGACGCCGGTGTCCACGTGTACCGCAACTTCGACCGCGGAATCCACGGCAAGGGCGTCGCCGTGAAATTCGACGCCGGCGGCGGGGGTGGAGGTTTCGGGCAACAGACGCCGAACAAGGCGCTGTTGATGCGCGCAGAGACGAACATGATGTTAATGAGTCCTTTAAAAGACGGGAAGCCCCACGCTTCGAAGCTTCACCAGCTTGATATCGAAACGGGGAAGATCGTCACGGAGTGGAAGTTTGAGAAGGACGGTGCTGACATAACGATGAGGGATATCACGAATGACACCAAAGGGTCGCAGTTGGATCCTTCGGAGTCAACATTTTTGGGGTTGGATGATAACAGGTTGTGTCAATGGGACATGCGTGATAGAAAGGGAATTGTTCAGAACATTGCCACGTCTAGTTCTTCCCCTGTTTTGCATTGGAGCCAGGGGCACCAGTTCTCGAGAGGGACTAACTTTCAGTGCTTTGCAACCACTGGTGATGGGTCCATTGTTGTGGGGTCTCTTGATGGGAAGATAAGGTTGTATTCAAAGACGTCCATGAGGCAGGCTAAGACGGCGTTTCCGGGGCTTGGTTCGCCGATTACTAATGTTGATGTTACTTATGATGGCAAGTGGGTGCTTGGCACCACTGACACCTACTTGGTGCTCATATGTACCTTGTTTACGGATAAAGATGGGAAGACGAAGACTGGATTTAGTGGTCGAATGGGAAACAGGATACCTGCTCCGAGGCTCTTGAAGCTGATTCCTCTGGATTCGCATTTGGCTGGCGCGAACAATAAGTTCCATGGTGGCCATTTCTCATGGGTAAGTGGGATTCACCATTGTTGTTGTATTTCTAGCTATTTGTGTATATCAATTTTGGCAATGTCTGCGCTTTTAATTAATTGTCTTTGATTGCTCTGGGTCAATCTGATATTTTTATATCGCTTTACAAAATGGCTAAATGTTTAGACTTGCCAAGATATGATTAGGAATGAATGCGTTGGAGAGAAAGTTAGGAGAACATTTATTATAGAAAAAATGGTAAGAATCTTGGCTTGGGTGGTTTGAACATGTATGGAAAAGACTTGTACAAAAGCCTTGGACTTGGTAAGGAGAGTAGATTAGAGAGAGGATAGTCCAATAGGTAAGAGGAGGATTGAGAAAAATTGAAGTAGAAACCATTAAAAAGGATTTAGAGATTAATGATTTGTCTATAGATATGATATGATTTACAATAGAATATTATTGTGTCACATGATTCATGTAGTTGAACTCATCTGATGGGAATTGGGTAAAACCTTGGTTGTTGTTGGTGGTGTAAAGTAACAATACTTTTGCAAATTTCATTTTAGCTATTCTTACGTTATGGGACAATTATTTCACCAGCCATTATAGGATTCTTATTATAACAAAGTTGTTATTCAGATGCTTTCTGTTCCTTTGGTTTTGGTTACATTGACAATGTTTACAAAGTTATACATTGGTGAATGATGCCAACAACACAGATGGAAATTTCACAAACTCACCTGGCTTTAGAGACTTCCTACGTCCCAGCCATTCCTGTTTATGTCCTCCTTTGAAAGAAGTATAGTGAAACGAACTTGTTTCCATAAAGTTTGATCTGTGGAAACTTGTTAACTTTAGTTTCAATCAATTACATAATTTATTGCTTAAACTAGCATGTCTTTTCTGAAACAAGGATTTTTTCCATTGTTCTGGGGTGCCTACCTTTTGGTTTTAGGACTCACCTTTATTTTTATGTAAAGTTGCATACTCTCTATTTAGATGTTGATGAAAACAACTTGTCCATTTTTAAACCAACATAGTAAATTCCTTATTATTTACAGTTTGAAAATTATTATGCTAAGTATAAACCTGGGGGTGAAAGCGCAGAGCTTTGGTTGAAGATGATAATAGTATAGAGGTCATGTGATCTATATCAGAGCACTGTTGGAATTATTATGAAACTGATCTGGTGGAGCAAGACATTCAGTGGCAGATTGAAGAAATGATAGGCGGGATAAACAATAATGGGCAGCATTAGTAATAAAATGATGCCAGGGATGCAAGAATAACGTGAGGGGTGCAAGCAAGTATGGGATCGCCATTGGGTAGATTGTAGGACATAGATAGGCAGGTTGAAAAAATACGCTCAACTCACATTTTTAGTGAACTCTCTATATATACATATATGGATAGTGCGCTATGCACCTCAAGATAGAATTCATTGTTTATTCCAACTGATGATAATTAGTAGTTTACCAAGTTAGTCAACTTGCAGCATCCAAACAAGAATCTCATTTGTGTTTTGTGTTTCAGGTCACTGAGAATGGTAAACAAGAACGCCACCTTGTTGCGACTGTGGGCAAGTTTAGTGTGATATGGGATTTTCAGCGGGTGAAGAACAGTGCTCATGAATGTTACAGGAATCAAGAAGGGCTGAAGAGCTGTTATTGTTACAAGATAGTATTGAAGGATGAGTCAATTGTAGAATCACGATTTATGCACGACAAATTTGCTGTTAGTGATTCTTCTCCAGAAGCTCCGCTGGTGGTGGCTACTCCTATGAAAGTCAGCTCCATAAGCCTGTCCGGAAAGCGACGTGGTTAAACCTTTGTTGTTTTTTTTCTTTATAGATTTCAAATTTCTAGTGTTAGGAATGTCTTTGAACAATACATTGCTTGTATTCAAGTCTGAGATGTTGTTGTTTTTATGTACAGTGACTTTTAGGTTGTCCTGTATCTATTTTATTTCTTATACTGTGTTCATTTTGTGATTACAAGTTTGGGTTTGTAGACTGAACCATTGGAGTTTTTTCTTTTCATCTCACGCAATAAAAGATTATGGTGGATTCAGTATTGTACATTCAAGGAAGTGTTAGTGAGAGTTTATAAACAGCTTATTTTAGTTTGTAAAAATTATGAGAATTATAAATAAAATAGATACAGGGTAACCTAAAACTCACTGTACGTAAGAACAGCATCTCGGGCTTGAATACAAGCAATATATTGATCAGACTTTCCTAACACTAGAAATTTGAAACCTTTTAAAAAATAAAAAAAAGTAAACAAAGGTTTAACCACGGCGCTTTCCAGAGGCTTGAATTTCATAGGAGTAGCCACCACCAGCAGAGCTACATCACTAACAGCAAATTTGTCATGCATAAATGGTGATTCTACAATTGACTCATCCTTGAATAATATCTTTTAACAATAACAGCTCTTCAGCCCCTGTTGATTTATGTAATATTCATGAGCACTGTTCTTCACCTGCTGAAAATCCCATATCACAATAAACTTGCCAACAGTCGCAGCAACAAGGTGGCGTTCTTGTTTACCATTCTCAGTGACCTGAAACACAACACAAATAAGATTCTCATAAAATGAACACAGTATAAGAAATAAAATAGATACAAGGCAACCTAAAACTCACTGTACATAAGCTTTTTGAACTCATTTTAATTAGGTTTTATGTTCAAATGTATGTGTATTAGAAGCAAAACTGTTGTTTTTCTCTTTTCGGCCAGCCAGTTTCTGGATAGTTAACTTTTTTATTTAAAAGTTGTTAACATAATTTTTATACTTTAAAAATATTTTAAATAAATACTTATTCATTTCTAATTTTTCATTTAAATTTCGTTAGCTTCGGTTAATTTTTTTATTATCAAAACATTTTTTTATGCTATCTTCTTTTCAAATATATAAATTATATGTTCTTGTATTAAAAAATATTTTTTTCTTAAAATACAAATATATTTACTTTCTATATATTATATATTTAAAAAATTTTATTATAAAATTTATTTTAAATATTTTATTCAATTATACATATTTTGTAATTTGTAATATATATACAACAATTTATCTCTAAACTTATTTCTTTAATTATTATTTTAAAAGATTATGAATTATGCTAAATTTATTTATATATTTAAACTTTTATTTTTAATTATTATTATTTTCACAAAACATATTTTAAAATAGTAAAATTAAAAAATTATTTAAGTAAAATAAAATTATTCACAAGTATTAAAATATTTTTTAATTGGTGTTATATTTTTAAAAATATTTCAATAAATTGATATTTTTCTTATATAGTATTAAATAGTATGTTTATTAAATTTAATATATAGTTAATTTCAAGAATAATATTAAATATTATATTTATTAAATATAATATATTTATTGAATTTAATAAATGTAATTTTAATACATGTATATTAAACATATAATATTTTCAAATGAATATTTATATTAAAAATATATTATTAAACAAAATGTCATTATTAAAAATTAATACTTATAATATATATTAAAATATAATTAAGTATTTATTATTTATTATTTTTTATAAAATATATTTTTAAATAGATAATTTTAAATATATGTATATATATATATGCACATATAATTTATCTCATGATTTTTGTTTTTAATATCATTTTAATACAAAAAATTAATTAATTTAAATTTAAATTATATATCTTATAATAAATTGAGTAAGTGAATAATAACTTCTTAAATTAAAAATATTTTAATATACATTTTAAAATCGTATAATAAATATTTTTCAACAATATCAGATTAAATAAATTAAATTATATAATTTTAACCTAAGAGAATAAATACAATATAATATTCTTATCTTTTATGAAAGAAAAATATAATTTATTATACATTTTACATTAAAAAAAAAATCTATACTTACAACTCTTAGAAGAAAAGCAAGCAATTTAATTTAATAATATTATGTTAAATGGAGTAAATCAAATATTTTAACATAAGAGGAAAAATAGTATGATATTTAAGTCTTTTAGGAGAAGAGAAATATAATTTACTCAATCTAAAATAATTAAAAGTTAAATATATTTTAAAATTGAATCTTAAATTTGAGTGTAAAAAATATATAATAGAAATCTTACTAAAAATAATTAATCAAGTTTTTTACCATAAAAATAGTTATCTACAAAGTTAGTGAATAATTCACACTTATAATATAATTATAAAAAATTTAAAGTTTATAGTAAATAATAAATTTTAGAAAATAAAACAACTTGCATTTAATTTGAAAGGATTTTATTAGTAATTTAACACTTTCAAATAAATAATTACATTTTTTAATATGAATACATGTATGCATGTCGTAAGTGAGAATTACTTTTGAGAGTAATAAATCTTCACTATATAATTATATACAAATTTATTCAATTTTAATCTTAATTACTATATTTAATATCAAAAGAAAATCTTGACGATTATATATAATTGTATGATTAAATTTTGTAATTCCAATGAGAATTGAGAACAATTCTCACGTTATACATACATCGATGAATTCACTTTCCACACTAGCTTTGAGATATTCATAAACCAATCAAATTCAATATAAATAATCTAAATCGATTAAATTAAAATCTGAGGAAAAAAAATTTATTGGATTATTTCAAATTTTGGATCTAATTTTTGAAAACTGATTTAATTTAAACCAAACCTATAAATGCATCATAATTTTATTAATAAAGTTATCATATAGCTCATAGTTGTATAAGTAGCCATTTGTAAAATTATTCTATCGTTATTTTCTTCATTATTTCAATTACGTATCAAATTCAATATAAATAATCTAAATCGATTAAATTAAAATCTGAGGAAAAAAAATTTATTGGATTATGTCAAATTTTGGATCTAATTTTTTAAAACTGATTTAACTTAAACCAAACCTATAAATGCATACATAATTTTATTAATAAAGTTATCATATAGCTCATACTTGTATAAGTAGCAATTTGTAAAATTATTCTATCGTTATTTTCTTCATTATTTCAATTACGTCTTGATCATTTCAGTTTTTATTTTTTAAGAAAGTAAAGACTGTTTTGATTAACATTTATAATTTAAATGTGATAGTTGATACTTTAAATTAATTTTTATGAGGATTAATATGTAATTTTAAACTTATTCAATATTAACTGCACGTTTGGTAATACAAATATGAAGATTAAACCATTAATGCAATCCAAACCATTTTAAATTGCATTGAGTTAATTTTTCTTTAATTATGAAAAAGCTAATTTAATTTTAATGCCTAACTTTAACAAGTGTTAAATTAATTTTCTCCTTATATGTTACCACAAGTCCATGCCACTTGATATCTAACATTAGAAAGAAAAAAAAATAGTCACACATTTGTTGCAATTATCAATCTATTTAAATTTTAATGTAAAAAAATCATAGACCAACTTAACTGACACGTACTAATATGAGGAAATCATTTTATTGATATTTAATGAGACTTAAATTAATCAGTACGTAATATTAATTTCAATTATCAAGTTCATAAAAAAAGAAAAGCGTTAAAGAAGTATCTTTGGAGAGAAAGAGATAGAAAAATTTTAAAAAATAAAAGTGAGGAAATGTTACTAAAATATACGACGTGGACTACTAGATTTTTTTATTTTATCATTTAAATTAGTAGCTAAATCTTAGTTTAATTAATTATTAATTAACTTAAATATTATTTTTTCTAACTAAATTTAAATTATATTCATTTATACTTTTTATT
Source organism: Mucuna pruriens (assembly GCA_025330945.1). Classification (NCBI taxonomy): domain Eukaryota; kingdom Viridiplantae; phylum Streptophyta; class Magnoliopsida; order Fabales; family Fabaceae; genus Mucuna; species Mucuna pruriens. The sequence continues at coordinate 3,210,210 of JAENHJ010000197.1, forward strand.
ACTATAAATTAACTAAAAAATAATTACAAATTTTAAAAATTTATTACAAATTAATAAAAATTATTTTCTTAACTAATTTGTTACTTATTTCATGCTACTATCAATATTATAGTAATTTTGTAGCTAATTATTTTACTAAAAATTAATTACAAAATAACTATTGATTTTAAAATTAACTACAAAATTATTTGTAGCAAATTTTAAATTTTTTAATAAGAGTGTTTTTTTTTCTGTATTAGTATTATTATTAAATTAAATTAAAATATAATAATTATTTGTTTATTACGTTCGTAATGACAATATAACTCGTGTAGTTGTGTGACAACAGTTATTTATTTCACCGTATTATCATGCATAACACGTTTAAACTGTGGATTATTTTGTTTTGTCCATGCCCTCAGTTAAAATGTTTGAGTTTGATGAGTGACATCGTTTTAGTTTAATTTAATTTTGACTTAGCTCAACCTAAGATGCCGGCTAGTATGCAAATGAGTACAGCTAGCCCACTAGCCCTTCTCTTTTGTATTTTTATAATAATTTAAATAATTATTTCTATTTATTGAAAAAAATTAAGTTGAATGTAAATGATTGGACAAATCTCCAAATTATACAATTATCTTCAAAAATATTTACAAATTATTTACTAATAAAACTTATATTAACAGTAAAATTCAAATTCATGTTTTTTAAGACTAGTCTTTTTGAAAAAAAAATAAATTATACATTAATAATATAAAATAATTTTATAATCATATAATTATAAATTATTATTATTATAATAAATTTATTGATTTTTTAAATGACTATTTTAAAATCATACCAATAATAATTTGTAAATATATAATATAAAATTGCTTGACCAGCACATATACTCTTAAAAAAATAAATACATTAACATGCAACTAAAAATTCATTGGTTATACATTTATTAATTAAATTGTTTGACAAGCGATTAATTAACTGCCTCAGCAAATAATAATTTTAAGTAATTAAATTTGAAGCGTAATTTTATTAGACATTAGTTTGCTTTGGGAAATGCCCTTCTTGTAACAAAAATAAAATAAAATGACGCGTAAATAATATCTTCCATTTATATTAACGTTACTCGTTTGCTTTTGGGTAGCATCCTTACCCCTTTTTTTTTTGTTACCACTTTGTTCTGCATAGAGTTTACCTTGCAAATGAGCTTGGTTATTATTATTATTATTATTTTCAAGATAGAGCTTACCAAATAGCCCAATCTTTTCTTTGGGGGGTCCATAAATATTCTTTTCTATTAATAGATAAGGACATGACATATGACGCAAATATCATTTTGGTCCCAGTTTGTCGACTTGATATAATCAAATATTTGACACGGGATTTTCGATGCAATTTCCTTCTTGGATATTATGAACTATTCTGCATAAATTATAGTTCCTTATTCATTTAAGTTTAGTTTTCAAATATAAAACGTTAATTTTTGATTAAATCATATATAAAACGTTAATTTTTGATTAAATCATACGGAACACATTATGCACCACGTTTTTCACGTGATCCTGTCGTTACAAAGAGTGCTGTTATTTTTATTATTATTATTTCTTGCTTAACCCCGTCTCCCAAGTCTATTGAAAATTAAGTTTAACTGCTTCAATTTAATTTTCATTTTTAACATATTAGAGACTTTCAACTCATCTTACCTAATACTTGAATCATAATATATTAATGCTTTCACTTTCGTTTATCTAACTAGGTAAAAAAAACTTTACCCTTAAAACCAAATTTTAGGGCTAAGCTATGATACCCCTATTGTGAGGGACGGTTGCTTATGTAAAATAAATTTTGTATTTTGTTTTGCTTATATGTATAATCAATTTTTTTAAATGTATATGTATATACAATTGGATATTGTTTTCAGTCTGTCTTTTTATCTATTGTTTTGGACTAGTGCCTTTAAATGTCCATCATAGTGGACCCAAAATAATCCAGACAAAAACATTGGACTAAAAAAATACTATTTCTTTTTGTTTTAATAAATTATTGAGTAACAATTGGCATTTAACAGTAATGATATTTAGAGTTTAGAAGAGATGCTTTCATGATTTCATTAATCAAGAAAGTGTTCTTTTAAGATTTGAACTGAAATATTTTATATATATATTTAAAGGTAAAATAATATATTGACGAAAAAGGGGGCCATGAAGAAGCACAAGATGAGCCCATTGAGAGACCCGTTATAAAAGATACATGTTGACAATAAGATTATAAGATATTGCCAGCAAATAAATTTGATCTTGTCTATAATCTAAGTATAATCTGCAATTAGATTAAAGAAATCACTCTCATTTCTTATCTTCCAAATACACCAAATGACTGCATACCAATTCATTGTGGCAACTTTTTTTGAGGATGCTCCTTGTAACTGAACAAAACTACCTATAATTTTCAAATAAATTTTGTGGGAGTACTGTATCAACTCTAAGTTGGCCAGAGATTGAATACCATACCTTTGAAGAAAAATCACATACACAGAAAAAATGCAGAGAAGTTTCAGGATGTAAAAGACAAAACAAGTTTCAGGACACATTGAGAAACTTCTTATATGCTTGGTACACCTCATCATCAAAGTTTTTAAGATATGATAATATTATTTTAGTTGTGCCAAAAAAAAAAGCAAAAACAAGAGATTCAGAAAATTAATACTTGATCAATAAATTAACTCTTATTACTTTGACACTTCATAGGAATTTTTTGAATAATAAAAATTGTTAAGATAATCTTTGAAACAAAATACACCATAAATTTCTTGTTAATTTATATTGAAAATGACATTACTGGTCTTTTATTATGGAGCTAATTATTGATTATGTTGACTATATAAGTATTATTGAGTTTAATTTTCCAGGTTTTTTATTTTTTATTTTTTCTCTAATTTACATTTTATATAAACATTAATAATTAATAATTATGACCTGGCTGTTATTAGTGACTTTTAATATATTAAACTTTGAAAATATATTTTAATTTTTATTGTATGTTTTATTCTAAAGTTTGAAAGGGAAATGTATCCACTTTGTTTTGTTTTGACCGATTAAGAAAGGAAAGAAAAAAGAAGATGAAGTTGGGTTTTAAAGTACTACTATAGTTTTGTTCAATAAATAAAAGGAAGGAAAGAAGCGCGTGAGATCTACTTTAAAAAGCAATATATCCACTTTCGTGAAAACAAAAAAGAGAAAATATGTCCTTTTTGTAGTTAAAAATAGGAATGCCCTTTACTCGTCTCATTTTATTAATTCGGTCTGGCCAAAAAGAAAATATGTCCTTTCGGTAACAGATTCAAGTGTAAAAAAAAAATTAATATATTTTTAGGATGGATTGGAGTTATTTCTAATTGTTTCAGTTTGGTTTAATGTCATATATATTTTTTAAATATAAATTTTAAATAATTATGTATTAGTAATATAACTTATTTATTTAATAATATTTTTATCTAAAAACTATTGTATTTATATTAAAATATATCTTAATTTTAATTATAATTTTTTATTTATAATTAATTTTAAAATGTAGTTTTGAGCCTAACTTTTCCAACTTAAATTATGATTTTTTCTAATACCTCGTAATACTATTTTAGAATGTAGGATTGAGCTTAATTCAATTTCAAAAATTAATTCAAAATATAAGAATTGTTCCCACTTATAAAGTATTTTTAGACTCTATTTTTAGTTAATGTGAGACTTGGATTTCTCTCAATACATTATTGGAAAAAATTCAAGTCTCACCATGGATAGAGATAAAGTCTAAAAAAATTTTATAAGTGAAAGCATTATTTACCTTTTAAGTTAGTTTTTAGGGTTGAGTTAGATTCAAACTTACATTCTAAGATGATATCAGAACTTATCTTAGTGGTTGTTGTTAGGCTTAGTAAACCACTCGTAGATGTCTTGCAAACTTAATGTTTGAGATATTCAATCTTTAGCGTGAAGAGTGATGTGTTGTAGATCGATTAGTAAAATGTCTTGAATATAATATATAAGTATGGACGATTCTTATCTTATAAGTAATTTTTATAGGGTTGAATTAGGCTTAAACTCACATTTTTAGATGATATTAAAGTCTATCTTATTATTGTTAGGATTATCAGGTCACTCGTTATCATGTTGTGTGGAGAGGTGTGTTAAAGATCTCACATGATTAATAAAATAACATGAATACACTTTATTAGTTATGTAAAATTAAGTTAGACGTAAACCAATATTTAATATGATATCAAAATTTATCTTGACAATGATGGTTAAACTTATTAGGTTACCCTTAATTGATTTGTTATCGAAATAAATTTATCCCAAACCTTAAATAAATTTATCTCGATCCAACTCCTCCATTGAATATTTTTAATAAATAACACATTTTTTTATCTATTTATTTTGTTAGTATTATTTATGTTATTTTCTATATTTATTTTTTTCTTTTCTATACTATCAACAAAATAATTAACTTATTTATTTTATTTATACCAAACTTCAAAAATCAACTCATTATTTTGTCTTTTTCTTCTCCTTTCTATTTTTTCATAAACAAAACATATTATCCATAGGAAGATTCCATTGTTATTGGTAAACTTAGCCTATATGTGTATGTAAGCGCTGATTGGCCATGACGTAATGTTTGTTGCGTAATAAAGACAACTGTATAATTTGAGTCTGCGTCCTTTCCGTGGCGTCTAACCCGTACTGGAAATGCATCCTCTTTCTGCGAATGTGTCCAACCTATTTTAATTGTTTTTTGACATATATCAACTTTTAGCTAAATTTCAGATATTTTTTAAATTAACGAGATACATATTTTTTAAATCAATACTTGAAATTTAAAATAATAATAATAATAATAAATAATACTTTTTCGAGAGATTTTTTATACCTCCACACATGGTCAATACACAAGGCCTTATATGGTCTCTAGTGAATAATAAAACTTGCAAAACCTGTAAAAATATTTTAATACTCATGTCATTCAATGTAATTACATTAGAAACATAATGTAAGCATAAAATGACAAGAAAGCTCCAGAATAATACTAATACTTTTTGTATTGACAAAAGGAAAAACGATGTATAGAGAAGGGTTATTTAATAGGATAATTTAACAAAAATATTTAAAAAAAGAAGAGGGAGTATATCCTTTATAATAATTTATAAAAATATAAACATAAATAAAAGTGTTACTGTCTCCGTTAGTTATCTTTTTACAAGTTAATTACAGTTGTATATAAGGGAAATGCTTATTTGCGCGAATTCGTATTATACGAAATAGTTATATAAAGACATACCTTTCTATATTTCTGCCAAACTTCTAATTTTTTATTTTTTAATTTAATATCTATCCAATGATAATTAAACAAGTGAATTCATATCTTTTCATATAAAAATATTAATATTTGTTAAAGACTATGAGATCATTCGACGGTGGATATATTTTTCTTCACGTAATTTTCTTTTCATATCTAAAGTTATGTCCAAACTTTCGAAATCTTAATTAAATGATATAAGTAATTATCAAAGATGGATAATAATATTTATCATTTAGAGTTTAAAAGAAAGATTATGATTTCATTGATAAAAGTATTCTTTTTAAAATTACAACTAAGATTTTATATGCTTGGTACACCTTATCATCAAGGTTCTTTAAATATGATAACATTGTCTGAGTTGTGCTAAAAATATATGTATATAGCAAAAACAAGAAATTTAAAAAATTATTACTTCGTCAATAAATAAAATCTTCTTACTTTAACACAATATATAAACCATAAGTTTCTTATACATATCTTAATTTTTTTACATTGCTTAGTTTTTTTTATTATGGAGCTAATTATCGATGATTTCATGAAAATTATTATTTTCTCTAATTTAAATTTTATATAAACATTAATAATCATGAGTTGTTTAATTATTAGTGAGGTTTAATATATTAAACTTTAAAAATATGTTATAATTTTACTTTTTACATTCAGCCTCGTCTCCCCTTATTTAATTTAAAATATATTTATTATATTTTTTTAAAATTCATAACAAAAAAAATCACTACTATAACTTTTGACAATATTTAAAATATATTTTAAAAAATATCATATGTTAGTTTTAGTAACATTTTAGTAAATGTTATATTTGAGTTATGTGGTAAAGTGTCATTAATGATATTTTATATTTATTTAATATTATTAAAGATATAGAAAGTATTACTAATATAATTATTAGTATCATTTTAAAATATTTAATAAAAATTAAGAAATATAAAAATTTTATTTTTATAAAATAATTTTAAAATTTTTTATTGTATTTTTTTATTTTTAATCCACCTAAATACAAACTAATTATAAATATATAAATTAATTAAAAAATTAAATGAAAAGATTAGAATATAATTAAAAAAATAATTAATTTCATTTTCACTTTGAAAACGGTTTTTTTTTAAAATTGACACTTAAAAAGAAAAGAGAGTATTATTTATGTTATTTTATATATTTAATTTTTTGTTACTTTTTATAGAATAAAAAAATTAACTTTTTAATTTATTTTATTTTTACTAATTAAACTTAAAAAATCAACTTATTTTGGTGAAAACTATGACGCAATGATTGTCGCGTAATAAAGACAACTGTGTAATCGGGACTGCGTCCTTTCCGTGGTCGTCAAAAGGGCGTCAAACCTTTCCATGTATATGCTGTTTCAGCGAATTTGTCTCCACTAGGAGTATTAGACAAATTTTACAAACTTTTAAAATTAACGTGATACATGTTTTAAACTCAATACTTTCGAATTTATAATAATAATAAAATGTAAATTACACTTATATTCTGTCAGATTTTGTCATATTTATCTTGACCTCCTTCCATTTTTTTTATCTCTATATTATAATTCTCTTTATTATTTAAAATATATTATACTAACACTTCTTTATATATTATACTGATCCTGTTATCCAAGAAAAACAATATTTTACCATATTCTTATAAAGAAGTTAATGTAAATGTTAAAAAAAAATAATCTACAATCTCAAGAAATTTAGGAGATGTCAATATAATTTGTTTTAATAATTTTCAATCTAAAAAAAAATTACTTTCTTCAAATGGAATAACTTTCCTTTTCCTTAACTTCTTTCACTGGAACAATTTTTTTTAGTAATGTTATATTCTCTTATATTTTCTAATATTTTATGAAAATATTAAATGGAAAATAAATATATTTAATATTTTAAAAACTTAAAAAACATGTAATAATTTCTTTATCAAATAAGTAAGAGGATTAATAAAAATATTTTGGAAGAGGATTTAATTTTTGTTTTATATTAACAATATTCGTTTTCGTTACATATGATCATTGCACGAAATCCAGGAATACTACAGTATCACATGTTCATATATAATACTAGCAATATATTAATTAGAGAAAAAAATTACAAATTATCACGCATAATTAGACATGGTTTAGTCTATCATATATATATATATATATATATATATATATATATGTGGGATTATGGATAAGACGATTCTGTTAATAAATTCGTTTTAGAACTATTTCATGCCTACCTCCCCTCTATCTGGCCTTACAATCTCATGTTTGAAACATTAATGGGGTAAAATACATTTCACCATTCGAAGTACAACTCTTTCCCAACTTTATCGTCTTTTTATGTTTTTCTTTACTACTTACCCTAAAATTAGATTTTAAGTGTAAATATTTATTTTCTAGTCACATAAAACGAAAGTCAAAGTAGTTATTAATATATTATGACTGAACTATTAGGTAAGTTTAAGTTAGCTGATTGGATAGTCTCTAACATGTTAAAAACGAAAATAAAGTTGAAAATGCTTAAAATAAAAGTTCAAGAGAGTAGGGGGATGGACGGTGTTAAGCTAGAAATATAAAAATAGTCTTTGTAATGGGTAAAGCACATTTCATGATGTCACATTTACAAGGAAGCTAATATATTCCTCTACTGATGCATGCACTGGGTAAAGCACAACGAAAGTAGGATGTAGAATCTTTGATTTTCCTCCTGGCTTTTGTCTATGCCCTTGTCGGCTGATTCTGCTGCCATTACATTTTACGTTAATTTTGTTTCCATTTTTGGCCCTTTTATCAATAAAAAAAAATCATATGATACCGTGTGTCATATGTTTCGTATGATTTAATTGGAAAATAACATTTTTATTTAATCAACAACTAAAATTAATAAGGAATTGAACTATATTTCATGAAGATAAAATATCTTGGATAAATTCGCTTCTTTGCATCTTTAGAAAAATGACTATAATTGCTTACATTTTTATGCATAATAAAAGTTACATATTAGTTCACTATAAATATTCAATAGGGAAAAAAATGAGTGGAAACCAAGTCATAGTTAATTAACAACACTTAGGTTTCATTTAGTTGGGTGGAAAGAAAATAAGGGAGGAAGAGAAAATTTTAAATTTTGAATTAAAAAAAGTGAAAGAAAGAAAAATTTTGAATTTTACTTTTCAAAATCAAATTTTCTTTATTTTTTTCAATTTCTCTTTAATCAAATAAAAGAAAATGTATTGTTATTCGTGTTTTATTTTTTATTTTTTCTATTAATGCAAAATGCGTATTGAAACTGCTACCAGATGCTTTGATTTGTGTAAGCGCTGTTTATCACCAAAGGTGAAATTCACCAAGTTGAATAACACAGACAACAGATGAACAAAATTAGAATTTGAATCAACAAAGCAAATAAAATCTAGAAAATAACGAGCAAAAGGATTAGGATGAACAATTTAAAAAAAAAATTCCACATTTGAAATAGAAATGAAACAAAAATGAACCATCATACCTCGGGTTTCAACAAAATGGAACAAAATTAAAAAAAAATCACAAATTCCACAAAAACTAAGCTAATAATCAATTTTCATTGTCCACGCTAGTAGCAAATTTCTCGTGAGACGAAGATGACATCTAATCAAATAATCGACTAAATTCGAAACCCTTATCTCATTCTTTCTTCTATTACAATCAAATTGTCTTTCAGAATTGAAAGAATCGAAAAAGAGAGAGCGAGAATTAAAAATTAAAAATATATTAAGTATTTCACAAATTCCAAAAAACCAAGCTAATAATCAATCTCCATTGTCCACACCAGTAGCAAATTTCCGAATATTCCATCTAACCAAATAATTGATTAAATTTGAAGCCTTTATCTTGTTCTTTTTTCTATTACAAACAAAAACTGTCTTTCAGAGAATAAAAGAAGAGAGAACGAGAATTAAAAATTAAAAATATATCAAGCATTTAAGTGATAATAGCTTTTGTTCGGATTATTTATTTATAAAATTGATTTTGATTAAATGCGAATTTGTATAATTAATTACAAATAAGCATGAGTTCGTAGTAAGGTGATTTTTGTTTAAATAACAAATTCGCATTTAGTCAGATGTTTGAAAATTTTGATTTGGGTTCGGGTTGATGAAGTGTGCGAATTGTATCGAAAGTTCCTATGTTAAATTTATTATTTATATCAAGCCAACGACAAACTGGGACCAGATCAAAAAGATGTTTGCGTAAGTGAATATGTCATGTCCGTCCTTATGTATTAGAAACGAGTATTTAAGCAGTTCGACTTGACCACAAATGTAAATAAAAAATAATAAAAAAGAAATTAAGTAATTATATTGGGAAGAAGATAAGATCAAAGAAAAGAAAGAAAGAGAAGCTAATAAAAAAATCAGTTAACTAGTTACAGATCCGTCCCAACTAACTAACCTACTTTTTCATGTTCACACGTCAATAGCTTTCGGTAATGGTAATCAAAAAGCATGACTAAGCTTTATTCTAATATCTCTCTATCTCCATTGGACTTCATAGCTTTTTTATAATCACTACTTTATCCCATCCCTAAATCAGCACGTGAAGAATTAAGCACATTGAAAACGTGGCGAACTGAAAACGTGCTTCAATTACAGCTTGTAACTTTTACTGTAAACGTGGCATCATCGTGGACACTACGCCCTACCATGTAAATTTATCAGGACTTGGTAATTGAATCCATCCCGGTGCGCATCACACGACATCTACATCTTCAGGTGATCACGGTGGGGTCCACGTCAAACTTTTGCCCCCAAATTTTTTCATTACCCAAACACATAATTGACTGTGCTCGTTTGTACCCAACATCAGTTATTAGAATCTCTCTTAAGCATTAGACTGTCAGTTGTGATACCTGCGATATACTAACTAACATAATAAAGACAAATTTGTTCTTTTAAAAATTAAAAATTTGATTAATTCTAGTGACGAAAACTAATAGAAAGTGACTAGTGACGAAAATAATTGATAACAATACGACAATGTTTATACAGAGGAGATTCTTGGGTGGTGAAATCAAACATTAAACTCGCGATTTGTACTTTGGAGATTCCTCCCTAAAAAAATATAGGGGAAGAAAGATATGCAGAAATACATGCTAGCTAATTAACGAATAGGCTCAGCCGAGTTGTACATTTTGTAAACACACACTACCAAAATTAATTATTTTGCTTAACTGAATCTATTTGATTAAATTCAGGAACTAAGAGTGTTCCCTGTAGCAGAGTCGGAAGAATCTCCATTAAAATCCATCATCATCATGAACTGATGAAAGTCATCTTCGCCAATCCTGTCCCAGAAATCGGTATCCTTGTTCCCAAACGCGAGCGAGTCCATTTCCATACCCTGATTGAGATTCTCGTTCTTTATTTGCTCTTCCGCAGCAATGGCAACCCTCTCTGGCTCCCTCTGTTGCAAGCTTAAGGACTCGTCCACCAAGGGAAAATTGAGCTTGGCCCGTGGGCCGCGGAACTCGGTCGCGGCCTTGTCGTAGGCCCGGGCCGCTTCCTCGGCCGTGTTGAATGTCCCAAGCCAGACCCGGGCGGCGCGGCGCGGGTCTCGGATCTCCGCGGCCCATTTCCCCCACGGCCTCTGCCTCACGCCTCTGTACTTCTTCTTGGCCCTCTTCTGCTTCTTTTTCTCCTCGGGGAAAAAGTTGCATCCCAAGCACCCCGCGATGTTGCACTCGCGACACGTGTCCATGCTCGGCGGCGGCACTATCCGGTCGAAGCTGGGCCCAGCGGGGGATTCGGAGGTCTGTGGGAGGCGGAACTCGGAGATGGAGACGGATTCGGAGGTGGAGCCGGAGATGACGTTGGTGAGGGCGGCGACGATGACGGATAGTTCTTGCTCGGTGGTGAGAGTGGCGGGGAGAAAGGAGGCGGAAGACATCGGAAGAGAGTCAAAGTGGAAAAACTCGTAGGTTGTTAGGTGGTCTTTGCGTTTGGCGCGTCAAGGTTTTTTCGAACTGAGTGAGGGCGAGAGGGTGGGCGTTGTTTATATACGGTTTGGGGGTGACGTGGCGGGTAAGGTCCAGCTGTGCACACCGTTCATACACGGAGTGGCTTATGGTTTTCAAGGAGTTAATGGTTTTGTTGGATATATAAATCACGTGGGGTATTTAATGGGAGAGTGAGTGTGAGAGAGAGAGAGAGTGCGTGGTGGTCCTGGTGGAGTCCAGAAGGGTGACAGATAGGATTTAGTGTGTGACATGGACAGATTTTTTGCGTAGTTATTGGACGGTCATGTCACGTAGGATTGAGAAAAGTAAAAATGAGATGGGATTGAGGAACACAAAGCATCTGGGGAACGAAAGCAATTGCAGAGTTCACTTCCTTCCGTCACTGTTTTTTCATTCAATTCGTTTTATCAGCTGGATACAATATCAGGGTACAACTGGCCTACGCTGAGGTCAAACTTTGTCCATATTACTCGTAAATTTAGTGTCAACGACAGGGATTACAGATATTTGTTATCATTTTCATGTATTGCTATTTATTATTTTTATTTAATTAATATAAATAAGATAGTGATCAATAATAATTTTCAGATTATTAGTCAAAATAATTTTAAATTCTGTTGCTGTATTTATTTATTAATTCTCGCGTTTGTTTTTAATCAACAACATTAAATAATTTTGCATACTTTTTAAATATAAAATTTATTTTTTATTTATAAATTATTAAAGATATTAATATTAATTTCTTTATTGACGATCCAAATTTATATCAATTTTCATTTTATCTCATTAATTAACTTTTAAACACCTAAGACTTTTAATATCAATTAACCAAATAATATAGTAAAATAAAAAAATTTAAATATATTTTTAATTCATGTAAATGAATAAATTTTTATTTGTTTTCTACCAAATTTGAAATTATTATTTTTATCCTTCTAAAATAATGAATTTTAACTATAATTCCTATAAAAAAATTCTTTTATTTTTATCTTTCTGAAATTTTAAATCAATGCTTTTAATTTCTAACATTGATTTTAAGATATATAAATAACATTTGTTTTAAGAATCTAATAACATTTGTTTTAAGAATCTAATTTTTTTTAAAGTACCATATGGTGACATGGGGACATGAATCACATGATGTTGCAAACATTAAGTATCATCTAGGATTATTATTTGATATTCTATTAAATATATAAGCGGTTCACATAATAATAAAAATAAAAAAAATTATTTATTTTAAATTTTACAAGTATAAGAATTAATTTTTTTATATATATTAAAATAATTATTTATTTTATAGAGATTAAAAATATACTTACATTAAGAAAAAATTATAAAATAACATGTAATTAAGTATAAAGTATTTAAGGTGCAATATAAGTATTTTATTTAATAATTTTTATGATACTGGTTTATTTAATAATTTTTAGATATTTATTATAAAAATGTTAATTAATAAATACTTAAAAATTTTGTATGTATCTTTACAATCTGAGTTGTTCACCAACGGATCTACCAGAAGAAAGTAATGAAAGGTACGTATACCTGTACGCGGGTCAAATGATGTTAGTTAAGTCTTGCATGACAGTGAAGTGGTTCTGTTTTAAGTCACACATCCATCATTTCATAAAGGACTATATAAACTGAAACTTAAAAATTAAATTTAGAAAATAAAATCAATAATTTCGGATTTCATTCTCATTTATCTTCCTCTTCCCGTGTTTTCTCATTCATAACCCATAGGTGCTACTATCCATTGATACCAATAGTGAGGGATATATGAGAATATATATTGTGACAAAAATATTAGAAGGAAGATAAATTAGAAAAAAAATATAAGATACCTTTATGATCTTGTAGTAAAAAGGTGAAAGAGTTGATATATTAAGGGAGATTAACAAATATCTATAGAAATAAAAACTCAATTTACTAAAATTTCATCTCCAATTAGAATAAAAATAATAAAATAGGATGAAGAGAAACCACTCAAATGTTTCACTCTTCTTAGAGTAAGCAAATGAGTGAAATTCAAGAGTGGAAATAAGTTGCAGTTAGGTTATATAGAATTTCTAAAGCCCATACTTAACCTAATTCACAAATCTAAGGCTCAAACTTGCTTATTACAAATTTCATCTTCAAAATTAGAATAAAATAATAAAATTAAAAGGATGAAAGATACTATGAGTCTTTGATTAAAGTTTGTACTTTTAAAAAATCTGACTTTGAAAGTCCATTTAAGACCTTCTGAATAGATAAAAAATATCTTTGTATAATAAACTAATGTACCTAAATTTAGAAAGCAAATCCTCTTTAGTTTTGAAAAATTAAATAAGATCTTTAATTGGAGAGAATCCATGTCCCTAAAATTATATGTAAGTGTTAAAAAAATATATAATATCAAAATATCACATTAAAAATTTATTAGAAATAATAATCTGACCTAAATAATGATATTATTATATTATTTATATTTATTTAAATAAGTCAATCTATCAAACTTTAAAAAAATAAGTAAATTTGAGATAACATTTTTAATTAAATAGATTTTTTTAAATATTGACAAGATTTATTTAATAAATAAGTCTAACTTAACTCAATTCTTAATTTTTATTAAATAAACAGTTGATAAATAGCCTAACATGTTTGGAAATCCCCACCTTAATCTTCCTATAAATGCTTCTTGAAATTCAAACTATATCTTGAGAGCAAAAAAATTCTTCAATGTAATTTTTGGAGTTTTGGTTTCTCGTTTTCATTGTGATAATTTTTGGGTTGAAGTGCACAAGTAAAAAATAATTTTTGTTGCTTCTTTGTGTTGTGATTGTTTGGCTTCCTTGCCATGTAATTATTGTGTTCATCATTGAAGATGAGGAAGATTAGCCAGATGTGGTAGGGACGGATGGAATGAAAGAACATAAAGAAGTGCAAAGAAAAAGAAAATATATGTAATCTTAGGTAAAATAGTGTCATTTTTGTGAAGTATTGTTAAATAAATTTTATTTATTCGCATAGATGTCATGTTGTACAATTATGTTTATGTTCCAAAATGAGAAGAGAAAAATATTGGGACAAAAATGAAAGTTAGAGAACATAAATCAATATAAAAAAATTAAAGGACTAAAGTAGTGTTGACAACTATACTCAACGGATATCCATACAATATATTCACAATAAATAGGATATTTACATGTTAAATAGGTTTCGATCTAATATGACTAATTATCTATAAATTTTTGTAAGTATGAACATTATATTACCCAATCTTATTTATACTCATATAATATATTTATTATCAATAACAGTATATAAAGAGAATAAGAAAATTTTGATGTATGCCTATTTTATTCGTATAATTAATTTTATAAATAATTATTTCTTATTCACTATATTGTTTTTTACCATCTAACTACTTCTCAAATTACCTTATTATCTAATTAACTTCCATTTTTTATTTTTAAATTTTAAATAAACACATAGTAACAAGAAGTGTCTCTTTTCTCTTAGTATTTTATAATTAGATCGAATATGAATTTATTTAAAATAATTTTTAAATTAAGTTAAGAATTTTATTTTTAATATTTATAATTATGAATTGAATAATCTTTGAATATTTTTTTTTATTTAAATTGAATATTTAATTTTTTTGATCAATTCTCCTTTCTAATGATTTTTCATCGTTAATACTACTATTATAATAGAATTTGTTTTATTCAACCAAACCATGAGAGATATATTTATGTTCACTAAGGATATGTTTGGAAATTAGGTTTTAAAGGAGACAAATTTATTTTCTAGTTTGGGAATTAGGTTTTAAAGGAGATACATTTATTTTCTAATTTAATTATTTTTTTAAATAAAATAAATAAAATAGTAAATTAATTAATATAAACTTATTGTGCTCCTCTTTTGTTTATATTATAAATATTATATAGCTTTTGTAACTTAAAATTAAAAGATTTATTCTTCCTTCTTTCTCCTTCAAAATATAACCTTCAAACATAATGTGTGGCTAAAATAGTTAACATTTTGCCTGCTATCTGTTATATTTCTTTTCATTTTTTTTATCAGATTTGTTCAGAAATTTATCTTAATCATATTTTCTTTTATAAAACTCTCTTTAAATTATCTTCAATATTTTTTATAAATTATTTTTAATTATTCAATAATTATTTTAGTTGATAAACAATAAAGATGATAAATTAATTTTTTATACTCTCTTTTTCATAAAAATAGAGAAAAATCGTTAGTCCGAAGCACAAACTATTATTCTTAATTATTCAACATTTTTTTAGTTAATAAATATGATAAATTAATTTTTTATTTTCTTTTCATAAGAATAGAAAAAATCATTAGTCAGAACTCGAAGAAAAAAAAGCTCAATCTCATTCACTTTACTTATTTGTATTGTATGAAAAAAAAATTAATTAGAAATATATGAATTAATTGCATAAAAATAGATTAAGAGAATGTGATCTCAATAATTTTAAATTAATATTTTGTTTATAAATTATTAAAGATATTAATAAAAATAAACTAAATTACACTCAATTATTCACTAAAATACCAAAATAATCTCTCCTTAATTGATTATATATATAATTAATTATTTTAATATATTAAATATATAATTAAAAATTATATATATGTTAATATAATTAAAATTGTATGTACATAATTAATTATTTTTAATATATTAAATATATATAATTAAAAATTATATATATATATATATATATATATATATATATATATATATAAATTCTATTTTCTATTTCTCTTATTTCTTTTCTATTTCTTTCTTGACAAACAACTTTATAATATTATTTCTCTCATATTTTTTCTTACCAAGTATTTTAAATTTCATTATATATTTTTTATTTATTTATCTCTTCATTATTTCTTTTCACATTTCACTCTATTTCTATTGTATCTACCAAACACAATATTAATATTTTTTATTAGACAATGTAGTCCAAATTAATATCAAATTTCATTCCATCTCATTAATTAATCCTTTAAATGTCTAACATCTTTAATATTAATTAACCAAATAGTAAAAATATTTAGTCCAATAAAATGAATGAATTTTGATCCTTATAAAATTTGAAATTTTTATTTTTAGTCATGTAAAATGAATGAATTTTGATTATGCATGGTCTCTATAAAATCTTTTTATTAGATGCATATCCTTCCAAAATTTAAAATCACTATTTTTTGTCTCTAACATTCATTAAATATATAAATAATATTATTTTAGAAATATAAAAAAATTAAAAATATCACGTTATATTAAATAGTACTGCAAGCACCATTGGATATAAATTGTGATTGTTATTTACTTTTCATTAAATACGTAAATAGTAAACATGTGTCACGTAATAATAGGAATAAAAAATATTTATTTCAAATTTTACAGGATAAAAATTAAAGAAATTTTTTTATACAGATAAAAATTAAAATTCATTTATTTTATAAAAATAAAGACATATTTAAGTGAATAAAAAATGAAATAACATGTAATTAAGTATAAAGTATTGAAGTTGAGATATCGAGTATTATCTTGACCGTTAATTTTATTTAATAATTTTTATATATTTACTATAAAAATGTTAATTAATAAATACTTGAAAATTTTCTTATCAGTCTACGAAATTTTGACTATCTGAGTTATTTCAATGGGTCTACTAGAACAAAGTAATGAAAAATGGGTATACCTGTATACCTATTCGCGATTCAAATGATGTTAATTAACTCTTACATGACATTGACGTGGCTCGGTTTTAAGTCACATTCATCATGCCATAAAAGGACTATATAAACTGTAAATTCAATTATACTTAGAAAATAAAATCAATAATTTTGGATTTCATCCTCATTTGTCTTCCTCTTCCCGTGTTTTTTCATTCATAGGTGCTACTGTCCCATTGATACCAACAGTGAGGGATACATGAGAATATATATTGTGTCAAAAACTATTAGAAGGAAGATAAATTAGAAAAAAAAAAAATCCTTTTATAATCTTGCAGTAAAAAGGTGAAAGTGTTTAGCATTAAAAAAAGGGTGAAAGAGTTGATATATTAAAGGAGATTAATAAATTTCTATAGAAATAAAAACTCAATTTACTATAATTCGGTCTTTAAAATTAAAATTAAAATATTAAAATTAAAAGGATGAAATATACTAATTTTATTCAAAAATATTAGAGAGAAATCACTTAAATGTGTTTTATTCGTACACTTACTCGATCACTATTAAAAATAAACAAAAGAGTGAAATTTAAGAGTGGAAATAAGTTACCGTTAAGTTATAGAGGGCTTCTAAAGCCTAAACCTAACCTAATTCATAAATCTAAGACTCAAACTTGCTTATTACAAATTCCATCTTCAATATTAAATTAAAATAATAAAAATGAAAGGATGAAAAATAGTATATGAGTCTTTGATTAATGTTTGTACTTTTAAAAATCTGATTTTGAAAGTAATAAGACTTTTGAATAGGTAAAAATTATCTTGGAATAAACTAGTGTACCTAAACTAGGAAGAAGATCCTCTCTAATTTTAAAAAATAGACGAGATCTTAATCATTAATTAATTTTAATATTTAATATAAAAGATAAAAAAATATAGATGAATGATTAAATTTATAAACCTAAAAATTTTCAGCAGAGAAGATCTGAATCCCTAAAATTATATGTAAGTGTTAACAAAAATATATAATATCAAAATATTACATTAAAAATTTATTAGTGATAATAATAATGACCTAAATAATAATATTATTATATTATTTATATTTATTTTAATAAGTCGATCTATTGGGCTTAGATTTTTTAATATGTATTGACAAGACTTATTTAATAAGCATATCTAACTTAATTCAATTCTGATTAGGCTAGGTTATTGGTGATTCACAAAGAGTCTAGCATGTTTCCATCCCAAGTGAAGTTTCAAAGAAAAAAAAAACTTTAAAAAAATCTCAAAACCTTATTCTTTGTAAAAATGCTTCTTCAAATTCAAATCATATATTGAGAGCAAACGATTCCTTGATGTAATTTTGAGAATTTTGTTTCTCCTTATCGTGTGTGATAATTTTTGGGTTAAAGTGCATAAACAAATTAAAAATAAATTTTGTTGCTTCTTTGTGTTATGATTGTTTGACTTTCTTGTCATGCAATTATTGTGTAAATGGTTCATCATTGAAGATGAGAAGGTTAGCTAGTTATTGGAAGGGTGGGTGCGATGAAAGAACGTAAGGAAGAACAAGAAAATAAATGTAACCTTACGTTAAACAATGCCATTTTGAGAGAGTATTGTCAAATAGAATTTAATTATTCACATATATGTCATGTTGAACAACTCTTTTAGGTTCCAAAATGAAAATATAAAAACATTGGAAAAAAATAATAGTTAGAGAACAAAAATCAATAGAAAAAATTAGAGAACAAAAATTAATAGAAAAAATTATAGGACTAAAGTAGGATGGACAATTAGAATTATACTATAGATATCTATAAAAATTACTTGCAATAAATAGGATTTTACCTATCAATTAGGTTTAGATATAATATGAATAATTATTCATAAAATTTTGTGAGAATAGACATTATACTATCTAATCTTATCCATACTCATGTAATATATATATATATATATATATATATATATATATATATATATATATATATATATATATTATAATTATAATTATAATTTATTTAAAATAATTTTAAATTAAAATTTTATTTTTAATATTTATAATTAGAAATTGAATTATCTTTGAATATTTTCTTCATTAAAGTTACATATTTTATTTTTTTTTATCAATGCTCATTTTTAATATTTTTTATCATTAATATTACTATTATAATATAATTTATGTTTTATTCAAACTAACCATGAGAGATTATATTTAAGTTCCTAAGGGTATGTTTTTGAATTAGATTTTGAAGTAGGTTTAAGAGGAGAAAGGAGATGAGAAAAAAAAATCATTTTTAATAATTTAATTTTTTAAAATAAAAATAAATGAAATATTAAATTAATTAATATAAATTTAATGTGCTCATCATTTGTTTATATTATAAATATTATATAACTCTTTTAACTTAAAGTTAAAATATTTGTCCTTCCTTCTTTCTCCTTCAAAATTTAACCACTAAATATAAGTCCTTTGATGCGAGTAATAGATTTAGATATATGTTAATAGATATTTAGTATATGGATAAAGATATGTATATCAATATTACTATTCAATAAATAGGATTTCAAGTATGAATATATTTTTTTTAAAATGTGACTACATGGACAAATATTGCATTATCCTACTCAAATATTATTCAGTATAATGTCACTCTTAAACTAAAATGAGACTTAAATTAAACTTAGAGGGTGAAAGTACTAATTTTGCCTGTACTTAGAGGGTGAAAGTACTAAAATGAAACAAAGCTCCCAAGATCTGGAGCTTTGATACCAAATTGGAAGTAAAAGAAATTGTGTATTGATTGAATTGAATTATACAATTTCTTATCTCCCTTTTTGTAGGGTAAATGTCAACTATCTAAAGATAAACTAATAACAAATTAAAAGATAACTAGATAATATGAGATATTCACGATCTCCTAATGAGATATTTAAATATTTGTAACCACTTAATCTAATAAGATATTTAGATATATGTAACCTCTTAATAGGTTACCTATCATATCTGATCATATCTTATTAGATATTTTCAATATCTCCAACACTCACCCTCAAGTTGATAAATGAGTATCAATCATTCCTAACTTGTCATTAAGTTCTTGAAATCTAGTTGCAAGGAGCCCTTTGGTGAAAACATCTACCACTTGGAGTCCTGTAGGAACATGTGCTGTGACTATAAGTCCACTGTCTAACTTCTCTTTAATGAAGTGTCTATCAATCTCAATGTGCTTTGTCCTATCGTATTGGACTGGATAATTGGCAATACTTATACCTGAGTTGTTGTCACAAAACAACTTTATAGGTCCCTTATATTTTACTTTAAGGTCATCAAGAATAATCTTCATCCACAATCCTTCACATATACCTTGTGTCATGGTTCGAAATTCTGCTTCTGTACTAGATCGAGCAACCACATTTTGCTTCTTGCTCCTCTAAGTTACTAGATTTCCTCCTAGAAACATACAGTATCCTAAGGTGGATCTTCTATCCACAACCGATCCTGCATAGTCTGCATCTGTATATATTTCCATGAACAACATTCCTTCTTTTCTGAACAATAGTCCTTTTCCTGGACTTGCCTTCAAATACTAGAGGATACTTTCAATTGCCTGAAGGTGCCTTTCCCTAGGATCATGCATAAATTGGCTGACCACACTAATAGCATAGGCAATATCTGGCCTAGTGTGAGATAAGTAGATCAATTTCCCCACTAATCTTTAATATTGGGATTTCTCTATGATTGGACTTTCCCCACGCCCAATCTTATGGTTTTGTTCAATAGGTACCCTTGAGATCTTGCATCCCACTTTTCCTGTTTCTTTGAGGAGATCGAGTACATACTTCCTTTGGGAGATAAAGATACCTTGTTTGGAATATGCAACCTTAATCCCAAGGAAGTATTTCAGCTTTCCTAATTCCTTCATTTCAAATTGTGTTGCCAGCTTTTCTTTCAGATCTAGTTTTTCAATCTCATCATCACCTATAACAATCATATCATCTACATAGACTAGGAGAAGAGTGAGTTTACCATTAGGAGAATGTTTTATAAAAATAGTATGATCACCTTGACTTTGTCTGTATCCTAGGGATATCATGAGTTGAGCAAATCTTCCAAACTATGCTCGAGGAGACTGTTTAAGTCCATACAATTCCTTTTTGAGTTTGCATACCTTGTTCTTCTCATTGTGAGAATAGAATCCTAGGGGATCTCCATGTAGACTTCTTCTTCTAGGTCTCCATGAAGGAAGACATTTTTAACATCAAACTATTGTAGGTTCCAGCCAAAGTGGGTGGCTAAGGAAATAATAACTACTACTATGTTCATCTTTGCTACAGGGGCAAATGTTTCCTCATAATCTATTCCATAAGTTTGTGTATACCCTTTAGCAACCAATCTTGCTTTGTACGACTCATGGGTCCCATCACATTTGCACTTCACAATGTATATCCATCTACAACCTACAACTCTTTTGTCTTTGGGTCTATCAACAATCTCCCAAGTTGAGTTTTTTTTCTAACGCCTCCATCTCTTCTTTCATTGCTTGAACCCAATTCTCATCTTTCAAAACTTCTTATACTGATGTAGGTGTTTTGATTGCATCAATGACAGCAATAAAACTTTGATATTGTATAGAGAGATGGTCAATACGCACAAATTGAGAAATAGGATACTTGACACATGATCGTTTCCCTTTCCTCAAAGCAATAGGCATGTCATCAGTAACATCCTCAATGAAGTTATCAGGAATACTTACCTCCGGCTCAAACAATTGGACTTGCTCCTCAAGTGAGTTATCAGGGATACTTACATCCAACTCATACATTTGGACTTGCTTTGGGACAAGAGTGAGTTTCATGACTTCTTGAACTTGAACATCCTAAGTAGGCGTGACTTCTTGAACTTGAACATCCTGAGTAAGAAAAGATAATGACTCGATGACAGACTCGACTTCTAGATAACTCTCCGCTTAAAGTGGAGGACCAACAAAGAATGAATGTGTTTCATGAAAAGTAACATCCATTGAAACAAATAACCGACGACTCAGAGGATGATAACACTTAAAACCCTTTTTATTTGAGGGATAACCAATGAAAACACATTTGATAGCTTTTGGATCTAACTTCCCATGATGTGGATTGTGAGAGTGGACAAAGACAACACACCCAAAGACACAACTTAGTATGCTTAACATTAGGGGAGAAGAAGGAAAGAAGGATAACATATGTTTAATTGGACTAATACCGTTTAAGACTCGAGTGGGTAACCTGTTGATGAGATAGGTGGCAGTTAGGACAACTTCTCCCCAATATATATTAGGAACAAACATTTGGAAGAGGAGGACTCTAGCAACTTCGAGGAGGTGACGATTTTTCCTTTCTACAACCCCATTTTGTTGGGGAGTATTCACACATGTCAGTTCATGAACCACACCATTATCTTTAAGAAACTTAAAGAACTCAAGATTTACAAATTCGGTACCATTGTTTGACCGTATTCTTTTAATGAATTTATTAAATTGGTTTTTGACAAGACGGAAAAAATCAACAAATATTTGACAAACCTCATATTTATGTTTCATAAGAAATATCCATGTCACACGAGTACAATCATCAATGAATGATACAAACCACTTAGTCCCCGATATAGAGTTACTAGCTGGCCCCCACACATCAGAATGAATGAGGTCAAAAGGTTCAAGACTTTTATTATTACTAGGAGAAAATGTTGCATGATGGTGCTTTGAAAACTGACAAATATCATACTTAAAGGACGCGAAAGACTCTTTTGTAAATAAATGTGGAAACATTATCTTAAGTAATCCAAACAATGCATGTCCAAGACGTTTATGATAAAGCCAAATTTGAGAAGCTGCTCAAGTTTCTAAGGTTGCCTGTTGACTAGAAGGCAATTCTTCCTTATTGGTGTTGTTACCTATCTTTGTATGTTGTAAGTAATATAACCCACCCTGCTCTTTAGCAACTCCAATCATCCTTCCCACTGTAAGTTCCTGAATAACACAATGAGAACGAAAAAATGTCACTATACAATTCCAATCTTGTATAAGTCTATTAATGGAGATAAGGTTGTTAGCTAGTTTTGGAACATGAAGAACATTGTGTAGAGATAAAGAGGAGTGAAGTTGGACGTTGCTAGATCCAGCAATAGGAACATGATCTCCATTAGCAATAGTAATGAGTTGTCTTTTAGGTACTTTAAGGTATGATGTGAAATGTAAGGGAAACAGGATCATATGATCTGTTGAGCTAGAATCAAGGATCCAAATGCTTTATGGAATTGAACCAAAAATATTGAAGGAACTCTTACCATTCATAGTCAAACTACATGAACCAAGAGGCTTACTTATTGAGTTTATGAGGGCTCGATGGCGGTCCATCTCCTCCTTACTAAAGGCTTGAACATCCTGGTCATGTTGCGAGGTAGAAGGATGTTCAACTCCATTCTCCTTATTGGAGGTTGTTTGATTCACCAATATTTGAGTTGAGCATTTATTTCCACCCATTCGTTCAAGAACTTTCTCCTTTCCATAACGCTTGTAGTAGGTATCCTTAGTATGTCCTGATTATTTGCAATATGTATAGTATTCTCCATGACTACTCTTTGTGAATGGTTTTTCTTCGGAGGTTGATCTTTTTGTGGCACCTTTTCTTGTCACCATTGCAGATCCTATGTTGGAGTTTTCTTTATCAAGCATGATTGATCGACGGGTTTCTTCACTCTGCACAATAAAAAATACCTCACACAAAGAGGTAAGCTTCTTCTTACCTAGAATCTGAATCTGAATAGGATCGTATTCAAAATTCAAGCCATGAAGAAACTTAAAGATTCTCCCCCTTTCAACGAGCCTAGTATATGCAACAGAATCAACTTTGCACATCTTTAATCCTTGGTACTGGTCCAACTCGATCCATAACCCATTTAGAGTCCCATAGTACTCTGTTACGGAGAGGGTTCCTTGTCTAGAGTTGAAGATTTTGCTTTCAATATCATAGCAAGCAGCAGAGTCCTCTTTCATTGAATATGTCTCAATGAGATTCTCCCATATCTCACATGCAAAGGAATAAAACATATAATTTCAGCTTATTTTCGAAGTCATAGAGTTCCATAGCCATGTCATAATGAGAGAATCCTCATCATCCCATGCTTCAAACTTTGGGTCATCTCTAGGTGGGTTGTTTCCTTCAATATGACTTAACTTCTTACACCCTTTAAGAGTAGTATGAATATATTGTACCCATTGTAGATAATTATGGCCATCAAGGCGATAAGAACTCACCAAATTTGGAAGTTCATTAGGTACCAAGGTAATGACTTTGTCTTCTGCCATTATCACCGATAGTTGGGAACAACAAAGAGGATTTTGATTAGTGTCGCACCAGCATGCGAATCTTGTCAGAAGGTAGCAGTTCACTAAAGTGAGGCAGCGGAAACAGAGCTCCGAAGATCTGGAGCTCTAATACTAAATTGGAAGTAAAAGAAATTGTGTATTGATTGAATTGAATTATACAATTTCTTATCTCCCTTTTTATAGGGTAAATGTAAACTACCTAAAGATAAACTAATAACAAATTAAAAGATAACTAGATAATATAAGATATTCACGATCTCCTAATGAGATATTTAAATATTTGTAACCACTTAATCTAATAAGATATTTAGATATATGTAACCTCTTAATAGGTTACCTATCATATCTGATCATATCTGATCATATCTTATTAGATATTTATAATATCTCCAACAAAACCCAATACCTAATAAGCCTATATTGATCCAAAAATAATTTTAAAAAAAATGAATTGGGCCTTTAAAACTCAAGTACAAGAAACATAAGTCCAGATAAGAGGTCTCTAGGACTTTCTTGAATACAAGTCTATAAAAAAGAAATAAGTCCCAACTAGGCCAAGAAAAATAGACCATGCCTAATTGGATTTGAGAGGAAGTGTTGGAAAATAAAGTCTCATATAAGATGGGATGATGAAAAAAAAGAGCATATAAGTTAGGTTTATGTTTAAGATTGACGTAGACTTTTTTTTGAACTAATTCCTACACTTGTATACAACCCACTAAGTGTATTTTTCACATTAAGTATGTGCAAAATTCATAATGGTATCAAAGCCCAATGCATAACAACCCATATTGATTCAAAAATAAAAATTAAAAAAAAAGTTTAACTTGTCATTTGAAACTCAAGTACAAAAGATGCAAGTCCAAATAAGAGGTCTATGAGGTTCTCTTAAGTACAAGCCTAGAAAAAAAAGAAACAAATCACAATTGAACCAAGAAAAATAGACTATACCCAATTAATTTTAAGGGAGAGTGTTGGAAAATAAAGTCTCACATCGAATGAAATAATGAAAAAAAATATAAATTTGATTGTTGTATTTAAAAATGTTCTAAACTTCTTTTGGATTACCTTTCACATTTATATACAACTTGTTAAGTGCACTTCTCGCATTAAATATGTGCAAAATTCAATAGAAATATTTGGTTTAGATAGTTTTGTTATGGTACAGCTCGATGGAATCTTGAATAGAAGGTTAGTGAAAAATTATGATTGAGTTTAGCAAGCTTTTAGCATGAAAAAGAAAAAGTAATAATTACCTAAAGAAATGAAAGAAGTAATAATTAAATAAAATAGAATAGAAAAAATTTGGTGTAAATTTATATTTTTAAGTCATTTATCTTAATTTATTTTTATAAAACTCTCTTTAAATTATTAATTATATTTTATATAAATTATTTTTAATTATTCAATAATTTTTTAGCTAATAGACAATAAATGTGATAAATTAATTTTTTATACTCTCCTTTTCATAAGAATAGAGAAAAGTTGTTAGTTAGAAGCACAAAAATATTAATTTTAATTCTTCAACAATTTTTTTAGCTAATAAATAATAAATATGATAAATTAATTTTTTTTTATCTCTTTTCATAAGTAATGTGATTTTAGGTCAGGACCGTCATAAAATTAGGTAAAGGAGAAACTTGACTCAAACTACGATCTGCCGGTAGAACTAGAGTTGTAAAACGAAAGAGTGATCTAAACCGCGATCTTCCAGTAGAAGCAACACTATAAAGTTTTTAACCCAAGAACGAAGGAAAATTTCTCACAATAGTGAAAACTCAATTTCATTCAACTTTAGAATTGTATTTTTTTAGATATTAAATCCCATCAGTTATAACTCCCCATTAAGCTTTCATTTCTTACACAAGAAATGACTTTCCATGAAAACTGACATATGAACTTATTATACGAAGATAATGTGCAAAAATGTCATGTAAAAAAATGGATCTTAATTAATTATTCAATCAAAATTACATGAAAGCGACTTTGGGCTTTTTAGCCCAAATTACTTGAAAGTAACTTTAAACTTTTCATGTGTTATTTAAGTTTGACTTCAATCATCATCAACTTGTAATAAATTGATCAATTTTGGTGTAACTTCTAATTCACTTTTCTCTTAATTTTCTTTAATTTCTACAATTAAGTCTTACAAAGATTACTTCATTATTTTAATTTTGAAACTAATCATGAAACCTCCAATAACACACAAATAATTTTTGATTTTATTTATTGGGTCTCTATAAATAAGAGTAGAGAAAAATCATTAGTCAGAAGAAAAAAAAAAAAAACCTCGATCTCATTCACTTTACTCATTTGTATAATTATATTCTATGTAAAACAAAAATATTATTTAATTAGATATATATTAATTAATTTCATAAAAACAGATGAAGAGAATGTGATATCCATAATTTTAAAAGCTTATGATAAATTTAATATATATTTTTTGAATAAAATCTCTCACTTTTAGCAAAATAATTTAACGGAATTGCAAAACTTTCACTGCAACTCCCTCGGGCACCGATGCCTCCATGACCTAAAATGCGAGAGACACCTCTAAACCACTTGAATTCATCCATTGTCAACCATGTTTCTCATATTCACATATTTCGTTTCCTCCACATTGAGGACGGCGACAAAGTTAGGGGTTCTAATAACAATTCTAATAAAAACTAAATGAAATATTCTAATAAAAACATTAAAAATTAAAATGAAATATTAAAAAACTATTACACTCAAATTAAATAAAATAAACAAAAATATTTACTTTGCATCATAATTATTTTTAACACCTTATGAGAGTTGTAGGGGTTGTTAGGTGTATTGAATGTATCACTTCCAAAATTTATAAGTCAAACTTGAATTTTGAGTTTGTAAAAAGTTTGTGAAAGGATTGGACATGTCGTAAGAGTAAAGGCAATCCGTAAGTAATCTTAAGTTATAACTTTCCACGAAGAATATAATAATATAAGAAAATATGATATAAAAACATTTATTTGCCAACATAGATTAGTATAAGTAGTGTACGTAGTTAAATTTTATTCTCACTATGAATGCAGTTTCAATCAGGAGATCTCTTGGCGCCATGGAGTTAGTTGGCACCTTCATTGATAATATTGAGGTGCCTCTCCATTCTATTACATTTAATAAAAAAAAAAACATCTATTTTTTTATGCTAAACATTAAGTATATAGATTAATAGGTTAAAGAATTTATTTATAAAATAAATATTTTTTTTATCTTTTCAATATAATAATTTTTATTTTCTAACATGTTAATTATATATATATATATATATAGGATAGAAATTTTGTAAAAGTATAAGTACTTATAAAACAATGGATAATAACGTATATATTACAAAACTTTTTGGATATTGAGGTGAAACTTTTCCTTCTTGCTCCGACATAAGTGTCATAAATTAACTTTGATTATTTTACGCCTTAATGTTTATAACAATTTTTTATTTTTCTTTTTATCATATTATTTATTATATTTATTATTATTTATCTATATCTCACTTTTTTTTCCTCTAAAAGCTGCATATTCCTAACATGTGAAAAAATGAGTTTTTTTAATGAATGGTAATTTTGGAAGCATCAAAGTAAATTTTAAAAAACTGTAATCATTGCATTACGCTAATTTCACGTGATGTGTAATTAGGAGAAGAAGTATATTTAGCTGAGTGCAAAAGAAATGAAGGGAAAAGAAAAATACGGACAACAATGTTTTTCCTCTGTTTGGTCGAAAAAAATATTGTCTATTTTTTTTTTCTTCACTTTTTTCTATTTTAATTTTTAATTTTTCTCTTCTTATTACTTTTCTATCATCCATTTAAACAGACCATGATAGATGACACAAAGAGACAAAAATGTAGCATGAGACCACTAGAATTTTTTAAACTAACATGATTTAGAAATTAACAAACTAATTTATTGGGAGGAGGAGTTGGAATATGCCACCTTACCTAAGGGTTTATGATCTACTCTTTGTATTTAAAAAAATATTAATATTGATTGAAGTTTTTAGTTTTGAATGAATTATTAAAATTTTTATTTCAATTATTTTTCTAATAAATATTACTATCTTAGAATACTTAATAATCCTTACAAAAAAATAAGAATGAGAGTAAAAGTATTTTAGTAAATTTGATCCATAATAAATATTATTTTTTGAAAAATTATCTTTCTTAAAATGTGTGAAAAACTTTAATCAACGATCGATATGAAAGGATATAGTAGTCTTTTTAAGATTTGAACTATCCTAAATTATTGCGGACCACTATTCACACCCTTAGTTATGTTCTTTGCACCATTGTTCTATATTTTTTAATTTTTTTTATTATAAAAACATCATTTTATGGAAACTAATTTTTATAATGTAAATTTTTTTATTACGAAATTTAATTTATATTATGAATAAACAAAATTATATTATGAAAACTAGTTTTTTGTAATTTATTAGAACATAACAACATCATCTAAAAAAAAATAGTGAAAGTGTGAAGGTGGGAAGGAAGAAGAGTATTTTACGAATATTAATAAAACAAAAAAAAAGTGAGATGTGTGATAAGTAAAAAGAATCGTGCAAATAGCATGGATATTTGATGGATATATCTATATTTTTCTAAATTTATATAATTATAAGTTTAGTAATATTTGAGTCTATAAATTTATGGTACAACTTTTAAGTTAAGTCAAATTTGACCCACTTATTTTTAGGTCATTATATTAAAAAAATTTTAGGTCATTATATTAAAAGTTTGTGTTGAGTGAAAATTACCAATCTAATTACATTACATTATATCATATCATATCACATTTTATTATATTTATTTTAATAAAATATATAACACATTAACACTATATTAATATTAATTAATATTATTATATAAAAATAAAATAATCTTAAAATAATAGAATATGAATAGGTTTTGATATGTCCAAGATATATTTTACATTCATATATTTTAAAATTAAATATTTTAATATTATATTGATATTTTTATAAAACAATAAAGTTTTGAATTAACAATCAAGTTTTTGCTTCTTATGTTTCAAAGATAACATGTTGAATTAGGAACTCCAATAGCAATTGTAATTAAGTCCCATAAAGATAACTAACCAAGAAGGTAATTCTTTCTTTCTTTCACCCAATTTAAGCGAGTGGTCCCTCTAGAAAAGACATCTTGAGTTTTAATAAGGCAATTGTTAAATATATTACCCCTTGTTATCGATATACCTTTCTTTTATATTATTTTAAAAATTTTTGTTGTTGTTGCAAGTTTAATAATGTCACATCTTTTTTTTAACCTCTTTTTTATTCCATTTTTAAAAAAGTCAATTGAAGTTAAACCTATACAATTTTTTTGTTACAGGAATAATCCCTCCACGAGCCCAAAATCAAACAAGAATCAAGAGATGCGAGTTCTTCACATCACAGTTGTACCAGCCGGTCGTCTTGACGACTACCCACTACACTTGGTCCCTAGCCTAGTAAAGCCCCGAGGGAGGAAGGGAGGCCTAAATAAACACGCATGGACATTCGTAGGGCAGGCCCAAAACACCTGTCCATCCTTGAGGGCCCATTACTTGAATGAGAGATCCCCGGGATAGTTACAAGTTAGTTACAAAACGGTTAGGAAGTTTCTTGGCCTGCAAGTCACCCATACACTTATCCAGTAATGTATAAATATCCCATTGCCCCTAGTTCAAGGGGTTGGATTTCTGGAAGATACTACAATACTACACTACATGTACTCTCAGATGGGAACATAACTTATTTTGATTTATCGAATATTTTTTTCCTAGGTTTTATTTATCAAGTTATTTAATTATTAAAATTGTTTAAAACAAATAAAATTAAGTGATGAAATTCAATAATATTTTATATAACAAATTATCCAACTAATAAAAGTTATTAAATTAGTTATTTAAAATAAACATTAAAAACAAAACAAAAAAATGACAATATAATGAAAACTAATTTCTTTTATATATTTGGTTCCCATTAATAGGAGTTGAAATGGACCATGTTAACCTTTGGTTGGCTTAAGCTTGAACTATACCATAATTATTAACCTTGAGTCTAACTTTTTTAAGGCATGAGCCAACCTATTTATAATTCTAATTTTGTCTGAAACTTATTTACGTAACCTGTTTTAAGTAAGACCTACAAATAGGTCAATTGGCTTAAAGAGACCAACAAACTAGGTCACAAATTTGATGGACAAAAACTAAACTCACGGGTGACAAAGACTATGTTCTCCTATGGTTAGAGGTCAATGTTTCTAATCTTGTTTGTGCTATATTGTTGTCTTTATTGCAATTCATGTTTAATGTTTCTAGATAAGCAAATATCACATGACGTGTGCGGAGATGCAAGTGATGAAATATGGAGGTGCATGAAGGTACATAGAGGTGCGAAAAGGTGGACAAAAGCATGTAAAGGTGGACAGAGGTGAGTGACGATGGCATACTCTACTAGAGAATTAGGTACATATTGTGTGTTGAATTGTCTATTTTGACTTATTTAAATTTTAATTGTAAAAAAACGTAAAAATGCAATATAGTACAAATGAAAATTATTTTATTAAAAAACTTACTATTAATAATTAGGTTAAATTACTTTTTGGTCCTTCTATTTATTTTTTATTAAAAGACTTAATACTAATATAAAATAAAAGTATAAAAAATAATTTATAAAATTATTATATAACTGTTATAAATTCTTGATAAATAATCATTGTAAAATTATATTATAAACAATTATTAAAACATTTATTTTATTATAAATAATTATTTAATGTATTATAACAATTTTATAATAATATAATATTGAATTTTATAATATAATATAATATTATTATAATCATTGAATTTTATATAATATTATTATAAATAATAGTTATAACAAAATATTATAAATTTTAAAATATTAATATATATGACATAATAAATACTATATAATTATAAAATCATTAGTTATTTTAATTTCATAAATTAACTAAATAAAATTCAAATTATAGTTGTTTATTCTAATTTTATTAAATTTAAAAAAAAATTATTATATAACTAAAAATAATTATTAAATTATATTTTTTATTTTTATAATTTAAAAAATAATAATTGTTATTAAATTATAATATTTATATTTTATAATTTAAGAATAAATTTATTATAGTGTTTATTAAAAATTACCGTAATTTAAAATATTTTTTATTAAATTATAATATTTTATTAATTTTTAAAATTTTAAAAATAAAAATATGATAGCAATAGTTAAAATTTGTCACTATGTAACTCAACTGTTGTTAAGCTAGTGTTGGTTTAATTGAACTGAAAAGGTAACATTATAGTGATTTTAAAATTAGATTAAATTAAACTTTTTAATAATAGATGGATCAATTTGAATAAATAAGTAAATAGAATGTGTAAAGAAGTAATTTAACTTAATAATTATATGAATTAAATTTAAATATTTTATATATAATACAAATATATAGACTAGCCTATTAGGCTTAATAGACTTTTTTTTAAGCTTGACTTTTTACTTAAAAGGTTTTTTATTTTAAATTTAAGTCTAACCTTTTTATAAATCAAGTCAAGCTACAAGCTCCTTATATGTTGTTGAGTCTATTTCCACCTCTGTTTACATACACAACGTAAACAAGTTTTTGATATGATGATGTCATTTTTGTTTATGATCGTCTTGAAATTAGGTAAAGGATGACAAGAGAAACTTAACCATAACCATGACTTGTTGGTAGAATCATAGTTGTCAAATTAAAGAGTGACTTTAATTGCGACTTCCTGATAGAATCAACACTGTAAAGTTCTTAACCCACGAACAAAGCAAAAATACTCACAATAAAGCAAACTCATTTTCATTCAACTTGAAAAGATATTTGTTCTTATTGGTTACAAGAGTTTTCTATTAGGCTAAGTTAAGCAATCTTGAAATTAATGTCCTTTGACATTTTCACTATGCATTAAATTCTCATTAGTTATATGAACTTATTATATGAATATAATGTACGAAAATTACATATAAATGAATCTTAATTAACTATTTGACCCAAGTTACATGAAAATAACTTTGGGTTTTTCATCTGTTCTTCAAGTTCGACTTCAATCATCATCAACTTGTAATACAATGACTCATTTTTGTGTATCCTTGTAATACAGTGACTCATTTTTGTGTATCCTATAATTCACTTTGTTTTGAACTTTCTTTAATTTTTACAATTAGGTCTTACAAAGATTGCTTCATCATTTTGGTTTTGGACCTAATCATGGAACTTCCAATTCACGCAAAGGATCTTTGACTTTGTTGATTAGGTCTCTATCATATGTTGTCATTCATAATATAAACCAGTTTTTATGTCAAAGATATTTTTATCCAAAAAAAAAAAACTAAAAAAAACACAATGTAGGAAGGAAAAAATGGGGATGCCATAGAGGTCCATATTGTCAAGTAGTGTGCCACTGGAAAAAAGAGATGAAGACAGGAATTTAACCTGCTATACTATACTACTTTTTTAATATACAGAAGTATATTAAACAAAGAGATGCCTCAAAGATCCAGATTGTCTAGTAGAAAAACAACCTAGAAAAGAAAAAAAGAGACGGGAAAGAAAGAAATTGAACATGTTTTTTTTTTCTTCTAATGTATCCCTCTTTTCGAAAATAAGTGATGTTTTAATAAAAAAAATCATATTAAGACGATGCATTAAATATTTTATTTAATTTTATCCCAAACAAATAATGAATGAGATAGAATCAGTTCGAAATAGAGAATAAATAATGAAAATAATTTAATAAAATTATTATACTCATTAAATTATTTATTGCTTTTCTTAATCTTTAGTCTTTATTAAAAAAATACCTTAAACGCCACTTATTTGGAAATATAAAAAATACAAACCAGGAAAACTGAGACGTTTCAGGGAAGAAACTGAACAATCTAAAACATTCCCACGAGAGTCCTGGGAATAGGAATAGACGAGGGAAGGCATCCTCAGCAGATTGTTTTCATGCAGGACTATATTACGATTTACGGTAAACAGAAAACATCAGAGAAACAAAAGCAATCGAGTGAATGATAAGAAAACATCAGAGAAACAAATGCAATTGAGTTCATTCACGCTATTAAATTCCTAGTTGCTTCAAAACTGTTTGTTTATTTGGTACATTTGATTAAAATATACGCACTACTTCAATTATAATATTAAAAATTAAAAATATAATTAAAATTCAATAGATGAATTATCGGCACTTTTCATACTGAAGTCAAACACTCGTTGAATACAAAAGATCCTATTGCTAGCAGAACTCTTTCGTCCTGCTTGGTTGGAGGAAAATCAAGGGGGAGGGAAGAGATTTTTTTTTAAATAATGGTTGATTTAATTTTTAGAAGAGAAAAATAAAATCTCTCATCTTATTTTCTCCCTCAAATGTTAGGAGAATGTAGATGGAAGGAGAAAGAATTTAAAACATCCCAAATATAAAAATTAAATATCTTATTTTAAATTCAAAATTACAAGAGTACAAAAATAAAATATATTTTTTTAAAATTCTTCTCCCATTCAGCCCTTTGAGAAGGAAGGGATGAACCTTTTATTTAGTTAAAAAACGCTTTTAAGGAAAAAAATTCTTCTGAAAATTTTGGATTTAAGAGTTTTTTCATTTCAAAATAATTGACCAAGTCCATTAAACAATGGAATTTTCCACTAATACTGCATCATCACAATTTTACATGAAATGGCATCCAGAAGCAAGTCATGTCAAGAAATATAGCATCTTTGGCTCAGCTTAAAAGACAACTATTTTTCAAGATCTCTTCAAAGACTGATTTTTTTTTAAAAAAAAAGTCAAACCAAACACGCACAATCAATAACAGTACACTGCACCAGTCTCCGGCTTATTGCTTGGAAGCCCAACTTCAGATGCAGAATGACTAAGTTTTTTCTTCTCCTTCATATTCTTTATAAGCTACTTTTCATTCAACCCCTGGTTAACCTAAACGGGTTTGTTTGGAAAAACAATTATACAGGAATGCCTATCATTTATACAGTAAAAATGAGAATCAGAATATGCTCGACGGTTCCCTACACTGCCTTTTTACTCGATAATCAATGAAAATTTTGAAACTAACGAAAATTCAGATCTTCTCAATTGGTTGTATTGTATAAGTATTAGCCAACTGGAACTCCTAGAAATCTATAGACAAGTCAAAAGCAGTATATCATCAGAGCTACCACCAACCAGCGGGAACAGAGAAAACTCGACAAAACCCTTAGTCTATTTAATCATCATCTGAATCTGCAAAAAAGATAAAACTCCTTCAACCAAAATAAAGCACATGTTTTACCCAAGATAACAACAAAAGTAAATATCTGTAGAGTTGAAATTGAGTGCAAGAACCAAATACGGTTGTGATAGTAATAACCATTAACATATCATAATTTAACTAAACCAGTACACAGATTCAGAGTAGAATGATGAGCATAGCCATAAACTGGGAGGATATAACATACGAATATTTAGCAATTGGCAATTCAACACTGTACCCCTAACCTTGATCCATTAGCACACATTATATATATACATACATACACATATATATATATATATATATATAGATAGATAGATAGATTGGTATATATAAAACAAGCCAATAGTATGTCTAGGTTACATTTTCTTCTGAAATATGAACCACTGAATTAAAAAGAGGCTACTGGCATTCCTAACGATACAGGAATTGCAAAACATTCTACGCAAAAGTAACATTTTAGAATAATAGAATAC
Source organism: Mucuna pruriens (assembly GCA_025330945.1). NCBI lineage: Eukaryota > Viridiplantae > Streptophyta > Magnoliopsida > Fabales > Fabaceae > Mucuna > Mucuna pruriens. The sequence continues at coordinate 3,245,414 of JAENHJ010000197.1, forward strand.
TACTCAGTGCAAGATAGTATGAATAAACTCAGTGGAACATATCCTAACAGTGGACTGGTTCCTGAACAAAAGAATAATTGAATACTAATAATACAATCAATCTGTATTGATGAAATCTGCTTACCTGATCTTATATCCTCGCCAACTGCTCCCCTATTTTTCAGCTGCCTACTGATCATCGCACATATAAGCTTCCACCAGTATATATGGAAGATGAGCAGCATTATGAGCAATGTATTAAAAATATAGTAAAGGAAAGTATCATAACCCTGTGACAGGTCCAAGCACTCCTGTAGATCAATGCTGAAAAGTGGAAACCCAGTTATGATAAAATGTAATCAATAAGTGCCTTTCAAAACAAAGTCAAATGAATATGATAAAATAAAATAAAAAGACAAACCTTGTTGCTTTAATAACCCAAAAAGGAAAGAAAATTAGCCGCAATATGAGCCATGAAATTGCAAAGAATCCAAAACACACACTTGCACCAAACTCCCTTCCAGAATACTTGAAAACCTTGGCAGCTTCCATGAATACATCACTTGTGTCATGAAGGGCGAGGATTATGGAGCCAATCCTAAAAAAACTGTAAATGCAGCATGCGTAAGTTATCTCTTCATAATTTCTATCTAAGATGAGTTTTGCAATTTCAATTATCTAAATCACTCGACCTGATATAGCAAAACCTGAAAAAAGTTGAAGTCAGAAGAAGAGAGCAGACAGAAAGAATATTCTAATCTATCATAGAAAAGGAAGATTTGTCAAAGCATTTCTCAGTTCTATTACAGTTTCCGAGCATTTACAGAGATTCAAATCTAAGACATAAATCTATTAAGTATTGATATCAGATAGTTTAACTGCATACACAGAGAGAGGTTACAAAAGTAATTATGTAATACAGGCCACTGACATAAAAATATTGCAAAAATTTCTGAGCAACTTGTATTAATACTCTAAAAAGGTATCTAGGACTAGAAGTTTCAAGCTATATTTGGATTGATGGAAAGGAATGGAGTGGAGCCCAATGGAATGTATTCCATTCCAACCAATATCCCTCTTTTCTCCCCCTCCAAGTTGGGTATTATGGGATAAAATCAATCTTTTTTATCCATTCCATAATAAAAATATCTGAACAATGGAATGATAACTTTATTTCACCCACTCCATTTTGTTCCATCCCATTCCATTCCAATCAACAGTAGATTTCCAAACATAGCCTCAAGAAATAATACAAGCTTTTTAACATTATTTATAACAATGGAAGATTTATAATATGGGATAAATATAAGGTCATGTGATACAATTACCTAATTTTTTTATACAACCATAAAGGCATGATTAAATAGACCTCCATTCAGTTAAATTACAAAACACAAGGAATGAAATTTCAGGAAACTGCACCAGTTAAAGCTAGAAACATATGATAAATCCCAGAAAATATTTCCAAACACAGACTTAAAATTTATTGGTTTTAAGAACACTACCTACAATTATGAATATTATTTGAGCAACAAAAAACATTAATGTCTAAATTCCATAACAGATATAAAACGTTAAAAACACTCTAGAGCTGATTGAATTGTGTTATTAATAATGAGCATCAAATATGAGCCACCAAGTGAGAACTTTCATGCTTATGTAAAATAACAACAATAAATAACTAAGTTCCAAATTTAAGGTTTATTTAGAAGTGGGCATAGTATATTCTTTAACTAAAAATTATGGCTAAGATATTACCTTGTTAGATATGAGCACCCAATAAGTAAAACAGTAACTACATGGTGAGTAAACATCACTGAAAAATCCTTCCTTCGAGTCTCCCATGTGAGAATAGCAGCAATACTATAAATGTAGAACCCACCCTGGCACATGTAGTAAAGCACTAGGGGACTCCTGAGATAAGACATAAAACAGGGTGCAATATAAATTTTAATATGCCAACTTCTATTTTCCACAAAAATCAAATGAGTACAATATTCTTATAACAACTTCCTAAGTAAAATTACAAGTTCTCCTCATTTGAGTTAGACTTAACTGCCTATAGAACCAAATGGCAAGTTGCAACCAATGGCATTGAGTCAGAGGAAGCAAGGAGATAAACTAATCATAACCTATATAAAGTATAAACCATATAAAATAATTATATGCGTTGCCTGTTAACAAAGAGAGGAATATTGGAAACTCTTGAAATTTGTTTTGTCATATACCTAATTGTCCATCAAAAACAAAGACTAAATTTAGGTCTCTTGAAGTTTTCAAACAAATAAAGATCAAGACAAGGACCAATTGTTGGTTTCCTAAAAACCTCTTACTCAAATTCCTCTCTTCCATAACAGTTACTGCATGTGGATGCACACCCAGGTTTGTAAACTATGAATTGAGTTCAGATCATAACCATATGAGAAAATTTAAGATGTAAAGTAAAGAAAAACGATGATGAAAATAAGGGTCAATGTGGAGGTTTTCCCAAGAAACACAAAATAGATCAGGTCAACAAGATAAATACAAACCACTCAATATCTGGGAAAAACATTTGTACTGACTAGATTGATTTTGTTTATCATGCTACATAAAATACTTACTTCAACTCATGATTTGGCCAGTCTTTGAAGTATAATTTCGTATTACTGAACCAGGGTTCATGGTGGATAACTTTAAGAATGAATGCTTCAACTGTAGCATAATATGTTAGCTTCCACAATGACTCTGAACATTTTCCAATCTTTACTTGCATTTCCTTATTAATCCGTGAAGGAGCTCTACCCTTTGTCAACATCCTAATGGCCAACCTCTGTAGACAACAACAATATTTAGAGTATGAAAGAAGGAATATGTTTTAAAAAAGGCATTAATATTCTTTATTCTAGTTAAATGGAGAATAATGTTATATCCTCCAGCAATATTCTTGTATTAATCCTCCTAATACTTTAAGGAAAATAATCAATGAAAAGGTAAATGCATTTAATCCCGTGAAAACATAAAAAGCACTAAATACTTTTTTCATTTAGTAAGTAGGAGGACTAGTAAGAATATGATATAAGAGAATTTAGAATATTTTTAAATGAATTCAACAAGATAAGATGAGTCATAGTTGCTTCCAAAAAGTGCTTTTTCCACAGGTCACTAAAAGAATCCACACACACTTCACAGTAAGAATTTAGAAAATTATCAAGCTTAGGCATTAAAATAAAAGTCTTTGATCATCCTTCTTTATGTACTTTGCTAGAAAACATTTAACCTATCATGCTGAAAAGCCAGTATGAGATTGCACTGCACTATCGTACTTTCTTCACAAGACAACATGTGAAAGTTTGATAAAGTGCTTAATTTTCATATTATCTAACATGTCTCTCTTCCAGACACAGCAAAATATCATGGTTTACAGCCCCTTTTCTCTACATATTTTGAGAATTGGGATACAATACAAGAACAGTAACAATGACCAAGCCATTTCCCACATATTTTGAGAATAGGGATATTCTTCTAAAATCTTTACCAACAGTGCTTTTCTTTTTGCTTCCCCGAGAACGGAATAGTGTTCGTGTCCAAAGGTGAACAACGCCCTAGCTTCTAGAGTTTGCTGCTTTTCCCAGGCCGGAGAAGGGCTTATACTGCTCGCCGTTGTTTGATATGTTCATTCAGTACCAATACAAACGAAAACTACCCTTGTTCCAGTGGTAAGTTTAGAAAGTAGTGTCTACCAACAAACCAAATTGCATGGTGGCTACTATAGGGAACAGGAAGATGAAACCATAAATCAACTATGTAATAATCATTCATGAGAAGAAAGAAAGACAATGCACAAAAGGCACACTCTATTATCAATTGGTAATACAGGAAACCACCCATGACCATTTATGTCTCAACATGAGAGGAAGTATAAATCATATACTTCTGCCATATATAAGCTAAGAATAACTGTTAAATGTCAAAAATGGCCGGTAGCATAAACGAGAAGGATCAATGAACACCAATAGACAGATTTAACTTAACATAAATGAGCAGCATTGCATTAGAAAATTTTCCTAAATAAGGACATTGATGCCTCAATTTTCAATTGTGCAATTAACTCCAACTGACAGGTCAACTTAATGATTGTTTAAGCAATCTGAACAATTTCCAGGAAACTAACACCGATTAAATTCAACCAAAAACAGAAGAAAAAAATGCAGCAACTCAAGAGAATTTGTGCTGATATACTAATAAAACAGACAGTGTCTGCAGTTTCGTTCAAGGAACCCTAAAAAAGAGAATAAACAAAACCACAATCCAAAACTAAGCTGTTTGTTTTCTTCTGTTTTATTTACAATTCAAATCTCTAACAAAACATAAACAAGCTATTCACGAGAATCCAAACAGATAGGGAACAAGAATTTCGCTACGCAAACAATGGATCTTACGCGAAAGACGAATCTGTCAAGGAAGAACCTGGCCGCGAAACTGGCGAAAGCGAAGTAGATCGCGACGGAGAAATGCGAAGCGCGCGGCATTGCATTGTCGCTCCAGAGGAAATCCATGGCAGATTGCAACAGCTACAGTTTGAGAAGAAAGGCTAGAATCAGTTGCAGAGAATAGCACAAAGATCGTGGCAATGAAGAAACACAGGAATTATCATGCAAGTGGCGAGAGCGACGATGAGATCGGGTTGTTACCTGACTTCGAGGGTAGATAAGCTGGTTGCTTCGTGAGTTGTGACAGCGGAAATGTGAGCAGAGGAAGAAGCCAAAGGAAACTACGGAGGAAAGTGTGAGAAGGTTGAAACGAAAACACAAATGCCGATGAGAGGGTTTGTTTCTTTCTTTCGTTTAATCATCTTCACCACTTTATTTATAGCTCCTCTTCCTCCTGAGATCTTTTCATTCAATTCAATCAAAATTTCATCTTTGGGCGGGCCCACCTGTGCGACCTGTCCTTAAACCACGTGGCAATGTTTTGTTCGTCCTACATTTTTAATGAATATTTTTTGTCACGTGAACATGAATTTATGAGTTTAATATCATTATATTGACAAATTTTATTTAATTATAATTATTATTAGTATGATTTTATGGAAGTAGCTTTTAGTTTCTCATAAATTTGAAGTTAGTAAGATTAATTTTCTTATATGTAGTATATTATCTTAAAAAAATAGTTACATGAAATATTATTGTTTAGAAGTGATTTTTACTTATGATTCTCACAAAAAATATTTATATGGAAAAAATGTGGAAATTAAATTGGGAGAAAAATTTTAATCATACAATAATATTATGATACTCTCTTATTAATTTATTTAATAAAATTATAATTTTAAAAACAATATTGTATTGAATGAAATAAATAATTAAATGTATAAATATGTTTTAAGTTTCTACAAACATAATTATGTTTGATTTAGTTTTTGCAAATTGTTTTTGTTATATTTACATCTTGGACATTTTCTTAGTGTAATTTTTAGTCTTTATAACCAACTATAGTTAGTTAAGTGCTAACTTAATTATAAAATTAATAATATTAATTAAAATAAGTAAGGTAATGAAAATATTTTGAATTAAGATAAATAAATTATTTTTATATGTATAATTTAAATAATTAATTTATTTATTTAGTATTTTTAGTAAAATTAATGTATTTATTATTTTATATAAATAAGATAGTTATATAATTTAATTTTATATTAATATACTATAAACAATAAGTTTATTGTTTTTAATATTATTCTTATTTTTTAATTTACTAATTTATTTTTAACATGTTATTTTTTAAAATAATTATAATTTATTTAGAAATTTATAATTTAATTTTAATATGTTATTTTTATATTTTAATTTGTTAATTTTGACTTATTGTAATAATTTATTTTAATATATTATATTTTAATTTATTTTTGTCTTTAGAGATAAAATTAATGCTTAAGATATACTTTAAAAATAAATTTTTTAATTTAAATATTCTCTGTTACATTAATTATTTCAATTAATATTGTTGATTTTGTTAGACACGTCAATACTAAACTAACTAGAGTTAATAAGAATGATTAAAAAATTATTTTTATTTTATTATTGTAAAATATTTTTATTTTATTTTCATCCTCTAAAATTTTAAATAACTATTTTAGTCTCTAATTTTCATTTTAAGATAGATAAATAACATTTATTTTAGGGATTAATTGTTTTTTTTTTTAAATATCATATGTTAACATAATACCACATACACTAATGTGTGTAACTTATAATGGTCACTTGACATTATGCTGAACATGTATGCGACTATTAAATGTCATATAATAGTAAAGACAAAAATAATTATTCAAATTTCACATAAATAAAATAAAAATTATTTATTTTACTGAGACTAAAACCATATTTAAATTTATTTAAAAATAATAAATATTAATAAATATTTTTAATATAGCTAATCCAGTTTTAAAAAGAAATATGTCATTCACTATACAACATTTATTACAAAGAATTTTATTTGTATAACTTTTTATATCACACTATTTTTTATCTCTTTTCGTTAATAGAAATTCCTTTCTCTTCATTATAACTAACAAGAGAAATAGATAGAAAAAAATAGCACTCTCTCCATTGTCTATTATAAGAAAAAAATATCTTGAGGTTAGTATTAAATATAAGGAAATTTCAACTCCCTTCACTTTATTTAATAAAGTTATCTCTAAAATATCTTTCATTTATTAAAGGTTATATTTTCAATTATCATATTTTATTCTTGATATCAAATTTTAATGAAGATTAATTTAAAAAAAAATATTTATTATTAATTGAAATGGATACAATTAAATAGTACTTAAATAACTTTCTTAATTATCATACAATAGTTTTTTTTTTTTTATGCACGACTCGGGAGAAGTATTGTACTAATTATTATATAAATATTATGCCTATTTATTATAATTTACATTTTCTTTCTCCTCTTTTTTTTTTCTTTCTCTCTCTTATTTGTAAATTTTGTTGTACAAATATCATTCTCCTTTAAAGATAAAAATATTTTATAAAATATATTATTTTATCTTTTTAATATATTAAATATTATATTTTTAAATATTTTTTTTATTTTTATTATTTTAAAATTATCAAGATATTATTCAACAAATTGTTTACGAATATTATTGCCACAACATTAAAAAAATGTTTTAATAGAAATTATAAAAAATATTTAAAGTAGAGAGAATGAAAAATTTTGTTATAATAAAGTTAAATAAAAATATTAAAAATTTGATCTACATATTTATAATTTAAAAATTTATAAAAAAATTACAACAAAACTTATCTAAACCTATAATTTTTTAATTTATAAACAATATTTGTATAATAAAATTTTACATAAATCTATTTAATGATGTTATTTCTCTAAAAGGATACTTTTAAAAAAAATCACTTATATACCCGAAAAAATTATATTAAAATCAAACATGAAAACTTTAATTTTCAAGAAACATACGTAAATATTCTTAATAATATTTATGATTAATCAAATTATTTTAGTCATTACTAAGAATCATGATTCTCGAATATGAACAACTTATCTTTTACTAAAAGTCTCTTAAAAGTAATTATAATAAAAACTAACAAACTTAATAATTTTTTATTAAATAAAAATATAAAATGCATAGCCTATTTTCACTTTGTTTATTTCTTTCAACATCTATTATTTGAGTATTTTCATTGTCAGCCAAATTCTTTCCCTTTGATTTACTTTAGATTTAATAGAAGATTTCACATTTAATAAATTATATATTTAAATTTCTATTTTTTTAATGAGTGAGATAAATGTAAGTCTTTTATAAATATTTAAAATTAAATATTTTTCTATCTTAGACTAAGATATTATCACGACTTTCTAAAATGTTTAGTAAAAAAAATTAAGAACTTTAGCCATTTTCTACATTTAGTGGTGTAACTATTTAAAGAATTTAAAATAAGTTTGACATATTATTTCACGTCTTTATATTTTTATATTTATTTTTATTGGAACTTAAAATAATAAATTATTTATATTTTAATTTTGAAATAATAAATAAATAAGTAAATAGCATAGTAAAAAACAAAAAAAAAAATTATTAATTTTTTATGACAAATTTAAAAATTATGAAAAATATACATTATATAATTAAAATAAATTTTAATTTGATTATCTTCACAATTTAAATTCTCTCAAATGTACTCTATTGAGTTTACTTAAAGTTGTAAATGAATTTGTATCTAACGAATAAATGACCTCCTTTGTAGGCATATGACAAAATTGAGATGACAACCATTAGATAATTTAGTAATTATGTCATTATCTAGATAATTATAAAAGTAATCAAAATTATCATCATATATGTGTTTTATATCTTCAACAATTATATTATGCAATATAATGCATGCATATATTTGATTATATTCATATGTTAAGTACAAACCAAATTGTGTATAATTACAAATCAAAATTGGAGCACTCCAAACATCCACTCTGCATCCTTTCTTGTTGATAATTATCATTGGATAGGAAATCTCTTTTTCATGGAATTAAGATGGTTTTGACAAACATAAAGAATACGCTATATTGTATTGGATTTTATTCATCATATATTGCATCATGAGAGTTTGTCCTTCCCAAATATCATTAAATAGATTAGATTGGTTTAACGCGTTAATGTCATTGTTTGATCCTACAAATGTTGAAAAATGCATGTTAAATTCATAAGTCTTGTGAAGTCACTCCTTCAAGCATGATTGTAGGTTTAGAATGATCACTTTGAGAAAGTTGGCCTTTATAAGATACACGACACATTTTCATTATAAATTTATCTAAGGATTCCACTACAATGCTTCTACCAATTCAAACATGGTCATCTACATTGTTAGTGAGAGATCTAAATATCAATATATGAATAGTGACTACATCTCTTCCATTTCATGTGTTCTTTCTCCTTCAATTGATTTTCCTCCAATTTCTAAGAACCCTAACTTGAATTTTGGTGGTGTTGATGCAGAGATCAAATAGGGACTACATCATGTGATTATGTGAGCACACATGAAGAGGACAATGATCCCAAGGCGAGTAATGGACTTGATTGGGTCTAGGAGTGGACCCATGACTAGAGGAAGGTTGAAGAAGTTTCAAGAGAAAATGTAAGAAAAAATGACTTTATTCTTAGTCCATGATGAGGAGGAAGAGCTTAGGATTTCACATTCTCTGTATTCTTACTTTGTAAGAAATTTGGGTTAAGAATAGACCTTTGTAATTGGGCATGTATTTCCTAGAGTTAAAGTTTTATTTTGCATTGTTTTTGCTAAAATCCAGTTTGGACAAGCTTGGCCCAAGAGGAGAAAAGGCTATTCAGCCAAGAGAATAAGGGCTAAGTAGATTTGGCTCTTGACCCAATCCTCCTTGAGTGGTACACACCTACCTAGAGGGAAAGGAGAGTTGACTCTCCTTTTCTTCTCCTTTAACTCCTATTAGGTGCAAACTTGGACCTAATTAGCTTAGTGTTAATATAGATAATTAGGTATCCATATGTAAGACTTTTTAATTAATATTGTTAATCACTTTTTGGATGAATGAAAAATAAACTCATTGAGTTGTGAGAGCATTCTTTCAAGTTCTTGTCCAAGAACTCAATTCTCATCAAGATTCTTAAGTATCTTATGATGAATTCTTAATCAACCTTATCAAGTTTTACTTATTGCAATTTAATCATTCTGCTCTCTTCCATTTTTATTTTTCTTCTCTTTTAATTGATTTTCCCCCTAATTTCTTAGAATCCTCACTTGAATTTTGGTGGTGTTGATGCAAATATCAAATAAGGAATACATCAATATTAGATAAGCAACCCGTGTAGCAATTCACACATACTATTATAGAGAAATTGAAAAGATAATGAATTATTTAATGAAGCAAAAGTTGTTTTTTAGTTTTTGGATCTCAAATGTACTTCAATGTCATGCAAAAAAAATTTAGCTAGATTTTGCAGTTTATCTAAACAACTTTTTAGAGTAGTTGAATTGGATGAAAAAATTGTTTGAGTTACTTAAAATAATAAAAATATTATAAAATATTGTATGTAACATGTGTAATTAGTTGTATTGTTAAAGATATTCTAAAATACTCTTTCTAATAATTTTTTTGTTAAACTTTTTTTTGAAAGTTATAAAATCTTAAGTGAGGTTCATTACATAAAAATGATACTCACAATTTTATGATTTTTGACAAATTTTAGTTATTAATAAAAAGTGTTTCAAAAAGTATGTTATTATTATTTCTGATAAAGATTTGATTGGCACTCAAAAAGATATCCAAGAGAAAAAAGAGGTAAAACATAATCAAACACTCAAAGGTCCAACGATTAGAGGAAGACTAAGGAGATTACAAGAAAAAGTGTTTCAAAAGATAGGGATGCTCAGAAGCTTGGAGGACTCAAGCCTAAATCGAAGTCCAAGCCCAACCTTATACTCTTTGTATGGGCTTGCTTCTTAACTCCTTAGAAGCATATGTAATTCATTGACATATCATTTAGTTGTCATTTGTAAATCTTTAACTCAAGTCTCAAAGTACATTAAAACTTAAGACTTGCATGTTTGGTTATGTAGATAGGATAGTCTTGTAGCTTGTTTAATAATATTAGATAATTTCTTACATGGAATGAATATCTAATCCCCTAACCAAACAACCCTTTAGGCGTAAGGCAAGCTTATATAAAGCTCCACCCACCCCTTTGTACTCATAACCCTTAATGAGTGAAGAAATGCTCTTATCTTCCTCAATTCTTGAGTAAGTGGCGAGTTCCTCAATCAATTTCTTTTTTAATTACATTTTCTTGTTTCTTCCCCATTGTTTCTTTCCTATTCAATTTGGCAAGGTCCTTCATTGGGAGGCTTGGAAGACCAAGACTCAAGGAAGATCCCAAGAAGTCATCAATTCCTATTAAATTAGACTATATATGTATAGTTTGGATTGCTTTTGAAAAAAATATTTGTATTTTTAGATTATTTTAAATTATGAAAATCAATGATTATTTTTAAAATAAAAAACAAAATACACATTAATTTTTAAAATATATCTTTTAATTATAATTTTTTATAATAATTATAGATTATGATAAATATAAAATAAATATATGTAGAATTTAATTTTTATGTACTAAAAATATAAAATAGTAGGTCAATCAATTAAAAATAATGCTAAATATTTTTTTAAAAGATAATTATTATAATTTACACATAACAAATAATTATGATAAGATTTAATAAACTTACTATATGTAATATTTTTGTGATTGAATGAAATTATTGAAACAATTTATCCTTAATGTATTTAATTAAATTCAATAATATGATAATAAAAAAATTTAATGTTATATATTACATAACACTATCATTAGGAATCAAGTATCTATTGACTATTGCATATTTGCAATACATGAGGTAAATTTTAGTATTATTGAATTCGAGACTAATTACACTTTCCTAATAATCCTCAGTTAATCATCCATCAACATTAGTGCTTCTACCCTTATTCTAATTCTAGGTGCTTGTAACGTTGTCAAAGTGAGTTGTCCTATACAACATTATTTGCGAAGTGGTAGATGAGTAAATGACCTCTCTTTGCAACAAAACTAGAAAAATAATGGTGCCTTAGGGTCTTGTGATAGTGAAGAGTTCAAAGGTTTCATGTCAGTAATGTAAGTGTTTTACATTACATATGTGATAGTGATTATCATTACGTTGTCTATTTCTAATGGCAAAGACTTTTATTGCTCCACCCTTTATAAACTCTTCTCTAAATCCTTTAAATTCTAGATTAGTTTAGTTGATTCCATGTATGTTGTGTTTCTTTTGAACATTTTGAATGTGGTGGGTTTATACCTTAAACCCTCCAAAATAATGAAATTGAACTATTTTTAGAATTTTTATAGCATGCAGTAGATGTAGTTCTACTTAAGTTGTCATTTTTAACTACCTCCAACTCCAAGTGACCAAAGACAGAGATGATTTAAAATTAGATTATTGAGGAATGCTTAAACGAAATAAAGCCCTATTAGAAATAATTTATATTTTGCTAAATGTGTGCACTTGTGTGTGAGAGAGGGTGAGTGAGCATGTTTTTTAATAAGTAATTTTTATTGTCAAATTATAAAAATGAAAAATTGATGGTTATTTATTTAATTATCTCTAGATTAAATGGGATATGATTGCAAATCAACCCCACTCTTTTTTTTATTCATCATTGTTCATTACCATCACTTACCACCATTATCATTATTTGTTACCAATGCAAATGTTGTCTCTACCACCTATACCATTGTCATTATTGCTACACCTAGTTCCTATGTCAAACTAGGTAGAATGGTTTGACGGTGTCATTTGTCACATGGAAAGCTCTATTATTGGTTAGTTATTGCAATACTTGCCAAGACATGTTGGCAACCAAGCAAGTGAGATAGAGAGGAAAAAAAATATTCTTTTGCAGAGAAATAACATTTTTTTGGTACTATTGCATTATCCTTCGTGAAAGGAATCAAGGAGACACATTGCCTCATGTGCTAGTGTGGGTTACACACCCAAATGTCATAATTACCATCACATCGGGTAGGGACTCCATCTCACACTTAACCAATCTTCTAATTCTAAGTGTCCAAAACCATTGCAGATGCATCTTCCAAAATCAGTCCACCATTAGTGATAATTTGGGTTTGGGTTTGAGTGCTGGATGGTCTAATATTGGATTTGGATAATTGGTTTTTGGACTTGTAATTGAACCTAGATTGATTGGTGTCGTGAATATCAATTGAAATTTTCAAATAAAGGCAATTACTAAAGAAATAGAAAATATAGGGGACTTTTCTAGGCAATTTTGGTGATATCAAAGTCATACCATAGGTTTTTAAGTTTAAGTATCTAAAATCAATATTACAAAATGATGGGAGAATTAATGAAGATGTCATACATAAGTTACAAGTTGAGTGGTTATAATGGAGAAAGACATTAGAGATTATTTGTGACTACAAAGTACTTGTCAAACTCGAAGGTAAGTTTTATCGTATAGTTATATGGCAAGTTATACTCTATGGTAGTGAATGTTGGACTTTAAAGGGACAATACTAGAAAAAAGTAGGAGTAGTAAAAATAAGTATATTAAGATAAATGTGCATACAAGGATAGCATATAAAACAATTATATATGAGAAGATATTGCTGTGACACCTATTAAGGAAAAGATATTTGAGAATTGATTAAGATAATAAGTTCAGTTAATATGAACATGTGCAAGTAAGGCCACTAAAGGCACTAGTAATAATAGTAGATTGCATGACTTTTAGCTTGTAACAAGGGAAAAAAGGAGAACAAGAAATACATTAAAGTAGGTTATTAAAAAGGATCTCATGGTGAATAATACTCTTAAAAACTTGATTTTTAATCAAGTACAAAGACATCATGTGATCCATGTAGCTAGCCTCACATAATGGTACAAGACTAATGTTGTTGTTTGGTGATACCAAAGCATCAATGATGAGGCATTTAATGAATGTCACAATGATTTTGTGAAAGATTCTCATAGTGGCTTTGGGAAGACAAGAAAGCTTACATTGGAAAGGTGCTAATGCGATCCTTACGTGTTAGATTCATTTTGTTGTTGAGTTAGTTTTCCTAAATCCTTTCTTGACAACAAAGACAGAAAGAGAGGTGTAACATAAGATTTTTTATGCCTTGATTAATTAAAGTGATTGAATAATTAAAATGTGTATGAAAGAGGTTTAATAAAATGTTGCATTGTGTGACACCTTTCTACCCCGAATACTAAAATTAAAATAATCAAGTAAATAAATAAAATGAAGACAAGATAATAGTTAAAACCAAAAAGCACAATTTGTATTAAGGATAAAAGGTTCACATGATAATTATAAGGTAGACACAAAGTTTTCAAAGAGGTTTTAGATCTAAACATTATAACTGAGAAAACTAAAGTCATCATCATCTTTAAAATAAGTCATTCAAACATCAAGGCATAGAGCAACTATTCTAACTTCTAGAACCCCGATGTCACACTAATCAGAGTAAGACCTCATCTTTTCAAAACTTGGCACCATGAGTGCCCTCAACGTTACATAAAAGAAAACAACAAGAGAAAGTACGGTGAGAAATCCCATTCAACCATATATAAAGGCAGATAATGTCCCAAATTCCACCCATTACTGTACTCAATTACTAACAGTTAACAGATGCTCATATATCAATCACATTTCATTCATTCAAAATCAATCATAGTTCATTCATGTTACAAAATGCACATGCTCGCACAATGCATATGCTCATCACCACACCTAAGAGTCTCAAGTCAAGTCAGAACTCCACACCATGGGTGAACCTCCTCAATCCCCTTAGTTATCACTAATGATGGCCACACCGTTAAACATCTGTATTGGGCCAGTGTGTCGCACAATTAAACACCACCTATGACCCATGCAAAGACATTCCACACAACCGTTAAACACCACCTATGGCCGGCGTGCATCATGGTTAAACACCACCTGTGGCCCATGCATATGATTGTCCCACATCATTAGTCCCCTGTTAAACACCACATATGGGTATTATAGCCACGTCTGGCTTCTCATGCATCTCATGCCTCTTATGTCCATGCTCAATGCATTCTCATCCCCACTCTTATTCTCATGATTTATTAATACATCATTCGCACAGTCCACAATCATCCCCAACCATATTAATTTAACCATCATTATTATAAATCATTCATCAGAAAGCACCGAAACGCACATAAAACACCATTGAATTTTACCTAGTTTCATCATTGCACACAAGAGACTCAAATCATGAACAACCATAAACAACACAAGAATCAAGTAATTAGGGCAATTATTCCCAACAAAATCACATTAGGACAAGACGTTAATCAGGCCACAGAGCATATTGACAAATCTTTTCTACCGATTAAAATATTTTTAAAACATAATAATCAGACAAAATTAAGAATTTAGATCTTAGAGGGACTTAGGGATTGCCCTCACTACCCGTACACTCCCGCATTCATATATGATCAAACCCATCTCCCCCGTATCTTAGATGCGAAGAATAGTGATGATCTGATGCGGCTCTAGGACGGTCTGAACATCCTAGCTGCTCTTCCTTGCAGGTCGGCGTTCTCTCTCCTCTAGGTCTAGCTATCTGACGCGTAAAGCACCAATTAGGGTAAATTGATTAACCCTGTCTAATATTCTTGCTGGGTCGGGTCAATTCCGACCCGCCCGTCAGCCTCCCCGTTAATTTAATTAATTAAATTAATAAATGAAAATAATTTAGATAAAGCCTCATCAGTTTATAAAATCATTAACTCCTCTATTAAAATAAAATTGATAATAATAATAATAATGTAATTAATTTCTAAAAATAATTAAATAAATTTTAGGATGTTACACATTGAGCGTTTCTCAATAAAAGACCGAAATGACTAGAAGCACACTTATCGAGGTGAGTCTTCACTGAAAGTTGTTATTTAAGTTAAGTTGTCACGTTGAGATGAGAAATAATATCATTGAACACTTTCTAGTTGAGTTTGGTTGAACCGGTGTTATTGACATGTTTTTTAATGTGATGACATGAACACCAAATGACTAAAATTTTAGAGAAATCCCAAAATCTCAATTGTCATTTTAAGGATGCCTCCTTTTACCTAAGGGACATCCAAACCATTTAAAGCTAATAGTTTCTCAAAGCTTATGGACCCTTGGTCCTTAAAGCCCTTAAAATCCTATGGACAAAAGCTTACACTCGAAACCCCTATATATAGGCCACCTTAGTTGTGATTTTGGGGCTACTTTTGAGAAGAAAAATAGCTCATTCTCTACAATTTTTGTTGCTCTCCTCCAAGCCTTAAAGCACCAAGTTGTTGATCAAGTTCTTTTTCCTTCTTCCCTAAAGTTTCCTATCCTTTTGTCTACAACAAGTTAAGAAAGCTAACCTTGTATGATTTTCGTTGACTGTATGTTGTTTCTATGATATTTTTGTGTTATTTAATTACTTAAGCATGCATGGTTATAATTTTTTAGAATTTGGTAGTCATTCTTGTGAGTTTGATAGCCATTGTTGGGTTTTAAGGTTTCGAGGAAAATGTTAAGATGACCATGAATCTACGGTTGTATGTTGGTTTTGGTATTATTTTGTTGTTTAGATATTGGTTATATGTTAATCCAGAGCTGTTGATTGAGTTATATGATTATTTGATTGAGTTTTGATGACTTTTGATAAATTTGCATGTTGCTATCTAGGGGCTCGCCTAGCGAACCTCTTGTCTGGCTAGGTAAATGCCCCCTTTCTAGGTTTCTATTGAAGGTTCATTGGGCAAGAAGAGACTCTTGCTAAGTGACATTGCACTTTCTAGATAGATTTTGGGGGGAAAATGAGTTTTCGCTAGGCAAAAGCTCAAGAACACACATGAACATGCTGAAGACTTGCTAGGTGAGTTTGGAATTTGGTTGGACAAGTCTAGTGTCTGGTTGGGCGAGTTTAAAGTATGATTAAGCAAATTAGACATAGCTAAAAGTGTGAAATAATTGTTCACTATGAATTCATTCGTTGAGCGAGACCTCCTACTTGATGAGTGAATAAGTGGGGATTCTTAGAGGATGCTCTTTGTGGCTCCTCTATCTGAGCAATAAATGTGAGAATTTTAGAATTTTAGCCACTATGGTTTGGCTCGTTAGGCAAGTGGCATACTTGTCAAGTGGCTAAGTGTAGAAAGAGCTCTTTGTAGCTCCATCTACTGGGAGAGGCCATGCACTTACTAAGCAAATGTGTGTACCTAAGGAAATACCCTACTAGGAGTAGGATTACTTAAGTGAATGATCCCACTCATTGAGCAAATCCATTGGTAGTGAAAAAACTTGTTAGGTTGGAAAACTAGAATATTTGATTTAATCTATGTATTAAAAGCTTGATTATAATGTTGTAAAAGATAAATTATGGGTAAGAATGGTATAAAATACTAAAGTGAAATACTAATTAAGATGAAGTTCATAAGGCTTGAAAGTATCTCTTGTTCGTATAATAATAGATGATGCATGATGTTTGGAGTAGGGTGTGCTGATGGCTCCTACCTTGGAGAGTTGGTTATTAAACCTTTACCTTGTTATGTTATTGATGCTTAGCACTCTAAGGTCAAGCATGATAGGTAGTGGTTGTAAGGGAACTAGGAGTAAATTTCCTTTGCATGAGTTAATGGTACTGTTTCAACTTACCTTGAAAGTGACCATGATGAGGCAGTGGATATAGAATGTTAGTATTCGAGTTCAAGGAAGTCAAAAGTGTTTGATGTGTTGTTGTTGTTAATGATAACGTGACATGCATACATTGTGCATAAGTTTGGCAACAATGATTGTGCTATGAGTAGGCACGTAAGTTGGATGGATTATTAGAGTTGGTACTCAGAGATGAGATCCTTAGCCAATGTCAAAAAGCAAAGTGAAGGTTCTAAGGGTCCAGAGGATAAAATAAGCAGGCTAACTCCATAGGAGGTTGAGGCCTCTATAGACCTTAGATAGTGGTAAAGTCGTATCCATGTACGTTTATCTCGATTAGTTTCGCTTGTTCCCAAATTTCTAAAGAATCATGTCCTACCTTCCCTTAGGATGAGTATCACAAGTCTTGGGGAACTCCGTTGACGAAAGATATGTTAAGAATGATTGCTTAGTTGGTGAAAGTCTTCATGGAGTTATATCGGTATAATATTACATGATTAACATCATTGTTACATGATGATGATTAGTTGTTGAACTATAATGATGTTGAGATGATGCTTATTCTTGTGTGAGCGTAATAATTGTGTGTTTGTGTTGATGAGAATGTATTGATTAAATTGCTAGTTGTATCTAGATTGTGTAATGCTTTATTGTATACATGATGATTATTATTATTTTATTACTTTGTTGCTTATATATAAGGATAATCTTGTGGTAACTTATCCTTATATTTGTGTGTTGTATGTGTATGACTACGATGATCTTGAACTACTTGTTTGTGGGAGTAGATGTCAAGACTTCCAAGAAGATGGTGCATGTGCATCCCATTGGTGGATGAAGTGCTTATGAGGCTTCCTCCTCCGAACCCCTATCATAATAGTTGTATTTTTTAGTATTTTTTAGAATTAGTTGTTGAAGAACTCAAGTGTATGAGTGTTATATCCTCAATCTATTTTTATGTATGTTTGAATAATCTAGTGTAAGTATCAAGTGGGATGAATGTTTTATAACCCATGCGTGTAATTGAAATCTAATGATGTGTATGTTGTTTATATTTTCAATATGTGCTCTATATCGTTGTGCATAAGAATAGACTATGCATGATATTGCAAAAAAAATCCTTTTTTTTATAAGAAAATTAGATATAAGACTTTCATTAAAAATTAACTTTTGCATGTTATAGTGTTTAACTCCTATAAAGGCAACGAGTCATTACAGGAAGAGCCTATAGAGGAAACACCATAGGACCACCAAGAGGAATCTTGAAGTCATTTTGTTGTGGTTTTCATACTAGGTAAGAAGGGGAGTAGGATTATCTCATTATTTTGGACTTCCTTTATGCAAGATGGGTAGTGGGGTCGTCCTTAGGACCCTTGTTTTTGTATGATTCATGGTGGTATCTGAAGGGGGATTAAACCCCTAGATTAGTATGAGTCTTTATGTGTACTTTCGTGTGGATTTGTGGTATAATCTGTTGCCAATTGTTGGAATTTTGTGTTGTATTGAAGTTATGATTATTGTTTGGGAATTTTGGGGATTTTTCTATAATTGATGAAATGGAATGCAAATTGATATTTTCTGTATGATTTAGTGTAGTAGGCTCATACATAGGAAACAAGAGAACATATATTGCCTAAGTTTCCCCCTTGGATTGCTGAGTTTTGGTGGAGTTATTTTGTAGAATCGCAAAATTGTGAACTATTGTTTGTCACTATTTATTGTGTGAGAAATGATTCTCGTTAGGCAAGAATGCATTAAATAAAGGAATTTCTCCTTTATTGGGACAATTCGTGGGGCAAGTGAAACACTTTCTAGGCAAATACAAACCTTAGAGCACTATGGCTCCACTGGGAGACTTGAGTGTGTAACAATGAGTTGAGACTCTATATTAAGTTATTCGCTAGGTAAGGAATAACCTCGCTAAGCAAGAGGGAGAGGTCCAAAGAATCTCTTTGTGACCCTATTCGTTAGGCAAGGAGTGGTATTGCTAAGAGAGGGAGCAAGAGCTAGGGAATGAAACTCTCTCTGGCTTTGTTTGTTGAGTAACGAGAGTATTGAAACTCTCTATGGGTTCATTCGTTAGGCGAGTGCAAGGCTTGTTGGGCAAATGACACCCATGAAGCCTCTATTGCTTAGCTCACTAGGTGAACAAGGTCATTAGTGGTAAGATCACTAGATCTACTCGAGACTACTCGGTACAAAAACCCAATGGTTGTGATTGATCCCACAAGTTAAGGCACACAATAAAAGCTAAGTAGATCTTCATGTGCTACCAGAGGATTCATGCTAACGTGGTATGGCTAACCACAAAGGCAAAAGATTAACAGTGTTTCCCTAGCTTACTTTTTGGATTGAGTTGGTACCACATGCATAGGGAGTAGTGCATAAGATGCATACTATAATAGCATGTAGTATTTATTGTGGATGCATGTGTTTATATTTATATATGTTGTAGTGTTATGTGTCCTATCCAACCTTACCAAGGTTGTCCTGATACTAGTTAGACATATTCTCACTCTTCTTGCATGTTTATCTTGTTTTGTTTAGACTTAACGTCATTTGCAGGTAAAGATGAGCAAGTACATGATGATGTGTGATGGATTCTATGTTGTTGACTTTTTAGTTTGCTTTCTTTGGCTAGTTCGCTTTGATAAGATTGTGATATCGGGGCTTGGACATATTGTTTTGAATTTAATTATGTTTTTATGTTTTTAAACATAAAGTAGTTTGAATTGACCTTTGGAGTACTAGTACAATTATGTCTTAGTTTTTAGTTTTGACAAGACCCACAAATCCTTTATCTTTTAGACTTGAGATTTATGTTATAGATTTTTTTTATTACCAATAAATTGTATGACATTTCAAAAATATTTAATTTATTTGAGAATTAATTGACTTAAATAGTAGTAAATAGATCGTGGGGTAAAGAGTGTCACATTTTTCTCTTAATAATGTTTGGATAATAATAAAGACTATAAAAAATTATTCTCACTAAGAGGCGTTACATGTGTGGTTGTCTACCTATACAAAATGTTTTACTTTTATATCTAAGCTTAATAATGTCCATAAATATGTCTTCATAAAATCTTTGTTATATTTTGTTGTAAAAAGGGTAAAAAACATGCTTTCTTAAAACTTCAAAAATGCTCATTGGATAATACCTTATACATTATATGCTACAAAAAATCATCCAAACAATTTCTAATGTTTACCTATGACTAAGATGTTTTCGTAATAATATTCTTTTAATGAAAAGTTTTGAATCTAACACCCTTAAACAAAGAGAGCAAGTTAATGTATTAAGAGTTTCCCTTTAAGTTATAAAGAAAAGGAAAAAGAGTAAGCAATAAGTGTTCTACCTGTAAAAAAACAAAAAGTACACTCTTCAGTATACTAAAAGTACATTCTTTGTCAATTATTTTCTTTCTCCATTAGAAAAGGAAAATCATTATATGAAAAAATGTGAATGATATCTCATGCATTTAATGTAATAATTGTCATAAAAACTTTATTCTCTAAACAACTATTTTCTTTGTGCATATAAAAAAATCTTCATCAACATAAGCTATAGATAAAACAACATGAATATTTGCATATGATAGAATTATTAGACGATATCAACTTTTATATTTTTTTTGTATTTATAAAATTGTCTTTGATCTTAGAAGTTTTATATCCTTATTTATGTGAGTTATATCTTGTTAAATATCTATTTATCTTGTGAAAGTTTGAAGATATTTAGTGTTAAAAAAATACTTAGTTAAGATAATTTTTTGTTGAAATTACAAGTGATAGGCTTGAAGAAACTATTAAAAATACTTGTTGTAAGATAATTTGATTTAGTAAAAAATCTTTTAAACGAATGAATATAACTTTAAGTTATAGAATAAACTAGTTTAAATTTATTGCGTAATTCTCTTTTTGTCCTTATTATATTTTTTATCATTGAACATTTTGCTCTTAGTGATTCATATTTGTTTTATATATCTTGATTGCAATAAAGTTTAAAAATATACACATACATAATTCAATTTTTTTTTTATATTCTTGTTATTTCAAATTAACGGAGATTGTTGATAGATGCATATGGTAGTAGTTTTGGACTCTATAAACAGAAAAATTTGGAGAAGTCTTGGAATCTAAGAGAGGAGTAAGGAATCAACAAGTGGCTGACTAGTAATTGAGTAGGGGTGGGCTAGAACCCACAACCCGTACATAATCCGCATAAACCGATCTGAAAAAAGTTTTTCAGATTGGGGTTTCGGGCTTCAGGTTAGACAAAATGAAAATTCGGTTAAATATGGATAATATTGGGCTAGTGAGAATTAGAAAAAAAAAAATTACCAAAATATGCACCCAACTGAATAAGTATATTTATAAAAAAAATTGCATAAATTTAACTATCGATTTAATTGCTTCTATATTAAACCGAATCTAAGCCATCTATTTTGAATATAGTTGTCTTTCAACTTCACATTTTACAAAGTTAAGCATGTTTCTAAGATTATGTGTATTGATTAGAAAGTTGAGCATTGTGTCATACTTTTACTTAGCAATGCAATTAATTCCTTCCACTTCTCCTCCACCATTTGGCTGTCCTGCCTTGCCTGCCCGTGTCCTTTTTCCTCCTCCATCCTATAGCTTCATGTGTCCCTTCCTGTGACCCATAATCACATGTCTCCCTTCTATAGTTCTATCTCATCCTTTCATCATCTCCTAGCAACAATCATCACCCATTTCACCGCACAAATCTCCAACAACACAGGCCATTTCTCCTTATGTTGACCAAAACTGTCTCCTTCCTCTTTGAAGCAATTGACGGTGACTGGGTTCACATTGATAGAGACGTTATTACGAAACAAGACTAAAACGTACTATGTTCTTCGTCTCTAAAGTGTTGAAGGTTAGTTTTGGTAATGGCGACATTGACGGCGCGACATCACCGTCTCTCGTGGTGCCATCAACCCGTTATACCCAACCAATAAACCCCTGACCCACCACATCTGAAACCTGTCCAAACCGAAGAAGCACACAGTCAGTTTTGGTCCAGAAAATTTGATGGTCGGTTTATATCGGATAAGCCTTTTTCAATCCGAAACCGACCGATGCCCACCCCTATTGAGTAGTGAGAGGATTTCTTATGAAGGAAGTGTTTATAATTTCTTGTAACTTGAGTACTTGGGTTAAGGTGATATACAACTTAAGGTGGGTTTTCAAGTTTACACAAAAATTATATTGTTTATAGTAAGTATTGTGTCGGAGCATTTCACTGGACGTAGGCGAATGGTACTATTGGGCCACGTAAGTCCTGTTTCTTCTATTATTTTCTTTGTTTTATGGCATGTTTTGTGTGTGTTCCTACAATCGATCCTTGGTATGTGTGATTTTTTCCAACAGTTCTGCACATGCTGGCTTGAATCACATGGTATTGGGCTTGGCCCAGTAGGCCCCAAGGTCCCACTTCTGTTCATTTCATCTAGATATTAAATAGTTTTGATTGACTTATGAACTTTATCTAGGTAAAAGTATTAGTATGGTTTCAATATAATACCTTTTAAACTGCAAACTTCTTGTAATGAAATAGTTTTTTACTTCTTTGACTATTCATTATTTCCTTTTCTTTTTCTTCTTGTTGCATCTTCAATTACTTCCAAGTAAGCATTCCTACATAACTGCCTGATCATCACATAGTAAATGTTTGGCCCCGTGACTTTGATTTTTTGTTCCTAGTTTGACTGATTTTATTTGTGGTTGAAACGTCTTCTCGACAACAGACATAGATATGACATCAATTTGCAAGTGTAATTTTGGCCAATTTGAAAAAAATAAAACTAATAAGGAAAATTGTCATATATTATAAGTTCATAGCATGCAATCATTCTTGTAATAACTTTTCTCTAACATTAATTGACAATAATAGTTTTGTGCATGAGCATGCGATCCCTTTTTAGGTTCTAACGCAATTATTAATTTCTTAAAACTGTTATTTATTAAACTTAAAAGACTCGAGGCTGATTGTAATTGATGATATTTGTTGCTAAGATTATATTCTTTTATAAATTTCGAAATTGAGTTGATATTTGAGGTTGCTATTTAATGTTTGAGTAGATAATGCTTGTAAATCTAGATAGATTGAGAGTTGTAATCTAAAATCAGCATTGATAACATATCTAGTTAAAGTTTTATTTATTGTTCATGAAACTGTTAATGTTATGGCGATAATTCTGGAGTATTGCTTGTTGGACCTCAATCAACAAACTTACAATAGTTATTAGCAGCTTTCTTTTTTATATGTTGTAGTATTGATTATTGGCAAGTCTGCAATTTTATATATTGTATCTTTTGAAAAAGTGGGTTGTGAAAACTATTGTTGGCTGTATCCTCTATGGGTGCGTGGCTAACTGGATCATTGATATATTTCAGCTTGGCTTATTCTGGTTATTGAAATTTGAATCGTCTCAACTGATATTTTTCTCATTTGAAACGTAATTATAATTGTCTTCTGATTGTTATGTAGTACAAGCGTGATATTTCTTATAATGTATTTAATCGTTGTTGGGCAATACCCTAAACTTAGGTTTAACTGTTTTGATCATTTCAAATTATGAGTAAGTTCATCATTTGTTCAATTTTCAATTGATTTATTTCATCACTTAAATGATCCTGGAAAAGTTGCTTCTGTAAATGTACACTTCATAAAAGGCTACCTCTTACACCAAATGGTCACGAACATGAATAGACTATGTTGATGAAGCTGGTGGCATCAATACTACATGGTGGGTAGCAAGAATGACAAAGTGATCCAATAGACACAGTAATGATGTTGACGATGCCATGTGAATGCTTAGTTGTACAATTGTTTTTATTGTAAAATTGAAAGAACACTGGTATATAACAGCAAAATGATGGGATGTGTATCAACTCACTTGCATATTTTTTTTAAACTCATTTGATCTTTAAACGACATGCTTCAAAATATACTTTTGCTATGTAATAAAGCAAGATGCCTCCCTTCTGTGCAACCTTGTTGCCTATGAGGTAATTTTTCACGTAAGGGGTTTCATTTGAATTTCACTATGGAAACCACCTGCTTTTGAATGATCATGAATACCCTCTTTTTGGTTGACAGGCACACCATATTTTTAGTTGCAATGTGAGTGGTTTGATAGGAGTTCAACAAAATGAAAAATTCTAATAACAATTATTAAGATAAACTGTGATATTATTTTAGAATTAAGTTTAAATTTAATTCAATCTTACAAAATCAATTTATAAGGTGAGTCACTCATTTATATACATTGTTTTAGTTATATCTACCCCAATATATGATCTCTAACATACCTTCTTCGTATCGTTAATCAAAGATATCAAATATAAAATTTGCATAACTAAACATTTGTAACTCCAATATATAATCTCTAACACACTTTCTTTGTGTTGATGATCAAAGATATCAAATATAAAATTTGTATAACCGAACATTTGTAAATGATTCAATAATGACTTCACAATAGATAGGCTAATAAGTTCAACAATAATTATAAAGATAAATTTTGATATTATCTTAAGATTTGAGTTTAACTCAATTCCAAAAATCAAGATTGTCCCCATTTATATATCTAATTCAACTATATTTTTGGTTAATATAATACATTATTATGAATAATTACTTAAGATAGTTTACTGCAGCTGAAAAGGGAAGGGGAAAGAACCAGGTGGGAATCAAACTCATCATAACATCAAATATGATATGTGATAAATACACTAATTGATAGTATATGAAACTATTAGTGTTATTGGTACCACAGAATAGACGGTGCCCTTCAGAAAATCACTTTTGGTCCACTATATAAATGTAAAGACACAGTAGCAGTGGCTTCAAAATCTCCAACTAATCCATAAGGTCCAATAATGTGATGTACTACTTTGGTCCCCGCCTCTCCACCAAACCTGAACAGGCTTCATGCCCTGGAAAGGTTTCCGATCCCTCTGGCTAAGGGCATCTCCTTTTTCAGCTGGCTAATTAATTACCAACACGTGGCTTTTTCATAATCACATCTTGTGACTACTACGTGAAGCAATATGAAAATTCAACCATGCGAACGGAGCCATGTTGCATTTTTAGTTGATTATGGTCATGTAAAATTTTTCACGAGATAGGTGCAGGATTTGTTTCCTTCACTCTAGGAAACTATGCAAGTTGTTAATCCGTTTTAGTATTATGTTTGTGATCTAATGTTCCATTCTTTACAAGTTTAAATTGTCAACGGGTGTTCGAGAAGTGAGATGGAAGGACAATAATAATGAAGATAAACTTCGTACTATAGATCCATGAGTAATCTTGGAACTATCATAGGGGGGACCATACAGGGTATAGTCTCCTTGAAATCAATAAACTGGAATCCAAGACAAGTCTTCGATCGACTTACAGAGGTAGTTGTATATTGTAGAACCATTAAATAGAGCTCAAAAACTAACATAATTAGTTGATAACGTTTATTATTATTAGTACTGCTTACACGCTCCGACTAATTAATGGTGCTAAGCTATGCCACCATTTACAAATAGCATAGACATGATGTTACTTGGAAGAAGAGACCAACTAAAACTGATCCTCGCTATAAACAAGAGGTTGGCTTGGGTTAAGGAGGTGCAATCAAAATCAAGTTGGGGGTGGCAAGGAATATCTAAAAAATTTATATATGAATAAAGGAAGATTTTATCATATGATCATCTTTGATTCTATTCGTTTCTCCAAAATCTTGTAGGTAGACCATGCAGAGGGACTGGAAATGGCCTATATTGGATTCCGTTCTGATATTCCACTATCTCCCACCTGCCATCCAAATAATTGAACACGGTTAATAAGCACTCTCATGATGATAGTGCACATGTAAATAAAATAAGAAAAGAAAAATTCATATCAAATTTTGACAAAATGAAGTTGAAATTTTACCTATATTTGGTTACTAGATGATGAATTAAAATCAACATGTTCAATTTGGCAAGCTCATTTCCTGGACAAGAGTGCACTCCGTTGCCAAATGGCATAAAAGTATTTGGCTTTGGGGAAACCTGCAGCCATAATAAAGAATTGAAATATATGTTCAGAAGAATATACAGGGTTTCTCTCTCTTTTTTTTTTAATATTTTTTTGACTAAGTTGTGGACAAATTGATGTTCAGCATAACGTACCTCAAACCTTGATGGGTCAAAATTGTGAGGCGAAGGGTGGAATTCTGGATTATGATGGATGTTCCTGAACAGTGGCATTACTTTCCAACCCTTTGGAATAAGATATCCTTCAACAGTTGCACCAAAGAACATTTTAGAAATCGTGTAGGAAATAGTAAAAGCTTTTGAAAATTAACCTTCCCATAAATGTACAGGTAAAAGAATATTCTGTCTCAAATGCTCACCTTTGTATACTACATCAACCACAGCTTCCCTAAAAGTAAATGATATGATACTTGCCATCCTAAGGCTTTCCAATATCACCTGCAATATACAAGATCCTGATGAGAAATATATAAACCAAGTTGCTTTCAAATTAACCAAGACATGGAATTGTTTTGCATCACATTTACAGCAGTATATACCATACCCTGTGAGTAATTGGCATATTTCTTGTCTGACCCCATGTCAATGGCATCTTCCCTCCTTCATTAGCTTCATAAACTGCCATTTGCTCTGCCTGCAAAACAGTTCCGTTGACTCATTAATTAGCATAACTTTTCAACACTTGTGGCCTACACAGATTTGCAAAATCTTTTTGGGAGACAAAAGCAATTCTTACTTTTATTGCTTCAAGAAGTTTCTGGTCATCATGAAGATACTTGAGAATCCAGGTTAGAACACTCGCTGTAGTATCCTGAGCTGCAAATAGTACCCCAATCACATTATCAGCAATTTGGTCATCGCTTAGCGTTTGTCCTTTTTCATCCCTGTAGTTCAGCAAGTGGCCTAATAGATCCTTCTCCATCAGTCTCTGCTCCTTTCTCTTACAAATTATCTCACTTATAATCTCTCTGATTCTCCTCCTTGCCTTCAAATCATGTCAAAAAATATTCATCAGACAGAGAAATGACACAGAATCTGATCCCAAGTATCAAATGATTTTCTTAGACCAGTAGTGGGGGTCTACTATTGATTAAAACTTTTTAAAAACTACAAGATCATGAACGAGTTAGGAGGGATACTTATAAAAATTTGTGATTTTAATATAATTTCAAAAGTATGATAAAAAAAAGTATGTCGGAAAGTGTGTTGTTATGAGTTGTTAGCATTTTCTAAAATAAATGCATCACTGCAACTTACCAAGAGTGCTTTGGAGTATGCAGTTCCGGGTATCCTGTTAGGGAAAGAATTGTACCCTTTCTCGACTATGCAGTAGTTTTCCTTAAGCTGGTCTCTATAATTGCCTTCCAAGTGACCAAAGACAGAGAGGATGCCAATATTGAAAGAGAACTGCGAAGAGTTAAGGGAAGCCATGAGTTGTGAAATCGTGACAACCATGTACAATAATGGAAGGACCCAGTAACAAGAAATTTAATAAGGAAGCAACAAATGAAAACAAAACTCAACGCCATGCAATAAAAGCACCGAATAAGACAAGAATTAAACCGAAAGTAGACCCCCACTACTACAGCAAAACGAGCTTCACAAACTAAAAACACACCATATCAAATAAACAAGCAGCAATAGGAGACCCACGAAGCAACCTTTTTCATTTGTTGGAAAGCGTTAATGACTTGTCCGGTTGAAACCCACGAGTCGAAGGAGGAAACGACCTCGGTTTCGATGTCGGGGATGAGTTTTCGGAGAGTTTCAGGAGAGAGAGAGGTTTGCACCAGCTTCCTAATGCGAGTGTGGTAGTCTCCTTGGTGAAAGAACAATGCTGAAGGGCCTATTAGCTTCTCTTTGCTTTTGGGGTATGTAGGCTTAAATAAGTGAGCATGAGTCACCAACACAAACCGCGCAGCCTCCGGGCTCGCCAGCATCACGCACGGACAACCTAGTATGTGTGTCTTAAAAATCTCTCCGTATCTGATCATTAATTAAGAATTTGTATAATTAAGTTATCAACAGCACATAGCACCACCACCACCATGTTTTATAAGCTCCATGCATAAGAAAAAGAAATAAAATGACCATATATATGAAACTAATTAAGAACCTTTTTTGCTTTGAAGCAAAGAAGATGTTAGGGTCCTGAGAGTAGAGTTGAAGTGTCTCTCCTATGTAAGGCCAACCCATTGAGCCGGGGGGGAGCTTAGGCTTGGCTGAGAGTTGGGGTTTATTGTGTTTCTTTATTAATGGATAGGAAAGAAGGGTTGAGAAAAAGAGGAAAATGCAAAAGAAAATGGCGATGATCTCCATACACACGATCAGTGAGTTCCCGCGAGTGCGGGTTATATTGAAATGACCAAATATGATGGATGGAATGCGTTTGGTTTGATGGCTATTGAAGTCAATGAATGATCCGTGTGAGTTAAGCTTGGCTTTATATAGAGGCACCAGGCACAGGTCTTTATCTAACTAATCAAATTTAAAGCGGAAATCTCTATAATCATTATTTCGAGTATCCTGTTTTACCCCCAAAAGGTCCACCACTTCTGTATGGAATACTGCCAAGGAGAAAAAGGCAATGAAAAAGAGATCTATATATCAAATATTTATTATTTTTCTCTTCTTCTTATATTATATTATATTATATTATTTATTGTTTTTATATTTTTTTTCTATAAATTTCTAGATATAAATGAGTTCAAAATTTTAAAACAAGATATCAAATTCCAACGATGTAAAAGAAAAAAACATAATTTTAAAAGAAGATTTTATTAAAAACAACTAGCTAAATTTTTTACAGAAGTAATTATAAACCATTTCCCATCGCGTTAGAAAAAGCATTGAACACAAGGAAGAAAATAAGTCGGGTTACTTATGGTTACAACTTATCATGCATCTAACGCATTTTTAACTAAATCATAATATGTTGAGCCAAAAAATTGGAAAGGTACTTTGTGATTGTGTATTTATTAATTTATTTAAAAATTTAAATTAACTGATATATGTATAAATTTGATCATATTATTGACCAAAATTTAACACCAAAGTATATAAGGTTGATAAAGCAAGCCAATTCAATATCCAACAAGTGTAATATGCTTTATATTGCGTCGCACATGTCGAATAATAGCTATGCAGTCAAATCTAGTAACTTCGAGTAAATGTCTTCCAACATTTCGATTAACGGCATCCGTGATAATGATAAGCCAAAGGTAATAATACTAATGATTCATTATATGTCGTGAGATTTTAATAATGATGCGACAATATACGTGGAGATAAATTTACGAGAAATTTATAAAATAAAAAATTAGTAAAGATAAAATTAGAATTTATGATTTTTTAATTATTTTAATTATTAAGTTATTTAACTTGTTTAATTTGTAATATTAATAATATATATATATATATATATATATATATATATATATATATATATATATATATATATATATATATATATATATATATATAAAAATTAGGCTCAAATATTTTTTTATCTTTCTAATTTTGACCAAATTTATGTTTTATTTCTTATATTTAAAATTACTATTTGTAGTCTTTATATTTTTCAAATAACTAACTTATGGTAGTTTCTATACAAATCATCATTTGTAACGTATATAGTTGAAAATCAAATAAAATTGAAAATTTTTTTTTGAAGTTTACAATATTACTCAATTTTTAATTATATAAGTAACAAATAATAAATTGTACTTTATTTGTTACTTAAGATAAATGGTTAAAAATAATTATTTTTTAATGTGATGACTAATTTTTTTTTAAAATTTATGAGATAAAAAAATTGATCCAAATTTAAGAGACCAAAAAATATTTAAGTTTATAAATTATAAAAACATAAATGGGAGGAAACCTACTAAAAATATCAGTATTGACAAAAGTAATTGATATATCACATATGATGTTAAAAAAATTAGAAAAATAATCTTGAACAAAAAGTGTTTCTTAGCATTCTTCGAGGAGAGCATTTTCAGGACGTTTTTTTTTTTTCAACAAGTACATTTTTAGACAATTTTCTTAACTTATATTCTATACTAATCGATCATTTTTAATATCTTTAATTTTAAATTAAAATTTAATATTTTTTAAATATCAATACTTAAAATCATGTTATATCACAGTATAAATTATATATTATATATTATAAATTTAAATATAATATATATTTAAAAATATTTATTTATTACATATGTTTTTAGTATAACATAATTTATATATTTAAATATATTTATTATAAATTGAAGTTATATAAAAAAGTAATTTTATGTAGAATGCACATGTTATAATAATTATGTTTCAATGCACACTTTCTAATAACATATGAGCAAATGTCATGACTTCCCACGTAAAAATAATAAGACTAGTAGATATGAAATTATAAGCATGATCCTTTTTTTTTTTTAACATTCAAATCATTAAATCATTTAACTTATTAGAATAATAATATTAATAATATCTTATATATAATATTACTATATAAATATATTATATTTTTAAAATATTTATTTAATGTTAAATTATACTTTATTATTTTATTTATTTATTCATAGCATAGATATAAACATACAATCAATTTTATCAAGCGTCTATTTTTTTTTAATCTCATCATCTTCTCATCTTTTACCACATTACTAATATTATATTATTTATTTTAATATTATAATATTTATATTTTAAAAATAATAATCAATATTTTTATTTTAATATAAAATTATATAATAAAAATATAAAAATAAATAAATTATATATTTTATTGTTTAATTTATTTTATACAGTAAATATAAACATACAATCAATTTTGTTTTGGTCTCTTTTTTTTTCTCATTTTCTTATCTTCTTTTTGCTACATCATTAATATTATATTATTTATTTTAATATTATAATATTTATATTTTTAAAAATAAAATTCAATATTATTATTTTTATATAAATTATTAAATACTTTAATATTAAAATCAATAATATAACATTAGTCATGTGGTAGAAAAATGAGATAAAAAAATATAAAAGACAAAAGTGATTGTATGTTAATATTTATTAGTATTTTAACATGTGCATTACATATAATAAATATTTGTTTTATACAACTTAAATTTATATTAAATACTTTTAAGTATATGAATTTTATATGATATAATGTTATTTTAATTATTGATAATTTTTATTAAAATAATATTAAAATTTAATTTAAATTTAAAAATATTGAAATAGATAAAAAGAATAAAAAATTCATTTTTTTTCAAAATTACTGTTGGGAAAAAAAAACTTCTAAAAATACTATTATTTAAGATGGTTTTTCTAATTTATATTGAGAGAGAATTGTATGAAAAAATAAATTGTATAATTTATTTATTATTTTATATAATTTTATTATTTATTATTTTAAAACTTATTTAACATTAAATAAATATTTTAAAAGTACATTTAACTCATGAAATAGTGTTATATATAATATAATATTCATACAATAATTTATATAACACTATTTTTTCTCTCCAACTTTGTTCATCTTATAATTAATTATAATACATATTTCACTTTATTTTTTTATATTTCACTTTATTTTTTTTATATTTATCTCTCTTTTTTGTTATACAATTTATTGTATAAATTATTATAAATAATTTAATGATTTAAACTGTGAAAAATAAAAAAAATCATAAATTCTAATTTCATCTTTACAAATATTATTATTTTATAAATTTATCATGTGACTTCGGGTAACTTTCATAATATTAGGAAGGGGTCACACCAATATAAATGCCAAGAGTCAAACGTGATAAATTATACGCCCGATTTAAAAATTCACTCTTCACCTTTAGACTTTCATATTTACAGATTAGGGTGTCAAAATATTTGTACGTGACCTCTCTACAGTTGGCACGTGAAGACCCTTGTAATAGTCCACCACATCGTCTTTACATAGCTCGGTACAGGTACGTCATCAAACCTATTAATGATTATATGCTTATATATTCATAACATCTTACTAAAACAAATTAATAGATTTTTGAGTTAGGTTAAGGTTTTAAAAATTTAGGATAAATATTGAAAAGGACTTATTTTTTTATAAGTAAACTAATCAACCCTTTAATTAACAAGATTAAAAGCTATCTACCTCCACATTTTTTAACAGAGAGCTAATACAATCAACAGGACTATAACACCAATATAATAACCTAAGTCCTTTATAGTCACACAAAGTAACAAGTCAAGACCATGATGAGTGAGTTTTTATCATGTCTAACATATGATAAATGAGTCAAGTGAATATGGTAAATTATTTTATCTTAAAAAAGACTTAATAAGTAAATGACTCAGGTTTAAATCTTAATTTGAAAAGTAGACTACACACTCAAACATGGTAAAATCTAATTTGACCTATTTTTACTCTTAAGAACACAAAAATATAATAAAATAAAAAATATAGGAGTCTTTATATGCTTCTATCGGCATGAAATGTGTTTATGTTTAGTTTAGATAGTTTATAAAATAAGAGAAATTTAAATACTCATAATATGATTGTTTTATACGTGTAAAGTTATATGTTCATTAAAAAAATATAGGTATCTTGTATATATGTGTGAGATTCTGCTAATTTTCAGTGCTGAGTAGTTTTACCTAAAGAATAGTGATAATAGCGTATCTTTATTGACGAATAAATTTCAAGTAAATTTTATTAAAAATATTTATATTAACTTCTTTTATAATAGGATATATATAAAATCTATTCAACAATAAAGTATATTGTTAGTTTCTCTATTCTAAGAATTTGTCTTTACAATTAATAAATGGCTTTGTGTGAGTTTGGTGATATTTACCATCTCATGTCCCCTTTAGATTTTTAAAAGATGAAATAGTACTTCTGTCTCACTTTTTTCCGATTACACTTTAAGTTTTTCAGAAATTTTTAATGGATTTTAACATTGAACCTATCTATATAGACTTACATTACTTGATCGATGTCCGCCGGACCTATGAGGGGATCAATCAATTAATTAACACTAATACGGTGCGACAGGATTATCTTTAAGGTGTGGTTAGAATGTGTGTATGAAAAAATATTTATTAAAAAATTAATATCTCACAAAAAAAATTTCAATCAAAAGATACTTTGAATAAAAAATATATATAGATTACACTTGTAACCTCAAATATGGAACTTTTGAATCCTCCTTGTCTTACATCTATTATCATAACATCTATAACACTACCAAATTTTCAGAAAGAGGCATTTCATCCATTTAATGACTATCCATGCATACACACGTCTCTCTCCCGTAGTGGATTTTTTAGTCGGAGAAAGCACCCATTTACGCAGTTGATTAATTAGAACAATTCATATATGAATGTGTGAATGCATAGAATCTATTTTTTCCCTCTTCTTTTTCCCCTATATATGTGTGACAATTAAAATTAAGTTATTTTTATATGATAATTTAAAAAAGTCACGGGACTTTTAATTTAATTCTACCCATAAATTAATTTTAATTATAATTATTTATGTATGTTTATATATGTAACACCCCAAAATTGTCCGGGCTGGAACGTTGTTTCAGCCCTCCCTAAAACCATCTTGATCCGCCTTCTTTTGGGCCCAATTCTAGGCTCTTGGGCCACTTCCGCATGACTCCAAGCTGGGACGGGACCAAGACCACTGAGTCCACGCTTGACTGAGTCTCCCCACATCCCAGTGGACCCCATGAGTCGCGCACAAAAGAGTCGTGGGAGAAACAGAGAGAGAGAGGATAATATCTGCGAAAATCTTGGGATTCAGTTGTTATGCAGCCCCCCAAGCTCTATATAAAGTCCCAGGGCGAAAGAGAGAGGGACAGATAGACACGGGCAGAGAGAGAGAGAAGGGGAAGCTAGGAGGAAAGCAGGAGTAGAAGAGAGAGAATAACCAGAGAAGGGCTGACGACGACGCGCGAAAAGTGAAAGGAGAATCCCAGGAGCTGGCAGAAGGAGAGGATCAAACGTTGGACAAAGGCAGGGAAGACGTGTTCGCCATCTCCGAATACCAGGTTAGTACTTTAGATCACCCTTCGCATCATCCCAGGTTAGGATTCCCATTGCCCACCTCAAGCCAAGATCCCTCACCGTGCTATGGCGGCCCCGGGCCGAGTTCACCCCGACCTGGGACTGCCAGCCGACATGACCTGATCCCCTCATCCCGCCTTCTCCAAGGCCGACTCGGTCTCGGCCTGACCTGATGGCCGACGCCGACTCGATCCCCCTCACGGCTGAACCAAGCCGGCACAAGCCGGCTTGATCCCCAACCTCAACACCTATGTCCGAACCGACTCGGCTCCGGCAGGGCCGAGACGGGACGAGCCGTCCCCTTCCTTCCTAACCTCACCTTCCTCTAAGAATCAAACTCCCTCAGCCAGAACTACGTTGACTTTGACTCCTCTAAAGCCGAGGTACGTAGACACATGAGACATACTCCTATAAAGTCAAATCCTAATCCCAGAATATCTCACCTAAACATCTTCCATCCCAAGACCCAATCCAAGTCCGAGTGTCATCCCTCTCCCCATGTAGCTAGCCAGGGGTAACTATCAAGTGATAGGCACGCTAGGGTGTTTCCTCTGCCCCTAGTATGTAACCAACTCCTGAACCCACCTTTCTGATTCAAGACCAGCCTTTCCATTAGGTTTCCTAGCGTTCCCTAAACCAAAACGCCGATGACGACTCCTTCGCGACCAACCTGGTCTCGACCCACCCAGCCTAACGTCACAATTTAGGTTGTAACAATATATATAATCTAAATTTATTTCTTTAGCTCTCTAACTACAAACCCTTCTCACTTAATACATCTATTATATATGTGCAAGAGAAAAGGAAAAATATTTCATAATAAAGTTATTTTTTAACTCTCTCTATATATAATGTTATTAATTTAATAATTAAATATGTTGATAAACTTAACATGTACATCAAACTTTACCAATAAATCAAACATCTATGGTTATATATTTTTATGGTCGACTTATTTATATTTTAAAATATATATTATATATGAAATTAAATTTAGTTAATAAAATATCAAATAATTTTAAAATTTTATGAAAAATATAGCTTTGATCTATTTAATAAAAAACTTTAATTCAATAGTTGATTTATAATATATATATATATAAAGAGATATAAACCATACACATGTAATATAAAACAATTTTTTATTGTCATCCAATCGCAGATAATTGTTTATAATAAGTTTATTAACTTTTATAATAACTACCTTACAAATCATATAAATGATAATTTGTAATTAAATAACTGTGTAAAATTGTTTTAAACTCGCAATACATAATTATTAAGCTTGTATGTATATATATATAGTAATATACTCTCTAATGCGTTCTTTTTTAATACATTATTATTATATTAGAAATTATAAAAGTTTGAGAGTTTTAAATATTTAATTAATCTTAATTATAATTGTATAATTTTTAATAAATTTTAACCAATAAAATAAAAAAAATGTAATACATAGAGCTTGTGTTATAATAGCTTGATCTTGTTTTTTATAACAATCATAATTAAGACCTTTGGGTACGAAGTTTAGCCACGTTTAAAACCTCTTTGTTCCTCTCTCACAAACTCAAGCTTATATTGTCAAATGAGTTACATCCATTAGGTTTAACTATCTTTTAATTATCTTATTCTCCTAGCCTTAACTCTTGCCAAAGACAAGGAGACTATATGTTGTTACAACCAGTGTTATCAAACTCGGATCTGACCGATCGATCTAACCAATTTAACTAGAAATTGGACATGTAGTTGGTTTGGTCCTCTTTTCTTATCAGTTGTATAATTGGCTCATGCTAACGTCACCAAACTCGATTGAAAACTGGTGACTCAAAGCTGAACCAGTCACTTAAAGCAAATGCACATAACGAGTTGAGTAAGCTCACATGGAACACGCAACACAAGTTGAGCAGTAGCCCACACATGTTGTCCAACAGTTCATGCACCAAAGCTAAATTTTAGAATATAAGGAAAAATTTTAACTTATTTATAACATTTTTAATATATTCCAATTCGTGTAGTTTAATTAATGATTTACTAGTTTGACCAATGATCCAATATCCTGACCGAATCATTAATTGGTTTGATTTTGATAACACTAGTTACAACTAAATAAAAAATTATAACTATTTTTTGAAGATTGTGACTATAATTGACAAGTTTCTTAGAAACTAAACTTGATAAATTGGTGAATTTTCTATATTTAAATCACTAACTCTTTTTTAGTATAGACCTATAAATTTCCTCTACTAAAGATAATCTTGTTTAAATTTAGTAGAATTACTATAAGTGAATATTTTTTTCTTTTCAAATATTAAATATAATTACATATTTAAAACATAAAATTGAAAGTACTAGTTAAGCCGAAATAATATGAAAAAGTGATAAACCTATGCTTTTGTAGTTTCACTGTATATTATATGATCTTCAATTATACAAGCATATATACTTACGTTATCAACTTTTTTATCAAGTCACATTTCCGATCTAATTTTTCAAATAAAGTAACTCTTTCCACTGTATATTACCACTTGGTAAATAAGCAACTGAGTCTTGAGGAAAAATATTTGATGTAAAAGTAATTTTTCCACTTTTACTCAAACTATAATTAGACTTAAAAGTCATATTTAAACGCAACACAATCATATATAATTTTTGTTTAAGAAGTTATTTACACATTCCAGTTTGTACAACCCAAACTGGAATTCGGAATATACAAATTAACTATATATGATCCAAATATTTTGTAAGTATTTGAATTATCTCAAATCTAGGAGTAATGTAGGTTCAATTCAACTAAGTAGATGTGTAAATCAAACACCAAAAACGAAAAAGGGTCGCATGGAACTGAATATCATAGGGGAGAAACTTGAGAAGCTTTCTCTCGGTCAAACTTTTGCCCATCTAAACTTTTTGGTGTCCATATGAGACGCCATTACATAGCCTGTGGTTTTCTGAATCCCATACACGAAAAAAAAAATATTGCCCTTTTTATGAGTTTCCAGCCTCCCAAAACCTTCTTAATTTTTTACGGAGATTTTTCAATTTGCCTTTTTTGGCCAACCTTTTCTTTTCTGAATTCTAAAACTCTTTAATTATATAAGAACAGATTGTATATCTTCACTCAATTTTGAAAGTAAACAAAATAATTCTTCTTCTTCTTGATAATATGTTTTAGGTTACAAGTTGTAACCACTTTACCTAATTTTTTAAAATAAAAATATTCTTTTAGAAATTCAATTATCTTAAGGGATTAACTTAAGTGTAATACCTTTGTAAATTTTATTCCTTGTAAGATATCCAAGTTGTGATAATTTAATACTCCTAAATTCCTAAAAGAATTATTATTATTATTATTATTATTATTATTAATTTTTCTATTATTACTGTTTTAAAATATATTAAAACGAATTAATTTAGATGCGAAATCTATTATCTTACATTTTGTAATGCAAATTATGACCGTATGATGGTTTTAAGGGAGCTTTTGTTCCTTTTCTTAAAAAAATGGTTTTAAAACTCTCTTTTTTGTAAAATTAAATTATTTTAAAGAATTGACTTGTACGTGACATCTCTGTTCGTTCTAATATTTAAAACGAATGAATTGTATCAATTTATCAATCTTAAAAAAATTTCTTCACAAAAAAAAAATCAACCACTTGGCTATATATATATATATATATATAATCATTTCTGTATATTTAACTTTATATAAGTTAAAATTAAGTTTTTACATCTGTTATGTTTTTGTTATAGAATTGACTTGTATAATGTTGAGAAATAAGCAACAATAATTTAAAGTAAAAAAATTATCAGATGAACACAAGAATTAACAAGGTTTCACAATATACACTTTTTCGAGAATTGAACAACTGTGTTTTTCTTATTATATTAAATAAGATTACACACACATATCATACAATACATTTTACAAAATTATTCATATACCGTATCACATGAATTAGCCCCATGCACCCTAACTCACTTAATATGTAATTCCAAAAATGAGAAACTCCTTCATAAAATAAGATGTTATCGCTCCACTCTACTCTTACACTCAGCTTTATACAAGATAGTAATCATGCATAACACATATAAATAAGCTGAGTTCCTAGCAATTTGTAACACATATAAATAAGCTGGGTACGTAGCAATTTGAAGCTCCAAATGGTAAAAGATGTTTTCAATCTTTCTATGTTTATTTAATAGGTTTAATAGAATGGTTTTATTATCATCTAGTGACAAATTATTAATGATATAATTTTTAAGATAATTATAATAAAAACAATAAACTTATCATACATAATAATTTATTATTCAACGACACCGTAAAATAAAATATCTTTTTACATTGTTGGTAGATAATTTATTTTTAATTATTTTCAATTGAGTTAAATTAAAAGTTTAAGTTTGACTTATTTAAAATATAAAATTTAAGTTACATCCATTTAATTTCTCCACATTTTGTTATTTTATATGTTTTCAATCAAATCTCTTATTTTCTATATGTATGAATTCTAGTAATTTTCTTTTTGTTAAAAGATTATGTAGAAGTACAAATACGATGAAAATATATTCTTTCTTAGATAGGTGATGCATAAAAATAATTTAATTAACAAATCTTTAGATAGAATTACCATCTACTAAGTAATATATAGAAATATATAAATTACTATCTTCAATATTTTTAATTAAAAATTACATATTTTTTGTCATTACTGTGAGCCCCATAATTGCACGACCCATACCGATCTAAACGTCGATTGAAAGCTTGTGACCCAGGGCTTTGGGTCGGTTTTGTTAGGATAGCGAATCTCTTATTATTATTAATTTTATTTTTTGAGTTGACCTAGTTAATATAGATAATGCGGTTCTTATTTTTTTTTAAATCTATAACAAGTTTATTATAATTTAAAATAAAAAAATCACGAAAATAATATTAGATAAGCAGAAATTCAAACTTTTGAGATGTTGAATTTTTTTATTACTTTAATATATATTAAATAAATAAAATTGAAATTGATAATATTAGATAAAGATAAATATAATTTTTGTATTGTTCTATCAATTAATTTGAATGGGTCTCCTAGTGATGATCTTCTGGTCTTCCATTAGTGAGGCTCTTGGAGGAAGAATTCTTGTAAGGACTCCTAAGCTTGAGTCAGTGGGTGTAGTAGAAAAGTTGGGTATATAGTGAAAGAAAGTGAACATACTTGTTGAAGACACATGACAATAAGATGAAAGATGCATGTTTTGTCCTTATGAGAAGTCGATTTCAAGTCTGTAGGTGATGTTAAAATGGTCTAATGCTTTAATCGAGATGCTTTCATCTCGAATGACCAGGATGTATGTATACGATGTCAATTGTTGGGATTAGTCCCATTAAGAAGGAATGAATGACTATTAGCATAGGTAACCGGGTCATGGGATGTAAAATGATGATGGCAGGTCAACCTCTAGAATAGATGCCCTCAATTTAGGCTTGGTTTTCTAGCAAGCCTAGACTCGTATTGGTTAGAATCGAATGGCGATGCAGCTTTCCATAAGGAGAAAATGTCCCATGTCAGCATAGTGGGTTTGTCATGACAATGCTTCTAGGGTTTTTCAATGTCCCATTTCCTTGTGTGCGCATGGCCCAATGATGTCTTTTCATGGTGTCTGTGTGCATGAGGGGTCGTAAGTTTTGTGCGGCTCAAGTGGCCATCATGATGTACATTAAATGCTTTGTCAGGTGATGTTAGCAAATGTGGGAGTAGCAAAATGGGTAGGGGAATAGGCATGATTTTGGTTTTTGAAACAAAATAGTTTTGTTAAAAGCCTTTTCCTCCTTTCCCTGTTCACCATTTTGCTTTGTCCCTTTGTTGCAACCTTTGGTGATTCATCCTCTATTCCATTTATTGGAACTTCTAGTGCCCTCATTTCCCCATTTTCCAACCAAATTCCCTCTTTCTTACTCAAGGTAATGTTTCTTCACCGTGTCCTTATTTATTTATTTTATGTTTTAGGTTGTTAGGATTTTTCTTTATTTTTTTTTTTTTTCATTTTTTGTGGTGTGGTTGATATGGTCTGCCATATGATGATTGAGGCAAAACTGCTAAAGGCAGATGCCGCTTCGCCGCAACTGTAGGCATGACAATGGTGACTCTAGTAGTGGTCTGTTGGTAAGCACTGGTTGTGGGAGGCCAAATGTCTCAGCATAAAGAGCCTGCACGACGTCCTTCGAAGGGCCTTGAAGTCAAGTCAATGGGTTCTACATTGACTTGTTGACACTCTAACTTCTAGCATCAGGAAGTGTCCTTGAGGCTGGGGAGTGCGGGACCATCTTGGTGTGGTCAGTTCCCTTAGTGTCTCAAAGGGGAAGGCAATTTTTGTTATCCTTGTGTTAAGGAAGGTTAAGTCGATTGCCTGTATTTCAACTCTAAAAGTGGAAGTTTTTGCAGGGTCATATCAGGTTACCCTGAAATGGCTTTTGAGCATAAGATTAAAGCTGATTCATGAGGAATTTCTAAAGGCTACCGATTGCACTCAATTGTTCCATGCTCAGGGTGCTGATATGTAAGATGGTGGTGTTTCAGCATTGCGTGAGGGACTCAATAAGGATGGTGGAGGCGAAACTATTGATGAAATGTGCATCAACATCATACGATTGGATCAAATAGGCATCCTTGGGTCTAATAGTGTGTGTACTGTGCTTGATAGTGGAATCAATTGCCAGAATCGGACTCGGCTTTCACTATTGCTGCCACTTGTGTTACTCTTGGCTTGCTGGTGTCGGCAATTCGAAGGTTTGCATATCTGAGACACTCCAGGTCTCCATCACACCTGCATACAAGGTCAGTTAGATTAGAAAATTCAAAGATATTGACCAAGTCCGCAAGGTTAGCAATATTGTCCTCGAAGTCGGAAAAATCCTGTATGTGAGACATGTTAACAGAGTTGGATATCGCCTCCACATAATTGAAACAGTCTATTACATTCGCTATTTCAACAAAATTAGCAAAGTCGGCACTACCAGTGCCTATTTGCATGTACTCTTCAACAAGCTCGTCAAGGACGTCGATGCTAAAGAGTGAATGGTCTTCATTGGGGTGCTTCATCGCTTCAAAAATATTGAATTGCACCAAGTTGTCCCTGAATTCCATTGAAAGGGTCCCAACATGTACATCAATCTTTGTCCTTACAGTCATAAAAAATGGTTGTCCTGGAATCAGGTGGGATCCCAGATGATTCGTCCTCCATATCTAAAACGTAGAAGTCGGTTGGAAAAATCAACTCATTGACTTGGACTAAAACATCTTCGAGAATACCTAACGGCTGCATAACATTTCTGTTGGCTAACTGGATTATCATCCTCGTAGGCTCTAGATCCCTAATGTTCAAAGACTGGTAGATTAATGATGACATGACATTGATTGAAGCTCTTACATCCAGCATGGCATCTACAAATGCACAGTTGCCAATGGTGCATGGAACAGAGAAAATACCAAGGTCTTGGCACTTCTTTGGCAAGACATATTGCGATCTGGCAGTGACATCTTCATGTTTGATTAACGCTAACACAACTCCTCCCGTCTTGACTCCTCCCTTCAGCTTCTTCCTCTTGTGCATGCATAACTCCTTGAGGAATTTTGCATACTTTGGAATTTGTTTTATCGCATCGAGGAGGGGGATGTTGATCTCTACCCTTCGGAATGTCTTTAGCAAGTCCTCATCAGTCTCAGACTTCCTTGTCGGGACTGTTCGAGCGGGAAAGGGTAGTGGGACGGTTCTAGCCTGTTGCTACACTCAAGAGTTAGCTTCCGGTTCAGACTCGACATTGATTGGTCTCAGTTCTAGCTATGGCGCGGACTGTTGTCATAATTCTTTACCACTTCGCAATGTTACAACGCTCACTCCCCCTTTCGGACTCAGAATTGTTTGAGAGGGAATGTTTCTAGAACCAACCGACTGCATCTGACTTATAGTGTTGGCTAGTTATCCTACCTACATTTTTAAATCCTGAATTGTGGAGGTTAAATTCTCTAGAAATTGCATATTACACTCATTCATCTGCTTATCCACTCTTCCATTGAAGGTGAATTGTCTCGTGGCAGAACTTGTTGCTACTGTTGTTGGCAGAATGATGGTACTTGATATTTTGGAACCGGCTGCTGATAGTTGTTATGATTCAGAATTGGCATGCTTTAGGATAATTCGAATCGCTGGACTGTATACTTCCCTTGACTCAAACTCGGTTGATACTACTGCCTATGGAATTATTGACTATCATATTGCCAATTCGTATACAGTTGTATACCATACTGATATCTACCTATAGCTCCAACACACTCAGCACTATTGGGCTCGATTTCCTGCAATGTGAGGCACATATCTGTTGGATGCTCCACTGAGGTACATATTCCACAAACTCTTAGTTGTGCGCTCTGCTGATGATGTTCGACAGCGAGCTTCCTCACTAGTGATGTCAACTCGCTCAGCTGATTCTCTAACCTCAAGTTGTCGATTGTGCCAACTTCGTTCACCACTCGGGATGTGACAGCTCCTTTGATCCCGAATTGTTACTATTGCTTGCCATATTCGAGATCAGATGTCTCGTTCTTGCTGGAGTCTTATCCACCAATGCTCCACTGCTTACATCATCTATCATATTACGACCCATCATCATCAGTCCTTCGTAAAAATATTGAAGTAATAATTGTTCGCTAATCTGATGGTGTGGACATGTGGCACACAGTTTATTAAATCTTTCTCAATACTCGTGCAAAATCTCTCCTAAATGTTGCCTAATCCCATAACTCTCCTTTCGGATGGTCTCAATTTTGGAAGCCGGGAAGAACTTCTCCAAGAAAATGCACTTCATATCCCCCAAGGAAAAAGGAAACACCTTCATCTTGATGTAGTCCTCCAACATCCCATGCGATCTCATCATAGAACAGACCATGTGGAATTCCTTCAGGTGTTTATGAGGATCTTCACTTGCAAGACCATGAAACTTAGGCAACAAATGAATAAGTCTAGATTTGAGCTTGTATGATTGAGTCGGCTCCAACTGCGAATACTGGATGCACCATGGTTGGTACAACATATCCGACATGGCCAACTCTTTCAACATTCTATTATTGTTCTCCATCTGCTCCGACTCGTATAACTGGTTATTGGAAATGTTAGGCTTATAATCAAAACTGTTAGACTCAAACAAATCAGAATGGTTAGTGTTATAATCATTGTTAACAAACTCAGGAATGGAAATAAAACTACTACTCCCTACGTCAATGCTTCTAGTTTTTCTCAATCTATATAAAGTTCTATCTAATTTTGGATCAAACTTATGTAAATTGCTAGAACTACTTCTAGTCATGCATTACTAAAAAAAAGTATGCAGAAAACTACGTAATGGTTAAAAATGCAGTAAAAAAAATTATGCAGAAACTAATGCAATGATGAAGATGCAGTAAAAAAATTATGCAGAAAGAAGAATAAATGCAAAATATAGTAAAAAAAATTATACAGAAAATTTGAAATCACACACACGCAGTTGCCCAAAACGCATTCAAACATAGTCTCAGCTATACGTGCATACTTGGCACATATTGGTTTAACACATACGGACTTGGCACATGCACGTACTCGACATATATAGACTCGATATAGCTAAATTCAGCACATACAATTGCAGCACATACAACAACACAAACAAAAACTAGGTACCCATAGACTCGGCATGCGGAAAAAACTTAGACACAGTAAACGAAAAGAAAAAAATAGACTTGGCACTCGGCAGAACATAAACACACTCGAACTCGGTATACCAAAACAGAATTGGCACTCAGTAGACTCGGATTCAGCAAAATACTCAGACACGACACAC
Organism: Mucuna pruriens; assembly: GCA_025330945.1. Lineage (NCBI taxonomy): Eukaryota > Viridiplantae > Streptophyta > Magnoliopsida > Fabales > Fabaceae > Mucuna > Mucuna pruriens. Next base: position 3,289,644 of record JAENHJ010000197.1, read on the forward strand.
TAGGACACATAATGTGTGTCCCCCGCAACGGTGCCAGTTTGATAAAGCTAATTTTGGTCATCAATTTAGCTATAAAAAATAACTAGATTTCCTATGTTTTGGGTAGCATAGGGGCAATCTAGGTCGAATCTCTCGAGGACACATGATTATAGTGATGCCTAGTGTAAAAAGGTTGAGATACATGCAAAACCGGGAGTGTAGAATGCGAACTCAACAATTGAAAGTAAAACATGAGGTTTTGTAGACTTGTTAAGTAAAGGTAGAAAGTAAATGACTAGCTACAAAAGTAAAGGCCAACTATAATTAACAAAAACATATATTTATCATATCACTTCCAAAGTTAGAAATTAAATGGTTTTGGTTTCGATTCCTATTAATGCATGCAAATCCACACCAACTTATGTCTTAAGACAAATCGTCTAACATTCGTACATTGACTATTGAGGGCTTATACGATTGCGGCCTCGAGTTAGCAGGGATTACGCCCATGGTTGATGTATGTTTTCTATCGATTACCTATAATGTTGCTAGATTGGTTCCGATCGGCCCCTAACCTAACATGATCTATTCCTATCACGCACGATCATGACACAAGCAAGAATAGATAAGCTAACAAGAATCACAAACATAAAATCAAAGGAAATGCAAACTCATTTCATTGAATAACCATTAGAGCGATACATGATGTGAAGTGGGGATACATGGAAAGGTGAATTCAGCCTCCCACAATGATCGTTGTGGCAGAGCTGTAGTGTTCTACCAGAAATGGCTAGGTACAGAGGGGTTAGTCCACTAGAGCGTGCTATGAAGACAGACGAATTTGTCCTTCCTGGTCAGTCCTCTCTAGCAACCGGTCGCTACCCAAACCTTGGTCCTACGTCCACTTGATCAACTAGATGCCCTCTGAAGCACCGTGGAAACACTGAGGAATGAAGTGAGAACGAAGGTGTGTACGATGGAGTAGGAATGCGTAGGTGTGTTTATGTGTCACTCTGCGTCTAACCGATGAATGAGCTACATTTCCCTTTTTATACATGTCAGACTAACTAACTCTTTGACAACATTCTAACTGACTTAACATAAATAACTATTTTAACTAACTACAACTAACTAAAATAACAGAAATAACAGAATTAACAAACTAGCTAACTAATTCCTAATTGATCACGTGCTCGAAATTGTTGGAGCAGAGTCGGTCTTGATGCTGGGAGGGATTCGGATGGATAAGACGGCTTTGGCATCTGGAGTCGGCTACAAGAGTTGGAGTCAGCATGTTGACTTGACTACTGGAGATAAAGTCGGCATGCAGATACGGAGTCGGCATGCGGATTGGAGTCGACATGCAGATTGGAGTCGACCTTGAGAGGAACTCGTCTAGCCGAGACAACTTCATCTAGCTGGTACGACTTCGATCTCAACTGAGTTGACTTCATCTAGACTCCAGTTTGACCTGCAAAATGAGATTACACTTTTTGTTATCTAAAATCCGTAAATTAGCATAGATTTGTATTTTCCTTATTTTTACCTTGGAAATATGAATCTTAGTTAATACGTGATTCTTAACTACAAATTAGAGTCTACTTTACCCATTTTAAGAACTTATAGAATGTCTAAAATATGAATTATCAGTCGACTGCTGGGATTAATCTCATTAAGAAGGGATAGATAACTATCGACATAGGTATCTAAGTCATGAGATGTCGAATAACATTAACAAGTCGACCTTTGGAACATATATTAATAAGAATTTTTAATTTTTTTAATATATTTTATTATAATTTAAATTAAATTGATAAAGTCATGTAAAAATAAGATTGTAGAGTAGGACAATTTATTTCTACTTTTAATTATTACGAGTGAAAAATATATTGGAAGAAGATATGAAAGAGAACTAAGTGAGAGGGTAAAGAAAAGTAAAGAAAATGAGATTTATTGTCTAAATTGTGTATTCTAATTTATACTGGGAGAGTAAATTATGTTTTCTCTTTTATATAACTAGTATTTTGATAGGTGTCTTGTACAATATATATGTTTTTTTTATAAATTAACAATAAATAAATATTTTAAAATATAAATTATATATTAGATATAAAATATAAAATATAAAATATAAATTATATATTATATATAATTGGGAGGGGAGCTAGCTTCCTCTTATGTATGACGCTCTCAATTATTTTAAGTATATTATTTAATTATTATTCCTTAAATAAGATCTGTCAAGTGACAGACTAATAATATAGGAAAAACTCAAAATCTCCTTATAGTTTACTTGATACTTTGGTAATTTTATTTTTAAAATATGTAAAGGGGTTCTTAAATGTTTTAAAACGTGAACTATATTATAATTCTATGAAAATTGTTACAAAAATACGAAAAAAGAACTACATATGTCACTATTCTATTGGGGTACTGGAATAATTGATAATGATGCGTATTTATATATATATATAAAATGCTATTTCTATCACTATTATCTTCATAATTATTTTTAATTGTGAGGATTATAATTGAAAATTTTTATTTTTTCATCCTAAAAATTTCTCAATTGAGATATTACTAAATGGGGTCAAATAAATTATTTATGCACGATTATGTAGTTTAAATATTTTTTTTTTCACATTTTCGTATAAATATTGTTCTACTTGATACGCTCCGAATTTCTTTTTTATCTCTATATTTTCTTGAATTTCTTTATTATATTAAAAATCACTCCACTGTTATAATTCAACTTCGGACTTCAATTACTTTTCTCCTACTGAACTACTCTAACATATAAAAGTTATGAGAAAAAAAATACTAACTACATATACAGTCTAATTTTAAAAAATAAAAAATGTGGACACCCCACTAGTATTTATAATCACTATAGAGCTCAAAGTCAGTTATAGGTTCTACTTCGAACACTTAACATCTATGAATGGCTAAAGGGGCAATTTTATTACCACATGTGAACATTATCGTAATCAATGCTACAAGTCTGAACAAAAATTATGTCAATGGTCTTTCAAATCCATACATGTTTATGTTTTACAATAAATAAATAAATAAATAAATATCTATCTATCTATATATATATACACGTATATATTGACATGAAAATAAATTTAGAACTAAAAATGCAAAATTCCATATTAATGTTTATTACATTTATAATGCACATTAGCTTATTCCTAGCTAGTTAATGCTGTTCAAGTTGGTTTTTGAATGAAAGTTGATAACTTACAGGTATTTTCAGCGATCTACCTTGGATGATGTACATTCTGGTACTGCTCTCCTTTGAAGGCCACGAGAAATTGGAAATGGATTTGGCTTGTTTATTATAATGCTTCAACTAAACAACCAGTGAGTGTGACAACAGCTAGAGTTATCTAAGTTTAGATAATAACAATAAATAATCAACTTTTTATATGCTCCTTCTTAGATAAAATATAAAAAAAAAAATTATCGACACGCCTATTCAAAATATATAATAGGCAATGAATAAGGCCGTAATAGATTCATAGTTGGATATGGTTTTGAAGGAAAAGTGAAACAAAAAAAATCTAGAGATTTATCACTAGCTAGCATTAGCTTGTATTCCTTGTGTTTGAGGATTCATTGTGGTTCACAATTTTCTTCAACCATTCATATATATGTACCCTTTTGATTTGAATCACAAGTTAAGGTGGCATATATGCTACTAATCTGCAATGTACTTTTAATTTCCTTATTGAAAAGGATAGAAAAGGACAACTAAATGATGAATGCTTGTATACATGGATTATCGAAGCAGGTACTGGTAAAGTTGTTTGTGTCAATCCATCCACCTCCCCTGCCTCTCCAAGAAATATTATCTGAGTAGGATGACATAGTCCATGTGAGTAGGTACATATATTTGTGGGAACTGATTTTGTAGGTAACATTAAATGTGAATTATAACATGGATAGAGCGATAATATGTCTCCATCCGTGGGGGAATTGACTTCACAGCTATTGATATATAATTTTAAAAGCTAACGATTAAGAAGTATGGGTAAATTGTAGTTCTTTATATTAACTTAAGTTTTTATATTTATTCAGTAGATACAATTTATAATTTTACCCAAAATATTTAATATAATATATTGGTAACTGCCAAAGTGAATCGTGGCCACAGAACATGCCACTCGATTACTTAAATTATATAATTTCAATTACTTAAATATTTTTATTTATCATGTTTTTAATAAGTCTAACTTTTTAGTAATATTAAAAATTTACTTATTTAAATCATAAAAAACTTGGTTGCAAAGACATACTCGATAAAGGTAGTTAGCGAAGTTTTTCGACAATGATTAATTATTAGAAAGTCATAGAAATTTTGCATCTATATTATTATAGAATTCTAAAAAAATTAATAATTTACTTATTTAAACTAGATTTTACAAAGTAAATAAATAAATAAAAGGCAAAATTAATAAAATAATCCTAAGAAAATTAAAAATGTAAAACTATAATAATTTAAATTTACTTGTTTTATAAATATCATATAAGATGTTAATATTATTTTAATTTAAATGTAGTCTTATTTATTTATACTTTTACCTAATTATTTATAACTTCGATCACTTAAATATATATTTATTAATTATGATTTAAATAACTCTAACTTTTTAATAAGTTATAATTAACGATTTACTTATTTAAATAAGTTACTTTGCCTCTCTTTTTTCGCTCTGTTTTTGTTGATTTCAAAATTACATTCGATGTTTTTATTTATGAAAATAATATTAAGTTTAAATTTTGTAATGTGATAATTATATATATATATATATATATACACACGTGTGTATACTTTTTATTTATTAGAGATGCTATTAAAATTTTCATAATAATTAAATACATATTAATTTGTATTAAAGTTATTGACATTTTCATGTCTAATTTAAATAATATATTATTCCCATAATTTTTTGTGATAACTTATATTTTTGACATAGTTCTAAGAATGCATCGTTTCCATGTCTATGAATGACTTATATTTTTGTCTAATTCCAGTCTTCTTTTTAATTCCACAACTTTAAAAATGTAAAGTTACTCTTCTTTGCGATCCTACCTAAACAAAATAACTCATGGGATATTATATTTATATCTGGATAAATCTAATACTTAAAATTCTTTTGGGGTGAAAATACAAATATACTTAAATCGGTTATAACCTGCTATAGCAGGTATTTTGCTGTCCTCATTGATGGAGAAATTTAACCGGTATCTCTGTTAAATCACCAATATTAACATCAACAACCATGTCATCAGATCGAAAAAGTTTAATGGTTTTTCTTCATGATATACATCAAATAAGTTCAAAATATGCTAACAGATAGTTGGTTCAAGTAATTAAAGTTTCAGGTTTAAATTTTATGAAAAAAAAAAAATTCTCGCTGCATGTGGGAGATAATTTTATTATGGTTGTTTCCTATTTGAACAAAATTATTTCATAAAAAAAAATATGTGATCTAAACAAGTTAAAAAGACAAAGAAAATTAGAAAAAAAAATATTAGTATAAGGGAGAGTGAAAAGAAAGTTATTTAGAAAGGACAAAAAAAAAATAAAAAGAAAGTAACTATAATATAATCCTAAGAACATTTTCAATGAGAAGTGTTTATTGAATTTTTAAACTTAAAAACTAATTTTTATATAAATTTAATATTAAAATAATTGATGTGACAATTTTATATAATAATTATTATTATACAAACAATTGTTTTAACAGTTTTAAGATTTATTTTAAATTTATAAAGATTGCACATAGATTTATAATTTTTATAAAATTTGGATGGATTCTCTCATAAATTATATAATGAAGAAATCCAGGTCACTAATTTTAGAGAAAAATCAATTCGTAACGGAAGTGCAAACTAAGGAGGAGAAAAAACTAGAGTTATTTGTTTGTCTTTTTGGCAACGGTTTGAAAGGCAAATCTAGTTTTGCCGGCGAATATTCATGTGGCAGTGGGACCCACGGATACGATACGACGGTGCATTACAGCTCACACATTCAGAACCGTTGAATTTCCCAGATGAGATGGACCCAATCAGCATTGGGTACGGAGACAATGCCAACGTGGAAGGTTCGCGAATGGAGAAAACCAGGCGTTGATGGACCAACACGTCACAATCAGTAATGGGTTGTGTCGGCACGTGTCAAGATCATGGTGGTCCAGGTCCCAGAGAGTTCGGAGATGACCCGAGAAGCAACTCGTTTTGTTTGGTCTTGGTGTGGGTCTGTGGGACTTTCTAACATGCCTCTATCTGTCTACTCCTTTGGTATTAACTTATTGAATTTGACTTTCTTTAACTGGAAGGTTTGTTAATAAAATGACAAGTTATAATATTTTATTATAAATTAATTATTATAATTATAATTAACTGTATAAAGGTAATAATATAATCAATTGAGTTATTCTGGAGTATGATTCGTTAAATGTTTAATTGAGCTTGTTTGTAAACTCAAATATAGTATTAAGATTAAGTATTTAAAGGAGTTAAATCTAAATTTTATAAGCTCGACATAATTATTTATAAATGACTTATTTATTTATTTAAATTGATGGTAAAAATTTTACTAGCTTTTATTATTTCCAGATTCATTATGAAAAATATGTACAGTTTGAGAGCGTTATTTATGTATTGGTTTATTTAAAATTATTTTTTAAGTATAAAAATGTAACATTTTAGAATGTTTAAAATTTACATACCACGTGAATACATTTTTATTTGAGAATATCATTTAGTATTAAAATATTTATTAAATATTAAATTGATAAAGTTAAAAATAATTTTAAAAATTTATAAAAATAAAAATAATTAAGTTATAAATATACTAAACAAGTTAAGTTCAAAATTTTTTGTTTTTACAAGTTAAACCCAAACTTCCAATGAGGCCCATTTGAATATATGAGACAAGTTTGAATTTTTTTTTTCGTTATTTACACTTTTCTTATTTTCTATTACACTTCCCTTTATTTTTTATATAATTTTTATTATCAAAAATATTTTTATATTAAAAAGATATAAACCCTAATTTTTTCATCTTCACTGCTCCCTCAATCCTTCCTACCTCTCTACTATCAATATTTTTTATCTATTTTATTTTCTCTTATCCCTCTTTTAAGGTAAGGGAGAATTGATTTCGTCATTCTAAGACAACTCCAAAAATTATTTTTCTGGAAATGTTCCAAAAAGTGCTTTTTGAAAGTGTTTTAGAAAGTATATCATTTAAAAAAAACTTACCTTGTTTTCTTACTAAATTTTTATTAATTGTTATTGAACATAAGCTACTAACGCTCATCCACTCTCTAGACATCAAAACATTTTCCTAATTTTGTTGGTAGATAACGCCTGATTGTCCTCAATCTTTCTACTCAATCAATCTCAAGCTGAACTCCACATTGGCTGTCCAACTCTCTGGTAGTAGAACAATACCTAAACAAAATAAGAAACAATGATCCTACAACTCCAACGATGGAGCTAACTCTGAACTAGGTTAGAACAAAATGAGCAACACATGGAAGATTTCATAGATAAAGACCAAAAGACCAACATGAACGAAACAAAGGAAATGTGACATGATAAAGGGGGTGTGATGAAATAGGAAAAAAATGTGTAAGCGAAGATGTTTGAAAAGAGAAAAGAAAATGTTATTTAAGAAAATTTACTTTAAAACAATGATAGGGAAGTGTAATAAAAATGGAGTGTAAATAGCAAAAACATTTTTTCTATCAAGGCAAGCCTAAACTTTTTAATGCTTGCCTAGTTTACATCCATATATTCAGGTATGATGTTAAAGTTTTAATTATTAGTTATAACTCTTTCTATTATTTAAAATGTATCTCAATTTAAAAAAAATGTTAAATTAGTAAAAGAATGTATTTTAATGCAAAATATTTTGCATTATCCAATTATTAATAAACATGAATAAAATATAAAAATTAATATTTAATGAAAGATTGGTTAAATTTATAGAAAATGTAAAAAAAATATCAAAACATAATCAACTCTCTTTATTGTAATTTATAAAAATCTTTTCACAATTCAAAATATATCATTAGGGATTGAATTGTATTTTTATAAATGAAATTCTTTTTCTATGTACGTTAGTAACAACTAAATATACAGGTGAGTAGATAAATAGATAGAAGATATAACTTTTTTATACTAGTTTGTTTTACCAACAAACACTAAGTTTAGTCCTTAACATTCCACCAAGATTTCACTGTCAACTGAAGGTTACAAACAAATGTTTTTGTTAGAGCAAACAAACACAAAAGAGGAATTGAATTGTGTTTTAAATAATTTTTGTAAATATTTTTAAAAGTATCATCTGACTAAATAAGACAATTATTTTTAGGTTAATAAGACACAATATTTTAATAAAGCTATTTTCTCTTTTTAGGTAAGACAGATAAAGAGAAGGGATACAAATAACCACACAATATTTTATATTGATTCATCTTAACAAAGACTACATTTAGTCCTTGGTAACCCATCAAAATTTTCACTATAACGAATCCCTTATAATAATTATTCTTTTCAACAAGTTTTTTTAGACTCAACCAAATATTTTTTACAATTATTTATCCAAACAATCGCCCTTAGTATTCTTTCAGCAAAGCCTATTCAGACTTGAACCTTTTTCACAAAAGGAAATATCTTGTTGAAACTCACTAATTTTTATGTCTTACAGACAAATGTACAATAAAGTATGAGTGTTCTAACCAAGAGAGAATTTGTAGTAGATCACGTTTAAATTATAAGAGATTCAATAATATAAGTTCATACTCTAAAACTATCTACTTTTTAGGTATATATAGGCTTCAAAGAAATATAGTCACTGAAGAAAATATTTGAGTCTTTTTCTCTACTTTACTTGCTAAGTTTAAAGTAGATGTTAGAGCATTAAATATCTTTCACTAACTTGTCACTTTGATAAGATAAAACGTGTTTATCTTATTTTTCTTATACTATTGTCATACAACTTTGAACAAGCTTTTTCTTTTCAAAAGTAGATTGTTATTCTTTAAAGAGTTAACATTTTTTGATGTGATGTGCCACTTGATAGTTTTGACTTTTCAAATCTTTATTTATGTTCTTGAAATCATTTAAGGCATACTCAATACCTAAATTATAGGAAACACTTTTTGTATGTGTTCGAGTTAGTACATATGCATAATATAATAAGCATGTAAATATACTTTAAGTGATACATTGAGTTTTGACTTGTTCATTTGATAAAACTATTTCATCATATATATATATATATATATATAAAAGATGCATTCATAAGGCACTATATTATCTTTAAGATGATCATTGTTTTTAATCAAAACATGATTAGTTCATTTAATTGATTTGTAAATCATTTCAAAACACTCGAGGGTCTAACAATTTCCTCACAACCTAAATATTCTTTATATTTGTCTCTTCACATATTTTTCAAAGTATTATTTAATCAAGTCTCTTTAGGCTTAACACACTTACCAAGTGTTTATAAAGTAAATGGAAATTGAAGGACTATTGTCTATTAAAGTAATTACAAAATAAATGCATATAGCCTTTAAGAAAAAATCTAAGAGTATTTAAAACAATATCATAATGTTTTTCTTTAAATGATTGAAAATAAATATTGACAATAACTTCAACGATCAATAATCTAATTCTTTATAGCAAAGGAGATTATTTGTAAGTGTATAAAAACTAGTTGTTGAAGGGAGACTTATCTTTTAATAAGATATTTTTAATTTTGAATGTTCAAGCTCATTAATTATAATATTAAATGTTATTCCCTTAGCAAGATAGTCAAACATGGAATAGGTTGTTTCAATGTGCTTTTTTTGTACTTTTATTGCATGTTAGGTGAAAGTTTTTATTTTTTTGATTAATACATGATATGAATATAGTGGGGAAAAGTCAAAACCACCATGGATACTTGAAGAACATGGAGATCATTGTCTTGAAAGGTCTCATGACAAGAGGGAGGCTAAGAAAACTACAAGAAGAAATGCATAAGAAGATAAGCCTCCTTAAGGGGTAAGAAGAGTCCAATAGTAGTCAGACTTTGTATACTTTTTTTGAGTATAACTATGATCATTTGTGAACTTGTTTAAGACCTTTAAACTATTATTATTAAGTGGTATTTGCTTTTAATAAACCTTAGTAGGCTTGTAATTGGGCTTAGAAGCTCAAAAGGAGCATTTCGACCTAGTAATCAATTTTTTGCTCACTAGTTTTGGTTTCTTCCTTACTTTGCATTTTTGGCTTAAGTTTTGGGCCTTGTATTTTGGGTCTTTAGGTTAGTCGTAGGATTAGATTAAAATAATTAATCATGATTAGTACAACCTATATAAAACTTGATTGTAATTAGCTTAATCACTTTTGTATTAAATGAAACTTGTACTAGAAGAAGCACTTTGAGAGTTCTCTCTCCTTTTTTTCTTGAGCAAAAATCATTCTCATTAAACTCTCATGTTATTAAACTCTCATAGAAGTCATTCCCTTCTGCTCCATCTCTTTAATTTCTTCTTTCAATTTTTATTCATAATTCTAGACCTAATTTTTGTATGAATTTTCTAACTAGTTGTTTATAGATCCTTGGGTTCATTAATACATTGACATTTTCTATGTATTTTCCTTCTATACTTATACTTTGTATCATGATTATTGTTTGAGACTCTCATTTTATAAATAATTTTTTATTCAAACAATCTCTAAAGCTTAATAGTACACTTGGTTACTTTATTGATTAAAACAATAACATGATGTAGATATTTTGTAAGATGAAACAATAAATAAATAAAACCTTCTAAGGATAAAAAAAAACTAATTAATATACTTGGTTAGCGCATGCCACAATATGTCTTTATTACATACTTTCAAAATTATTTATACAACCTATTTTATCATATTCATTAATCACTTTATTAGTTGTCATTAAAACAAGTTTGTATATTGATAAACTTAATTATCTTAGACTTAACAATCTCTCTTTTTGAGGATGAAAATTGATTGATGAATAAGGCTAATTTGGTGAATATTTATCTTATAAATAATCTTAAATCAAGAGAAATAATCTAAAAGTTTCAAAACTCTACATTTATCAATATCAGCCACAAAAATATGCTAACGGTTAAAATCAAAACATAGATAAATAAATCATGAGATTTATTGAGTACCAGAACAATAATATGGTATTATTGATATCTTAGAGAAAAACTGAACAAATATCTCACAGAAAAATTAATTTTTAAGTAAACACGACTGATCTAATTGATGTATTACAATTCAAAAGAAAAAAAATATATAAAAAGAAATCATTTCATCATTATAAAAGAAATTTGGTCACTGGCCAATCCAAAATAATTTAAAATCAATTTTTCATGTCCATTCAAAGATCAACAACCTCTTAAGATAATTGACTCAAATGAAGACGATTTTTCAATGTTAAATGAAGTACTTTCTACAAACCACCAGTTTTTGGAGGCATTTTATTTTCTTTTGGTCCAAGTTTGAAGGTACAAGTAACATACAAGAAAGTGGGTTGAATTGTGTGTGAGAGAGATTTTTAAAAACTTTTTATAAATATGAAAGATTTAAGACACAATTTAATATGGTCAGGTTGTCCAAAGAAGTGCATAATGTATAGAGTGTAGAGTAAAATCGAAAATTCATAGAGTTTATACTGGTTCACTCTTTCAACATATGTTCAATCCTTTAAACACAAAGGAATTCCACTAAGTCTTCTTGACTTACAAATAAATATTCTCTACCTCTCCAGGTATTACAACTTTTGTAATCTACCTAAGTATGAGAAACTCAAGTATTCTTTACCCCTCTAGGTATTCCAACCCTTATAATCTACTTGATTACAAGAAAATCAAGTATTTTTTTTTGTCACTTAGCCTTTTTAGGCTATCACCCAAACTCAATGAGTTTTTATAACAAACTTTATTCATATAGTGAGTATATTATAATACCATTCCGAAAATTTAGCTTTGTCAAGCAAAGTAAGCTTTACAAATAAAGAATGAGTGAGTCGTCCAAAGCGACTTTAGTGTATATTACTTAATCTTTCTTTTCACGTTGTTGTGCTTTTCTTGTTATTGCTTGTCTATTCTCCAAGCTTGATCAATCTTTCTTTTTATAGCACGTAGAAATTTGAACGTTGCTTGTGCATAAGGAGTGGTTGAGTCAGCATTAAATACCGCAATTCTGATTTATTTAGAGCTTTTGTAGAAACTCCTCTTTTTATGAAGATAGAGAAGATTGTGTCAGAAAAAGACTATTATTTTTTGAATTTTAACGTGCTATCTTTTATTCACGAGAGATGAAGCTTCTATTGGTTCCTTCTCATAGGAGTCATGATCCGGTTGAAAACTTGACTTGCAATACACAAAACTTCATGCATCCCTTTGTCAATATGAAACTGCCATGTTCTCATAACAATGCATTAGGTAAATTTTGAACGTTGGATTATTATTTCAAACTATATATTTGAAAGAAATGATTCATGTGATAAGTTAGATAACTTAAACAAATATTTATGGTTTTCCAGAGATACTTCTTGAATGGAACAGTGTAGTCATACCATTTTGGACGATCTCTTCTTTGGACGACAGGAGCGTCTTTGGGCAGTGGATATGTCCTTTTGACAGTAAGTCCCTCTTTAGACGATCACCACATCTATGAACATTGAGTTCTTCCATGGACCATTGATTGTATCTTTGGACGTTGAGTCCCTTTATGGATGTTGAGTACGTCCTTTGGATGACGAGTTTCTCTATGAATACAAAATATGTCATTTGGACGGTGAGTCTTGCTATAGACGTTGGGAATGTCCTTTAGACAGTGAGTGACTCTATGGATGTTGAGTCCTACTATGGACGCTAAGTACATCCTTTGGATGATGAGTGCGTTTATAGACAATGAGTTCCTTATAAACACAATAGATGAACTTCTATTTGAAATCATTTTTCCTTAAATGGATGCATTCCAATCTTTAAGTCTAATAATCTACACTTATTCTAAAATAAAAGAACAGTGATGAATAATAATATATTATTCATTTCCATAATGTTTGTTATCATCAACATTTGAGTCATTTTGGATATATAGACTTGTGTTCAAACAAACATGACCAATAAAAGTTGATCCAATAGTGTATTCATCTCGTTCATTGGTCACATATAAAAGTTGTCACAATTGACAAAAGAATCAAACTAAAACCACTAAAATTGATATAAAAAAGTTAAAAAACCAAAACCAAAACCAAAATAAAGTTAAAGAAAGAAAATACTAATCTTGCCCAAAGTTTATTTGAGTTATTTGTCATTACAATTAATCCTAAAGCTAATGTCAAATATAACAAGCTTAATTAACCTTTTAGTTATCATAATACTCACCTCCTTTGATTTTAGTCTCTTCAATTTTTTTTCTTATTCTCTAAAATGAGTTTTTCATGACTAAAAAGATAGTCTCTAATTATATTTCAAGTTGAGACTAAAAATATAATTTGTGACTATCTTTTAGTTACGAATAACTCATTTTAGGAAATAAAGATGAAAATTAAAGAGATTAAAATCAAAGGAGATGAATATTATGATAATTAAAAATTTAATTAGAAACTAAAAAATTGATTTCTAATTACATTTAGATGAGAAACACAGTAACTAATCTCTAAAATAATTTATTAGTAACTTAAAAATCTATTTTCAACTATATTTTAATCAAAGACCAAAATATCGGTCTATAAATAATCGAGATAAGTCTCTAATTATATTTCAATTAGAGAAAAAAAAATTAGTCTTTAAATTAGTAAATAAATAATTTAGAAATGATCATTTTGAGCTCTAAATAAGTTTCTATAGTGTCTCCATGTTTATGGTCTCTAAAGTAATTTCTTATGGTATATCTTAATAACAAATACTAAAATAACAACCTTCCAATATAGGAGAGAATTATATAAAAAAATTATGATTTTATAAGTACTGAAACAGTAACATTTGAGATTAAAATTGAAAGAACTAAATATTTTGAGGTCTAGAAGGTTAATTAAGCCAACGTAAGAAAAATATCAATATTGTTATATATTACCTAAGGATTCAAACTAAGAATACAACAGCGGAAATTTGTTCGGCCAGTAACTTACCTGTGTTTTTTTTTTCTTTTTGTCGTTGTTTTACAATTAAAATTGAAATTACACTTTAATTTACACAATACAAAATTATAGTAAGGTTCACGATTTTAATTAAGAAAATAATATCAAGAGTACTTAAAATATTACACACGAGTATTGTCTAATCATTTTATAGTAAAAAAAGCATTTATTATATTAGAATACAAAAGTCATTTATATTTTATTAATTTTATACCTTAAAAATTGAGATTAACAAAATTTTGAAAAATATGATAAAAAGTGCGATGAACAATAACATCGACACAACTAAATATGTTGCTAATTATTTAATTCATATATGTTTGGGAAAATGTTTCCCATGGCTATTTGGATATTTTATTTTAATAAAATTAATTATAATTATTCAGCTTGATCTTACTTTTTTTTCTCTAAAATTATATAATTTCATAAATTTTTCTTTTAAATATTTTTTTACTCATTTTATCTTAAAGACTATTTGAATTTATTAGTTGATAGTTCACCTAAACAAAATGACATGGCATTGCACATAACTAATTATATGGTAGGTAATCTGGTAAGAGAATTGAATTGCACATTTTGTTTTCCAACTTTCATTATTTCATAAATTTTGCTCTTAACTCTTTTTTGTACATTTTGTCTTAAACTTTTTTTTTTTTTTACACATTTTGCCTCTTAACTTTCAAATTTTCACATATTTAATCTCATACATTATAATTAAGCATTTTGCATTGAGCACAAAATAATAAAAATTAAAATATAAAATACATAAAATAAAAAATTTAAGTAAAATTTCACTTTAAAAGAAAAGAATGAAAAACAAATCAACAAAATATGTTGCAACAATATTATATTTACTATTTTTTGTTTAAACCATTTTTTTTTACTGTCTTCTCATGTTTTTATCAATTTTCATGCAAAAATACTTTGTCCTTGACAAAATACTATTAACAATCACTATCTTTCAATCACTATCTTTCTCTTTCCTGCATAAAGTATATCACTCCTCTTTTACTCTCTTTTTATTTTTCATAACACTCACATCCACACTCTTTAAATTAACACAAGTCACTCGTTTGAAAAAAAAAAAAAAAAACACTCTAACGCACTCAAACAGGACATGATTATAAACACACACACCAACTCTTCATTTTAACATTTCATTTTCTTGCAAGCTAATGATTCTAACACACATACATACCAACTCTTCATTCCCACCCTTCATTTTCTTGCAATCTAATGGTTGTAACAAATGACATATCTAATCTATTTGATTGCAAAAAATGAAAAACGAGGATGAGGAGTAACACTTTTAGGAGATGTTTGTTAGATGAAAAGTCTTTTCATACTCGAGAATCATGATTATTAGGAATGATGCATTCTACAAACAACTAAATAATCGATTCTTCTAAAAATATCCTTATAGAGAAATAATTACATTAGATAGACTCGTGTAAAACTTTATTGTAAAAAAATTTTTTTATAAATTTTAAAATTATAAATATGTTAGTATAATTTTTAATATTTTTTATTTAACTTTAACATCATTTTTTTTTCATTCTCTCTAACTTTTTTATAGTTTCTACTCAAACAATTTTTTTGAATTTTACAATAATAATTTTAAATAATTTGTTAGCTAATAATGTGATAATTTTTATAGACTTAAAAAATAAAAATACTAAAAGTATAATGTTTAATATATTAAAACATATTTATAAAGTAGTTTTGTTTTTAAAATTATATTAAATATATTAAGAATATTTATTAGTATTTATTATTTTCAAATAAAGTTATTTACCACATTTAATTAGAGATTGTTTCAAAATTTATAATTGCATTAAATGAGTTAACAAAGATATCCTAATATTTTTACATTAACTTTTCACCAACTCGGGAAAGTTAGAGTCTCACCTCCTTTATTGGAATGTTTATATTGGAAATTTAGTTAAAAATCATTCTTAGAAAATAATATTTTCTAGGAATATATTTTTTATAATAGTATATTAAACATAGAAAACTAACTTCCCAACTTTAGATTTTTGGGAAACTAAAAACTTTTCATCCACCAAACTCTTTCTTAGAGTTACTCTTGGAGTAACTTGATCATTTATATATATATATATATATATATATATATAGGGAATAAAATGCGAAAAATTTTGAAATATTTTGATTGCTACATGTGATGATGATGTCACAATACTTGATATTTTGTTTTGGCTATGGAGATTTCATGTGAAGGCAACGATGAGGCCACAACTTTGAATAAGAAAAAGAACTTTTAATAAGTTAAAATGTTAAGTTTTGTCAAGTAAGTGTGGTATGTTACATGAATACGAAGAAAGTAAATGTAAATACTTATGAAAAAAAATGCAGGTAAATGATATGCTTTATGCATGAAAGATAGAAATAGTGATAATTTTGTGTTTTCATTCTTTTTTATTATAGTGTATTTTATTTTATTTTTTATTTTATTTGTTTTGTATTTCAATTTTTATTATTTTGTTTTAAATGCAAAATATTTAATTATACTATAAGAAATATAATGCACAAAATTTTGAAAGTTGTGAGTAAAAATGTACACAAAAGTTGGGACAAAATGTACAAAAAATTAGTTAGGAAGAAAATTTGTAAAATCATGAAACTTTGGGACAAAATATGTAATTGAATTTTCTTACCTCATCATCAATCCATGTCAACACTACTCCAGGTCAATAATGAAACTACCACATCGACGATCTACTAACAAGTTAGATAGTAGGACAAAATGCATGGAATTTTAAAATTTTGAGAACCAAATGTGAAAAAAAAATTAATTGAGAGCAAAATCTACAAAATTGTATAACTTTAAGAAAAGAAATACAACTAAGCCTATTTATTTATTGCTTTGGTTTAGGAACATATCTTCTTGTATACATGATAATTTATATTTTTTTTTTATATATACCTCTATTTATTTATTGTGTTAAATTTGACGTAAAAATATTTATTCTTACTTGAGCCTTTAATTCTAGTAAATACATATTTGAATTAAATTATTTAAAAATGATATTTTTTTAGAAAATTAATTATCTTCTATAAATACTTTCATACACATGCTAAAAAAATTTAGTTTTTTAAAATATTTTTATAAGTGTTTTATTGACTTAAGAGAAGCTTTTAACTTTGAGTTCTTGGTAACGAAATTTCATTAAAAATTTAAGAGTAAATTACATTTTCTTCTTTTAATATTTGTGATTATTGTATTCTTATCTTCTCTTATGTTAAAATATATAGTTTAATTTATTTAACTTAATATTGTGGAAATAAATTATATTTTTTTTCTCGAGCGAGATATTGGTATTAAATTGTCCTTTTCTCCTAAGTTAAAATATAGAATAAATTACAATTTTCTTTCTTAAGATATGTGAATTTTGCATTGTTTTTTCTATCTTATGTTAAAATATATAATTTAGTTCATTTAACTTAACATGTTCAAATAATATTATTTAAAGTATATATTAAAATAATTTTATTTTCCCAAGTTATTCTTTACTCACTCGATAAAGGTTTTTTAAAATATTTAAAATAATTTATTAAAATAATAATTACGAATTGAAATAATGAGATAAATTACTATAACATATATACAAATATATATATATATATATGTGTAAATTTTCAATTTTAAAATAAATTATACAACTTAATATTTTAAACAATAATAATTATTTTAATGTATATTTTAATATAAAAATTAAATTTTGTAATAAATTAACTTTATCTAATAATATAATTTAATACACACATTAATATTAAAATTTTCAACAATTAAATTTTATTTAATAATATATTTTAATATATATAGATCCATTTAAAAAGTTATTCGTATAATATATGTATATTAGCATTACATTTAATAAATATTTTTGTAATTATATTTGAAAATATTATTGAAATTATCTATATATTTAATAAATATAATAATTAATATTGTATAAGAAAATATCATTTTTTATATATTTATATAATTAAATACAACATTGATAACATTAATTAAATACAACTTGAATACTTGTGTTCAATTTTACTTATATATTGTTTAATTTTTTAATTTTATTACTTTAAATTATGTTTTATGAAAATAATAATTAAAAATAAATATTTTTAAATAAATAATTAAAGTTAGCATAATTGATATTAATTTATTTAAAATAATAATTTAACATATAAACTAAGAGATAAATTTGTATATATTTATTATATATTATCGTAAAAAATATTTATTTTTTTATTATATATATATTTATCATAGTATATATATTGTAGAATAATGTGTAATATATTTGTACACATAATAGACAAGTAAAAAAAAACATGTATTTCACTATTACAAAATTAAAAATTTGCTACAAAATAATTTTGTAGGTAATTTTAAATCAATAGTTATTTTGTAATTAATTTCTAGTAAAAATAATTAGTTACAAAATTACTATAATATTGGTGGTAGTATGAAATAAGTAGTAAATTAGTTAAGAAAATAATCTTAATTAATTTGTAGTAAATTTTTAAAATTTGTAGTTTTTTTCTAGCTAATTTGTAGTAATAAAAAGTATAAGTGAATATAAGTTAAATTTAGCTAGAAAAAAATAATATTCTAATTAATTAGTTAGGATTTAACTACTAATTTAAATAATAGCTAAAATTAGTAGAAAAATAAAAAAAAATCTTGTAGTATTTAAAAAAATAAAAACACAGTAACAATTGCTTTCTTAATATGTGACACGGTTGTAAAAAATATTTTAGTAATACTACTTTTAACAAAAGTTAAAAAAAAATTAAAAAAAAAATAAGAAGAGTTATATGAATCAAACTCATCACATAGATCACCTCAAATTATGCATTTTTCCCACAATTCATTTAGCTTAAATTAGTTATATATGTCTACTTTATTTATAATTTTAGTTATTCTCTTAAAACATTAATTTCTTCTAGTTAGAAAATATTTATTCTTTTGTTTCTCTTTAAATTTATTTTGCTACAGATTGAATATGTGAACTAATGTATAAAATGTGTTTCTTTATCTCATGGTACATGTAAAGTGTAATACCATATCAAGCAGCATAAGGGCTTTCATAAATTAATGTTATTTTTATGCCTAAATTGGTGCATCTATTCTTTACAAATAACAATTATCAATTAAATAAACGTAAACAAACCAAATTCTTTTCCTCCTTTGACTCTATCACCAATAAAACAAGTACAATGAAGAAAATATGATTTGAGGAATAAATAAAACATTTTTCTCCATATAAAGATAGTATATGCCAAACATAGAACTATTGCATATCATGCGCAGCCTAACAAGCTCAATTGAGGCCAATCATGTCACATCTAAATATTGCATGCAATCATACCGACATATAATTTCTCCCAACTTGTTATTTGTGTTTTACATAAATTAGCACTCTCCTTCTGAGTTGGCGGCAAAATCCAAATGTTTGTTCTAATGGAAAACAATTCATGAATATTTGGGGTGTTATTTCACACTTAGAGAAAAAATATAAGTATAAATATAATATAATACAGAATTAATAAATATTAATAAAATATTTAATATATAAAAATATTTATATATTACTAAACAAATGTAAATCAATTAAAATTCTTATCAAAGCATACTCCACTTTGATAGAAACACAACCAGCAAAGTTAAAGATAATTTGTGTGACATTGGACGTCTAATGATTAGGTCTAAAACTAAAACGGTGAAATAATATTGGTCTAAAACTAAAACGGTGAAATAATATTTGTCGGGCTTGAATTTGGACATTAAGGAAAATTTAAAGCAAAGTGAGGCAGATGTTGCACAAAAAATAGGACACTTTATTGCAAGTTGATGAAAAATAGAGGTCATCTTGAAAAACACAAATAAAGCCCAATGTCATTATCATGTAATTTGAGCTAAATAGTTAATTAAAATTCATTTACATATATTTTTGCATAATAATTTTGGTAGTTGATAGGTGGTAAGAAAAATAGAAAAGTTTGTTATAGCAGTTGAAATTTTATGGTGGGAGTAATAGCGGTTAAGATTTTATAGTGTGGAGTTATAGTAGTTGAGATTTTATATTGGAGAGTTACAATGGTTTGAGATTTTATTCAGTTCAAATAGTAGTTGAGATTTTATACTGGAAAGTTATAGTGGTTGAGATTTTATGTCAGTTCAAATACTAATAAGCTTTAACTTCTGCGCTGTCTAGTTAAGCCTATAAATAAGCTCTTGTAACTAATCAGAATGCGGAATTTGAAATTTATTAAAATTTGTATTTTCTATTGATGAGAACTCTTTTTTGTTAGGGTTAGTTCTACTGACTGATCGCTATTAGTGTCATGTTCTGATAACTTTGATTTTATCAACAGATTGTAGTTAAGATCAAATTTTTTTTATAAGACAGTCTCTTGGTCTCACCTTTTCTATTATTAAAAAATGAATTTAAATATAAATAAATTCTGTTTGGAATTTATTTTTAATAACCAATTTGAATTTTGTTCGGATTTCCATCATAAAAACGTACATAGGTAGCTGATGACATGACTATGTGTTGTTTTCCTATTTAAGCGTCAACGTAAAATTGTGATTGCAGATTGGCGTCATGCAAGGACATATTAGATTAGTATTTTAAGCACAAGTACAGAACACAGAGAGCATTGGCTTTTGAAAATCCAATTGTGCCTCTTCGAGACGCATTGATAGATTCCTATCATTCTATCAGACATCAATTTGACCCTGTGCTGCTTCCTTTTAAGTATTCGGTCCACTCTTAACTGTCAGAGGTAAAGAGCAGCCTTATAATAACCATCAACTCACTCTTTTCTTTCTCATGTGATCTTTATGCATATTACATGATAATACTCATGCATCCTTATTATTAGTTAAAGCAAAGAAAATCCTTATAATTAGTGACAATTAGTAAAGCAGAGGGAAGGACTTCAACTAAATTAATGAGGATGTTCTCTCCCTACAATGAATTATTTTTAGAGATTAATCTTGATACATTGTTTAAAGATTATTATTCTATTAATTAAGTGAAAATTATTGTAATATAGTTTTAAAAAATAATTATTACAAACTAAATACTTTTATTATATATAATTAAAGATGATAAAATGAAAATGAAATGACTCTTTTTAATACGATTCAATTATGATTTATTCCGAGTCTAACTAGCAAAAGCTCGTAAAAAATTTTAAAAATAAACTTTTATGATGATTAAATTTTATTTATAAATTTAAATTAAATTATAATTTTTTTTCTCAATTTATTATAACTCGTAATATGTATCGAATATCATAGCTTACTTATAGTTTTGTATTTAACATTTCATGATTGAATAAGTACAATCTAACTAAATTCTTATTCTTGTAATCATTTATTAGTGAAAAAAATATGATTAGAAAAAGTAGTTTGTATAAGATGCTTTGTACAATGGAGGAAAATGGAAGTGGTGTAAGGAATATAGTGTGATTAAATGGCGACCTCCAGTTAGTCCAGTTATTAGGTACCATTCCTTTTTTATGGGTTGGAACGTTATAACCGATCATGATCCATTCTTTGTCAACTTTCTTGCATATCTCTATTATTGCCCTCAAAGAAAAAAAAAGAAAAGAAAATTGAAACAAGAAAAATCCGGTGACGCATATAATCGAACGGTGAGAATAGCGAAGAAAAATAAGAACCTAATCAATGATCATCTTTTTCAAAAAAGATCTAGGTAAATCTTAAAAAGAGTGTATAAGATATTATCCAACTAGAGCATTATTCTTCCTCCACGCTTGCAATCATGGCCAAGTTTACGGCGAGCCACGTTAATTTTGGAACTTACAGGTTGCCATAGCTAGGCCACGACCCGCATCCAAAGAGGCAAAAATGAATCTTCTTGTTAGATATGCAAAAAGATTGCACAAGATAAGTGCCAAAGCAGTACGGTTCTGCCCCATTCCTCTCCTTTGGAATTCATAACACAACACAAAAATTATTGATTCCTTGTTGGGATGCCACTTTTACCTACACCATGTGTCACCTATCACTTTGCTTGCTTCTTATTCTTTCGTTTTATAAATTTCAGTATTTTTTAGTCCAAGTTAGAAATTAATAAAAATTTTAAAATATTCACATGTATTTAAAATATTAACCTTTTCTAATATATATTCTTTTATATATACAGATTAAAAAATAACATTTAATTATATATTTAAACAACATAATTATCTATAACTATATTATATTGGACTAGTCATTTGCTTCTCCTATTTTAATACCCACGATTCAGTACAAATTTATGTCATTCAGAGTCCCTGATATGCTAACAACTGTGCCAAATCTATGGCCACTCCATCTCAATTCGATTAGTACCACATGACTGCAGTTAACTGCCTGTTTTGTTATTATTATTATTGGCTCAACCAACATTGGATGAAATTAGTACTGAATGTTCTATACACTGTTGCAATTCTTATGAATTTGATAAGTATCCAATATAATTCCCATTTTTATTCACTTAAAATGTGTTGTGCTGCTACTCGTGCAAAGTTTTGTGACAATGTCAACACACCTATTACTGATTGATACAAGGAATAATAGTTACTTATGTTTTTTAATTATAATGTTAGAAGTTTAAATTTAATCTTTGAGTATAGAAAAAAATCAAAGAGAAAAATATCTATTATTTAATAATTTTTTTAGAAATTGATACTTTTCATACATCTCATAGATAAAAAAAAGTACATTTTTTTACTAAATCTATGCCTTATCCACAATGTGAGCAATAACCCATGCTTATCCCACTGTCTCTAAACACATGTTGTACGAAGTTCAAAGTTCAAACCTAAATGGAAGTTTTTAAGTTCCATCCCCATCAGGATATGAACCTATGCGGTTGGAACCCAATAAATAAATAAAGGAACGTGGATTTAACACGTCTCTTATTCGTGTGAGCATGTATTGATGGTTCCCTGTGACTGGTTTCAGAAATTAACGAAGATTCAAAGTGGGTTATGTTTAGTGAAAAAAAGATGCAAAGTCAATTCCTTTTGAATTTAAGGTGTAAAAGATTCTGCACCCACAATTCTTTTTTCCAGCTTCTGTAAGCCATCGCTTTCACAAGTGATAAGGTGACTGAATTAACTACTGCTGACCACCATGCTCAATTTCCATCTAAAGCCAAAGTGGCTTCTATATTGAATGTTCAAAAGCAGCATCATTTTCCCACCTCAAACTAGTGGGATTACGGCTAAAAATGAACAATTAAGTGGGTGTTTGGTGATTGGCTTTAAAATGGATTTGAACGAAAGCGGTGTATCTGGTCTTAAAAAAGTAAGTTAAGAAATAATTCAATTTTACAAAACCGTAAAGTAGTTTTTGTATTGATTAAACATGTTAAATTAATTTTTATTGTTGATATAATTTTGTGACGCCGCTCTAATTAAACATGTTAGAAATTGATATTGGTCTAGATTAATTTTAAAATATATAATTTATGTTTAAATATTTTTATTCTAAAAATAAGTCAATAATAAAAAAATTAAAATAAAATTTAAATTATTTTAACTCAAAATCAATTCTAGACTCATAATTAATTAATTTGAGTGAAACAAAATATATAAATATTTATTTAAAATTATATGAACTGATATTTTAATAAAACTAAAAATATTTTAGGTGAATCCAAGCTATAAACATGTAGGCATATTTATCTTGACAGACAATTGATTTTATTTTTGGCCATAAAGAGGGTAATTAGTTGATTAGGTTCTTGTTGACAGCGAAATAACAGGGAAGGAAGTATAATGGAAGAAAATAAAGTGAATTGGGGGCTAGAAAAAGAAAGAAAGGAAAATAGGAAAGAGGGTGGCTTGAAATGGCGAGTAGGAGTGCAGCAAAAGAAGACAAAGAAGGGGTGAAGGTGATGCCTATTTTATGATCCATTTTTGGAATACATGCGGCGTAATGGCGTCGGCACTGCATCCACCTCAGTGCCATTGATGGGATTTGTTTTTCTGAGAGTGCGCTAACGACCTTAGCTTATTATAAAAAGTTTGGTTCACATCCCAATATCTCATCATATTGGAACAAGTGCTTCTTCGTTCTCTGCCTATCATTTCAATCACCCCATCCCACGTATGGGGTTAACCGGATCGCCCAACTTTATTATCTTCCTATCTTCCTTCCATTCCAAATTATTATTTCAAAATTTAAACTAATTTTTTTTAGTGAATAACCTATATATTAATAATATAAAAATTTGATTTAAATATATTTTAGATTTATGTAAATATAATTTTTATTCAAAGTTTTTTTATTTTTAGATATTTGATATTTTTTAATATTCTTTTAGTTCTTATCACTGATTCTATTTAATTTATAATAAATATGAGTAATAGAAACAATAATATTAATTAATATAATTAAAAATAAAAAATATTTTAAAAAATTAATTATGTTTTTATAATTTAATTTAATATATTTATTTTATTTTATTTTATTTTTTAATTAATTAATTTTACTTGTTGTAATATAATATATTTGTAATAAATATTAAGCAATGATTTTATTTTTAAAAATATAAAATAAAATTAATATTAAAAGAAAAAAATGTGAGTCTCGAAGTTTATCATAAAATAGATATTCTCCTCTCAATATATGAGTATTATCCTCCCAATAATATAGAATTTTTCAAATTGAAACTAAGATTCCAACCCTGATATTTTAGTCAAGAGATACAAGTATCAATTAATATGAATTGTTCTAACTTTTGTTATGTCATTATATTTTCTTACTATAAAAGAAATTATTATTTATAATATATTCACATAAGTTATAAAAGTAAATTATATGTAATTATTTTATTTATATAAAATAATAAATATGTTAATTAATTAAATTATGTATTTAAAATAATTTAATTATTTTAATTTAAAATATTTTATGTTACTTTAATTATTTTAATTAATATAAATTTTTATTAATCTTGTCGGCATTAAACTAACTAAAATTAAAAATAAAAACTAAAAAAAATATAAGAAAATATTAAAGATCTAAAAATGACAAAATATTTTATAAGAATTAAATCCAGATCGAATAATATTTGTAGCAACCTGAGACATTTAAGTTAAAAATGTAAACATGTTGAATAAATTTATTAATGTTTATATAAACTTTTTTATCTAAACCATGTATGTTCTTCAACCAATACAAGCATATTCATATTAATTGATCCTATAATTTTCTTTTTCAAATGGATAGAGCGAAAACTTAATTTTTTTTATTAAAAAAATATTATTATTGATATATGATCTTTAATGTATTTTCAATGTTTTTGGATCATTATCTTATTGATGTGAAATATTTATCAATATTTCTTATGACTAATCATTATTAAAAAAAAAACTTAGCTAACTATAAAAAAAAAAATTCTGTCAATCACGATTTGTATATCTTCATTACTTAAATCCTAAAAATTGCCTAATGATGGATTCTAGTTTAACTCTTATTTATTAATGTTTATCTGAATAATTAATTAATTAATTAATAACTAAACTCTACTTATTTTAATAGGGTATCTTGTTTAAAATAATAATTATTTTGTCATCATAAATAATGCCCTTAAGAATTTTTTTTATGATGTGTGAATTATTTTAAATGACTGATCATTTAAAATAAAAAGACTATTAGTCAAAAATTAAAATTAAAATGATAAGATATTACGATTTATTTTATATTTTAGAAATAAAAAACTGTAGCTGATTTCATAGTTTGATATATATATATATATATATATATATATATATATATAATGTGACATAGATAGACTTGCTAAATGCTACAAATTCCAAAACTTGATTATCTAATGTGTATATCTCGCTCCCTCCCTCTCTATATACATATTATGCAAGTCTATACATGTGACAATATATATATTTTAACATTTTAAAAAAATTATCAACTGGTTTATTATGCATTCTCATCTCCAAATAACTTTTATTCTTCAAAAAGCCCTACTTTTATCTCACGCTATAATTGCTCAATTTATTGTCTTTTTGCTGATTTATTTGAATGTAAGAAATATGATAAAAGAAGTAGGGAAGATCAAGAATAGATTATGAGCAAATTTTTAGATTGTTTAAACTAAAAATTAGAAGAAAAGAATTAAGTTTTAATATGAAGACTTTCTTATGTAAAATAATATAATTTGTCTTGTTATTATAAGAAGAATACTATAAAGGATAAAATAAGTACATAAAGATTTTACTAATGATTTGGTATAAAATATTATTTCACAGAGTATTTCTAATAAGGACACTCTCTATTCAATAAAGTTACTTAATTCTTTGTTAAATGAATTTAATTTTGATACATTATTTTTTCTAAGTTAATTTTCTATTCATAATGTGACACTCTTTATCTTATTTTTTAATTATTAATATTTAATTAATTATCTTTAAAATAGATAAAACATAAAATATTTTAAAAACATGACATAACATTCAATAATTTAAAATCTTGTAAATATAAATTGAAGGAATAAAAAATTCACATGTGTATAGACTCAACATCCATTGAAATTTCAACATAAATTGCTCAAAACACAAATATCATATGGAAACTCCAAAAGATTAATTCAACTACTCAAGTTTTAAAAAGACATAAGACACAA
Organism: Mucuna pruriens; assembly: GCA_025330945.1. NCBI lineage: Eukaryota > Viridiplantae > Streptophyta > Magnoliopsida > Fabales > Fabaceae > Mucuna > Mucuna pruriens. The sequence continues at coordinate 3,316,509 of JAENHJ010000197.1, forward strand.
TTAAATTCAACACAACAAGTTCAACTTCGATGTCACAATCCTAGCAAAGTCGACAAAACCCGAGACGAAAGCAATATAAAATAAAACAAAGGCATAAAAGCATCACTTGTTGTCTTATATCTACTCGTCTCCACCTCAAAATGGTGTTCAACCCAAACAAGATAATACAAGAGGAGTAAAAATACATTTCACTATTATCAAGACAACCTCGATAAGGCCGGGTAGCACACACAAAACAAGTAAATACATCACATATATCCATAATTAATATTATGCACATGCCATGACAGTATGCATCCTATGCGCTACTCCATATGCATGTGGTACCAACTCTTATAAAAAAAAAAGGCTAGTGACAACATTGTTAGACTCCTTTAGAGTTAGCCATAACACACTAGCATGATAACCTCTAGTAGCACGCCGGGATATACTTAACTTGCACAGTGTGCCTTACCTTGTGAGATCAAGCATGACCATTGAGACTTTCATACCAAGTAGCCCCTAGTAGGTCTAGTGACATTATTGCTTGGCTCACATCTACTTCCTCTCACTTCAGTTATACATTATATGATGAATGCGACACAATTCATATTTTCATTAATTTCTCTTAAAACTAGGCCAATAAGGACCATGCTCGCCTGTCGTAGGTACCTCATCTCACAACCCATATAGTAAGCACCATCCTTGCCCACATATAGGACTAGGTCGATCACCTAACAAGGGTCATCCGAGTTCCTTTCCTGTCAATTATTGGCCTAGGAAGCTCATTTGATAACCACTCGTCATTACTCAGTTTCTCATACCATCTTTCGTGCTCATCTCTTAATGCAATGACAATATAATAGAAGGGAGTGAGAAATATATCTCACTCAAGTTCATTATATGAGTACAATGTAAGTAGAACACATACACATAATTAATTATAAGATAGAAAATAAATAATTCACATATACACATGAATAATAGCAATGTATTCCTAATACTACTCCATATGTCATGTGGTACCAACTCTAATCCAAGAGAGTAGACTAGGGGTAAATAGCTCAACCTCTCTGTTGGCTATCTCACACTAGCATGATTCCTTTTGGTAGTGCATTAGGTATTACTCAGCTTGCATCATTTGTCCCAACCAATGGGATCAATCACGGCTAGTGACCTTACCATTCAAGTTTGTGTATATTTCCTAACACATTTGTTTCAATAAATGATGCATGAAATGCAATTTAATTTATCATTATTCAACTTTCAACATTGGACCGATGATGATCATTCTTTCCTTTCATATGCTAGGCACACCATCCTACAACCCATCACAGATCAATGAGCATCATTATTTCCTTTCACATGCTAGGTTACTCACTAGACAAATGTCTTCCTAACCCACCCATCCTTGTCCTGCACAAACTAGGTTACCCTTCAAGGGCATTTATCTTTATTACAATTCTTCATGTCACATACCATAATTCTCAACTATGTAATTCAATAATAACCTTTTAATAGATATACATGCATATAGTTTAACAAATAATCAATAAATTCCAATTACAATACAAAGCTCAGGCACAATTATGGTAGTATGGGCGGCGTGCTCTCGTTAGCATGGTCATGCACAATTGGTGTGTCTTTGCTCAGGTGTGCAAAGAATCTGCACGGACTGTTCTTCATGAGCACAGTTGTGCTCAATAGGCTCCAACTCAAAATTTTCTGAATTTTTGCTCATAATTTCATATTTTCATAAGGGAACATATAATTTTCTACGTTTTGCATATATACAAACAATTACACAACTAATTTTACAAAACAAAAATTATAAACAAACAACCTAATCTAGGAAGCTCAACCTCCCCTTCAAAGACTACCAAGAACATACAAATTATAATCATATAATTAACAATTAAAAAGAAAATGTCCTAATTCAGGGAGTTCAATATCCCTACAGATTAACCCAAAACATACAGTTTTAGGGGTCATAGGGACGATCCCTTTTACTCACGGTTATACCTATACCTCTAAGCGAGAATTTTCACTCTCCTTACTTGGAATATCGATTCCCAAGCAAGTTCTCCACTTCTTAGGGTCGTTCCTCCTTATTGTTAGACATCCTCTCTAGGAATTCTCCTTCTTGACTCTTCATAGAGGAAATTGCCAACTTTTGAGCAAATAAATTCTAACACAAAGGGTCAACAGGTCATTCCTTTATAAAGTGATGAAATGAGTTTCGCTGTTCACTATTGAGCCCCCGAGCTTGCGTAAGCGTGCTCACTTTACCAAATCAACACAAGTGTGCATGCTCACTATTGTGCACAATTGTGCTCAACTATTGTGCAAGGTCCATTCACAACTTGGGCTTTGAAGATTCTTTTTGTTATTTTTACTAGCTAGAAATCCATTTTTAGCCCAATATTTATTTTTCTCAATATATCTTGTTAACAAGCAACAAAATAACATTTTTTAGACATTGACATATTTAAATAAATAATTAAAAATACTATATAATACAGGCAATGAAAATTTGGGGTGTTACATGTAACACCGTGTTTTCTGTCATGATAGATTAAGTAATTGAAATAAATTATAAGAGTAATTAAATTTAATTTTGATAAAAATTAGTAATAATAAGTTATGTTAAGTTGTGTTGCATGTTTTTCGAGAAAATCTTGAATGAGAACGGAACAATCTTGAATGAGAACGGAACAATCTTATGCATGTTTACCAAAACAAGATTTTCTCTAAAAGCTAGATGATAAAAGCCTTTTGAGTTCATGAATTGTGGTCATTGACGGATTCCAAATACAATATGTTGAAGTAGTGTCATTGACACTCCTCCCAATACAGATATTACGTAAATCGAGGTTAATGACTAGTTGACTTTCCATTTTTAGCAAAAGGTGATTATATCATTTATAGCTAATTTACCTTACTATTTAAGAATAAAATTCAAAAGTGAAATCACCCAATTCTGGCAAGTTGTATTCAACCTACTTCCTTACCAATTTTGGTAAAGCTCACATTTCCATTCTTTGCTTTATGCCTTGGTTAAAAGAACCCTTAGTAACACTTGGATGATGACCTTCATCCTAAAAGTCTATAAAAGATTGTTTCATGGATTATTTGTGACTAAACCAAAAATAAAATAGTTCCAACAAGTGAAAATTCATCACCTTCCCTTCAAGCTTGAAGCTCTCAATTGTTGATCCAAGATTCTATCTCCTTCTCTAAAATTTTTCATCCTTTTATCTATAATAAGTAAGGGAAGTTTGCCTTAGTGTTTTCTACGCTTGCATGTGGATATATTGTTGTTTTATTTGTTGTTATATGCTTGAGATTGCTTGGGTAGAATATGTTTGGAGTTAGTAGCTATTGTTATGAGTTTTTTAGCTTTATGTAAATTGATGAGAATGATGATGATTTGTCCATGCATGCGATTTTTGTTGTTAAAATCATGTTTATGATTTGATCTGGAGTTGTTGATAAGGTTATATATTGATTTGGTTGAGTTTTGATATTGTTGCCCATGGGCACTCACTAGCTAATCCCCTTGACTCATTGAGTGAATGCCCATTTTTTGGGTTTTTGTCGATGGTTCTCTAGGTGAAGGCCTCTCTCACTAGGCAATGGCCTCTCTCACTAGGAGAAAGATAAAAAACACATTAACACACTGAAGTCCTACTAGGCGAGTTTGGCATCTGGCTAGGCAAGTCTAGTGTTTGGCTGAGCAGAAAATTCTACTCGTTAGGCGAAATGACCCCCTTTGTTGAGGGAAATAAACATAGTTAAAAGTATGAAGTGTTTATGACTTCATCCGTTGGGCGAGACATCCCACTCAACAAGTGAATACAAGGTGAGATTTTAAGGTGCCCTTTGTCCTCCCTTTGGCTGGGCAAGGACAGACCCCTGTTATGCGAAACATGTGAGATTTTAGGAGTTAAGTCACTATGGCTTGGCTCGTTTGACAAATGACTCATTCGCTAAGCAGCTAAACAAAGTAGTGGCTCTCTGTAGATCCACTTACTAAGTGAGTTGGGTGAGTGTATGTTATTTGAGAGAGTACCTCTTTGTGGGTAGGATTCGTTGGGTGAGAGATCTCACTCACTAGGCGAATCAGATGTCAATGAGAAAACTTGTAATAGAGAAACTGAATGCTTCTATTTTTCTTGACTAAGTATACTTTACTTAATAAAAGCAATATAAGTTATACTAGGTAGATGATGTAAAAGAATATAAGTGGAACTTTAATGTCGTAAGACTTGAAAATGTCTCTTATATGTATAATAGCGGATGATGTATGATGTTTGAAATAGGGTGTGCCTGTGGCTCCTCTTGTAGAGTTGATTATTAAACCTCTATTTCTTTATGTTATTGATGATGACAATGTGACATACATACATTTGTGCATAAGTTTGGCAACAGTAGTTGTGTGGTGAGTAAGCACATAAGCTTGGCATTGTTGCTGGGAATTTGTGTCAAAGTTATTTGTTTTTTTTTTTTGTCTCGACCTCCTTGTTGCAAGTGCACTTCGATATTATCCAAAAATTAAAAATAAAAAAGTATAAATAAAGCTCCTATTTGATGTATTCATCTAGTGACATGAGTATTTCTATTAATTTAATTTTTATCAACATACAACCACTAAAAAAATAAATTAGATATATACATCTACCCTTAAAGAATAAATCTCTAACTTGACTATTTTTGTTCAACTAATAGCCTTAGGAAACTAACTAGAGTTCATGGAAATTATGCAACTTCTATTTACCTAATCAATGAATGCCTACTTTTTCAAGATGGTTATCAAGAGTAAAATTAAAGTACGTGCTAAAACATTTATTTTCAATTCACAAAAGTTAAAAAAAAAAAACTAGGTTGAATATCCAAAATTTAGAGTTTTAGGTAACTCAACTAACATTCTCTACCAATAATTTTGAATTTCAAATACCTTGAGAAGCAGGGAAGGATTGGAAGAGTCCAAAAACTACATCAAAATGGACAAACAAATCCAAGAAAAAGAAATAAAAATAGAAGTAGAATACTTTCAAAAGACACTGGATCAACATGAAACAATCTATATAAATCAAATTAAAACTTGATGATTAAATATTTATTTAGATAAATTTTTTCATAAGTTAAAAACAAAATTTTGAATAAATTAATATAAAAAAATTCTACAAATTAATTTATAAATATATTTATTTTATTTTATTTTTTAATTTTCTTTTCTTATAAATGTAAAGGAAGAAGTTTACGGAACACTCTAAATCTCTTTTTCTTAGAAGATTTGCCAAGCCTATAAAAAATAAAAAAGGAAAAACAGGAGATCAGCTAGGCTTTTCACATGACAAAGATAGCATTCTGGACAGAGAGTGTATCTTCCATGATTATTATTGACTTTTCAGTACAAAATTTATGAATCATCCAATTGAAACACGCATTTCCATAACAAAGTGGTAGAGTCCAACAACAGAAAATAAATTGCCTCAATATCAGAACAACATCTAGCCAAAAATATTAAAGAGAAAGGCGTAATGGAAAGCAACCCATTATTTGAATAAAAATTAGTAGACACCATCTAACGTTTCAGATCCATGTTAAATGGCACCTGAAAACGTTACCTCTGTTTTTCTTTGCTTCTTCTGGTTGTGAATTCCCACTGGATGATCCAAGTTCCAAAATGTTACGTCTTGTTGTTGTCATGATCTTGCAATTGCCAAGGGCGAGATTATTTTTCTTGGTCACATCTGAGGCTCTCTCATTTTGGTGATGACCTTTTTATTGATTTTATTTTATTTAATATAATATATCAAGATACAATTTACAACATGAGAAATTGGATTAGAAAAAACCACACCATGATAAAAGGTACGTAATTTTGGATTTAACTAAGCAAGAATAAAGCAACTAATCATAATTATTAATAAAAAAAATAAATCAGCGGACGATATTTTAACACATTTAAAATTTGTTATGGATATACATATAATATTTATCTTTAATTTTTTCTCAATAATTAAGATTATTTACTTTATCTTATAAAATGAATTGTTTACCGATTTCATAATTTCATTAGAATCAAGAATTAAAAGTCAAATTTAATTTATAGAAGTGGTATTAGTAACTTTTTAACTGTATAAATGAAATGCTATTAAACACACACAATCTACTTTATAACTTCACTTAGAAGTTTTTACTTTTATTTTTTGAAGTCTCAAAATTCAAGATTAAAAACTAGTTGTTATAATGTTTAGGGTCATAAAAGGAGGCGGGGACTCAAATGATTCATTTATTAAAATGAAATAAATTATAATAATACATATTAATGTCTTTGAAAATGAATATATAATTTAAAATCAAAAAGAAAAATAATTTAATTTTAAAATAAAATGAAAATTAATGTAGTCTAAAGATCTCAAAAGAATATAATTTACGCTATATATAGTTAAAATATCCTAAAACCTTTTTTTTAACCAAAGAAATATTAAGTCCAGTTCAATTTTAGGTTCTTTTTATTATTTTATTTTTATCATAAATGTTAATAACACATTTTTAATAGTTTTTTAATTATTGAATGAAATTTCATACTAATTAACTTTAGTCCGTTCTTTAATAATAAAACAATATAGGATTTTTTATAATAATGAAAAAATTAAAAGAATACTACTACTAACCTATCTCTTTTATCTTCCCCCAAGAAAACTGTGTCACAATTCAGCATATTTGAACAATCAAAAGATTTTTTTTTTTTTTTATTTAGGGGATCATAATTCATAAACAAGAGACCAGATATTTTTGGTGGGAAATAAAACAAAACAACAATTAGCCTCAAAGAACTTAGTTATCCAAGGATGGGCTAGGCCCATTATCGATTGCAAAGATTTATGCTGTTTATAAATAATCTGATTTTGGATCTTCTTTGGCAAACCAAATTTGGGCTAGGATTTGACCCATTTACTCAGATAATCTCTTTTTCTGAAAAAAAAAAGAAATAAAAATCTTATACACTTATTTTTTTAGAAGTATATATCATGCAAACAGCTACTTTAGAAAAACCATGTCATATGTGAAAACAATTTTTTATATCGTTCAACAGATAGAATTACAATTATTATCAACCTCCGTACCATTAGATGAAAAATTGACAAGTTAGTGTGTTATGCCTCGTTAAAAAAAAAAAAACCCTAGTTATCTCTCTAGCCAATTTTGGTTCAAAATATTTTTTTATTATATTTCAAATCGTATTTCATGGGATTTCACAAAAAAATTAACTAGTTTTTTAATGCAAAAAATTCGTTTTTATATATTGTTTTTGTCATTTTAGAAATTTCTAAGATACTTAAATAATCACACAGTGATAATTTCTTCAAATGCTCATCTATGATCTTAAGAAGTAGTATATAAATGTAAAGCATCAGTTATGTCCATGTCCATCACTTTCCCTGTGCATTATGTTTGTGACATGATTATTAAAATTGCATTGGTTCAGTCCGTTCAACTAATAAACTATCAAATCAATCGACTAATTAATTCAAGTACTCTTTTATAGATCAAATATGCACTTGAATCAGTGTGAATAATTGGTTTGAATATATATGTCTAAATTAGAACCTCTGTATTGGTACTAGTTTTATGGACTGAATCAATTGCATAAACTATTTTGGTAGCATTTAACCTGCGAATAAAACGAAATAAACCATTTTATTCCCTTGGGTGGAAAAACCTCATATTATATTGTGTTTCTAAAATACAATAAGGGTTTATATGAATAAATAATTTAATTAAATATTCATTCAATAAAATTCTTATCAAGTGAGAATTTATTCATGAATTTGACTAAACTTCTTTAAATAAGATAAAAAATCATTTTTTATAATTTAAGCTTCACTATAAAACTTATCAAAATAAGTTAAGTAAGATTTATGAGAAAATGAGTTATATACTAGGTATAAAAAAATTATATTGCATCCAATAATATCTTATTATATATAATAAGTTTATTGACATTTATAATAAATATTTTAAAAGTCATATTAATAATAATTTGTGATTAAATGATATTAATGAAAAATTATTTTATATTGTCAATGTATTATCATTAAAAAAAATTAAAACTAACGCATTTAACGTGATAAGAAACTAAAAATAATTAATATAACACAAATGAGCTAATGGTGGAGAAATCCTTTTCTCAATTAATTTACATATATTTAAAAAAAAGAAAAAAAAATATTTTCTTAACAAGTCATTTTATTGAATAATTTAAGCACACTAACTCGGAGGCATAGAAGCAAAGTTTGAAGGCAAAATTTGTGTAAGAATTCCGATCTTCCATGGGTTTTGGATATGCAAGCAAAATAAGTTATGTTAGAGAATGTCAAAAATTTGTGAAGCATCGTGAATCTATAGCAATTGAGAATGCCTTGTTTTTTTTAAAGAAGAAAAGAGAAAATAGTAACATTTAATAATAAAAAAAAGGTTACAGAATATTTTATTTTATTTGAATCAGTCACATTTGTTAAGTATGTGTAGGACTAAACGTTGCTAAATACTGTACATGTAGTATATTGTTCGCAATATATTTTTGTGCAATAAGGATATTTTAGAATACAAGAAACTAATTTCTCAAGATGTAGAAATTATTGAAGTAAATTTTACGTCTTCTGTCAAAGTATTTTACTTACTTAAAAAAAACTAAGTTACTTCTCCATTCATAATATAAAATTACTCAAATTTTATCTTAACAAACAAATTATACAATACCCAGACTCTTACACCATCATTCATACTATTTGAAAATAGAGAACCAAACTATATTTTTTTGGTGTATAATAGAGGCAACAAGGTTTTGGCCGTCCCTGCCAAACTATATATTTGTAATCATTAGCACAATTTAAAGAAAACATTTATTTTGAATTTCCAATATGTAGTATGTAAGAAAATCATAATAGCAAATCGTATTTCTTTAATTTAAATAGTTTTTATAGACTCACTTTGCAATAATTAGTTTTTTTTTTGCTAATTTTAAATATATATAATTTATTTACATAGGTCAATAGTATAAAAAAATTATACTATTATATAATCATAAATTATCAAGATAAAATTATTGATTTTTATAATAATTAATTTAAATTTTATATCCATAGTGATTTTTAATTAGTCAACAATATAAAAATTTATGTATTTTATATTAAAAATTCTTAAAAATAATACGTCCATAGTGATTTTTAATTTATATCCATAGTGATTTTTAATTAGTCAACAATATAAAAATTTCATATTAAAAATTCTTAAAAATATTACAATTTATGTATTTTATTTTTGTTAAATTTTCTATACAATGTACAATAGTTACACTAGTTCAAAATATGAGAATATATTTTCCTTATCAATATGTGATGGCTAGTCTGTGTAACATTGATGGCAAGTCCTCTCTATAGCGCTATCACCTGTGCAAATCAAGGATCATTGTTTAATTGATTTCAAATTGGCTAAAATCACACATTCAAATTGATGTCAAAAGTCTGTTAAGTTAACTATTCTTTTTAGTCTAGGTGAGTAGGGTTTGAGGGGTTCGCTAAGATTAGAATAGACTTCCACATTTAAAGAGAAATACTTATAAATTATTTACCAATAAAATTTTTACATTGATAATAAAATTTAAATATATACCTTTTTAAGATATGATCAATATTTATCGATTGACCAACCCTTTTTGATAAATTAACTATTCAATAACATATATTATTGAAATAAGAACATCAAATAGTCTGGGTCAAGGAATCAGTTTCACAGTTATCTAGGAATGGTTATTTAGAAGTATAAGAAGATGTAATAATGTAATTTATTTTAGTAGAATGCAATAATGTACTTAACAAAGATGCAAATTAAAAAAATTCTAATTCATTGCAAGATATAAGTGTACAATTTTCAAGGAACGTATCTTATAAGATATTCATGCTACATGAGCAAACATATAACCTACCTGATCATTGTGGTTTAATCTTGCAAACCCAAAACTAATGATTCAAATCTAATATTAGCCCACCTAACCCAATTGACCAAGTCAATCTACACCTAAAAACACACAAAGACAATTAAGGTTAAAAGTGATTTAGTTAGTATTTGTTTTTAAAAAGTCTAACTTATTTTCTAAAATATAAGGTTTTTGTCTATTTAAACTAATATTAACTTCCTTTATTTTTTAATGTTTGACGTGGTTAGAAACTTATTTAATAGCCTATTAAACTGGCTAATTAAAACTTATTTCTAAATAGATTACTGTGCTTAGGGCTTTTGTTAGGTCAACGGAACTACGCCTTTAAACAGCTAGCGACACATTTATAATATCAAAATATTATAATTAAAATTTAATACATGTCAATAACAATAATATATTATTATATTATTTATATTTATTTAAACAAGCAACTCTAATAGACCTAAATACTTTTTGAATGATTTAGAATTTAACTTTTTCAACCAAATAGACTTAAAAAAAGAAAACCTTCGCCATTGACAAAAAAAAAATGATAGTGTCTAATTGTGTAATGACAAAAACAAAATTGCTTGAAGATATTCAAGATTCTTTTTATGTGGTTTTCTCAAAAAAAAAAAAAAAAACACTTTGATCGAAGTTCCCAACGACGATAATACAAACAAGTTTTTAATAATTAAGTTTAGCAAAACCTAGGCATAGGTTAGGCTGTTGAACGTGAATTGTCTTATATATTCCCTTCTCTAATGATGATTACGATGCTTAGAAGCGATTTTTTCCTTTTCCTCCATGCAAGAGACTGTGTTTTTTAAAAAGGGAGAAGATCCTCTCCCTTTCTTTTTTTTTTCTCCATATTTTTTCTACTTTTTCTATTGAAATTAAAATGTATATTTTTTTTTTTAACATTATATCTTATTTTGTTCTGTTTTCAAATAAAGCAAACATATAATAAAAACTTGTATAGAATGTTACGGTCTGTTATAACCTATCTACTGAGCGCTACTTAAATGTGTAACAGTCACTCAAGCATAATAACATTTGGGTACTCATACATCAATAGTTGAACAGTCGTTTGATTTCATTCGAAATAACTTATTACCCATTTGTTTATGACACTGTATCATAATCTATCAAATGCTGAGGTTAAAATTAGACTAGTGGGATCTCACGGTGTGGAAGTATTAGATTCTTTTTTCTTTAATTTTGAAAACGGATTGACCTACATGTGGAAATTTCTATTTTATTTTAGTACACAAATACTTATTGTTAAAACGCTCTTTTTATTTTCTTTATTTCGATTATAAAGTAAGGTCAAATATATGATGATGTTAACAATTTTAAATTGACATAAAATTGATCTAACAAACAAGAAAAAAATGTTTAAACTAATGTCGAACATTAAAAAATATTAAAAAATCTTTATTGAGAAGTCAACAAATAAAAAGATTTTATTAAAAATTAGGTTGAAACTCTATAGGAAATCATGACACGAGTGCATGTATAACATTTGAAAAAATGACAAATGAAAACCATAGGTATGAGTTGAATTGAGTTTTTCTTCTATTTTTGAAAATAATTAAAGAGAATGTTCGAAGAAACAAGTTTCTAATATATATATATATATATGTGCACATGCATGTATAAAAAAAATTCAAGTCAATATCTCATTTTTGTAAGAGATTTGAGAGGTAAAGAGAAGAGATCAGGTAAGAATACAATTCTTTTATATTGAGATATCTTATAAACTCGGGATTAAGTCTATTATATTGGACGGGAAAGAGAAGAAATCAACAAAGAATACAATCTTTTTATATTAAGATATTTTATAAACTTGGGATTAAGTTTAGTCCATTGGACAATAAGTCAATTTTTACTATTCAATTTGTTTTTTACAAAAACAAAGACACCCCACTTCTTAAATATTCTTATATAAGTCCTTTTATGCTCTTAAAACTCAAGTTTTTTTTTTTCAGATCTCATTAAGAGGCTTTACATTCTCACAAAATTTAAATAAAAGAAATTAATGTTATTTCAAAGGTTTATAATAAATACTTAATGATACTTAATTAAAGATAGGTAGGAGTTGAATTGAGTTTCTCTCCTCGAAAACAATTAAAAATAGTGTGAACAAATAAGTTTCTAATATAGATTTAAAAGATAGGTAAAGCTAATGTTAGAATATATATATATATACATATGTTTAAAAAAAAAATTTAAGCCAATATCTCATTTTTGTAAGATATTGAGGAGGCAAAGAGAAGAGATTGTGTAAGAATACAATCCTTTTATACTGAGATATCTTATAAACTCGAAATTAAGTAATTTTTACCATCTAAATCGTTGTTTTTTTTTAAACAAAACCATCTCACTTTTTAAATATTCTTATATAAGTCTTTATAAGTCTTTTTAGACTCTTAAAACTCAATTTTTTTTTTCAAGTCTCATAGGAGGCTTTACATTCTCATAAAATTTAAATAAAAGAAATTAATGATATTTCAAAGGTTTATAATAAATACTTAATGATACATAATTTCTCTTCTATATATATAGTTAATTTCTTTTTTTTTTTGTGATTTTTTATCGAACTTTTATCTTGTAAGGCTAAATATAAATATAAAATGTTACACATTTAAAACATATATTAGATTTTGAGTGAAAAATTCATTAATCCTTAATTTTTTTTGTTATATATTCAAATTTTAGAATATCAACCGTTTCTCTCTGACAATACTTTAAAAGAAATTACTTTTGATTTCTTAATAATGAAAAACTTTCCACTTTTTATTCCACTTTAGCATCTTTCACAAGAAAATAAGAAATATAGCATACATCTTTGAAGAAAAAAAATGTAACTTGAGACTAGCAAAGAATGAACATGTCTTATCCAAAAGTGTGCATGCATATCACATAATGCAGGCAACATCCTTGTTCTGCATCCCTCATAATCATCTCTTTTTCTTTTATGCAGGGGACACTGATAATTTTGTCCAGAGACTAGCAATAGTAGATTTATTTAAGATACTGAAATTGTCAATGACCTTTAAACTTTAATCTTCCCCTTCTTCTCTATTCCTTTGGACAGCTCCAAAATGTTTTACTAGTATGTCAACCACAATGGGGACCAAGTCCTTGCAAGGCACACCCTTTTTGTACACCTCAGCTAAATGTGAATCACTTCCAATTCTCCCTCCCAGGAAAATGTCCACACCTTCAGTGGCCTTACCATTCTCATCCCTAGTCATGCACCCCATGAAGCCAATATCAGCAACTTGCACCTGGCCACAGGTGTTGGGGCAACCAGTCCAGTGCATTCTCACAGGTCTAGTCACAGCCACTTGCCTCTCCACTTCCTCAGTCACTTGCAATGCCCTGGCCTTTGTCTCAATTATGGCCTGCCCACAAAACTGGTTGCCAGTGCATGCCACAAGTGTTCTCATCAGGAGGGGGGGTTCAGGTGAAAACCTCTCTTTCAAGAGAGTCTCTTTGAGCAAGGCATCAAGTTTTGAGTTGTCCACATTGGGAATTATTATATTTTGCTCCACTGTGAGCCTCAGCTCACCAGTGCCATACTCATCTGCCAAACGGGCCAGCTCATCCATCTCATCTGCTTGGACTCTACCAACTGGAATGTGAATCCCTACATAGCTTAGGCCCTCCTGTTTCTGTGGATGAACACCAAAGTAGTCTCTTCTTTCCCACTCTTTCTGAACCAAATCTTCCTGGGATGCTCTCTCCAGATTCTTCCCTGGCATTCTTTTTTCCACCTCTGACCTGAATACTTCTATCCCCTGCATTTGCCAAACATTCATTAATCTCCAATACTTTTACCATAATTATCTTAAAAATTATACCGACAATAATTTTTATTAATTAAAATGTATGATTTGACATCAGGCAACAACACACAAACAACAAAGCTTTATACCACCGAGAGAGGTGAGTTATATGGATCATACGACACAATTCAACAAAAGCTTCAGAGCAAGGAAATAAAATAATGACTCACGAGTTCATCAATCAACCACATCATTCTTGTTTTCTGTCTATTTCCTCTGAAGCCAAGGTCCCTATAGGCCTCAAGGACAGCTTTACAAAGTGGGACAACATCATCTGCGGAGACCCAAGCATCAAGTGGAATTGCATCAGCACATCGCTTGGCACTAAAGAAACCACCAACCAGCAAGTTAAATCCAAAACGACCATCCTTGTTAGCAGGCATGTAAGCCAGATCATTAATGTGGGGATGCTCAAACAGATCATGGGACCCCACCACGCACACATTCCACTTCCTAGGCCTGCACACATTACAAAAAATGAATGTAAGCACCCCACAGTCCCACACCAATGCTTCAGAACATAAAATTCTAATGCACAACAACTATGATCCACCTTATACAAGTGTATACTTACAAGTTTGACATGGCTGGGTTGCCACGTGAATTGGCAGTGATGAATTGAGATAACAAGTTGGAGTAAGGTCGGGTATCAACAATCTCATTAGGGTCAATGCCTGCAAGAGGGTTTCCCACAGGGTTTCTCACATTGTCCATGCCACTCTGCAGACTCGTCAAGCCAACCTCCTCGAGGCCCTTAAGAATTTCTGGCACATCAGGTAGCACCACACCACGAATTTGCCAATTCTGCCTTGTTGTTACATCAGCACAACCATCTTTCCCGTACTTCCTGATCACACTCGCCAAGTACCGGGTTTGGGCACTTGTTGTCACCCCATTTGGAAGTTTTAGCCTCATCATAAATCTGCCATCTGGTTTTGCCAATGGAAACAAATTAACCCAACTATATTATTTGAATACAAAAGCTATTTACAGCTATATTGGTAATCCACTAACCAACCTTTAATATGTCCTTTGTGTGAGTTTCTAAGACTAAACTCTTATTTTGATTTAAAAAATAGCAAAACTTAGATACAATTCTATAGATGTTTTTTGTGTTGTTCTATTCCGTAAATAATATTAAACTTTTATTATGTGACTTACTAAAGTAAAACTCTAATTCTGATAAAAAAACATAATACAAATAATACTTATAATATTATTCTTAGACGTAGTTCCTTTAAGTACTTTATCAAATCAGATTATTGAGGCAAAACTTCATTTCTAATCAGAGATCAACATCAAAAGCACCGATGAAACTGTACATAAGTTGAAAAAATAACATTTCAAGCACTTATAATAGTTAGTACTGCAACTAAATTTTGTCATTCACCAAAGTTTAAATGCAATTAATTTAAAACATCAACAACTTGTGTGGTTGTCATGGTTTGAGATTCAAACATGTACCAATCAACTCTTTTTTCTTTCAGCATATAGTGAGTGGTGTGGTGGTGAACCAAACCAAAAGAAACTTGAAAAAGTGAAACTTACAATGATGTTTTCTCCTATGAAAAAGGCCAAGCCACTTGAGTCTGACATCAATATCATCCTTGGTATGCTTAGAGCCCTCAATTTCCTCAAGAGACATCTTAGCCAATTCCTCAATCCCACCTTCCATAAAAAGCTTCATGGGGTCTTTCTCAATCTTCACCTTTTCCTGAGGGTTAATGCCTCCCCTGTACTCTTCCTTCAAAACCCAGTACCCATCTTTTTCCTCCACTCTAGGCTCCAACCTCGATGCCTCCACCTCCGAGGCAGCCGGAGCCACCGTGGGCGTGGCACAGAGCCATTTCTTGGGGCGAGAGTTGGGGTAGTAGCATGGAGGGGCCAGAAAACGAACAGAGAATGAAGACATGGGAATAGTGTGGGTTGAGAATGAGTTTGAGGTTATAGTAATGGTAATGGTGATGGTGGTAAGAGAGAAGAGTGTACATTTTTGTAGGACGAGAGGACCAGAGTGAATGAGGACCTTACAAGTAAGCAAGAGCTGATCTTCCTCAGATCAATAGACCCTTCGGGGTTACCAAGGGTCACCTTTGTGATCAAACACTTTTTACTAAATTTTCCTCATAAAATTGCATGCTATACCCATTCTCACTCTACAAAATACTAGTATTAGTTATGTAAAATTATAAACAAATAGTCATCTTCCTTATAATTACCTTAATTTTTAAGGTTATTATATTTATACATCTAACTTATGTTTCATAATTTTTTATTCTTATCTCTATATTTATTTTTCATTACATTATTTATTAGATATATTAATTTTTCTTTTTTCGTATTCTACTCTTACACTCAAAATATAAGTATACATTCAACATTTTTCTAAAAAATAATTTCAATTGGTTGACAATTCTATAACTATGGAACATGTCTATTAAACTAATATGAATATTAGAAATGTTTTTTTTGTTCTTTTATGGAACAGTTATTTTAATTTTATTTCTGTATTTTATAATTACTTTATATTATTTTTGCTAATTTCTTTTTACAAAGACCATATGTATCTTTGTTTAGTACAATTATATATCCAGAACACAAATTTAAAATTATTAGTTAAGCTCTATATGAATTGATTTGCATGTTTTATGGTAACGTTTTTTACAAATTAGTGAGTGATTTTAAAATTAGTGAATAAGGAAATGTATTAGGCCTTGTCCACCCACCGTTTCTCTTTTTTCTATTGCCTTGGTTTTGGATTTTGGGTTCATTCTCTGTATTGTGCATGCGGCTGCATGAAACCGTTTGACTGACACGTCATTTCAACGAAGACCACAAAAAAGAAGAAAAATAGTTAAACAAAGAGAAAAGCAAAAGCAAAATAAGACAACTTGAAATAGAACTACCCAAGAAATCACCCGTCAGCCAATTCCCAACTATCTATTTAATCATCATAAATTATTTTTTAATGGGTTGTATGACTTGATCCTGTTATTTATTCTATTCATCTTGTTTTAAGAAAACGACTATTTAATAGTAATCTTAAGACAATTAAAAAATTACTTATTCAATTAAAAAAATGTCAAACATGCACTTAATCATAAACATATCATTCATAAAATATCATAAACACATGTAACATTGTTTTCGATAAAGTTATGCTACCCTAATCCAAGATGGTATTGGGTAAAAAAATTTGGTAACATTAGACATGTAAGAAAAAAATTTACGTCAAGGAGGATCAAGTTTTTGACATAAACATACATCACACTAAAGTCTCAAAGACTTTGTAATACCAATTAAAGCTCGTGGACTTTCAAAAAAATGCTACGGTAAGATTTTTTAGGAGACCACTCATCCTAATATAACTCTACCAAATTTAATTCCGGACTTTAAATATGATTTGATTTCGTATTATGACACCAAGGTATCAAAGTAACGAAAATTAATTATTTAGCAGTCATTATATTCCGGGTGAAAACTGAAAAATAAAAAAAAATTAAACTAATTATTACCAAGCGAAACAGAAAACAAAGGAATAAATACAGAAGAACATTTTTACTGCTATTCCACTCTTCGTAATTTTTAAGTATTTAAATTTTTTCATGTTATATGTGTTTAAATTATTGTAATATAAACTAATATTATGTTAATGTTTAAACTTTAATATAATATTATAATTTAATTATAAACATATATATATATATATATAATACTTTAATTATTAGTAAGATAGTTTATTATATAAAATTAAAAATACACATTTAATTATCACTAATTCAATCGTAACTTAATTATAGTTAGATGAAATGATAAATAAATTGTGATCAGTGTGTTTATCAGTTGAATGACCAATTTTGTATTTAAAAAGCACTAGTTTGAATGATAAGGGGTTTTAGAAATAATAGTAATTAACTATGAGTAAACATTATATATACCAGTGGCACAACAATATGAGAAGAAAACCCATAGACGGGTCAGGGTCAGGGTCAAAATGGAGAGAGCATGCGGCAAGGTGAATGTGGTGGACAAGACAAACACATGGATGCCTCTATAAACCTTACGAGATTGCCAAGAGTCAGGTCTCTGTCTCTTGTCCCCACAATTCAACCCGCAACTTTAAAGTAACAACTATGTATGTCTATTTTTTTATAAAAAAAATACATGAGTGAGATCTAGGATCTCACTAAAATTAAAACAAGTTTTAAGACTAAAATAATGTTTATAAAAAATTATAAATTATCTCATTAATAACGAAATTCAAATTCATAAAATATGAATATGATTTTCTCCGCCAATAATGTTATTTTTATAGTAATATATTGTAAAGGACAAGACAAGACGTGTATCTCAAACTGCTGAAACTAGTTCTTGCCTCTTGGTTTGTCAATGTAGCAATGCCAACTTGAGAACATCTCTTCAATCATTGCAGTGAGAGAAACATGTACTAATAAAGGACTTTAGAAATAAAAAAAAAATCCTCTTCTAATCATGGTATCTTCCGATTTAGTTGTACCTACCCTGGTATCCATTCACCTGATACCAACTTGTTAAAAAAAATGTATGGCGTCACAAAGCCGTATTCAAGATAAAACTTCTATTCAAATACCAGCAACGTGATTCACTGAATTTTCGAAAACTAGTTCCCTTCATTTCTTGAACTTTCTTCGGTAAAATGCAACGTTAGAAGAACCAAATTCAATACTTTCAATACTTACGGGAGCAATTACGTGTCAAACGTCAACCAAAATCATGTTATTTCTTAACAGTAAATATTAAAATTTTGATAAATAATTTCACAACTCAAAAGACCACAAGAATATGAAGATTAATAAGTTATATTATATTTTGTCTTATAGTTTGTACCCAAGACCCCAAAATTTCTAGGCAGGGCCCTAAAAAATCTTAAAAAAGATTATCCTAGCAACACGAAGGCATAATGTATTCTATTATTGGGTGAAACATCAGGTGCTTCCATTAAATTTTCAAACATTCATCCACATTATAAAAAACTGTCATGCTGTTCAATTGTCCATCGTGGGGTGTGGCTTTTCTAGATGATCAGATAAAAACGCTATAACTAAGCATTAAATATGGACCTTCACTTCTTGTACACAAACGAGTTTAAAAAAAACTTTCTGATATAAATCATGAATGAGTTGGCCAAGAGGCTAGGCATTAATAAACTCATGCCAATTTCATCGCCATACTCATTCATTCCTAAAACTAGCGCTGAGCTATTCATGTAGAGCAGAGAGGCCATTAGCACATGCTACACAAAAATGGCTTCAAACTTGGCACAAGGATTGTTTTCCAAGTGACTCCTGAAATCCTCATCCCCGTTGAAGTTGAAGGTATAAAGAGCTTGTCTCTGTGTCAAGCCAACTGGGTATATTTTGTAAAGTTTTAAATCATTGCCCCCTCTTAGAACTTCAGGTCTTTCTGGCTTCCATACAGGTTCATGATTCAGGGATGTGAACTTTAAAACAACAGCAGACTTCAATGCCTCCAGAGTTAAATTGCTAGACCTGCCAATTGGCATTAATATAATGACTTGTCATTATGCTATTTCATGACATTAGTCTTTTCTGTTGGTCTCACTCTGATAAAACACAATCATAAGATATCCTTTTTTTTATTGGCAGCAAACCAAAAGATGTCATAAAGTTTGATGGGAAATAATTATCATAGCTAATGATAACTTACAATAGGATCATAGCCTAAAGGAAAAATTACTAATTAAAGTAAATAGTAAATATACCTCAAGTAAATGGACTTCATCTCAAACCTTCCCCTTTCTCTCACATAAATATGATACACAGTGTGTGACCCTCTAGTGCACTTGCAAGGGCGTTTCTTAAAGCCTGGACTATTTTCTTCCTTGTCTCTACTCACTGTGGCCAAGTGAATGCAAAGCCGGCAGGATGAATGTACAGCTGCCATATCCACAAGGGCCTTGAAAGAATCAGATGGACCCTCATACTTCCACCTATATTAATTTAGAAAAAAACACAACATAATCCATTCATATTTTAAAACCAGATAAACTGAAGATGCTTCATTAAGAAAACAAACCATCAAACTGCCCAGGTTTTATACTGTTTTATATAATCCAATGTTGGTGTTTAAGAGGCAATGTCAATAACCGAATGATATAAACTGCTGCTTGTCGATTATCTATACAGACGCTGAAAAGGGAAAGCAACTCTAAGAAAATTCTTTGTTTTAATCGGTTAATTTACCTCAACGATTGATTATATGCTTCAGGATTTCCTGCTAGGTATTTCATGGACTTTGCAACGGATTCAGCATCCTCTATCTCTTTAATATGTAAAATTGAACCAGGAGAAGGGGCAAAATCCTGAATATTTGGAGCACCAACAACCACAGGGATAGTTCCTACAATAAAATATTCATTTCTGCTGATATTAAGTGTGAAAATTTTAAGAAATCAGAACCCATTATAAAATTTTCCATAAGTTTATATGGAAATACATTTTCCATGTTGGAGCATCCAAGAATACAAGGAATGAGTTGATGGCATATTAATATATTATCACATATCACAGAAAAAATTGTCTTTCAGGAAATTATGGTAACTATCCACTTCATTCACAGTATAATTTCTTGAATTCATGCCAACAGTACCCTACTACCAGTGTACCTTGCACATTATTTGAAGTGTTCATCACTTCAAAGCTCATTCACAAATGCAGAGTATATTGCCAATTAATTTGAAGCAAACACAACTCCAGACAGTGAGAGTAGATCATATTCAAGTGATTAAAATTCAAAGAAGCATTTTGTAAGAATTAGGATGATTAGTTATAACTAAATATAATCTACTTTATCCTGCAATTAAAAAAAGAACTAGTTTATCAATAAATTTAAGAGTTTCATTATCTGAACATAAAGAAAAGGACACCGTATAATTATCTCTATTTCCCACTTAATTCTATCTTTTTCATACATGTATCTCAAAATTAAAAAAAAAATACATCATAAAATCAAAGGAACAACTTTTTGTTGTCCCAATTTTGTGTTCAAGAAATATTTTCCTAAATTTAATTGTGAATGCTTTATCTTCATTAATATATCTCAAGTTATCCAAAATTGAGCATTCAATTCCAAATAAATTTTGGCAATTGCATTACTGCAACAGAAATCTTGACAATTAATGCAATTAGATTGAAAAGAAAATCAGATGGGATGCAAGGGCCAAAATAAAGTGCTTCTGAACCCAATGAACAACTAGTGTTACATTAATAATGTTGAATATATAGTAAATGCAAGCGAATGGAGGATAAAGGTATATCCATACCAGCAACAAGGGATTGGAAGAACTTTTCAGTTACATAATCTTCTTCATTAGAATTTTCAAATGCTAAGCTAAATTTGTAGTGCTTCAGGGTTTCCACTTTGTCCACTGCATTAAAATAAAATAATAATCATCATAATATTCATTAGTAAATAACAACAATACCACATAATCATTGGAACTTTGGAAGATATTGTTATAAGTAGTGGAATAATTTAAAAAGAAATCAATTAATCATACATCAATCAGACCCTTGCTGGCTTACATAATTAAAAAGTCAGACCCTTACTGGATACTGGATTTTACACAACAACAATAATTATAATTGAGACTCATAATGTTGAATTGTGAATATAGCTTGTGTTTGTTTGTGTCCAAAGCCCAAATCAAGCTTCAAGGATAATTGTGTGTGTTTTCCTTTCCTGCTAATATGCAGCAAACTAAGCACCTATTCTTTGAAAAGCATTTCAAACTAATTAGTTCAAGGAAGAGATAGGAAACTTCCAAATTCAAAACTCTTCGATTCCTTTCTACAAAAAGTTTTGTTCTTCTTTCATTAAAATAAATTACTCTTCAGTATCAACAGAAATCCTGGAGTAATGCAAATCTGAGAACAAAAGAAAGGAGAGAATGAACTGATAATATTACTCAAAACAGTGAACTGGGTTCAAGTTTAGAGCAAGAGCCTTTTAAAAGACCCTACTTGACAAAATTATATGCCAAAAATAATTCTAAAGAAAATATCAAAATATAATCCTTAATAAAATCCTATAGTATGTTCCTGTTTTTATGCTAACATAATTATTTCATTCCTTTTTGGGATTTCTATCATGGTGCCAGAGATATACTTATTTAAATCAAATTATGTGACGCAGTTGATTGAAAGAAGTTTCAAAGAAAATAATGGTGGATTTAATTATATGAATTTATAATGAAAAATTTAACAAACTAGTCTTGGATGCTAACTTGACAGCTTAAACGTTAAGTTTACAGGTTTTCCTTAGGTTTTAAAGATGTTATTTTCCAGTTACCATTTAGGGTGTTGCCTTGGTAACCAATGCTGATGCCAACCTGTATGGCACAGGTTACTAAGGTAAAACTTCAATTTTAATTGGAAAACAACACAAAAATCACCTAAAGTATTGTACTTGAATTTTGTCCTTTTTAAAAGCATTAAAAGAAAAAGGTGCTAAACAGCAATGAAGCCATATGTCTTGAAGAGGAAGAGAGTATGATAGGAGATTGGTTATATTAGAATAGTAGATAGTATTTCAGCTCAAGCTGACTGGCCAGTTTGTGCTCAGTCCATGCTATCAGGTCCAACAAAAACTAGAAAAGCATTTGACATATAGAGAAGTTATCCCTAGAAACTTGGAAGCATTTGCAGGCACAATAGAACCATGTTACAATCTTTCAGTGACTAAAATCTGCAATTAAATGACTTTTTCCCTCTTATTCCAAAAGAAATAAACAAGCATTAATAAATAAAGTTATCATCTAAAAGGTAGAAGGAATCTGATTTAAATTTGAGAAACACTTAACAAGGCCAGCAGCACAAAAGGGATACTGCAACTACAATTCTGACAAGAAAATATCTAAATAATATTAACAGGGACAAAAGACTACTAACAGATATTAAAGTTAAAAATTTATAAAAAATATTATAACGTACCTCTTCCATCACGGTTCCTATGACAACCACCATAAGAGTCAATCTTGATGTTTGACTGTTCAAGGGCTTCAAGAGCTTGCAACCGGAAATTTCGAGCACCGCAATTGGAAATGAATGCAGCTGCAAGAGAACTTTCAGTTTTTGGCTTCACTGGTGCCATGATGTCATACTCAGCCCAAGAAAAATATCCAACAGGAACATCAGATGATAGACTGGTTGTCATTACAATGTTATATCCCCTCCTAGTACACAAAGACATTTTAATATCAGTTTAATCATTGACACTTGAAAAACAAATTGAAATGGATCATTCTCTCCACTTGAACAGAGAACAAAAAGAAAGAAGAATTTCAATGAACAAAAGGAAAAACATTTAGCTAGCATTGCACTGATTATCACTTGCAAGAAAAAGTAGACATAGACACAGAGTTGAAAATGCTGTCAAAAGACACAACACAGATGCAAATTAAAACCCCATACAACATTAGCCTATGAACTATAGGTTATGTTGGCTTACAAAGTTTCCACAATCCTGTGACATTAAACCACGAAAAAAATCATTCTTTGCATTACCCACACATTTTCATGGAACTACAAAAACAATACAAAACCATAGTATCTGATTAACCAACATATAAGCAACAAATGATCTAATCTAATGAAATACACTTTATAACAGTGCTTACCCACCGTCTTGCCATGGCAATATTGTTTTCATGATAGTATTGTGCTGATTCCATCGATCGCAGAACACTAGCTGTTCCACGTGGTTGAGGTAACCCAAATGCAGCATCAGGTTGCTTATCCCCACTAAACCCAAATTTACATCCCACTGCACACGACTTCCACTCCTGCATTGGAATGAACCAAAACCTTTAGATGGACAAGAACAACAACAGGGTCTTCATAAGAAAAACTATAAGGAGGTTACATATATGAATTACTTTTTTACCTATCAGCATCAAAGCAAACATGCCCACAAAGGGACTTGGATTGAATAACAAGAAAAGGTGTTATTAAAGAGAGAAATACCAACCTTTACCACACAGATTCACCAAGGTTGGTTGGGGGACCCTGTTATTCAACAACTAACAGGAGAGGAAACAAATCCCCCCGTAAAGAAAAAAAGTAACAATAACAAAGCAATTCTTCACATCACCCACGACAACAAAGTGACCAGGTTTATGTCCATGACCATGCTGGACAACACATACACTCACCACCACCACCACCACAACAACAACAACAACAAAATCCTTTTCTCACCAAGTGAAGTCAACTACATGGATCACACAACCCTGTTCAACTCAGTTAAAGACCAAATTTTCAAAGGAATTATTTACCATGCAATCTCTCTTAACAACTTCTCCCAAAATCCTTCTCAACCGCCCTCTCCCCTTTTCACAGGACTAAAAACCATACAACCTAATCTCCTTAGTAATGCTTCTGTTTTCCTTCTTAGTACGTTAATCAAACTACCTTAAAACTGCAAAGCTCCAGAACCCCCCAAATAGTACTAGAAGATGCTTAAACACTTGTGAACAACTACACTTATAAGACAAAGAGAGACAAAAAGAGAAAAGATAACAATAGAATAGAACAAACCTGGTCACCTCCAGAAACATAAATAGGCTCTTTGACAAAGTCCCTTGAATACGTGACAGCATCCTCCCTCTCCAACCATTCCTCGCAGCTCTCAGGCTCAGAATTCCGGCCGCCGGCGGCCATGGCGAAGCCCAAATCCGGCGAGCGGGAGCGGTAGAAGAAGTCAGCGAGAGTGTCAACCATGGCCGCGTTCTTGGCCATATCCAACCTACCCAGAAACGCGATCTCCGCAATGACCACGAAGGCCACGACAAGAGGCATTAAATTGGTCCATTTCTTCTTCACCGCGCCGCCTGAAGCCGAAAGGGGTAAACCTTCTTGGGTCCCCTCTGTTCTCGAGCCTCGCTGATTCGGCACGAGACCCATCAATCAATTGCGCCTCCAACTTCAAATTCCTCCAATTACCAGAAACTGCGACGGAAAAGAGAAAGAAAAAAAGAAACTTGGATGAATGAGAAGCGAAACTGAAATAGGTGGCGTTATGGTCACGATTCCATGATGGGGTTGCTTGCAAAAGGAAGAGAAGGGGGAAAAGAAGGAAAAAGGGTTGAAGCTTGTTGTTTGTATATTAGCAGCCGAAGTGGCATAGATTTTCCAAATTCAAAGTCTACGGTGTGTTGCTGCTTGTATTGACCCCATTGAATTTTTTGAAACCAACGAGCAACGCTAAACGACCTGCAAAAATCACGAGCACGGGGCCTTCTATATACTCGCCACATTCTAACTATTGAATTTCGATAACACATGTTCGTTTAATATTGGGCTTCCCATGTGTAACCTTTCGGTACAATATCAGCTCCTTACTTTTATTTTCATTAATAGTTTTAGTAAATCTTTCAAATGTTTATTAAATAAAATAGAATTAAATGCATTTTATATTTTTGAAATATTAAATATTTTATTTTTATTTAATATTTACTTTACTGTATGGATAAAAACTTAATGCAATTCTTATAAATATTTTTTTGTGTTGCTCATCGATTATAAATAAAAAAATTAACTTAAATATATTTTTTATTTTTATAAAATAAACGAGTTTTTATTTTGTTCTTGTCAATTTTTTTGATTATTTTTATTTTTAAATTTAAAATCAATATTTTTTATCACTAATATTTATGCGTCAATAAAATATCAATTGATCATTACATGTCACATCTACCAATGTACATAATAAATGTTATGTATTTATCCTAAAATAAATATTATGACTAAAAAGTAATTATCTTAAATTTTGAATGGATAAAAATTAAATAAAAATATTTTACAAGGACTTAAAGACTTCACTCATTTTATAAGGATCAAATAAGTGATTTCAACTTTTAAAGAGATAAAAATCAAATAAAAAAATTTATAAGAATCAAATAAAAATTTGTTTAATTTTCATAGACTAAAATCATATTTAAGACAAAAAAATTATTTCAATAACTTATGCTAAATTTAACGTAAACATTTGTTACACAATTTATCGAAATAAAATTTTAATTTTAATTAAAAAATAACATAAAAAATTGCATATAAATTTTATCCTTATATTATCTATAGTACTTTCTATAAGGAACTTTTAAGAAGTTTGTTTGAATTTTTTTATAATTATTTATTGTATTAAATACTTTTTTTACAAAAATACTTTTAAATGGAGATTTTTATTAATTAGGTAGGAAGAAGTTAAGAGAATGAGATTCCACTAGTTTTAAAGATAATTCTATAAATTACTATTAATTAATTTTAAAAAAATTTAACTATTTTTTAAATCTTAAAAAGTAATTAAAAAGGTCTTACCTATAAAATTAGAGGTAATAAAGTATTAGGAATATATATATATAATGCTCTATTGATGAGATTGTTTATTTGTCTTTGCTTTGGTTTGAAGTAAGGTGCAATACACACAAATAATGATAACTAATAATTAATTTAATTGTCGTTGTAATCATCGTGCAACTGAAAGTTCCTTTTCTAATTCTTAGTTTCCTATTTGCTAATGGAAATTGAAATATTATCTTGTTGACGGATTATTTTCCAGCAGAACTGGGGTCTGAAAGGCTATTTCTCCACAACTAGTTGTTTTCTTCACAATTTGTATGTTGGGAGATGTGATTAGTTAACTCGAATGTTCACGAAGATGGAAACTAAAAGCACTGCGAGCATGATACCAAACCTGTTAAGGTAGGCAGTGAAGCAGTTCAGTATGTTTCCGAAGTTATTGTCAGTATTTCACATAAAATGTAGTTGGATTTGGCCACCTTAAAGCTGTTGTGCAACTAATCTATTAAGATTTGGTATTGAGGACGTGGGAGCAAATCTTTTTTCTACAAGCATTAGTGTCTAAATCAATTATAATATTGTAGAAAGTCGAAGAGTAAATTAACTTTTCGTTTTTGGTGGAAAAATTAATTATTAAATTAAGCGATTGAGACAAAATTTTGGAAAGTCGTAATTTATTAAAGAGAAATGCTACCACATGGATATGTGCAACACATATGGCATTTAGTATTCTTTTATCTGTTTTTATAATAAGTTCTTAAAATTATCCTTCTTTAATCAAAAAGTTTTTCAATCACAACTACGATAATGCTCGATTTATTTATTTATTTTGATAAATAACAATATTGTTCGATTGTATCATATATTTGAAGCCCAAACATGTGTTAGGCAATAAAAGATTTCTCAAGATATTAATCTTTAGGACGTTGAAACTCGATAATTAGATCGTCTGAGTTGTAAATTTTGTTTAATATCACAAGTTGATCAATTAGTGTGCAAATCTCCTCGAGTAGCTTTATCTTCTATTTGCATCAATGACTTCTATCTTAACCTTCTCAATAAGCACTATATTTTCTTAGTTAAAAAATGGTATAAAAAATATGGAAGTCATCATTTATTATAGACCAGCCAGTGAGTAGGATATCAAACGGTCAACCTAGTTTGACATGACATTTTAAAGCGTTATCGTCTTCACTCAATGTTTGTGGAATTGTGGATGGGATAGACGACCGGCTTAAGTTACCCAGTTAGCCTTAAAAACTAAACCAGTACAAATCACAATTAATGACACAATTAGGGGTCAGGAGGTGCCACATGTAGGTCATAGGAAGTAGAGGATACAGTCGGCACGTAACAAAAGTCAGATGGCACGACCCAAGGTTAAGCGGTGCCAACTGAACATGGCAAGAATCATAAGGCACAGTTGGCACGCTGTAGTAGTCAAGTGGTACAACAGGCGTTAGACAACACAACCGACGAGGAAACAACCTAAGAAAGAAGGCTATAAAAGGCAAGAGGAGGTAATCTAACAAGGAGATCACATTCTAGTCACCCTAAAGAAAAACACCAAATGAGAGTTAAGAGTCACGCCTTGTAGTTCATCTATAGACGTAAACATTGGTGCCCACCATGGGGCCTCGAGAAAACTAGTCTCATTGCCAACCATTTTTTAACAAAATTGCAATCAATCATGTTAGTCACCAAACACCAAGCCAGCTCCAACAACGGAGGAAGCGATGACACCTTGCATCTTTTGTTGCGAGCGGTAGCTACTACCATCATATCATCTATGTATACTTCCATTTCACAACCTATTTGGTCCTTAAATATCCTATCCATCGAACATTGATAGGTGGCACCCGTATTTTTCAAACCGAATGACATTACCTTGTAGGAAAAGTTTCCATTGTCTGTAATGAACGTCGTTTTCTCTTCATTCAGAAGGTGTATGCAGATAGTTATTATAGAAATACATGTCCATGAAACTCAAGAGGCCATATCTAGAAGCACAATCTACCTGTTGGTCAATGCTTAGAAGAGGATAAGGATCCTTTAGACACATTTTATTCAAGTCGGTGTAGTCTGTGCACATCCTCTACTTGCTATTGGTCTTTTTCACAATCACTACGTTGGCCAACCAAGTGGGATACCAGACTTCTTTAATGAAGCGGGCAAATAACAACTTATCTGTTTCCTCCCTTGCCGCCTTTTTTCTTTTCTTCTCCTAGCTTTCTCTTTTTCTAAGACACCAAACAGGTCCGGGGGCTATAGACAAACGGTGGCATAGAAAATCTGGGTCTATTCTTGGCATATCTTTAGGCGACCAAGCAAACACATCTTGGTTTTCAGAAAGGAATCAGACTAACTACTTCTTGACCTCTTCCTCTAATGATGCTCCAATCTTTGTCTTCTTGCGAGGGTCTGCTCCTATCTATATTTCCTTTAAATCCTCTACTTGTTGTGGTCTTTGATCCTCTGGGCCCTGGCAGGGATCTAGGTCAAAAAAGTTGACATGAATCCCGCTATCAGTTGAGTTTTGGTTTCCTTGTCCAGTCTTTAAGCTTTCCTTATAATACCGTCGAGCAACACGTTGGTCCACTCAGATGGTTCCAACCTTTCCATCCATCAGATACTTCACACATAAATGTGGAGTTAGCACTATCGCGCGTAACTTATTTAGCACCGATTGTTCGAGTATCACATTATACGACGTCCCAACATTGACGACCATGTACTTTACTAGGACAATTTTGGCATCCTTCCCCATGCTAAATGTAGTTTTTATTTCCATGTAACCACGTATTTCGACTTGTTCGCTCAAGAATCCAATTAGAGTGCATGAGAAATCTTCCAATTGTCATTCAGGCAGTTCCAATTTCCAAAAAGTACTCCAATAGAGTAGAGTATGTAAGCAAAGCTTCCTTGGTCGATGACTACTCTTTTGATTTTGTACTTTGAAACTACTATCAAAATGACCATTAGATCGTCTTAGTGGGGCAACATGCCTTCATAATCTTCATTTGGGAAGAAAATGGGGGGATCTTTGGCTTGGGTGGTGCTTCCTGTACTATTATTATTGACTAGGCGTACCTTTTCCTTTTGGTCGTTGTTAGCTCTCCTCTGGCTTCTCCTCCTGATATTGTTGTGATGGTCCCTTAGTAAGGTGGCTTGGGTTTGGATTTCAATCGACTCTTATCTCTTGATCGCTCCTTGTTAAGCGCTTCTAGACAGTTTGGCACAGAGGGTTATGCTCTCTTGCCCCAGTGCCCTCCTAATTTTGAATGAAATGGCCCAAGTGTCCCTCATGGATTAATTTTTATATTTGACTTCTTAGGGTCTGGCAACCCTCTGTCGTGCGTCCATGAGTATGGTGAAATCCACACCACTCATCGCAATTTGGTCTCATCTGCCATTTGTTTGGAGGAGGTATATCCAATAAGCACGTGTGATATACCTCCCTCAATATTTAGGCTCTTTTTGCCTTTAAGGGGGTGAACTGGGTTGCTTTGTTCCCGACTTTTAATTATCTTCTCGCTGGAGGTTTACTCTCCCAACATATCCTTGACTATTTCTGGTTAAGCTTGGTAGTACCTCGAGCTCAGCTTCTAGCCAGTCAGGTAAGTCTTCCTCAGCTTTGATTTGCTTCTCAGCTTGAACTCTGATTTCTTCCATACTAATGAGCATTCTTAATGCTAGGGAGTCATTAAATTGACTGGCACGTAACCCCTTATGAAAAGCTTCTACAAAAAACTTATGGTATGGATCATTTACCTGGACCATAGCACCATTAAAACGTGCAAGATATTTTTTGTTTGCTTTATGTCAAAAAGGTCTACCACCACCAGCTTTTTGGCTTTGTTGGCTATGAATTGTGATACAAAGCGTGTTGCTAGGTCATTGAAAGTATGAATGATTTTAGAAGTTAGGTTAGAGAACCATTGCATGGTTGTGCCTCTTAGGGTACTTGGGAATAGTTTGAAGCTAATGGCATGATTTCTCCCGCTTATGTACTCTTGCGTCTAGAAGGCTTGTAAATGAGCGTGGGGATCTTGCGTGTCATTGAAACGGTCCATTACTAGTTCTTTAAAGTGGGGAGGGATAAGGGCTCGATCAATTTCTTCGCCAAAGGGTTGTCCCCAAAATACGAGGATAGGGGGTTTGTTATGCTCTTCTTGGTGCTTCTTTCATAGCTTCTAGTTTCCTTCAGAGCTCTTTTTCACGTTCCTTGGCCAACCTTAAGGCCAAAGTTTGACGTTCCTCTGCCAATGGTGCTCATCAGCTTCCTCCTGCCTTTGAATGGCCTCCATGTTTAGTTGTGTTTGCTCCTCACTTTTCTCTAAATCACCCAGCAAAAATCGACATTGTGAAGCATTGGCCAACGTATTTGCGGTATTAAGAAAGTACAAGTTGACGTTAAATCTAGAGAAATGCTCTTTCAGCGTCCAGGATAGAAAATTCATAGGATTCATGTTGATTTGGAGAGGAATTGAAGCCAATCCCCGAGAAGTGCAAGGCAATGATCAATATGTGGAGTCTCGAGAACGTCAAGGAGGTGCAACAACTGGCTGGTAGAATAACAACTTTGGACGACACTTCCTTTGTTTCAATGTTTAAGAAAAAATGATAGGTTTCAATGGATATTGGGATGCCGGCTGAAGGTACACCCTAATCCTTACGAAGTTGACTAAAGGTACACCCATCTTGGTTTATTTGTCTATATCTAACGAAGCAATTAGTACTGCCTTAGTTCAGAAATTTGAGAAAGAGTAGAAGTTAGTTTACTTTATGTAAGGTTCTCCAAAGAGCTGAGACATGCTACCAGAAGATTGAGAAGGCAGTTGTGGCCTTGGTGATCATGGCAAGAAAGCTATGACCATACTTTTAGAGTAATCAGGTCATCGTTAAAATAGAGATACCAATTAAACAAGTTTTGAGTAAACCAAATTTAGCCAGGAAAATGGTAGGTTGGACAGTCGAATTATCAAAGTTCAACATATCCTATGAAAAAAAAGGGCATATCAAAGCATAGGTCCTAGCTGATTTCATCATCAAAGTCATGCCAATTAGTAAAGCTGATGACGCAAGAAAAGAATGGACACTATCGGTAGATGGGGTGTCAAACCAAAAAGGCAGCAGTGTCAAGATTATATTGGAAGGACTGGGCGGGTTAATGATTAAACAATACCTTCGATTTGAATTTCAGGCCAACAACAATCAAGTAAAGTATGAAGCATTATTTGTTGGCATGAAGCCGGTTGGAGAACTAAGAGAACAAGTCCTGACGGCCAAAAGCAACTCCTAACTACTAATCGACCAAGTAAATGGAGAATACCAGACCAAGGACCCTCAGCTGATGAAGTATTAGGATAAAGTGTGAAAGCAGGCGACGCTTTTCGCAAGATTTACATTGATATATGTCATGAGATAACATAACGAACGGGCATACTTACTCTCTAAGTTAGCAAGCACCTAGAAAAACGGGCTCAATCGTTCAATCATCCAAGAAACTCTAAGCCAACCAACCATAGAAGGAAAAGATGTCTACTGCATAGCCCATGCCCTAACATGGATGGACGCAATTCTGCACTACCTATAGAAGAACATGGCTCTAAACAACCCTCGAGAAGCAAGAAAATTGAGAAATGAGGCTTCAAGGTATGTCATGGTCTCCCAGCAACTTTATAGACGAGGATTTTCCTACCCGATTTTAAAATGCTTAGATGTGAAAGAAGCGAAGTAAGTCATCAAAGAGACGCATGGAGGAGTATGTAGAACCCACATTGGTGAAAGAGCCCTCGCCAACAAAATAGCGAGAGCAAGATACTATTGGCTGACTCTCAAGAAAGACTGCACCAACTTTATAAAAGATGTGACAAGTGTCAATGATTCATAGATATACACAAAGCACCACCGAATCCACTACACTCAGTCACTTCATTGTGATCGTTCTGTATGTGAGGTGTAAATATTCTAGGTCCTTTTCTACCAGTTGTTGGTCAGGTCAAATTTTTTATAGTAGCAATTGATTACTTCACCAAATGGGTTGAGACTGAACTAGTAGCGATGATCATCGTGGAACGAATTAAGAAATTTTACTAGAAGAAACTTAAATTTCATTTCAACCTTCCATCCACTATAGTTTCAAACAACGAGACCCAATATGTGACCCAGTTGGTGGCTGAGTTCTACTCCTAACTTAGAATAAAGCAATCCTTTACCTCGATTGAACATCCACAAACAAACAAGCAAGTAAAGTTGTCCAACAAGGTGGTACTTAAAGGCTTAAGGAAGCAGTTAAAAGAAGCAAAGGGATGATGGGTAGAAGAACTAGCACAAGTACTTTGGTCGTACCACACCATGCCACACTTTACCACCCAATAAATTCCATTTAAATTGACATTCGGCACGAACGCTGTGATTCTAGTAGAAATCAAAGAACCATCTCCCTGAATCGTCTTCTTCCAGCCAACACAGAATGAGGAGGAAATAAAGGCTAATTTAGACCTATTGCAGGAGGTTCGAGAAGTGGCCCATATCAAGGAAAAGCGAGACTTGGTCTTGAAAAAAAATTTGAAAGATAGAACCACCAACAAACTCACTCCAAATTGGGAAGGACCTTATAAAATAACAAAATAAGTGGGAAAATGAGCTTTCCATCTAAGCACCTTGATGGATGAAAGGTACCATGTACATGGAATTCAACAAGCTTATATATGTATTATAGTTAAAAATTCTACAAAGTATGTAAGTGTATTCTTTATAAATAAATTAAAAACCTATGAGAGGCGGTCACCCAAAATGATCCCATGGGCCAAATTAAAGACCCGTGTGAGGCAATCATTCAAAGAGATCCTCTAGGAAAAATTAAAGACTTGTGAGAGGTGGTTACCTAAAGTGACCCACGGGCAACATTACAGACTTGTGTGAGGCAGTCATCCAAATGACCCCCTAAGCAACATTAAAGACCTATGTGAGGCGGTCATCCAAAGAGACCCTTTGAACAAAATTAAAGACTTGTGAGAGGTGGTCACCTAAAGTGACCCATGAACAACATTATAGACCTGTGTGAGACAGTTATCCAAATGACCCCCTAGGCAACATTAAAGATCTATGTGAGGCGGTCAACCAAAGAGACCCTTTGAACAAAATTAAAGACCTATGAGAGGTAGTCACCTAAAGTGACCTCCCAAGCAACATTAAAGACATGTGTGAGGTGGTCATCAAAGAGACACCCAGGTAAAATTAAAGACTTGTGTAAGGCGGTCATCTAAAGAGCCCCCAAGAAAATTAAAGACTTGTGAGAGGCAATCACTCAAAGTGATCCCTTGGACAACATCAAAGACCTCTATGAGGTGGTCATCCATGTGATCCCCCAAGCAAAATTAAGGATCCGAGTAAGGCGGTCACTCAAAGTAACCCCCATGCAAACATTAAAAATCGATAAGAGATGACAGTCCAAAAGTTCAATTTAGTACCCAACAATGCACAATAAAAGAAAGGACAAAGTGACAATGGATATCATTCATGTTCAAAAAATAGAAGTTACAAAAATCAATAAACAGACAACATGTAAGGAAAGAAAGAACAAAGGAACAACAAATAACATTTATGCTAAAAAATAGGAGTTACAAAAACCAATAAAGAAAATGCAAAGTTACCAGGAACTTGGTGGCATGACAGCCTCAATCAACTGTTCGTCAACAACCTCTTTACAAGAATCGGCCTCAAAGACGTTAGTATTAGGATACAAAAAAGACACTTGCTCCAAAGCTCGCTCAAAATTGTCTTTGATGATACAAAAAAGACACTTGCTCCAAAACTCGCTCAAACAAATTTGTTTTACCCTTGATGAAGCAACCTTGCCCTCTAGCAATGATACTCTTGAGAGCAGAGCTTGTTCTTTCTCCTCCAGACGCTTTTTCTCGGCCAAATATTTAGTAGTATCATCAATAATTGATTCAAGTTTTTCCCTCAAATCCTCTGTTACCCAGTCATTCTTCTTCTGAGTGACAAGATCCCCATATTTTCGCTCGATCATCCAAGAAAAAACCATCAAATAGCTTGAGTAAGCCTCAAGGGCCTTACAGGCACCAATAAGACCAAGAGCATCAACCTTGTCATCGTCGAAGGGGATCGCCAAGTGCTTATCAATCACGTCGGTTAGGGGAAATGTTCTATTCTATACTGACTTCATATTCGAACCACCAAACAAAATGGTTTTCTAATTAGTTTCGATAGGCACGGTGGCCTAGGATGGATGGGAGGATATCTCGGTAACCTTCTGACGTCATTTCCTTATCGACTCCTCAAATGGGGCACTAAAGGCTCTTTATTCAGTAGACACGAGTGCCAAGACAGACTTGGGTGTAGAAGCTTCAGGCACACAAAAAGAAGGATGAGTTTTCTTTCTTTAGAGAGCCCTAACTTCGGATGATGCTAGAGGAACAATAGCCCTTACAAAAACAAAAGCGTTGGTATTCACAAGGGTAGTAAAAATAATACAAGAAGTTAAAGATACCAAGTCGAATCATCACCTCGTTTGATGAGCTCCCCACAAGAAAAGACTGGATGACCTCAAAGCTCCCCGATGAACACATCATCCCATTCCTCCAAACAAGCCTTTTCTACCTTAATAACTACAGTGGGGCACTTGGTCCGGAATAACGGGAAGCGTAGCTCCCCAATCAAATTAAATAAGCAATTCGAGCAACCCTCCCTACCTCAGACTCGGAAGAACCAATCCTTGAAAAATCTATAGCTTTCTCAATAAGGCCACAACAAGACATGACCCGGTCGGTTATTGAGAGAAAACTAGCCAACCTTTTTACTATGAGGCATCTCGCATACACTCTCGTCAGGCCGACAAGGCAACACCTTCACTACCTAGTACTCGTCATGGCTTATCTTGCTCGACATTCCATCTAAAAGCCAAGAACTAATAAAAATCGACATCACCTTACACACAAAATCGTCCACCCAACTATAGTCCGTCGATTGGCTTTCCACATCCTCCCTTACATTTGGTTCCTCCCCAAACTTTCCCTTTCCTCTTCCTCGCAATACCACATGCGCAGAGATTGGATTTCCTCCCCCATTGTGCTAGAAGAGGAAGTTTCCTCCTCAACAGAGCCTACATCCACCCCCAGGGTGGCACATCTCTTGTCCCCTCACTATTGGCTATTCTTGTGACAAACACAGTGAGGATAAGAACACAAACACATTACACCATTGCCATCCACGGAGGAATAACCAGAAAACTTACGTTGAAGCAAAAATACCACAACAGAAAGCCAAAACTAGAAGCAAAGATCCAAAAAGCATGTACAAAAACAAGGCAAACAACACTACGACAGGAACCCTAAAACTCCGACACGGCAACGATCGAGCAGATGGCAAGAGGTAGAGGTACGATGACATTGCAATAGCAATTGACAAACAGCAGAAACATGAAATGTCTTGTGCACTCCTCAGAATTAAAAAAAGTTTGAAAAGCCACAAATCCCATCCAACGGATCGTGATGCATCATTCTCATCCAACGACGAGGAAGTAGAAACGACAAACGTCGCCATATCGAATGGTCCACAAGTGTCACTAACACACATGACGGTCGAAAAAAAAGGGCAAGAGGAGGCATATAAATAGTTTCTTCCTCTAGCTTGTTTTATCTCGAGGCGTGTTTATCATGCACGATTACATCCTAAAATACAATGGACAGGCCACATTTTCACTAACACCTCAAGGAGTGGAAAAAACTTGCATAAGCAAACCTCAAGAGGCAAGCCGGCTAGATAGTCAAATACCGAATAACTAGCCTAGATGACCGACTTTGACCCGACACTTTAAAGTGTTCTTGTTTTTACTCAGCGCTTGTGAGGCTGTGGACCAACCAGACGGCCAAATACCAAACAACTAGCCTAGATGACCAACTTTGACCTGACACTTTAAAGCGCTCCTATCT
Source organism: Mucuna pruriens (assembly GCA_025330945.1). NCBI lineage: Eukaryota > Viridiplantae > Streptophyta > Magnoliopsida > Fabales > Fabaceae > Mucuna > Mucuna pruriens. The sequence continues at coordinate 3,352,648 of JAENHJ010000197.1, forward strand.
TTACTCAACGCTTGTGGGGCTGCAGACCAACCAAACAGTCAAATACCAAACAACTAGCCTAAATGACCGACTTTGACCCGACACTTTTAAACGCTTTCGTCTTCACTCAACGCTTGTGGGGTTGTAGACTGGCCAAACAGTCGGATACCAAACAACCATCCTAGATGACCAACTTTGACCCGACACTTTAAAGTTGTGGGGTTGTGGACCAGCCAGACGGTCGACTTAATCTACCCAATCGACCTTAAGAATTGAATTAGTACAAATCACAATTAATGGCACAATCAAGTATTAGGAGGCACTGCACGTAAGTCATAGGAAGTAGAGGATATAGTTGATGTGATAAGAGCTAGACGGCACGACCAGAGATCAGGCAACACCCAGTAAACATGACAAAAATCAACTATGCCAGACGACACGACCCGAGATCAGACAACACCCAGTAAACATGACAGAAATCAAAAGGCATAGTTGACATGCCATAGTAGTTGGACGGTACAACATACATCATATAGCAAAACCCATAAAAAAAAACAGCCCAAAAAAGAAGACTATAAAAAGCAAGAGGAGGTAACCCAACAAAGAAATCACATTTTAGTCACCCTAGAGAAAAACACCAAAGGAGAATTAAGAGTGACACCTTATATAGATCATATGCACGCGAGAACATGTTCAATCTGAAGCTGATAAGTTAAATAAAATAATTGATTCAACACACTCGAATAAAATTAGTGAAGCTGATTGTTGATTGCAGACAGTAATAAAATACTAGTAATAAGTAATCTTGGATCGTACAAACGAATCTCTCGTCCTTATAATGGATTTTAAAATGGTATACCGCATGTCACAACACAATCTACATTTCAGATAGAAGATTCACATAGAAGTTCACAAGAAAATAATTGAGCAAGTACATTAAACGGCCACAGCCAAAATTGCGACACAGCATCCCATGGTCAACAATTTGATAGAATGTACGAGATCAACAAGCCTTGAAAGACAATTTAATAGAACCATACCACCCAAAAACCATGGGACACAAAGGGGAGAAAAAAAAAAGTGAACCATATTTCAACGGTCAGAACCTACATAATAAACTCTCATGGCTACGAAAAAAAATTCATAATCATTGATAAATACAATAAACTGTAAAGACGTGCACATTGGATATCTTTATCTTTTCAACTATTTAAAGTACAAATATTGAAAGAAACCTTGAGGAAGCTAACTAAAGAAATGTAATACTAATCTTGGATACATAAACAGTTGGTTAACCATCCAAAATTTCATCTAACAAAAAATAATATTTTTTTTTACTATTTTTTCTATGCAAGTTGCTATCAAAAGTTTCTTCCGTACACTATGTTACATCAAACACCTTTGGATAACCTAACCAGCATAAATTCCACAAGAATAGAGTTGTCCCACTCGATTTTCCTTTACACAAGTCTCTCAACAAATTCGTGAAAGAGCACCAAACAAATTGTCTATTCTCCCAATTTGAATCGCATCCACTGTAAAATCTGAGGCTTCAATTGTATGTTGCATATACTTACCTTCCCCTTAGAAAGTACGGCAGATCAGACTTTTGGAAATGATAGCTCTCTGGGGGTTCTGATAGCAACTCATGTCCTTTATTTTCTGAGGTTGAATTACTGCTAGTTGAAACATCTGGTGTGTGAAAATTTTCAAATGGAACAACCTGCATGTTAAAAGAATTTGAAAAGCTAAGCAAGCCAATCCAGGTTTTTGTGATTTTTATCAGACAGCGAATAAATTCCACTCTACTTTATCATTGCTTGAACCATCAGCTGTAGCATTCTTCAACCTTTTCACCATGGGCATGCAGCTTGACCTGGCTTCTTCATCCTTGAAGTTTTGATCAGTGACCTCTATCAAAAAAAAACATAGAGAAGTATAATGATTGAATTAATCCCCCAAAAAAATTTACAGAAGAATATGTTGTACAACCTTTATTCCCTGTCCAAAAACTTCTCCCAATCATGTGATACTTAAATAGTCTCGCAAAAATTATTTGAAAGCATATTGGGGAGAAATGAATCTTTGCTCCCACTCTAATGACAAAAAGGCTCATATTTGATGCAAATTTCAAATCCTGATATGCACTATTTTACAATGTACTGTTATCTAAAAACTGTTCATTCTGTCCATGGATGATCTAATAGCTCCCTGTTTTAGTTGAGGTATTAATTTACTTCTCACAAATAGCATAAACATGTAAAAGATGTAACTTAACAATAAAATTCTGCCAGTGCAGAACGTTCAATTTATACTTGATGAATCCAAGCACCATAAGAAAATTATGTGAAACCAGTGGTTTGTACATGTTGCGACATGGTTCACAAGGACTTAATTAGAACAGGAGAACAAGAGCTCAGGTACTCTGTAAACCCATTGCCTGTATAAGGAACAAAGGCTTTGCAGAAGAGTAAATAAATCGTCCACATTAAATATCCAATTCTCACAGCATAAAAAGAAACTAAAACATACACCTATGAAGACCCAGAATCAGAATCTACTCTCCCACTCTTGACTCTCCCCTCCCCCCTTGCTTTGAAGTGTAAAATTAGTACATTTTACAGACACAGGCTTCAACCACTGCCCTTAAAATGTTATTATCCCAAAATATGATCATGTTGAAATTTGACTCTTTTAATCTGATTCGACACACATTCAAATAGAATAACAACCACCCTTTGAAAGTAAGTTGAAGTTTTCTTTAAAAATCTTAAATTTCATGTGGTTATGCAATTACATTAAAAAGAATATTAACTGCAGGACTGATTCAGTGACAAGAACATGACTGAGTTACAAAAATAGATCATAAAGTTATATGTATCATGGATAAACACAAGAAAGATGAGGTAGGTTTACTTTTAACTCTTAGTTATTTCCATCTGGAGAAAAAACATATTTCTTTTTTAATCCATACCAGGATATACAATGAAAAAAAGGGTTGCTTGGAAACTCATTATTACTAGAGTTGTAAAAGGATGGTGTTCACTGTCATCAATAGTGGTGAAAATGAATTGAGTTGTTCATGATTTATTTGAGTTTGGCTCATAAAATGCTTGATCAGCCTCATAAACATACTCAAACTTGAAGCTAGGCACTTTCAAAATAGTTCATATATGTATGTATCACCTAAATAGCTGTAATTTTATTGATTATATTTACTTTCAAAAATTATAATTTTGTATATTATTATCTTATATATATTTTTAACCAGATTTCAATTTTGAAAAATCATATTTTAAATGGGTAATAATGAGCTTTCGTAAAGTAAATTATCATTCTCATCATCAAAGATTTCAATTTTGAGTCATTTTTATGATTATAAAATTATATTTTAATACTCTTTTACTTCACTTTCTATCATGAAGGTATCTATGGAATACCAAATTAATAATAAAAAATTATTCAAAGAGAAATCCAATTAAAACAAAAGATAATCAACCCATGCACAAGATAAACAAGCCAGGTTAACTAAAGCTCGAGCTTTAAATTTGACTCTTTTAAATAAATGAAAAAAGACATACATTTGTTCAATATTTCCACCTAGTGGGGTCTAGGGGTAGACGACAACATTCTTACCCTGCAAGTAGACGACAACATTCTCACTGTTGTGCCAAGCCTCACCCTTTGGTCAGTAACATTATTTGAAAAATATTAACTTCTTAGTATAACTGGTAATCTTTAACCACATATCCACTACCAACAGTATATATGAGCTAGAATCAATAAGCTTTTACAGCAGGTAAATTAGAACTAGTTGATACACAGCTTCCTTTGTGCCTTGCTTCAAGACAAAGATCATTTTGATCCCATAAAAACTGAGTAACCCCATTTTCTGCAAACTTAAAAAACTGACAATAATTTGATTATGTAACTGCTAGTTAAACTATATGTATGTAATTTGAGAGAGAAAGGAAACACATCATATACATACGACAGACATGTATGGAATAAGGTGCTAGAACAATGGGGGTGATAAAAAGTGTCATTATCTAGCCTACAGGATAACCAGCATGCATAAAGAAAATATATTTCAAGCTACCTGTAGTACTGTAAGCCAATTCTAGATGGAAAGAGCGGCAAATACATTGCTTCTCTAAACTTCTAGGTGACCAGTCAATAAATGTTGAACTCCCTCTTTCATGAATCTCCTCATCACAAAGTATGCCATGCTTGCAGGTATTAGGCCCTCTCAAACCACAGCCTCTATCCACAGATGTAAGTTCAAACTGACTTCCTGCAAGAACATGAGAATCAGCTGTGCTCTCTAACATAGGTGCAATTCTTTCAAGGTTGATCTTCTTCGGGCAGCCATCTTGCAGAGCCAGAGACTGAAAGCAACAAAAGATAATAAGGCTTGATTGTGCAGGAGAAGTACAAAAATTAACACATATTCACACTACAGAAATGACATTTGAATTTATGGCTGACCTGCCTAGGCATATTATGTGAATTTTGCAAAATTCTACATTTATATGCTTCATCTGTGCTATTTTTTAAGCTCCAAAAACGCAAACGCATAGAATGATTCAACTCATTCACGAATGAGGTCTCTAAAGAACGAATATATAGACTGTGCTGCTGGTCTGTCCATCTTGTCGATTGGTCCTGGAATAAAATTTTGAGCTTAGTATGTCTGTGCCAAATAAATGAAGAGAAAGTTTCCATCTTCACTAGAATAACAAACAACATGGAATACAATTTAATAATGTCAATTTCAAACTCTATCATATTTATCAGCAAGCAAATAAGCTTATATAAATAATAAGTCCGTATGGGAACTAAATTAGTTGGTCTATACAAATAAATTTAATTATAATTCTTAAACCAAGATTAGATCAACTAAAAACTAAGAGACAATCAAAGTATTTAAATGATGCTCCCTCTAAATAAAATGTCTCATGATCTATATGTTTCATGTTAAACTGTCTAAAGATTCTTCAAGTATTCATATCAACTTCCACCAATACAAAATAAGCTTTTTGACATGTATCTGAGTTGACATTCCAAGGAGAAAAGGGTATCGGAGAATATTTTCATTTAAGCAGTAGATACAAACCAAAAGCACACCTGTTGGTACTACAGAAATAGTTGACCAAAAAGATATTTCCCAGCAACTTCCAAGTGAATTGTCTTAATTAGATACTCCAATTTATCATACATAATCCACACCAAAGAGATATCTTGCTGAGATCTATAACTTAAGGTATGTTTGATTGACAAACAAAATTGATTACAAAGCATCAGCATCCACGGACAAACCTTAAAGAAAGCCAAACTGTTTGCAAATTTATAACACGATGATTGATCTCAGTTACTTGACGCTCCTCGCCACATTAGTATCATGCTCTATTTTCCCCCTGGTTTTAGATTTAACATATTCTCGACTCATTAATAGCTGAATTTAACGAACAAATATAGGAAACTAGCTAGTGAAAGCCATTCAAAGCATAATTGCGCGCTTAAACGACAAAAAAGCGCAACGAAACAGCGCTGAAAAGATCTAAAATCCAAACGGCTAATCACAGGCACGGCCTCATCCTGCTACGACGCAAGTTCTGACCACAAAATCGAAGCTAAAGAGAGAAACAAGCGCGAAAGTGGAAAATCCATCACGAGGTTCGCAAGAGGAATTCGAAAAGAGTGAAGTTACCAGAAACGGAGCGGGCGCGGAATGATGCGAGAAATCTTTGGAGGTGTTGTCAACGGTGACGGCGGAGGAGACGGAGGAGGAGCGAGTGAGGTCTGGCAATGGTTCCAGATCAGAGGAGAACGGCGGCGAGTGGAGACGGAGATCCTGTTCTTCCATGGTGCGTGATCGGAATTTCAGCGGAGAAGAAACCCTCTGGGTGCGTTTCAGGGGAAGGTGTATTCCGGGACGAAAAAGGCTCCACATGGCTTCGCTTTTACACGTGTCAGTGCCGTCGTTGGGGTGCCACGTCATCGGAGAGATAATATCTTGGGGTAATGTGAGCCAGATATTTTCAAGGGTCGTTGAAGAGAGAGTTATTGGCGCGTGCAACTCATGCCCTATTTTATCGTATCCGCGCATGCGCCTAATCCATCGCTAACTCGTCTTGAACTCCTGATTCATATTTTCCACCTTTTCTATTAAAAAAATATAACTGGGTTAGGGGGCGTTTCTTTTTCCATTCCCCAAAATGTTTTTCTCAAGAATATTACAATCAATGACATTTTTCCATAATTTTAATAAGACATTGATTAACAATTAAAATTTATAAGAGTTTTTTGTATTTTATAAATAAAGTTTGATTCGCAATATATTTTCATAGAAATATTAGAATTATTAGACTATATATTTATTTTTACTATAATACATAAAAATTTAAATAAAATAATTATTATATATATTTTTTCATAAATTTTATCTTTATAAATTAGTGTAAATTATCAATAAAAACAATTTATCAATTAATGTTTGGTCAAGTTTCAAACTGAGTAGCACACGAATCAGCCCAACTTGCTTTTATTATTTATGAGAAGGGATTGAGGATTTTCTTTCGCAGATTTCCTTTCATCTATCATCTGATGTAAATGCTCTTCATTGTCTTATGAATAAAATTCCAACTTTCTCTTCTTAAAACAAAATTACAAATACCAAAAGAAAATATTACACTGTTGAAAAAATAATATATAAATGTCTTTATAAATATTTTTAAAGTCTTAAAACTTACCTAAATTTTGTAATATAAAAAATATTATGTGAAAGAAAATGAGTAATTGTTATGAATATTTAATATTACATACAAATCAAATATTATTAACACAACTTATTTGACTAAAATCTAGATTTCAATATAAAATCGCAATTAAAAATATTATTTTATTATCAAAAGACTTCATTCGATAGGAGAGAAATTAGTAAAAAATAAAAAATATTATCTAAAAAAAGTAATTGTTATGAATATCTAATATATAATTATCCGTATTTATTATATATTATAATTGTTTATACTCTGTCTTGGTATTATTAAATTATTTGTAACCGTTCACTTATAGTTTGTACCTAGTCACAACATATAAATAGGCTACCGATTTCTAAAAATATTACAAGCAACTATTCACGCTCTCCATTATCTTATTCTCTCTGTTCCTATTTCCTACTTCTGAATTCTTATAATTTTGTGCTAATTTTCATGTCAATATATGGATTTTTTTAATAATAAAATTTATTCCCACAGTACGAGAATGTAGGTTTCCTTAGGAATGAAATATATTTAATTTTTTTTATAATCTTCTAACAAACATAAAAATAAACATGTGAAAAATATATGTGAAACAAACATGTGAAATAACTTTTAGTATATATATTTATAATATTTTTTTTCATTATTATTCAATCATAAATCGTGATGTAGTAATTGCACTAATAATTAGTCGCATAAATATATATAAATTAAACTCTAACTATTAATGCTTATTTTATATAATTAAGATTGGTAATAAATATTTTTTATATACATGAATTATATTACAATTAATGATCTTAATAAATTAACTCCTCTTGAACTCGTGATTCATAAACTCAATTTCCACTTTTCTTTTTTAAAAAATAGGTTATGTTAATTATTGATGTTTTTATATAATTAAGATTGATAATAAATAATTTTTTAAATGTATAAATTATATTATGATTAATAAATATTTTTGAAGATATAAATTATATTTTAAATTTTATAATAAATAATTTAAATTATTATATAAATTATTTTTGAAAATAATTTAAAATTAAGACAAAAAGGGAAAAATTAAAAAAATATATTGTTAAGAAGATAAAACATATAAATAAAAATAAAAGAATTAGGTTAAGATAGTTGAGATTTTTTTTTTTTTTTGTGACTAATTGCATAGACTAATGTGTAAAATATACTTCTAAATAAAATAAGATAAAATATTTAAAAAATCTAATTAAATGGAGAACAACAATAAAAACTTCTCCAAATTGTATAATCTAATTTATCTATAATATTTATGAAAAAATTCGACAGTTTCTAAGAGGGAGTTAAATTTATATTTTCACCTAGATTCCTTTACAACACCAATTTGGACCGTCGTCAGTTGAAACAAAAACAGAATTAAGTTTTCAGAAAATCACACTCATTACTTATTAATTGCTTTTAAAGGTTAAAAAATTTAATTACACCAATTTTTATTAGGCTTGATTATAATTTTTTTCTTTTTCATCATTTTGTAAATTTAATTTTCACAGTGTAACTTAACATTTATTATATAACACTATACTAACATGATAATTAACTGCACCGCCACATCAATACATTTATACTAACCTAACATTCTATTATACTATTACATCAATATTTTTATTAAATATTAGAGGTTAAATTAAATAAATTAACTAACATTTTATAATTAAAATAGTAAGAATCAAATTTACGAAAAAAAATCAATTTTACAAAATGACATAGGAAGAGAACAAAATACAATTACGCTTTTAATTAACCGATGATGCGAAGGAGAGATCAAGATTCAGGAATCACTTAAGAATTTTTTTCGTAGAAAATAAACCAATGTAATAAATTATGATTAACAAATATAATTATCATTTTACAGATAATGCTTACATAATTAATTATTGAAAGGTGATTAGATTTTTAAATTTAAACAAAATCTTTATATTGTATTTTAAATTTAATTATTTGAATAATTTAATTCAACATATAAAAATCAAAATTATAAGATGGTAATTGTAGTACGGGAACTGATATTAAAAAAAAGAGAGAGATGGTACATTAATGCATGTTGTGTAGTATTCAACTAGTTGTTGGTTTTTTTTTTTTTTCAAAAAAAAAAATGTTGTAATAAAAGAAGCCTGTTTCTACATTTTAAGTCATGCAAAATTGAAATTATAATTTAAAATATCAATGAAAGAAATCTTAAATTCAGTTTGTGTGTGGTTCTGTATTAATAGCCCATAATAAAAAAAAGGTGAATATAAAAAATTATATAAAATTGCTTTTACTTTAAACGGAATAATTTGACATAGAAACATAAGGAACTAATGAAAAACTAAATAAACAGTCAATTTTTCAATTTTTAGAATTGTTATTATTGTTGGCATATGTAAGTAAAAATACTTACAAACTTAATATCTTAAAGATTTTATGTTCAAATTATTAACTTTGAATTTGTGACTATTTGATGAAGTTATTTTAAGTACATAAAATATTAGTTAATAATATAATTAAACATTATAAGATGGATTCATGCATGTAGTAAAAAAAAGTAATTTTCCAACTAAGGTATTAAGAGAAAATTTTCTCAAGTAAGAATTTCATAAGTATTTAAAAAAAAAAAAATTAAAAAATTAAAAAATATATTTTATAAGTTAAAATCAATTTATAATATATCTATTTTTTTAAGTTAGACGAAAGATTATAAATTGAAAGATATAAATAAATTTTAACTTGTAAAAAAAAACTCAATTTATTTTACTTTCTTATTTTTTTTATTTTTATTTATGAAAATATTATCTAAACTAGACCTAAAATAGGTTATTTTTGTAATAATATCTTTATTTTTTAATAATAATAATTAATTGATAAATTGCATCAATTATGAAATTTGAAATAAAACCTAAGTTGCTAATCTAACACAGTGGGACAAGTAATGAATTACAACTACGAGAAGAATAATAGGTTTCAATTCTCATCATTTTTTTTTCATTTATTTAAAACGTTATATTGTAAATGTATCTTTTCACTTGTAGAAGTTGTTCCCTTCTTCTCTTCCAAAAACCTTTCCTCCAATTATTTTTCCAATTTTTATTGAACAAAGTTGGAGTTAATTTTGTAGAGAAAGATGAGTAACATTTAGTTTTTCTTAGTTTAATCTCAATTTTTAAGTTTAATCGTGTTTTGGTATGTAAATTGAATACAGTTCTAGTAACTCAGCCTCTTTTCATGCCCTTACCGATATATATATATATATATATAAAAGTTATTTTTTCTTTCCTATTAGGATTTTGTCTCTTATCTTATACACAACATGACAAAAGGTGTCAAGGATATGTCATGTACAAAACGGCATGTTCAAACTCTCTTCCTTAACATGTCAATTACAATTTGTCTTTGTTAGAGGGTGATACAAGTTATTATTCCACCTCATAAGTGTCGTCTTTCGATCGGGTCGAGATAAGGTGAGAGTCTGTGATGGACTCGGCTGTCGGGAGGGATCCGACTCTTCAATGCAAAGTGAACTCGACCACATGGAGTGGACTCGGTTGGCGAAGCGGAGTCAGCTTGTGGAGTGGAGTCGGTGGCGGGACGAAGTTGGCTGGTAGAGTAGAGTCGGTTGGCGAACGAAGTTGACTTATGCAGTGGAGTCGGTTGCGAAGCAGAGTCGACTTGTGGAGTAGAGTTGGTTGCGGGACGGAGTTGACTAGCGGAGTAAAGTTGGCAGAGCGGAGTCAACTTGTGGAGAGCAGAGTTGGCTGACAGAGTGGAATCAGTTTGTGGAGTGGAGTCGACTAAAAGAGTAGAGTTGGTTGGCGGAGTGGTGTCGGCTTGTGGAGTGGAGTCGGTTGTTGAGCGAAGTCGACTGGTAGAGCGGAGTCGGTTGTCCGTGAAGGACCCCCGACTATCCATTAAGGTCCTGAGGGCCGATCGGTACACAAACCCCAAAGTGTCGAGTGGAGCGATATGTACTTTGAATCGGAGATCTAACCAGGATGGGACTCGACTGACCGAGAAAGACTCGACTGTCCAGGATGGGCATCTGAAGACCAACCGGTACAATATTAATGGATAGATAATTAACACAATTTCATTTCATAATAAAAAAAATTGTAGAGAGCAACATAATGCAAAGATAAAAGTTAAAAATTATTTTTATTTTTTTCTCTGTTTTATTATTGTTAATACACCATTTATTATTTTTCATTTTTCATTTTAATTTTATTAATTTTAATATGACTAGAATAGCGAAAGGTTTTTATACCTACTAATGTATTGGTGCAATGCATCGGTGTCGTGGCAGAATTTGGTCAAATCAATTGATAAAAAGAAAGAGCTCACGCTATGACGCTATGACTTTATCTGATTGGTCTATATGACTTTATAGGATTTATTTTATTTTATAAATAATATTTATTTTAGATACATTATTTAAAGAAAAAAAAACATATATGTACCGATAATTTAAAATATTTTTATATTATCGTTTAATTATAATTAATTATATATGTAAGTTTATTCATTTTAATAATTATTATATTAAAAACCATATTAAACATTATTTCTATTTGATGGATAGATTTTTACACTAAAAATTAACGTATTTGACTTTCCATTTTAACTTTATAGGTTTAATTTTATCGTTTTGACTCCTTTGAATTTAACTAGCACTTCGAAATTGCAAAGTATTTTGAATCGTTTTGCAAAGTATTTTTGTTTTAATTATTTTATTTTATTTGGAAATATAAATTCAAAATCTTCTGGAAGTGATTTTGCTAAAAGCATGTATATATTTTATAAGGAATTCACATCCAAATTTCTTCATCTATTTTATAAGGAATTCACATCCAAATTCTTTTCTCTTGACTTCCTCCAGCCAAATATATTTCTTGTATCTCTCCAACAATACATTATAGCTAACGGTCTACATCAATTAGTTAATTAATTGCAATATTAGTCAATGTTAACAAAGATTGATTAACTTTTTTGAAAAGCACTAACATTGACCAATTTTAATGTCAATTTTTAAAGATATTGATTAATCTTCATTAATATTCATCAATCTTGTAAATAGTTAATCAATTATTAAATAAATTAGCTTATATTTGTGAACCATTAAATATAAGGATAAAATTTAGATCCAGTTTCGTAAATATTTATACTGTTCTTATCTAATTAGAATTAGAATATCACTTTATAAACTATGTTAACTTTTAATTTAAATTCTTAACGAGATAAAATTTTAATTGAAAATAGTACTAAATATAATGTATACTTATGATTTAGTGGAAAAGGGAAATAGAGTTAACTAGAAAAAATTTGAATTGATTAATGATTTGCATGAATATTTACCAAACAAGAAAACACAAATTGAAGATAAAAATATGGATTGCGTGAACAATGAAACTCATCAATGATTATTAACTATTAAGAACATTATATTGAAAAGAATTACCAACCAATCAACCAACCTAAACTGCCAGTCTCTCGTACATCCAGCCACTTGCAAAAGAACTCAAATTAACCCAATTGATGTTTGAGTTTGGAAATGTATGTGTATATTTATTAAAATTAAATTAATAAATAAGAAAAGGCAAAATATAGACAATAAATATTAAAAAATAGAAAGAGACCACCCAAGACTTATCTATGAACAAATTAGAGCCCAATTTAGTTCAAACAAGACTGAGGGCTTCAAGAATATGCACGAGGTGTATGAACCCGAAGCGATGAGGAGAAATTATTAAATAAGATTAAGTATATTTATTTCGACTAATGTCTAAGTGATTTTTATTTAAAATATTTAATTTATTAAAAATTAATAATATTTAATTATATGTCAAATTAAAATTAATAAAGATTCATCTAATGATTTTTCAGAAAAGAAAAGAAAAATTGCCGCACCGCACGCACAAGCAATTAGCTGCGCCCATTGTTTCAGCTGATTCTTCTTATCAGCCAAACCATCCCCTTCGCAGCAACCACATGCACTCAAAGTTTAATCAAATTGACAATACACAATTTAAAAAGAAAACTAATTTTTTAATCATGTAATTTATTTGTTTAAACTTGTACAATTATAATTTTGATCTTATATTATTAAATTAGCAGCAAAAGATAGACTAGTTTAAGCTTATGAAATTTTCAATTGAATAAAGGAAGAAGTGGAATTACCTGGATTGAATATGATAGTGGGGCTTGCAATGTCACTACCAAACGAGGGAGGATGAAGAGGGGACCTACCTTGACAAGGGAGATTATTTTTTAATTAAAAGAATTTAAATGAGTTGGATTTTAAAACTCATTAGAAACGGAATATGCTTAAAAAGTATTTGAAGATTATTTATTAATAAAAATTTTATATAAAAAAAATAAAACTCTAACTTGCATCTTTTATAAATATGAGTCTAATACTTATTAACTTATTAACTAAACTACTTTTTATGATAAGAAGGAGTTTATCTAAAACTTAAACTAAACGATTGGTTTCTCAGTTGCGTTGCACTTTTGTAAAGGGCGAGATGGTTATGTAATTATATGTTTGTGCCCAGTGGATCACTGGATGTGGATGATTTGGCTGTAGTTGGTGGCTTCTTATCTTATTATTTTTATTATCACATTGCGATTATATATACATACCATCAATCTTGTAGATCAGTTAATAAATTTTTTTCTATCTTAATAAATAATCTTGAATTTGAATATAGATGCGTACTGGTTAAGAATAGCCATTGAATCATTGACCAACCGCCATATATAGTCCTAAGAAACTGTGGTTTTTACGAGAATGGCACCATTAATATTTGAGTGATGCTATACTTTTTATATAAATCTTTCTATATCTTTATACATAAAGTATTAAATAAAAATAAATATATTTAATATTTTCAAAAATATAAAATTAATTCGATACTTGTAAAAAAAAATGAGAATTAGTAAAAGAATGTTGTAAGAAGATTCAAAACTAATTGTTATTTCCCCGTTAATGGTAAGAGGTTATTGGTAGCAACCTTATTAAATAAGGCTTGTACAATGAACTAGGAATAGACAATTGATCCAACAAAATGGTCTTTTTGACTAGGGATACCTATATAGTGTTCTTTAACAATAATATTTGGCTCCTGTTGTGAGCTCCTCATAAAACTATCATTGACAGTCATCCTACTCTTTAACTCATTTAGTCACTTGTCAAGGGAACATGGAGTTCACAGAAAATGAACCTAAAAATCATGAAGGAAGAGACTATGTCACCTTACAACAGTTAATATTCACTTCAATGTCAATTTGAGAATCGATTACAAAGAAGTCAGACGGTTGAGGTTGGTCAGCAAGAATTGGAGCGACAAATAGCGACCATGAAAAAAATTCAAGAAATGGAGAATGGTAATAGGCCTATCATGAAGGGATTGCATCCTATTCCAAAGAATGTTCTCGAGCTAAAGTTCCACGTAACTTTTGATAGGTTAACATCCAAAGAAAGATCCACACAACCATTTAATGACTTTCCAAACTCAAAATGGATGGGACAGTGCGGTTAGTTGTAAAATGATTCACAAGAAAGTTAGAAGACGCTACTTTGAAGTGGTTTATTGGCTTACCACCTAACTATCAATCAGTAATTTCAATGAGCTAGCTCGAAAGTTTGTGACTCAATTTGTTGCAAACTCGAGAAGGAAAATAAAGGGACAAACTTATCGTGACATTGTTAACAATTGAAGGAGGCTTATTTCATATTTTAATGAGTAGGGTAAGCGGTTGAAGTTGGACTAGGTTTGATTTAATTTGTGACTCAATTTATTGGAGTATAGTTGGATTGAATTGGGTCGAATTTCTTGTTTTTTTTTATTAAGCGATCAAATCCAACTCAAGTTAGATTGGGTAGCCAAATCAACTAAATGTATAATAAGATATTTTATAAATTAAAAATAAAGTACTTAATTAATTTAAATCATTTAAAATCAAGACATTCAAATATGTAAAAGTACGACTAATAATAATTATGTGCAAGCATATCACAATTAAAATGATAATATATAATATGTAAGAAATTTAAAATGATTAATAAATATACAACTTTAACTCAACACAATAAAAAATTAGACATGTTATCAAAGATTCCAATATATGTCTAAGTTAAAATACAAGTTTAATTGTCAAAATCTAACACTATCAATGAATAATTATAATTTTATTAGTAATATTATAAAATGATTGGATTGGAAACTCACTCACTTGACACCTAACTCAATTATAATTAGGTCAGTCAAAATGAACCAAACCCAACTTGATGATCCAACCTAACTCGCTAAAATGTTGTTTGATTGAGTTGGGTTGATCAAGATTGTATGTCGATCGAGGACCCGCTTACACCCCTAATTTTAATGATTCTATAATCCAAGTAAAAGACCTTGCCAAAAAATTCTTTGTGAAAGTCTTTATCAAAGGGTTACTATTAGGACGATTTATCAATTTTTTAATTCCATGAAAGTCAATCAACATGGATTGAGATTAGATCTTGTGCTCATAAGCATATAAAAGCATAAAAGGTTGCAACACCAAAGCCTTATAGGGATTCTTGGTGTAAGATTGGATGGATACTCGTGTGATTATGATCGACTATCGTTTCCTTTTATTCAGATAAGGAAACATGTATTGAATAACTAATTCTTTGCCATAAGGCATGGATGAGAAGCTCAACAAAGTTTTCACATTATTAAGCCCTAAAAATGCTTAAAGTCATATATAACAAGTTTCTAAATTCTCTTAAAGTGGCTAAAGGTAGCATAAGGGTAGAACAACAAATGGTGTATGTTCTACAAAATGCATGGACATGACACAGAGGATTATTGAACTTTAAAGTAGTAGATTAAAAAGTTCATCCAGTAAAACCATCTAAGTTGATATATTTTAAGTGAAATAAAATATGAGGCCAACTTCAAGAAGGAAAATGTCTTCACCATGGTCACCTCAATGAAAAGGATTAGATGATTGTCCACAAGATCAAAGTGGACATGAAAAGTCATATCAAGTCATTTTGAATACCATTGTAGGAGGATTTGTAGGTAGAATCATTGGTTCAACTTATATGCTTGATTGGTAAAGAGTTTTCATTTCCATTCATAAAAATTTAGAAACAACATTCACCCATTGTTTTCATTAGTGAGGATTTTATAGGGATTGAGTCTCACAAGGATGACCACTTAGTAATATCAATTGCTACAAAGGGTACAATATTAAGCATGTATTGATTGATCAAGGAAGCTTTATAGATATTCTATACTAGGATGCTTTCTTGAGTTAAAGATTCATCTCAACCATCTCATATTTGTTTATCCTCAAGCAAAAGGAAAAAGAAATAATTAAGCAATTTTAAGAGTTAAATTTACTCTTTTGAAAGATGAATTAATTTCCTAATTGAGCAATTGGAATTAAAGCAACAAAGCATTAATTAACATTTCAATTATAAAATTATTATGATTCAAGGAAGTAATGAAATGCTAAATATTAACTTAATTTCCTTTGTAATGCATCATCATTCTCATTTACCTTATCGAATCAAGTGTTTGTACACTTCTTAACGTTTAAGGTTTGTTTAAACATTTAATAATCATTAGCAGGTATATCCTATCATATGTTTGACAAATATTTAAGGTAACTAAAATTGCTTGTGATTATAAATAGGACTTTAATCTAACGTGGTCTAGGTACGCGTAGGATTTATTTTAAGAAACTAAGGTTAATTTAGCTTGAATTTAAAAAATGTTTCTAAAAAAAACTTTAGTGATTTCTAGACAATTTTGGGCAAGCAAATACCTGCATAACATTTACTAAATTTTCAAAATGATTATTCCTTTGTGCCCATTTCTTTTAATCTTTTCTTTTTTTCATTTTCTTCTTATCATTTTTGCTTGTTTTTGAATTATTTTCTTGTTTTTCTATTTTTGTTTGATTTTTTCTATTTTTCTTTTCCTCATTCTTTTCTTAGGTAAAGAAATCCATTTTTGTTTCAAAAACATAAAATTGAGTGCATAACTTAAAAAAAAAAAGGTAAAACTTATTAGTGCACTTCCCACTCCCAAACTTATGATATATGCTTGTCCTCAAGCACACAAGCAACCTCTAAAGTTTGAAAATAGATGGAAAATCCTATATTTAAGTTTGAAAACTATGTTAACAAAATATTTTCAAAAACTTGCATCTAAGTGAGGGCAAATTGGTTTTATGCTTAGTGGCTTGAAATATGATTTTATTTAATTTGAAAAATAAGATTTATTCAAACTTAAAAGAGTTAACAATGGAAAACATAGGATAGGCATTATTTTCTCTTGAGTTAATTTTCAAAAATGACCTAAATCATCTATTGTAAAAAACAGTAGAATTAAAATTACAAAGAAAAATCTCAAGTTCTAAAGTAAAAATGCATGAGATGGAATCCTCACTAAAACATGTTTGGCTCAATTTGCTCTCCAATTTTTGAAAATGAGAGAAAATGTGCATCAAAACTATATTATTGCTAAAATTTAGCAAAACTTGCTAACACAACGTCATAGAACAATCATAATTTAACACAACGTCATAGAATAATCATAATTTAACACAACCTCATAGAACAATCATAATTTAAACACCCACCAATACAATTCACGTACAATTGTTAGGACTTTGGCAAGTGTACCAAGTTGTGCAAGTAATTAATTATAAGTTGAGTATTGTTCCCATGAGGACTTACGTAATACTAGTCAAATTAACATGTCATTACCAACTAAATTTACAAAAAAATAAATTATATTTTTCAATTAAAATGATGATTGTGTGAGGATCTAAAATAAAAGTATTTCAAGCAACTCTTTTTAGTATTTTCTTTTAAGTAATCAAAGGATAAAAATGGTTTTTCTTTACACAAATGATAAAATAAGTTGAGGTTAGACTTTACCAAATCATCATCTCATGCATTATTTGAGTAACATTCAATTTTATATATCAAATATTGCATCAATCCTCATAAATATTCTAGCCCTAATTCATTAGGTAGGAAAAGCCCAAGCTTCCTAGTCAACTAATGATTCCTCTCTAAGTTTACTAAGTTACTTGCATTAAGAAAAGAGATCTTTAAGATAGCCAACAAACTGAGCTTTATTCCTAGTAACTAGGTTTCTTGGTTGCTTTGTTTTAGTACAAAGAGGAGAAAGTGTTTTCCAACCATAAATCCACTAAACAATAAATTAAGGAGATCAACCAAAAACAAACATTAAGTAAAGAGACAAAGCATCTATATTTCAATACACACACACACACAAAATGAGTACTCAAAATAGATACATGGAGATGAGGTTCGGTTATATCTAATCCCAACTAAGGGAGATCTAGCTACTCATGGACATGAGTAGATAAAAAATCCATGGAGAAATGGTAGGAAATGATGAAGGAGCGATGAGAGAGGAAGTTCTTCACGTTTCCACATCCGATGCTTCTTTTCTTCTTTTGAAAAGTTCAGTTTCTACTCCTTGAATGTTCCTTTTATCCTTTTTGAAATGACATGTCATGATCTTTTGCCTAGCAAAGGGGTTTTTTCACTGGGTGAATTTACCTTAAAAGGTTTCCAGGGATCCTTCCTGGCTAGGCGAGAGTTAATCTTAGCTAAGAGACAACAAGCCTTAACATCACACTTGTTGTGCGAGAATGCAGTTTGTTGAACAAATCCAAAGCATGCTCTTTGATGATTGAGTATTTGTTAGGCAAACTTGTCCTTCACTAAGTGAATAGAACACTTTTTATGCCATTGAAAGTCTTGTTGGGCGAGAACAAAATCAGGGAAGACTTTCTGGATGAGCTACTCGCCTATCAAATGATAGAATCCACTAGGCGAGAACTTGACTCGGCTTTGATGAGAGAACTTCCCTAATTTCATCATTTCCTGCAAAAAATATTAATGAAAATAAATTAAAAACTCTTAACTATCCAAAGACTATTCCTAATGTTTGAAATTAGTTATTTAATTGTAAAAATTTGGACTAAATCTAGTTCTAAGCCAAGAGAAAGGTAAATAATTACCTACATTTTATATGTTCAAGTACATATAAATGACAATTATTAGCAATCAAAATATGCTCGATCACAAAATTTCACAATTTAAAACATATATTGACTAGAAAATGGAGAGAAAGAGATAGAGAGAGGGAGAAAGAGAGAAAGGCAAGTTGATGCCCAAAAATGCTTGCAAGGAAAACAACTTTGAAGTACAATTGGAAGTTTCTTTCACTCCCAAATGTTGCCCAGATGCACCGTGGTTTCACTTGATTATAAATCTCATTATAACTACATTGTACACTATTGTTAAATTTATCATCACTTAGAGAAAAAAAACATATAAGAAGGGAGGTTGAATTGTGTGTGTAATTTTTGAAAGCTTTTCGCAAAATTGAAGAATTTAAAACACAGTTGGATATGGTCATTCAAAGGGAGCGTCCAAATCGATTGTCCAAAGGAGTGTAGAAATAAGAGTATAGGGTAAGAGAGAAAAACACATAGAGATTATATTAATTCACTCTTTAAACAGAGCTACGTTCAGTCTTTTCAACATAAAGGAATTTCACTAAGTCTACCTGACTTACAAACAAGTATTATCTATCTTTTCAGGTGTTACAATCCTTGTAATATACTTGATTACAAAAAATCAAGTATTATTTGACACTTAGTCTCTTCATGTTATCGCATTAACTCAATAGAGTTTTTACAAAAAAGTAACTCACACAATGAGCGTTTACAATACAAAGCATAGATTTTACTTTATTTCGTAAAGAAAGTTTTACAAGATAGTTGTGTAAAGCATAAGAGTGTATTTTTTTTCTTTCTTGATAGAATGTGTTGTAGTTCAGCTTCTCTTACTTTTGAGCTTGACAGATCCCTTTATATAGTGCATGAAAATTTGAAGTTGCTTTTTGGATGAGGAGTGGTTAGATTTGCATTAAATACTACTTTGTTTCTTCTTGCAGTACTTTTGCAGATACTCATCTTTTTCTGAAGAAAAAGAAAGTTTGTGTTAGGAAAAATTTATTTTTCTATGAATTCTACGTGTTGTCTATTATCAATAAGTGATGAAGTTTTTGTTGGTTTCTTCTAAATGGAGTCATAATTTGGGCTTCCTTTTATTAAACTTGACTTGTATTATAAAATCTTTGTTGTTGTTTTTTGTCAATCTGAAAACTTAGCATGTTCTCAAATAGTATATGAGATAGACATTTGAATGTTGGATCTAGATAATAAGTTCTTTATATGAATAAAAAAGTTCACAAGACAATATAAGAAAGATAAATAACATTTTCCGCTTTTGTGAGAGATTCTTCCTAATTTAAATAATGCAGTCGCTCCACTTTTTGGACAATCTCTTCTTTGGACGGTAAGAACATCTTAGGATGCTGAGTTCTTCTATGAACCTTTGACTGCATCTTTGGACGTTGAGTCTCTTTATGGATGCTAAGAACATCCTTTGGATGGAGAGCTTCTCTATGGACCCAGAATATGTCCTTTGGACGATGAGTCACGCTATGGATGTTAAAAATTTTCTTTGGACAGCAAGTGACTTTATGGATGTTAGGAATGTTTGAGTACATCCTTTTGAAGATGTGCTTCTCTATGGACATTGGGAATGTCCCTTAGATAGCAAGTGACTATATGGGAATGTTCAAGTACGTTCTTTAGATGATGAGTCTCGTTATAGATGTTGGGAATGTCCTTTGGACGACAAGTGACTCTATGGACGTTGATCATGTCTAAGACGGCCTTTTGACCAGTGAGTATGTCTATGGACAATGAGTTTCTTATAGATACAATAGATGAACTTCTTTTTAAAGTCAGTTCCCTTAAATGGATGTATTCCAACCTTTAAGTCCAATAACCCACAATTCTTCTAAAATCTAGAAAACATTGGTTAATCATAATATATTATCCATTTTCATAATATTTGTTATCATAAAAACACTTGGATCATTATTTTAGATGCATAGACTTATGTTCCAACAACCACTACATTGTACACTCTAACACTCATTTTCTACTGGATCAATCCTAAAAATCACTAGAAAAATAAGTGTTAAAATATACAAAATGGTAAAGATATCTTTGACAAATATGAATAAATATAATCTAAATGAGAAATTTATAATAACAAAAATATGGTATAAAAAAAGAAGGAAGGAAGGTTACCTTTGAAGAAGGAATTGATTTATATTGAATCAAATGAAAAAGTAAACACATAGTATATGTTTTAAGTTTAGAGATAGTAATAAGGAAAATTATATTTTTATTTTGGTATATGAAATGTAATATATATAATATGAATATTGAAATGTTGTTGTTGAATATTGGTTATATATATATATATATATATATATATATATATATATATATATATATATATATATATATATATATATATATATATATAGTTTTTATATTGAAATATTGTATACTAAGGACGAATTCTAGTAGCGTACTATTTTAAAATTGATCTAGAAATCTAAAACAATTTTTTCATAACAATTATAGAATTGATATAGAAAATATTAATTTTTTATATCAATTATTCTACATTTGTACGTAAAATTGATCTAGAATGGAAAAAATAATTGATATTAAAAGTTTTTTTTTAGTAATGATTGTATATTAAAAAAATTTTACCTCGTGAATTTGCGAGTTAAATTTTGCTATATTTAAATTTTTTTAATTTAACATATTCTATATTTTTTACTTATTTTTAATTTACTTTTACGATACAATGCATGAATGATAACCAGAGTGGACCCGAAATTTTGATTCGAAAGAGAACAAGACCAAAAAGAAGAGTTAGTAAAGAAAAATCAATTTTCACATGCATAACATGTGCAAAAAATTTAATATATAATTGGATAAAGAAAATATATAACTATATTGAAAATAGTAAATAAAAAATAAATAAATAAATTAGATGGATAAAACATATTTTTAAAATATTATAAAGTATAATCGAGAAGCCATAAAATAATTTTATTTAGCAACTTAAATAAAGTTTAAAAAAAAAACTGGGTAAATCACCCCTATCCGTGGCCATGGTGATGTACTAGTTGCCCAAAAAAGTCTTTTAGAGGTGATTGATTATCTTCTTCTTCTTTTTATCATTATTAGATGTGCTTATCTAAATCCTATTGACAAATCAAACAGACAGAATTGAAAAGTAACATTCTAGATTTTTGGATATATTCTTCCCATGTTCTTATCTATAGAGTTTAGAAGATAACACCCAGATAAAAAAAAAATAATTAGTTAATATTATCGTGTAACTTGTTAATATGATTTGTATTATTATTCTTATTTTTAAATATGTTAAGTATATAATTAAAAAACAGATACATAAAAATAAAAAAATTATTTAAAAAGTGGATATAATAAGAGAAGGATAACGATAAAGAAGAAAATGTTGTGTACATATTTGATGGAAAGTTGAGGGTAATTGAATGTATGAAATAGTGAAAACATATATATAGTAAGATATTTAGTGATTCTTGGTCATATCATCATGTTGGAACATAAACGGTGAGGAAGGTACAAAGCAAGGTCCGTAGGACCACTGGAATCGTAGCTGAATTCCTTGTGCGTGTCAGCGCATTTTGGATGGTTCTGTGCCTGCTTTGAAAAAGACTAATTTTAAGTCTTTTGTCCCCACCAACACGACCACCACCATCGCCATTTTCCTTTATTCCTCATCTCATCTCCGCGACACTAGGGCACTCACTACCACCACCATACTCTATACTGTCCTCCTTTATCTTACTTTAATAACACATTTTTTGTCCTTATTTTCACACACTTCCTTAAGTTTTTTTTTTAATAAAACAAAATTTTATTTCCAAACTCGCCAAGAGTGTTCCAAATTCCATATTCGTATCTTATGTTTTTATTTTAGTAAAAATATAAAATATAAAAATATAAAAATACAATAACCACCACAAAATTAAAATATAATTGTATTTTTTGGATACAAGAACGGAGAAGAGCATTCCACGTGGATGGGCATATCTGCAAATACAAATAGTGATTTTAAGTGAAATGTTCAGCATCAATTCTGTATTGGGTCTTGTAGGGTCAAATAAATTCCATTTTTTTCTTTTCAAAATTGAATTAATGAACTGAATAAATTCTAAACCGTCTTAAGTTAGCGCAATTTATTAACTGTATAACTCGATCGCAAATTTCGAAATTCAATTAAACTCTACCGACCAAATCTAGATAGATAGCTAGGCCAGTCGTGTGTATATATGTATTTACGAAGAATGTACAGGTCTCTTACATATATGATATTAGGAATTTAATTAAAATACTTTTTTTCTTGATAGCAAGTGTTGACTATGATATATGTTTCAAGAACAATTTTTGTGGTTTTGAAATGTACTTCGACTCAAAGTTTTAATGTAGTTTTGACAGTTTGATTCTGAATAATAGTACTAGTAATGAAAATTTACTTTAGTTTTGATAACACAATAATGTTTAACTTTCAGTTAAATAACATGTATATAACTCTAAATTTTGATTGACAAACAAAATTAAATAATTAAATTTGACTTGTTTATTGAATAATTGAATCCAATTAATAAAGTAATTGTGTAAGATTAAATACTTGCGTATAAAACATTTATTGAATTCAACTTTGGTATAGATTGAATCCTCAAGTTAATTAGATTGCAAAGTTAAAACAACTATCATGCATATGATTCGAGAATCAATGATTTCAAAACAAAATTAATTTAATTCAAGTAGAAAATTATTATATATATAAATAAAGAAAGGTAGTTGGAGTATTTTTTTTCAGCCAAAACCAGAGCTATATATGTCATTTTGAAATTTTTATTCATTCAATAGGTTACTTTTAAACTTTGTTAATCATTATTAATATTATTTTAAAAATAAAAGTTATTTATAATGAATTTTGAAAAATGGAGATGTTTGCGTGTATGTTTCCCTTCCGTATTAAATTTGCATTGTTTATGAAAACAAGAAGTCATTATTTTTATATTAAATTTTAAATAATTGTTGGATCGGTACGGTAAGAGTTTTGGGTTGTCAGGTGGTCTTCACATAACCAATCGGGCCAACATAGACATGTATAACTATTTGGTCAGGAAGGTTCACGGGTCGAGCAAAGATAATTGGTCGGGTACCCAAGGTATCTGTATTCTCCTCATTTATTGTCCTGGGAAAAGTCATCTGATAGGGGGCAGATGTTAGGTCATGTAGCTTGAGAAAAGCGACCATTCTCCTTATATAAACGCTTAGAGAAGGGGGGTTGAAAGATGGAAAAACTCATTGTATGAGAACTTTGTAATCAACATTTTAATTACAGATGTAAACATTGGCGTCCATCATAGGGTCGTTCAGAAAATTCTTCCCAACAATCACCGCACTCAAAGGCAAGAAGGTAGTGGCCACCGGAGTTGGCGAAGCTCCATCACACACAAATTTGCCTCCACCACATGCAAATACGCTCTGTCGCGCACAGATTTGCCCCTACCGCGTACAGATCCACTCTGTCACACACAAATCTACCCCTGCCATATGCAAATCCACTCTGTCGCACACAAATCTCTCCCTACTGCATATCGGCTCTATTGCGCATAGATTTGGCCTTACCACACACAAACCCACCTCCATTGCAATGGGTCCCGATGTCGTGCAATTCGTCTTTAAGCTGTGCCTTGGAAGAAATTTTGTTTCAAGTGGATTTCTTCATTTTTCCTTTTATGCTAGAAAATCTTAACTCAAATTACCAAATTAGAAATGCAACAGATTTTGTCTTGCATATACTTTCCACCACATTTGGTTATCCAACAGCTAGATCCAAATGGCGTAATCGTCGACATATTGAATCAATCATATAGTTTGCATTTACTGAAGCTAATTATCCTCAATCATTTATCCATGAATTGATATACAAAGCTCATCCATCCTCCTCTGGCACGTCCACAAAGCCATGGAGAATTCCTAAACTTAGGTGCATATTATAACTAAGCTTCATATTTTAAAATGCATAGGACCATAGTTCATAATTTGTGCACGTATCAAAAGTATTTAGGTTCTCTACACCAAACTTAAAAGATCTGAGTGAGGTGGTTAAAAGACCCCTAGACAAAAATGAAGACCCTAAGTGAGGTGGTCCAAGACACCCCAGGAAAAAATTGAAGACCTGAGTGAGGCGATCCAAGCCCACCAAGGAAAAATTTGAAGACTTGAGTGAGGTGGCCCAAAACATCCCAGGAAAAATTTGAAGACTTGAGTGAGGCGATCCAAGACCCCCCGGGCAAAACTTGAAGACCTGAGTGAGATGGTCTAAGATCCCCTAGGAAAAATTTGAAGACTTGAATGAGGTAGTCCAAGACCCCCCAAAGAAAATTGAAAGACCCGTGAGAAGCAGTTGGTCAATGATTATCTAGGGCACAGAAAGATCTATAAGAGGCAGTCAGTTAGTGACTGGTCGGTGCACAAAAAGACCTGTGAGTGACAATTGGCCAGTTATTGTGTAGAGCACAAAAAACCCATGAGTGACAGTCGGCCAGTGACTTTCTAGGACAAAACAAAAAGACCTGTAAGTAGTTAGTCAATGATTGTCTGGGGGCACAAAAAGACCTGTGAGAAGCAATTAACCAGTGACTGTATGGGTAAAAACAAAAAGATCTGAAGTGATATTCAGCCAATGAATTTTTGGGCAAAACAAAAAGACCTGTAAGAGGTAGTCAATCAATGATTGTTTGAGGCACAAAAAGACCTGTGAGAGGCAATCAGTCAATGATTGTCCAGGACAAAGATAGACATGTGAGAGGCAGTCAGTCAGTGATTGTCTGGGACATAAAAAGACCCGTGAGTGGCAGTCGGCCAGTGACTTTTCGGGGCACAAAAAGACCCGTGACAGATAGTTGGTAAGTAACTACCCAAGACACAAAAAGACTTGTGAGAGAAAGTCGGTCAATGATTGTCTAGGGCACAAAAAGACCCATAAGTGACAGTTGGCTAGTGATTGTTTGGGGCATAAAAAGATCCGTGAGTGATAGTCGGCCAATGATTGTCCGGAAAAAACAAAAAGACCAGTGAGAGTCAGTCGATCAATGATTGTTTGGGACACAAAAAGACCCGTGACTGATAGTCGATCAATGATTGTCCAGGGTAAAGGAAAAGGATCTGTGAAAGGCAGTTAGTCAGTGATTGTTCGGGGTACAAAAAGACTCGTGAGAGGCAGTTGGTTAATGACTGTCTAGGGCAAAGCAATAAGATTCGTGAGAGATAGTCGGTTAGTGATTATCTGGTGTACAAAAAGACCCGTGAAAGGCAGTCGACCAATGATTGTCTAGGTATCAAAAGACCCATGAGAGGTGATCGATCAGTGACTATTTGGGACACAAAAAGACCCGTGAGTGGTAGTCAGCCAATGACTGTCCAGGGCACAAAAAGACCCATGAGTGGTAGTTAGCCAATGTATGTTTAGGGCATAAAAGACTCGTGAGAGGTAGTCGGTCAATGACTGTTTGGGGCACAAAAAGACCCGTGAGAGGCAATCGGTCAATGACTGCCCAAGGCATAAAATGACCCATAAGAGGCAGTCGATTAGTGACTATCCGGGGCACTAAAAGACCTGTGAGAGTTAGTCAGTGACTATCCGGGACACAAAAAGACCGGTGAGTGGTAGTTGGCCAATGATTATCCAGGACACAAAAGATCTGTGAGAGACAGTCGGTCAGTGACTATCTGGGGCACACAAAAATCAATGAGAGGTAGTCGGTCAATGATTGTCCCGAACATAGAAAGACTCGTGACAGGTAGTTAGTCAATGACTATCTGGGGCACAAAAAGACTCGTGAGTGATAGTCAGCCAATGATTATTCAGGACACAAAAAGACCTGTGAGTGATAGTTGGCCAGTGACCATCCGGGGGAAAACAAAAAGACTTGTGAAAGGCAGTCGATCAATGACTATTTGAGGCATAGAAAGACCTGCGAAAGGCATTCAGCTAGTGACTATCCGGGGAAAAATAAAAAAGACCTACGAGTGGTAGCCAGTAAGCGATTGCCCAGGGCACACTTTGAAGAGAACTACCAAGTAGAAGTCAGTCAACCATTTATAGGGTCTAACGCAAGATAAAGAGTCAAAATAGTCAAGTGCGTCTGGGTACAACAAACAAGAAAAGAGTGGAATGACATTCTCGAATTAAAGTCATTATCTATCGCGTATTAACCATCATGCATCACTTCCCCCTTATCCATAAAGGGTAAAAGGCGTGACAAGCCCATCATTACATGCGGAGAACCCCAAACACTTCATGTAGCTGAAAATGTCAGATTTCAACCTAAAACCAATTCTACACCCTTATGATTGAGGTAGGTGATGTGGGACTTTTCAACACCTTCCCTCCACAGAAGTTTGCTAGAACAAGCAATGGCTAAGATGTCTACTAGAATAAGCGATTAACTAAGATGAAGCTATAGGCTCTGGTACCATGTTAGATTCCAGCTTAAAACCAAATGACAATAAATGAGGTTGTTTAACAAGTATATAAGTTGCACCCTTATGATTGAGGCAAGTGATGTGAGACTTTCCAACAGAAAAGTTGCGCCTCAATAAAGATAGAAGGTGACTTAGCATAACAATTAGGCTCGTTTCAGTTGCCAAGAAAAAGAGTCGAATATGTGACAATTTAGGTTGACGCATCCATTGTTTCACTCGGTACTTGTGGGGTTGTGGACTAGGTTGTCGGTTGACCCTACAAAAAGACTAACCCAGCCCAACTCACGGTTTAACCCAACCAAGCTCATGGTCTGACTTGGCTAAGTTAACTACTGATTAAGTATATAATAGGATTGTACTCTCCACATTTATTGCTCGCGAGAAAAGTCATATGATAGGGGGAGATATCAAATGTGTGACCGAGTCTAAGAAGGGACTCCCTCGACAACAAAAGCACTCTTCGCACAACTTGGTGCTTGAGGAACTATGCACCGGTCTTGTAAGAGGGCTAGGTTGTCAGCCAACCCTCACATAACCAACCAGCCCAGCATAGACATGCATAACTATTCGACCAATAAGGCACCATAGGCTGGGCAAAGACAATCGGTCGAGTACTCAGGGTATTTGTGCTGCCCTCATTTATTGCCCTAAAAAAAACCATCTGACAAGGGGTAGATGTCAGGTTACATAACTCGAAGAAAACGACTCTTCTCTTTAACTTATATATAAATGTTTAAAGAAAGGGGCCGAAGAATGAAAAAACTTATACTATTTGAATACTATGTAATCAACATTCTAATTACATACGTGAACAATTGTTTAAATTTGTAATTTGATATTTTATATTATTTTATTCATATAATTAATTTTTATTGTTTTCAAAAATTATTTTTTATTGCATTTATAATTATATTTTATAAAAATAACAAATATAAATTGTAAATTATTTATACTTATAATTTTAGATTTATAATGCTTTAATATTTTGAAATTTTTATAATTTATAATCGTTTGATATATTTTGATATTTTAACTATTTTAAAACTTTTTTATTTATATTTATATTACTAATTTAATATTTAAAATTATCAATATATAATATTCTAATTATAATAATATTATGGTTAAATTAATCCATAAATTTTTATAGTTTTATTGAGTTTTTAATTAAGTTTTTATAATTAAAAAATTTGTAAGAAAATCTTTGTAATTTAATAATATTATAATTAAATCCTTATGCACTTACGCTGTAGAAGCTGACATGTGGCAGGGATAGGGCGCGTCCATGTGACAGGGGGTTACACCCAAAAATTGAGTAAGAATTAAAGTGTTAAAGGTGAGAATCAACCTCGATCTTTGATGTTCACCAACAACACTAGAATCATTAGGCTAATGGAGAATTTTTTTTTCAACTATCAAAATAAATTTTAAGTATTTGTCATTCACGTAAACTAATAATATTAATATTATATAAACTAATAATACTAAAAATTAATATTAATAAATATAAATTAATAATATATACTTGTAATCATGAATGAAGTTTGAACTACCCTCTTTAAAATTCATTTATATATATAATATATTAAAAAAAGGTTAATACAAATAAATAATATAATTTTTTAATAAAATATATAAAATTTTATTACATCAATAATAAAATCTTATTTCAGTTAATAAAATATAAAAAAAATTAAAATAACAATTTTATTACATGGTTAATAATATATTTATTACAAATTAGATAAGCAAAGTTATTAGTTATTTAATTAACTAATTATTAGTGTGTATAACATAAATGTGTAGGACAAAAAATATAAATTATTATCTTATAGAAAATGAAGTTATATAATTGTTTTTATTACTCCTACATAATAATTTTTGGCATAAACAACCTTATCATATAAATACTAGGTGGCTAGTTTATTTTGTGAGTATGGGAGTGGGAGCAGCTGATATGTGAAGCAATCCCACCAATGAGGATGCAACAACAATTCTCGTACTTCCTGATCACCATGTGAACAGATCCCACGAATTTGCATGCCTTAGTTCTTGCCCTATTGCTTTTTCTCTTTTTCTCTCTGACAATTTTACATGCTCGTGATCTATCTTTACTATTTTAGCAGCTTTGCATATTCCATTCTGTGTTTCTTGGCAGCACATCACCATGAAAATAATCCGTACAAATTACGATAACTCACTTTTTCCCCCTTATATATATTTCTCTTGCTTTACTTTCTATATATCTCAATAATTTATAATTATTTATCAAAAATTAAATAATTTATAACTAAAATCTTGTTATTAATTTGTAATAACAATTCTTATAAATCAAAGAAAACCAAACATACATTATTAAATCCATTGTTTTGGTGATATATAGTTTGCAACACAATCGGCATTCGTTGTATAATTAGATTATCAAGCAAATCTAAACATTGTATAAGTGACTTTGATTTGAATTTAATGCTAGTCAGATACTCAGAAATTTTCACATGCTTAAAAGGTTGAAATTTAAAATAATTTATAAATATTTTTTAATCTACTAAATATCTTTTAAAAATAAAATTATGATAATTAAGAGTCAAAATAAATAATATTTCTGATGAAATCACTCTTACCTTTTGGTATTAATTAAAATGCTTGTTTTGATATATTTTATTCTGATATATTAAAAAAATTACATTATTGAAGAATCGAGTCTAAAAATAATTTATAAGCATTCCTTTTGCATCGATTGAGGGACTTGCACCTCTAACAATACTGGCAAACTTTAGTTAGGAACAAATGTCTATCTGTTTTGGTGTCGTTTAATTGGAAGTTAATTAAAACAAATTTGGATTTCAAATATTCAACTTGACATAATTTCGAGTAAGGCTCAAGTCACATTCTAGTTCCAATTCAATATGATATTATATAATATTTTAAATTTTTTTTTATAATTAATGATAAATAATAAAGCTTCTTAACCTAATATAGTTTGCAAAATTTATTTTAATATAACAAATTTCAAAATATATATTATAAAGTATTTATTAATTGTTTTTGAACCCAAAATATCAATTAATTTTAGTTTAGTGGTTTTCAATTTTATGATTGAGTTACATATAATATTCGTTATATGTTCTAACATATGATATTAAACCATGATCAAACAATAATCCAAAACATATAAAATCAATCGATATTAGTTGGGTCAAGCTATATAATCCCATGACAATTTTTAGAATGGTTCACACTTGAAGTTAGAAAATTTTATTTCCCCACTCTTCATATAATGCCTGTTAGCTTTCAAGTAAAATTTAAATAAACAAGGTATTTATAAATTCAAAATCAATTCTAATAATTCGCCCAATTTTTCTTCGACTATAGGACATTAGTACCGAATCGATTCGCTGAAAAGTATTCCGTGGGCATTTTATAATAGTATGGTTAGAACTCAATTGTGAGCGAACAAAATTAACTAGTTTTATTCACTACTCAATTGATTCCTAAATGGCAGTAGATTTTCTTAGAAAAAAGATGTGTACCAAAGGACATTTTAGATTTTTAATAAGATTTTAATTTTATTATTGTCATATTTTTAATTAATATTTTTTATTTCTCAAATTTTCTAGTTAATAAAAATACAGGTAACAATAATGTGTATGAGTATTTAAGTATCTTACAGGAAATGATATAAATATTAAAGTTACTATCCATTATGTATGAGTAAGTACTAGGAATTTTTTAAAATGTAGGTACAAAAATAAAGATTATTCTATTCTACCTAGATCCTATTCATTATCATTTTTAGAGTCCAACATTGTTTTAATAAAAACTCTTAAAAATATAAATCACTTATTTTTATGAAGAAAAAAGCTCTTTGGAGAAGCTTTTCTTCTGCTTGCATGGAGTTTTTGAGCAAACTACCCCTTCAAATTCTCTCGATAGTGGTTTATTAGTATTTTTTTATGGCTATATATATATATATTATTCATAAATTATTATTAAAAATATATATTGTTTGAAAGTTATTTTTAAAATTATTTTTATTAATTAAACTATTTTTTTACATTTTCAAAATATTAAAAAATTTAATAACTTTATTTTTAATATTTTATCAAAATAATTTTATGTAAATTAAATTAGTTTTATACAATATCTTTTTATTTTATAAATATAGTTTTCATTAGACAGATAACTAGTTTACAAATAACAATTTTTAAAAATATTTTCATGTTTTTCTGTAAAATGTTTGACTCTTCATCACATTTGTTTTCATGCTGGATTCTATTATTTTGATATTTTTATTATTTACAAATTACTATTAAAATAATTTTTATCAATCAAAGTATTTTTAAATAAATTTTATCAAGTCAACGGTTAAATTTAAAATTCTTAAAACTAAATAGATAATGTTATAGATATTCACATAAAAAATTAATTGATACTTCGTAATCTTTATTTTGTTTAAATATATAATATTTTATTTAAAATATATATAAATAGTTATTATTTTCTTTTATATATATACGGATATTTAAACCTTCTCAAATTTCATATACATGATTATTACGATAATATAAATAATCTAATGATTGATTTGATATTATAACTAAAAATTCACCAGATTTCAAACTTAATAGAATGACATTTCTAATAACTATTTATCAAAAATAAATTTTACAAATCCAATAAAAGCGTGAGGTAAGAAAAGTTAATCTTTCAATCATATATGAATTCTAAACATTATTTTACTTTTTAATTTTGGTTCTCTATTTTTATTGTACAATCAAAATTGCTTTTTTTTTTTTAATTCTCATTTCTTATATGATACTCTATTTTTTTTTTTGTCCCATAAGTATTTCTATTTGAAGAGAAGATAGTCCAATTTGAAGTACGATTTGATATTAAATACGGATAATTTTTTTCATAGAGATTTAAACCTTTGTTCTTTTTCAGACTTAACATTTATTGGTGTAACATTTTTTTATATAAATAAAATTACTACATCCAATCTTATATATATATATATTATAACAATTACCTAATTTATTAAGATAATAGAAAGTAGAGGTAGTTGTACCTTTTATATATTATATTTTCCTTTTGACTGATGAAAAAATAATAATTGAATTTATTAGTTTTAATTAATAATATCAAAAATTTAAATTTTATCCTAAAATGTTTAATAAATATATCTATTTTTGTAGAAGATGAGTGAACAACTCATTAATAGACTTTACAATAAATAAAAATATAAAAAATAACAAATAATACATCTTAAAGTAAATTTTATTTCTTATAGTTAAAACTAAAAATTTGTTCTTATCTTATTTTTATATATAGGACTATAAGTAGGACGATATATTTAAAGTATATTTTGATTTGGTTTATTTAGTTGATATTTAAGATGCAACTCTTATGGTTAATGGAGGAGATGTTAATTTTTAACAGTTTTCTTAATTGATAAAATTTAATTAAAATATAAGTATATTAAAAAAGTGTATTATAAAGTATATTATAAACATTCTTTTGGTTAATAATTTGCATTTTATTTTTCATTGAAGAAGTTGAAAATGGAAAAAGAAACTTAGTGTCACATTACCATTTGATAATAACACCTGCATGAATCAACTTTAATATCTATAAAATCTTCATCATAAAAATACCGTTGTATATTATTATTTAAAAAATCGAACACTTTTAATATTAATGAGTCACATAAAAGTTACAGAATGCTTACAAGTGATTATAATTACACGAATAAAAAAATAATAATAACATTTGCTTTTACAGCATGTTTTGTATGGACATCCCTATTTAACTTAGAAGCTGTACTAAAAATAAAAAATAAAAAATTAGAAGCTACATTTTGTAGCGTTGAAGAGACGTGTATAATAATGAGTTTTTAATCATGCACTCAGTAGACTTGGGCTATAATCTGATCAAATTTTATCTATAACTTAAAGAGTTTAAATTTTTGTTATAAAAAAAGTTTAAATTTTAAAAATCATTGGTTATTTGGCATGCATTAAGGGGATCTTTGACTTGATAATGGAAAATATTTTGAGATATATATAGATAATGAATTTTGACCTTTCCTGAGCAACATATATATGTAATGGACTCAACTAATGACCAAATATATTAGACTTTCTTAGCCTGGTGTAGACACTTTGGGGAGAGCTTTACTTAATTACTGCTCTTAATTATAGGGTTAGTTTCACAATTATGCCATGGGATACCTAATCAATGACAAGTGAAAAAATATTTAAATTATTATTTGATCTATGTGAAAAAGAAAATTAAGCATGACAAAACTTGATTTTTTTTTGTTTGGAGGGATGAAACACAAAAGGCTTCATACTTAATTATAAGTTACAAAGTTGAAAATGGACAATTGTCTTGAGATAACTCTTTGTATCTAATTTTTTTATAACAAGTCATATAAAGAAATGAAGAGAGAAAATAAATGAACTATGAACACACCCATTTTCTTTTCTGTAGTTTAACCAGTTGACTTTACTTGAACAAATGATATCTTAAGATAATTGTAACAAAAAACAAATGTATTGGGGAGCTAGTAAAGAACCACGATCCCTTTTAATCCAAAACTTAATTAATGGGGTGTAAATATATTTGTTAAACTTATGCTTAATAATTTCAGATATTTTAAAATTTACATATTTTATTGAATAGATAAATCATTTCAAATATTTATTTACCTAAAATTAAATTTATACATACTCAAGAAAATATTCTTATCAATACAGTGACTTGACGGATAGCTAAATTAGGTGTGAAGTTATTTAAACGATGTGTCAGTTGACAAAACAAAGGGAATAGATTCAAAAATTCACATCTACCTTACCCGTTGAGAAGCAGCACAAACTGGTTCCAAAAACTTTTTATCATAGGAACACGAAATGATAATGTAAAAACCAGCAAGGAAAATAAAAATATGTCTAAAAAAAAAAAACGAGACACAATGGGATGAGAAAAAAATCCAAATGCGTAATGATCACAAATGTAAAATGTTGTCGGAAAGCAGCATCAAGTGCTGTGCATCGTCCCACATTTCGTACTCCTATTGGGTAACCGTCACATCAAAATTCAACTAGGTAACGATTGGTCCACGTTTATGATCAGTGTGGTTCTATTTTATTTTTTAAAAATATTTTAATTCACACAAAACTCCAATAATACAATAACATCCGTGACCAGCCTCTCCTTAAATCTCGACTCGTGTCGAGGCGGCACAAGACACTTGTCGACTCCACCATACTCCCCAATCTCAAGATCGCTGCCACAACACTCTCCCAAGTCCAACTTTGCTGAACTCAAATTGAGAATAGGCCCAAACAAAAACACTAACTCAAGGTAATTTATTCCCCTTTCACTCTCACCGCCATTGTTTCCCTCTACGTATCCATTTCTGAACGACGATTTATTAATTTTTCAATATTTTCCGTTTTACTATTTCTGTCGCCTTGGGCTCCTTCCTTCACTCTTCTTTTATATCTCTCTTTTCTGCCAACAAATTTTCATTCAATCGATATGGGACCTTTTGAGTTTTTCCGATCACCACAAAGCTCTATTCTCTCCGCAAACAGAGGAAAAACAATCTAATTACGCATAGTTATAATTTGTTTCGGATGAGAGTGGTGTGTGGAACAAGGGTGTTTCTATAATTGGATATGAAATTTGTATAATAGTGACAATTATTTTTTAAGATAAAAAAAAATCGGGTTGGAGATTGTGACGCGTCCGAAAGATTTTTCGATTTTAGTGATTTCGCCCGAAAAAAGCAAGTTGGGTTCTGTTAAACTTGTAAAAAGGGTGTTGGTATCTCAGGAGAAACTAGTTAACCTTTTAGTGAGAAGCTGCGAATATCAAATTTAAGTTCCATCTACATCATCAGATTTTAGGTTACTAGCTCTATCTAATTTATAAAACTAGTACAATATTTTCACCAAGTACAAAATACCAAAATAACACACGGCAGAGGTTTAGATCTGACTCGATAGGTTTCGCCATTCTCACAGCTTTGGATTTTTGCGATTTTACATGAAATTGTTTTCCCAACTGTTATGTTATTGATCCCTCAAATGTTGCAACAGCGTTCTACCTGAATATTTTGTTTCTTAGCCTTGTGGGGTAGAATTAAATTTATTTAAAGTTTCAACCGGTTAATTAAACATTATCTGCTTTAGAAACTTGATTAATGAATTGTTTGTCTTTTTTTACCAATATTTATTTTGTATAGTTAGATCTGAATCCAAGGAAAGCATTCCAAAGCTAGCACAGTGACTGAAAACACCACATGATTTACTTATGCATGATTGCTACGTAAGACAAAGTTTGCTTAAGTAAAGCTCTTACGTCTGCTTCAAGTGTTGGAAAGTGGGATCAAGGATGAACTTCAGGAACTACGGTGATAATAATAACCCCACTTGGGATGGCATGCATGGGAAGACACCAGCAAATGTTACTCCTCTGGTGAGACAGTCCTCAGTATACTCCCTTACATTTGATGAGTTTCAGAGCACCATGGGTGGGGTTGGGAAGGATTTTGGGTCCATGAACATGGATGAACTCTTGAAAAGCATTTGGACAGCTGAAGAGACTCAGGCCTTGGCATTTTCAGTTGGTCCAGGAGGACAAGGCCATAACCATAACCATAACCATACCCCGATTGGTGGTGATTTGCAAAGACAAGGTTCTTTGACATTACCTAGAACTCTTAGTCAGAAAACAGTTGATGAGGTTTGGAGGGACTTGATGAAAGGTAATGGTGGTTCCAAAGATGGGAGTTGCAATAATGCTGCTTCATCCATGCCTCAAAGGCAAGCAACATTAGGAGAAATGACTTTGGAGGAGTTTTTGGTGAGAGCTGGTGTTGTGAGAGAAGATGTGCCTCAACAACCAATTGGAAAACCAAATAACAATGGATGGTTTGGTGACTTTCCTAGACCAAACAATAGCACTGGCCTACTTCTTGGGTTCCAACAACCAAATAGAAGTAATGGGAATTTGGAGAGCAATAACAATTTGGTCCCCAAACAACCTCCTCCTTTATCATTAAACTCAAACCACTCTCAGAGACAAGCACAACAGCAGCAACAGCCACCACCACCACTTTTCCCAAAGCCAGCAAATGTAGCTTTTGCTGCTCCTTTGCATTTGTTGAACAATGCTCAACTTGGTAGCCCTGGCAGAAGGGAGGGTTGATTGGAGTTGCGGAGCATTCAATGAATGTTGGAATGGTTGGTTTAGCCACGGCTCCTGGAGCTTCTCCATCTAGTAAAATATCACCAGATGTCATCACAAGGAATAATAATGTTGATAACTCTTCACTGTCCCCAGTGCATTATGTAATCAACAGGGGAAGGAAATGCAGTGCCATAGAGAAAGTGGTTGAGAGGAGACAAAGGAGAATGATAAAAAATAGAGAATCAGCTGCCAGGTCAAGGGCTCGTAAGCAGGTTAGTTAACTTACAATTACTCATTAAATGCATCACTTCAACTGTTTTAACTTTTCACCCAACAAAAATTAACACGTGAAATTGGAAACAAATATCATATGTATAAGCATTTCAGAATACTTGAAAATTTCAAGGGTCAAATTTTCTTCTGCCAAATTTGAGTTCAATAAAAATAATTCCATTCTCTTTTGGTGTAATTCTAAAATTCATCTTATCATAAAAAGTAAAAGATATGCTATAAAAATATTACTTATATTCTTCTTCATACTAATATGAAATAAAATTAATTTTATCTATTTTAATTTTATCAAAATAATTAAGAAATTGTCTGATTTGAGAAAATATTTTTTTCCCACTTTTACAACATGTTACTTTATTTCTTTTTAAAAGGCAAAATTTTTTTTGTTTGTAATTAAGCATTTGCATTCTTGTTAAGAGCAATGTTAGCAGTACATTCTTGTTAAAAGCTTTGGTGAGTTTGGTCCACTCCAATTCTAGTGAGATTCTTATAAAATTCGAGTGTTTTGGTATTAAACAATGCATTATTAACATTTTTTATTAATATAAAATAAATTTATTCTATTTTATTCATCTTATCAGGCCAACTCACTTTGATAAAGCTCATTTATTATCATTTTTCAATACAAATTGGGCATAACCAGATTATAATCTTAAAAAAATTATTCATTTACATTAGATAAATTTTCTCCCCACGTTATAAGATGTCCATTTTGTTGCCTCATCAAATTCTGTTTCTTTTGAATGGCAGGCCTATACTTTCGAACTAGAAGCTGAAGTTGCAAAACTTAAGGAAGTAAACAGAGAATTACAAAGAAAACAGGTATGGTTGTCATTGTGCGCCACATTCTCACCAGTATTTTGTTAGTTGAGGTTTTTGCTGCCTCTAACTACATTTTGTTTGGTACAGGAAGAAATTGTGGAAATGCAGAAAAATAAGGTATGATATGATATCTTTTGCAAATGACTCTGCCAATGTTCTCCACATCAACTCAGTATTTATAAGCAAATGAAACTTTTCTTCTCTTTTTTCATTGTTGACACACTGGGAAGATATGAATACACTTTTCTTATAATTTATTTTTTAATCATCGTGAATATCTTTTTCATGGCGAACATACTATTCAATTATAAATAAGATTTATACAATTATCCAATTACATTTAAAATAATTATTATAAAAAATAAATTTATCATACAAATTAATTTGTAATTAAATAATTATATAAAAATATTTTACACAGTAAGTGGATTAGTGTATAGCTATTTTTTTTTTTCAATTTATTTCCACAGTCGTTGAAAGCCGAATAGAGTTTTATATTCATTAATTATTTTGGCAGGATGTGGACCCTGCATGCCGACCAAGGATAAGTAAAACACAATGCTTGAGAAGGACACTTACTGGACCATGGTAAAAACTATGGGAGTGTTTGTTTGTTTCCAATTGACAGCTATTATACGAAGGAAGCGATTGTTATGTCTTAAGAAGTGGAGTATGTATGTAAGCCGTGAGGTAATTGCAGAGGTAGGGTGGTAGCTATTGTTAGGGTTATGCATAGGAACTAGGAGTGTTGAGTTGTACATTGAACCTGTATCTTTGAATAATAAACTATAATATATATGCTTGAATGTTATTTTCTTTTTGTTGCAGGGTGATAAGATAACACAAGCTTATTGGACTGTCTATAACTTTTTTGTCCAATTTAAGTTTTAGTCGTACTTTTTATTCTTTATTGTATTTATGAAAGGACTGAGATTCAAGCATAGCTAACGGGAGTTGATTTATTTGGTTGCCTCTTTTCTCTCAACAAACTTGGGTTCGATTGTGAGAGATTCTCGTTAGTTGATGATATGTATTCTCATTGTAAGTTTTACAGAGGTTGATGGTGGTTTATCCTAAATTTAAAATACAGATTCTTCTAGGCCTAAACTTTTGTATATAAATAATAATAATAATAATATTTTGTTCGCAGTCTTGTCATTATAATCCGGATTCTCAAATTTTCGAAAGGATGTTATTTTGAATAAGAGAAAGACTGGTAATACAGTTTTCAATATATTAAAGTGTATTGCTAGTTTTTTAAAACCATTGTGAACGTGGCTTTTGTATAATCTCTCCTTTTTAAAACCGTTGTGAACGTGGCTTTTGTATAATCTCAATGTAGATTGCCAAGTATCGACTCTCACGTGAACGCCATGAAAATGAATGTAGACACCAACTAATGTTTAAAATATAAGATGCTTATATATAAAATAGGTATTCCCTCGTAGTGTTTCATAAATATTTTGGTTGCACATTCAGTTGGCAATGCGTTTGCGTTCTTGGCTTTTTAACAGTCACAGGAACACCGACAAGTGCGAATAATTATGGGGAAGGAGAACAGTGTGTCGTTTTCGTGATTATCTGAGGTTGCTTGGACATATCTTCCTAAAATTTTAAATATAATATGATTTAAGTTCATGTAAATATGCTCATGCTCATGTATTTTAGTTTTTGTAAAAAAAAAATTTGTAATTTTTAAATTTTGATATTTTTTAGTTCTTACGATTAATTTTAGTTAATTTAATGTTGATGTGATTAATAATATTAATTAGGATAATAAATAATATTTTAAATTAAAGTAATTTTATTATTTTTATGTATATAGATTAATCAATTAATATATTTATTATTTTATATAAATAAAGTAATTATATGTAAAATATTTATAATTTATTTTTAATATATAATGAAAAGTGATTTTATTTCTTTTAATATTAGTCTTATTTTTTAATTTACTAATTTACTTTAAACATTATATTTTTAAAAATATAATTAATTTATACATTTATCATTTAATTTTAATATATTATTTTAATGTTATTTTATATTTTAGTTTATTAATTTTGATTGCTGGTAATATAATTTAATTTTAATATGTTATATTTTAATTTATTTTTGTCTTTAGACGCAAATTACTGATTAAGATGTATTAAAAAATAAATTATATTACAATAAGTCAAAATTATGAATTGAAATTTAAAAATAATATCAAAAGTAATATATTAAAATTAAATATATTTTTTGAAAGAATAATATTAAAAATAAATTAGTGAATTAAAAAATAAAATAAAAATAATAAATTTATTTTCAATAATATATTAAAAATAAGTTATAAAAATAAATTTTATTTATCTTAAATAAAATATATATTAATTAATTGAATTGAACATCTAAAAAAATTTATTTTTTAATTTAAAATATTTTTTTGTTACCTTAATTATTTTAATTAATATTATTCAATTTGTTAGTCATATAAGTACCAAACTAACTAGAGTTAATGATAAAGACTAAAAATTAATTAAAAATTAAAAAAAAATTAGTTGGTAGCATAAAGATGAGAAACTAACTTATTAAACTATAAATATTTGATAAAATTATATGATGAAGTAACTGGTAAATGTGAAATGATAAAAATAAATATATATAAATGATATTTTATATATTTTTAATTTTATTTTATGTTAATTAATGCAGTGATTAAAATATTTTAAAATATCTATACCAAAAAATATATCTATATCTATATATATATATATATTTTGAAGTATAATGTTAATAATAGAATAAATAATATAAATAGTATAATGATTGAAATAATAAAATAAATATTATAAATAATATAATAATAAAATAAAATAGTGTAATATAAAAATATCTAATAAATAATAATAATAATAAAATAAATATATTATTTATCATTATCAATATACAAAATAATAAAACTGCTCCTTTACGTAAAAAGATTAAAAATAATAAAAAGATTAAAAATAATAAAAACATATCTTGAAAGTGGAAGAAGAAAAAAAATATAATATAATAAAATTTCTTCTTATATAGAAAAGGATAAAAAAATTTAATAAATATTTTGAAGATAAAAGAGAAATAAATATAAAAAAATTAAAATTAAAAGCTCATATTTTAAAAAATCTATTTGAAGTAATGTCTAAAAAACGTTTTAAATTTCTAACAAAAACCTATTTATCAAACTATCAAGTTCAAACAAGATTTTAAACAAAGTTAGAAATTAGCTAAATAATGTGTGGCCTTTATATAAATTAATGATACATGATTCTTTGTTATATTTATGTTAATTATTAATTGGATTTTTATGCTGAGAACTTAATTTAAATAATTAAAAAGTTATGAAATTAAATATGAGCAATTAAAATTAGGAAGATTAAAATCATATAATAAGATAAAATATGTGAATTACAAGTGAAATTAAGATAATATAAAATAAATGTTAAAAATATTTATAAAATTTTGAGAAATAAATCTTTACCTTTAATTGATATGTTGTATTAAAATATAAAAAATAATTTTATTAATTAAAAAATATAATATAATAAATTATCGTCTTATATAAAAAAGATATAAAAATTAATAAATTATAATAAAATAAAATAAATCTATTATTTATCATTATCAATATACAAAATAATAAAACTAATCTTTTATGTAAAATTAATAATAATAAATATCTTATGAGTAGAAGAAGAAAAATAAAAATTATAATATAATACATTCTTGTCTTATATAGAAAAGGATAAAAAAAATTAATAAATATTTTAAAATAAAAGAAAATTAAATATAAAAAACTAAAAGTTAAAAGGTAGCATTTTAAAAAATATTACTTGAACTAATGTCTCAAAAAATATTATAAGTTTCTAACAAAAATTTATTTATTAAACATGATTAATAAAGTCAAACAAAATTTCTAGTCAGTAAATAAAGTTAAAAATTAGCTAAAATAATGTACGGCCTTTGTATAAATTAATTATACACGTACCTTTGTTCTATTTATGTTAATTATTAATTGGATTTTTATGCGGATAACTTAGTTTAAAT
Source organism: Mucuna pruriens (assembly GCA_025330945.1). Classification (NCBI taxonomy): domain Eukaryota; kingdom Viridiplantae; phylum Streptophyta; class Magnoliopsida; order Fabales; family Fabaceae; genus Mucuna; species Mucuna pruriens. The sequence continues at coordinate 3,394,296 of JAENHJ010000197.1, forward strand.
AATTTAAAAGCTATGAAATTAAATATGAGCAATTATAATTAGAAAGATTAAAATTATATAATAAGATAATATCAAATAAATTTTAAAAATATTTATAAAATTTTGAGAGAGAAATCTTTACCTTTTATTGATATGTTGTATTAAAATAAAAAAAAAAGACTTAGTTCCTAAATGAGCTCTCAATATATACAAAAGATTCCTACTAATTAAATTTAACATGTAGAAAAGTTCCTACCAATTAGTAGTAGTTTATAAACTAACTCTGAACATGTAGTTCTTCATTAGATAATTTCGTTGGGCAGTTATTCAGTTGTTTGTTGAGATACAAAGAAAATTTATTATGCTTTTGAACATATCTCTTGTGCCATTAGAATTAAGTGTTTTTTTTTTTAATTTTTAGTGTGGTTAATTCATTGATTGATGAATCATTGTTTGAGTGATTTTTTCATGTTTGTGAACTATTCTAATGAACTTAGAATGCTATTAAAGTTTATTAAATGATAAAATATTAATTTTATTTTAAAATATTTTAACTTAATTATTTATAAAAATAGAAATAAGGTGGGTGGTCCATGATGGATTAAGTCATGGAATGGATTGACCAATAGAACAAGTCAAGCCAATTTTTTAATAATATTATTATTTTTTAAAATATTAAACGCATGGACTAGTCTTAGCCCACAAGATTTTGTGGACTTTTTGATATTGTAGATTTTTTTACCATTGAACTTTTTTATTTAGTAGATGATGATCTCACGTGTCAGGTTGAATCAAGTTAACAACATTATTTCAATCTCTGAGTCAATCCGTCGTAAGTAAAAAATTGTTTCCCACTTTTTTATGGGTTGATTTGGCCCAACTTATTTAATCTATGAGTTAGAGTGAGTCAATTTCGATTGAGTTAGGTCAACTTGTGTTAATTTGTTTTTATTTTCTAAAACTTTTAATTTATTTTTTTTTATTTTGATTTTAAAATTGTTTGATATTTTTATTTTTTTATTCTTCAACTTTGTTATTATGAATTAGCATGTAATTGGACTTGTTGTATTTATATTTTTTTTTTGTTGTTTTTTTTGTTTATTTTATTTTTTAAAAATATGGTGAGACAATTCATTAGTCAATCCACTTAACTCATCTCAACAAGTCAACATAGATTACCCACTTTGATACTTCTAGATCATTAAAAAAATAATTCTTTCATTTTTAGATGGAAAATTTTTATATAACAGATAATATGATATTGGGATAAATATAAATATAATATTATCTATTTTTTAAAATTGATAAAATTACGAGGGTGAATTAGAAAAAAAAATACAATAATTATAAGTTTAAAATTGATTTTAAACAAAGTAAAAACAATTTCTTATTGTTTCATCTCTAACTTGATTTTCCTCAATTGAAAAAGAGGAAAACTATCTTCCGATATCGCGTCTCTATTTCTCGTGTGTGGGTTTTGAAAATTATGTGTTTAGACTTAAATTGATATCAAATCTTAATCTTAATATATGTAAAAAGATAGTCACTCTGGTGTAAGAGATACTTTTCCCGAAAATAAGACTGTTTACGTAATTTCCATTATATATTTATTATTTAACTGTGTTTTCGTCAAATTAATTGGTCCATTAACGAGTCATAATTTTTTTTAATAAAAGTAGTGAAAAGAGGAAACATCTAAAAATTATTATACAAACTTATATTGCAAGTAGTGTTACTCAAATATAATTATTTAACTAGTTGTTGAGTGTCATGAAATTTTCTTGAAAAGAGTTGTCCACCAAATAACAATTTTGTGTTTTCAAGAGAAATAATATTTACATTTATAGAGAAGGTAAAAATTAGTTCAAAATCTTTAACTACTTGTGCCACTTGAATTAATCCCTAACTTTGATAATCTTTCTCTTTTATATTAGAAAGAACTGAAACAGTGCAAAAAAGTTTCTTTATTCGAGCAGGTTTTTTTTTTTGTTGTTATGTTGAATTGTACATCAAACTTGTATCTTTGAATAATAAACTATTATATTTACTTAAATGCTATTTTCTTCTCTGTTGCATGATGATAAGATAACACAAACGCATTGAAGTATTCTTTTAGAAGTAGTTTCTGTCAAATTTAGTTTTAGTCCTAAGCTATCATCCATTATTCTTTTAGAAATAGCTTTTTCTATTCGAAGTAGAGACGATTTATGTAATTTTTATTATTGTTTTAGATATGGCACAAGGTTAGCCAAGCCACCACTATTTAGATCATCTAACGAGAACGTAAAAATGTTGTTTAATTATTTTGAATCGTTGTTCTAATATAATGAGTTGGATTTTTTAATATATGTACTATTTTTTAATAATTTTTATAAACATAATAAACATGATCACATAGTTTAAAATATCAGAATAATCTAACCATCGAAATCATCACCATAAAGTAACATACATAATCCGTCAAGACCTAGCATGATTACTGGCCTGGATATGATTGACATCCAACCACTCACCTAAAGTTTAACTAGCATGAATTAATGAAATCAACATGGACCCTGCATCCTAGTATCATTGTTTAGAGACCGTGATTTGTTGATTCTCAACATAGGTTTCATTACAATCGGCCAAAGGTTTTTACACAAGATGATGACACCAAACACGCTACCTCCAAACGCCTATGCATAAACTAGTCAACCCCTCCTTTCCGGTACTTTTCATTCACTAATATCGTTACTCTAATGGAACGTTGTGCAGATGGTAAATTTTTAGTTCATTCAGAATCTAAAGTTAGGAACGTAAGTTTTTATTTTTAGTATATTATCTTTAAAAAAATATTTTCCGAAAATATTATTTTTATATTTTTTTTCTTATGTTTCTCACACTAACATTTTATGTGTTTGGAAGGATGTTAGACATAACTGGAAATGAATTTATAACGAAATTAATAATTTGTTTTTACATTGAGTATGATGTGATTTTATACTAAACATGGATTTCAAACAAAAACCAAACATGCACTTGATAGGAAAGTGAGAATAACTTTTTAAGTTAAAGAAAAAAATTTTAGTTCTTATTTAAAAAAACTTATTTATAACTTATTTTAATTTATTTTATATTATAAGTGTAACATCCTAAAATTTATTTAATTATTTTTTAGAAATAAATTTTATTATTATTATTATCAATTTTATTTTAATTATTAATTGCTGCAAGAAATTATTTATTAAATAATTACATTTTAAAACTGAAATGTTATTATTATTATTATTCTTCTTAATTATGACAGAAAATTAATTTAGTACTTAAATATTTATATTTAATTTTATTTTAATAGAGGAGTTAATGATTTTATAAACTGATGAAGCATTAATCTAAATTATTTTTATTTATTAATTTAATTAATTGAATTAATGGGGGGCTGATGGGTGAGTCAGAGTTGACCCGACCCAGTTAGAATATTAGATAGAGGTAATCAGTTTACCCCAATTTGTGTTTTGCGCGTTAGAAGACGGCCAGACCTAGAGGAGAGAAAACGCAGATCTGCAAGTAGGAGGGGCTAGGGTGTTCAGATCGTCCCAGAGCTGCATCAGATCATCTCTGTTTTTCGCATCTAAGGTACAGGGGAGATGAGTTCGGCCATATGTGAATGCGGGAGTGTACGGGTAGTGAGGACAATCCCTAAGTCCATTTAAGATCTAAATTCTCAGATTTGTTTGATTATTAGGTTCTAAAAAAAAGAATAATACTTTAATCGGTAGAAAAGATTCGTCAATGTGTTATGTGGTTTTGGTTGATTTAATTGATAATTTAATCGGTTGCATTTTGTGAAAGGTGTTAATCTTTAATCATATATGGAGTAGATATAATTATTGAAATATGGAAATATGTGATTATTCGGTATGTATCGTTGTCTATCATGCGGTTATGAATTGTAAATGTATGTGATGTTGCCATGATTGATTGAAAAATATTAGCTACGTGTTCTTATAAATGATTTATGATAATGATGACCAAATTGATATGATTTTGGTATGATTATGAACTGTGTGAATAACATATGAATCATAAGAATGAGAATGTGGATGAGAATACATTGAGCATAGACATGAGATGCTAATACCCTGGCCATATGTGGTGATTAATAAGGACCCTAGCCAAAAGTGGTGTTTAACAGGGTGGACTAATGATGGGGGACATTCATATGCATTGGCCGTAGGTGGTGTTTAACCATGCTACATGCCGGTCATAGGTGGTGTTTAACGGTTGTGTAGAATGTCTTCGCACGGGTCATAGGTGGTGTTTAACTGTACAACACACCAACCATAAGCGGTGTTTAATGGTGTGTCTATCATTAGCGATAACTAAGGGAATTGATGAGGTTTGTCCATGGTGTGGAGTTCTGAATCGAGACTCTTAGGAGTGGCGATTGGCATATGCAGTGTGTGAGCATGTGCACGTTGTAAACATAAATGAAATGTGATTGATTATGAATGTGATGAAACTTGTGATTGATTATGAATGTGATGAAACTTGTGATTGATATATGAATATTTGGGAACTGTTAGTAATTGAGTACGGTAATGGGTGGGGTTTGAGGTACTATCTACATTTATATATGATTGAATGTAATTTATCACCGTACTCTCGTGTGGTTTCCTTTTAGGTAATGTTGAGGACACTCATGCCAAGTTTTGAAGGGGCGGGTCTTACTCTAACTGATTAGTGTGACATTGGGGCTTTGGAATTTAGAATAGTTGTTATATGTATTTTGTTGTTTGAAGAGCTTATTTTGAATATGATAATGACTTTATTTTTCAATTATAATATTTAAATTTAAAATCTTCTCGAAAACTTTATCCCTACTTGTTTAATGACCATGTGAAACTTTTATCCTTAATACGAATTGTGTTTCTTTGGTTTTAATTATCACCTTGTCTTCCTTCTTATTTACATTATTATTTTAATCTAAGTATTCGGGGTAGAAGGGTGTCACAATAAATATTTGTAAGTGTTTGAAATTATTTATAAAATATATCATGACTAGTTTATAAGATGTTTTTATATTATTTTTATAAGCTTCTTAGGATAATTTATAGAAATAGCTCATGCAGAACTTGTCAAAAGGTTCACCTTCAAATCTTATCGGGGCCAAATATATAGAGTGTGTATTTCTTTTTATTTTTTTCTTCTCACGAGTTAAATGTTTTATTTTTTTGTTTGTTAATCCAAATTAATATAAATATTAAATTTTTCATAAAATAAATTAGAACTATTCTTTTCTAGTAAATTTTTATTTTATTTTTACATATTTTCTTATTTTTCACTATAAAAATATAATCTAACTAAATAAATTTATATTTTATATTTTTTCTATAATAGTGTGTAGTTGTTGAATTTTTATAATACTTTATTATTTTTATATACTTATATTTATTTATACATGTGAATGATAAAATTTTTAAACTTATATCATAATTTTAAGATATATATGATTTTAATTTTAACACCTTAATTTATATTTTAGTCATGTTTTGATTATTAAATATTTTAACTTTTAGAAACAATCTCTTATTAAATATGATAAATAACTATATTTAAAAATAATAAATACTAATTGATATTCTTAGTATACTGAATATAAAATAAAACTATTTTATAAAATATATTATTTAATATATTAAGCATTATACTTTTAAATCTTTTTATTTTTTAATTCTTTAATAATTATCAAAGTATTAATTAACAAATTGTTTAAGAATTATTACTACAACATTCAAGAAATATTTTAGTAGAAACTGTAAAAAAATATTTAAAGTAGAGAAAAAAAAATTGTTATATTAAATTTAAATAAAAAACATTAAAATTACACCAACATATTTATAATATTAAAATTTATAAAACATATTTTTACAACAAAACTTATCTCAACCTATAATTTTAAAATTTATAAAAAACATTTTTACAACAAATTTTACATAAGTCTATCTAATGAAATTATTTCTCTAAAAGAATACGTTTAAAAAATAACTTATGTAATTAAGAAAGTTGTATTAAAACTAAACATAAAAACTTTAATAATAAACATTCCTAATAATATTTGTGACTAACCAAATAAATTTTAGTCATTATTAATTAAGAATTATGATTTTTAGAATTTATAAATTTTAGAAATTATGATTCTTGAATATGAAAAAATTTCTCTTCTATCGAACGCGAATGTTTGATCAAAATAAAAAATTTATTTTTCAAAATAAGAAAAACTACATACCAAAGTGGTATCTTTTTGGACACCATGGAGAGGATGAGGTCCAGGGGAGTAGGGAGCACGAGGCTAACTCACACCTCGTGTGTGTGAAAAGAGTGAAGGAGGCGCTAGACTAGCTAGCGCCTCGTGCAGTGTGTGAGTGTAGGAAGTGTGAGGCTAGCTTGTGCCTAGTGTGTGAGAGTTTGAGAGTGTATGTGTAGGAGACACGAAGTTAGCTCGTGTCTTGTGTTGTGTGATGTGACTACACTTAGAAAGGGATGTGTACTAAGAAGGGGAAGCATTGGGAAGGTGAGATGTATGGGGAAAGTGCGAGAATTTACAAGAAATATGATATTGGAAAAGAGTATTGGTGGTTGAGTATTAGAAGTTTAATTTTTATAGGGGAGAGTGAAAATTCGAATTTTTAATTTGAATTTTTGAATGTTTTGAAGAGGTTTGTGGTTATAAATAAGGGTGTGTTGAAGAGTATGTTATATTAGTTGAGAATTCTTTGTAAGTAGTGTTTGTGAGAAATAATTGAGAATATGATATTTTGAGTAATAGAGTAGTTGAGGACATGTGATTTTACGTGATAGAGTAGCTAAGGAGCTCAGTTCCTCTCTTACAAAGTATTTGAAGGGTTATAAATTTGGTTGGTATATTTAATTTTTTAATATAATATTTTGTTGTTTTTTGTTTAGTATATAATTTTTATTTTTATTATTATTAAATTTGTGTGCTATTTTTATTATATTTTTCATTTTTAGGTAGAACATTATAATTTCATGTTGTTTATAGTGAGTTTTTTTAAAAAAAATTAAAAATTAATTTTCTTTAATTTTCTTTAATTTTATTTTTAGGTAGAAATTGTAATATAATATTTTGTTGTTTTTGGTTTAGTTTATAATTTTAATTTTTGTACCGGTCGATCATGAGGCCGTCCGTCATGCCATGTGGCTGACCTAACAGGAAAGGGCCGCGCCTGACACTTGGGCACAGTCGTTTTTGCAGAAGAGCCCATATTCGTCAGACGAAGCCATCCTACAGAGAGGCTCCGCCTCCAATGAGTCAGAGCCAGGGGGATGAACTGACATTTCTGAGGCTTACGACAGATGACGTGGAAAGGAGAGAAGGAAAACGCTATATAAAGAGGTGGGAACAAAAGAGAGGGGGAGGACCCGGTTCTTGGAAAGGGAACAATATTCATTCCTAAGACCATAACAATTTTTATTATTATTAAATATATATGTTGTTTTTTATTATATTTGTCATTTTTAGGTAGAATATTATAATTTCAACGTTGTTTATAGTAATTTTAAAAATAATAATAATTGAATTTTTTTACTTCTATTTATTTTTATTTTTAAGTAGAAATTGTAACGTAATATTTTGGTGTTATTAGCTTAGTTTATAATAGTAATTATTATTATTGTTAAATTTGTGTACTATTTTTTTATTATATTTGTCATTTTTAGGTAGAACATTGTAATTTCATGTTGTTTATAGTAATTTTTTGAAAAAATTTAATAATTGAATTTCTTTACTGTTATTTATTTTTATTTTTAGGTATAATTTGTAATATAATATTTTGTAAATGTTGTTATTAAATGTAATTTCTTTTTTTAGGTATTAAGCAAATATGGAAAGTTGTATTGTGCATTCAGGTCTACACAATACTTTTTTGTTGCAGTTCTAGAACATGCACATTTTAGAAAGACATTGGAATAGAAAAAAGATCGAACTCTAAGAGTGAGACAGATGTAGAGCCTACGTTTACGGGATGCAAGTCTGTCATTACTAGTTAGAGAATTTTTACGACAAGCTGACTTTTTAGGAGTATCGCAAGTTTTATTATTTTCAATAGATCATGCACTAATCTCGACATTAGTAGAGCGATGGAAACCAGAGACCCACACTTTTCACATGCCATTAGGTGAATGTACGATTATGTTATAGGACGTGGCTTTGTAGTTGGGATTAAGATCGAGAACTAGTTATCGGTATTACAAACGTTAATTGGTTAAGATTGCTTAATGAATTATTTGGCATGTATCCACTTGAAGAAGAAATGAGAGGTTCTAGACCAAAAATGACTTGGCTTAAAGAACATTTTGACAATGTAGCTTATCATGCACACAGTATGTTGCAAATATTGCGATTTACCCAAGCTTATATTTTAAAGTTAATAGGAGGGATGCTTTTTCCATATCATTCTAGAGTTTTTGTACATTTAAAATATGCATATTTTCTTTTAGACTTACAACAATGTGGCCAAAACAGTTGGGGGTCAACTATATTGGCCAATTTATATAGTGAATTATGCTTGGCCACTAACATTGAATACAGAGAAATAAGTGGTGCCTATTTGTTGATGCAAGTGTGGACATGAGATAGGTTTCCTTTTGTTGCACCTGATCAGTGTCCCGAACCATTTATTGGTGAACCTTTGTAACACGATATGTATATGTAGTAAAAAAAATTAAACATATAAAAATAAAAAACTATGTTTATATAAATTTAACTTAGATTTGTTTGTGAATGCAAAGGTGAGTTAGTGGATCAATGGACTTTTACATATAATAAAAACTGACTACCAACATATAGAGAAACATTCGACAAGTTACAAAATACACAATGGAGTTGATTGTGATAACAATAATTTGTTTTTTATTTTAACATTGACAACATGGTTAACTTGTGTCTTATCTCTTAGATTGTATGAGAGTCGTATGATGATTAACTATATCATTTGTCACAATATTGCTTAGTAGAAAGTGAATTTTGGAGATTAGTAGTGCCACTCATTTTGTTTCCATATTATTGAGTGACATCAACCAGATAAGGTAATGTGTAAATTTGGAATGCTACAACATATCCTGTTTCCTCCACATCAACTAGATGATGTTCACGACCTTACTACAAAAGGCAAAGAAAATATTGATTGGCTTGTTCAATATGTGGTATTTGTTGATCAATGGAATCAACGACATGACTTTATTTGTAGCAATATCCTTACAAACAATCTATACATGAGTCCCAACTCTAAGTACATGGTGTGGTACCAATAACACACCCGACAATGAATTAGTAAAATTGGTGCTAAAAAGGGCTATGTTGTAAGTATGTTTATTGTATAAATGTAATAATTTATTATGATTTAGTTTATTTCATAAAATTTAATTATTACATATCTGTTGTTTAGTATGATGCATTGGAATGCATGTATCACTAGTTGACGGTAGAACATAGGGGCACTTTCTCATTTGATGGAATGATGAGAAAACTGTCTCATTGCTTACAAGTTTTTTGGGAGATTGATCGAATCACAACTGCTAATATGACTATTGCTACTTCGACTACTACATCTGCTCAAACCTCAAACGTGCCTCCTGCTAGTATGATTGAAAACATTGGTGCAAGAAAGAGGGAGGGAAGAGGGTTTGAAGGTATCTACGATTGTTGAACATCAACCAATGGAGTTGCCACCACCCCCGATAGAACCCTTAGAAGGAACTTTTTATGTCACTCTAGTGAAACCTTATGATGTCTTCCAACAATATACCTATCATTCACAAGGTACACAGTTGTCCTTGTCTCTAGTGACCCAATGGACAAATGTTCTCGCATCAACTATTGAGTTTTCATTAAGTCCAAGTGGGTCATGTTATGTTCCTGATCCCCTTCGTATTACACATCAACAACATATGATTTAAAAACGCTAACGTCATTAGCACCTTTCCACGACTTTCATGCATGATAGAATTCTCCTATGTTCTCTCTAGCTCGTGGAGGTATAATGTTTTCTGGTGGTAGTTCATCTCGAGTAAAAATGAGCATGCCAATATGGGCCATAACTTAAATGATGAAATTATTGTTGAAGCATCTCCTAGTAATTTGACAATGCACAAAGGAACCTCAATCGTGGTGCTAGACACAAACAACGTGGATGTGTTTTAACAACAGATGAGACGCATAATCACCATTAACACTGTCAAAAATGATATTTGTACTTTACTTTTCTAGTGTTTTCCTATGTACTTGTTCACTTTGTAATTTGAGAACTTGTTGTCTACCTTAATTTATCACTTGTTTAATCTCTAATTTGACATTGTTATGACTAACAATTTACTTACATACATTACACCTTAAACCACTAAAAGTAATTCATAAAGAACAAAGCATTTACACTGACATGTAAACAGCAAAACATTTGACACTGACTTGTAAATAGCAAAGCACTAACACTGATAATAACCCATGACTAAGGCTTAGAGGTGAACAATTTATATGCTATAATCGATGCAATTTTTAACATAGAGTAACATGAAATTTGAACCATTTATTTTTATTTCTAAGAGACACAATTTATGGCAACATTGACCAATGAACAATGATTTAGGCCGTATAAGTAAACATGCTGCGAAGTTTTTTACTTGCAAAATATTCTAAGTTTTTATCTTTCATAAATTTTCATCTTCAACATGAATTTCATCCTTGTTTTTGTTTATTTTAATGGTTAGGTTTCAACAACTTCTCAAGAAATCACATTCCAATGTCATGATCCTAAATCTTTTCGAATCAATGAAGGGATACACTAATCGTCCTAAAGAAAAAAAAATTCACGAAGCAATTGCACTTCAATGTATCACTTTGGTGGATGATATTCTTTATCAACAACCTAAACACATAGAAATAGATGTGTTCAATACAAGTTGTCGAAATTAAATGCAACGATCATGAACAAAACATGATATATATTTTCAATCAATATTATATTTTTGGACCTATTGAGTTGTATGCTTTGTTTTGCAAATATAATGATGACATTGTAGCCAGCTTGCGTTTACCAAGATTCATTAATAAGATAATTGAGTGTTTGGGGCAGCATTACACAACGACCTCTAATACAATTACCAGTTTGACACAACCATGATGAGACATTATTAGAGGAATCATTAGCTTCACAACAACCTATTATTGACCTTTATTTAAGTTTTTAAATTTTCACACTTTAATGTATTAGTTTTCATTGTTTGCTTTAATGTAGAAGTTTGACACGTTTGTTTTCATTTTTTAATTGATTAAACAACAAATTATGAAATAGTACACCAATAAAATGGACCAATATATAATACATTAACACAAAAATAACACATTACAAACTAAAAATTGAAAACAAACATCAATTAAATACACATAAAGTAACAACACATAAACTTAAAATAAATGGTGAGTACAAACTAGTAGAAAATAAAAACACATACAATAGTAGTGAATAATCTATCTTGAGTTTTGGCTAGGAGATAGATTGTATTGTTTTCATTCTTCATAAGTGATGTTTCCACACATATGATATCAATAAGGGTCATCTCTATCACCTTTCATTTTTTCTTCCATAAGTTCGTTCATGATTTTGGCATTTGGATCTTCATTGCTTTCAATGATATGTTTATGTGGTTGTGATGTTTGCACTTAAATGTCCTTTAATGTGACATATAACTCAATGCAACAAGGATTACTTTGTTCAGCAAATATACCAAACATTTTTTGTACGTCCTTGTCGTCCTCAATTTTCCATGCCTTGTATTGCACACAATCACCAACAAAAAAATTAAGACATCAATAAGTAAGGTGTACCACTGTTTTGCCATCTCGAGTTAAAGCTTCTTCTCAATGATCTTCAACGTATCATGTGTAACATCTTTCTTAACTTCTAATGTCTTTGAGTAATTGCTTACAAAGGTTGCCCTTTTTTTAGTCGTAGTAATCATCTAACTGTTGTAATATAAAAAAATAAACACGGATGACGAAGTCATTATCAACATTTAAAAATAATTTTTCTTTGGTGTATATCTTACTTCACAAAACATCAATTTATAGATGTAGAAAACATGATATTCAGTATTCACCTGTGCATTGCTTTTGAAGTACTTTAATCCTTACAACATTCAAAAGAACGGTTATGATTGTACCGGCAGAATCAACGTCCACGATCACCTTGAGTGAAGGGCTTAACACCGGGCACACATGGCTTAATCAAGATGTATGTATGTATTTCAACTAGACTTAATGTGTGTTTAAAAATTAAAAAACCAAAAACTTAATTATTAAAATCGTACTTTTAATAAATAATAAAAATTATATATATATATATATATATATATATATATATATATATATATATATATATATATATATATATTATATGTTCAAAGAGAAATAAGTCATATATAATAAAAGAAACATGCTTTTATTGATATATTATACGTTTTTGGGACTTATCAAGGAGACCATGGTCTTCCAAAAATATGTGAATAATTGGACTGATTATGCCCTTCACTCTTGCAATAACCACATTTTTGTCTATGTTGTGACTCCTTCCAATCCATTTCATTTCTTATATGTGTTGATTTGGGATGTCTCTTATCATGTATCATGAGCTAATTAGGAACAACTTAGGAGTCATTATTAGCAAGGATATTTGCATCATTGTCAGTAGGCAACCATTGCCTAGAATATGCATCAATGATGTTTCTGATCGAGTAAGAGACATCAACAACTGAAAGAAATTCATGCTTACAAGAGCACATGCAACTATGACATGTGAACAATTATATCTAAATGCTTGAAATGCACTACACTCGCATTTTCGTGTATTTAAAACAACAGTACATGTTTGTTCACCCCTTTGTGTAACGGGATTAAAGGTCTCTACAACTTCATATGTAGTTGATTGGATATTATACCTACAAACTTGATGAGTGCAAGCCTTTACTTGATTTTTTTGGATGACGTTCATTAACTTTTTATAGTACATTTTTCCACCACCTAATTTAGATCTCACTTTGGCTCCCCTTTGAACAAAATATTCTACCAATCTACCATGTGTACACTTTACCAATGCAATAATTGATAGATTTCTTGCACCTTTTAATAATTTGTTCATACACTCTGACAAGTTTGTAGTCATATGTCCATATCTGCGCCCTTCATCATCATGTGCAAGACTCCATTTTTTCTTGAGATGCCATCAATCCAATGTTTCACATCTAGGTTATATTCATGAAAGCTACCAAATTTTTCCTTAGAATGATGCTTGCAAGTTTTATAAGATACAACAAATTTAACAAAGTTACAAATTTAAGCGAATGAATGAGAAATAAATAAATTATAATTTATATTACCTAAGTTTATTAGTTCTTCCTTTAGTTTTGCATTCTTAAATGATACGCATTTGGTGGTTGTCATCCGAGATATGCATTTCCAACTGTTGATTTAATACTTGCATGACGATCAGAAATTAGACATATCCCTTGTTTTTGAGTCACATGAAGTTAGGTGTTGGCCAAGAACCACAGTCAAGCACTTATCGTTTCTCCTTCCATAATAGTAAAGGCAATTAATTGGTAGTACAAAATCATTCCCATATTATGTCGTGGAAATTAGCAATATTACATGATACTTGCCATATAAGAATGTACCATCAATTTGTATAACTAGTTTGTAATATTGGAGGGCATCACAAGCTGGCTTGAAAGACCAAAATACACGTTCAAACTTGCAAAAATGATTGTCCACTTGATTATTCAAGACAAAGTCATCTATCTCGAGTTTATATGTGGATCCGAGAGAACATTGCACCATCTTTTCTAACCACCTAGGAAGTATATCACATGAATCATCCTAGTCATCGAAAACTCGTGCTATTACTTTCTATTTAGCCTTTGAAGCCTTCCTTTGAGACTTTGTAGCCAAATTGGCTACTTATTTGCTTTTGTATTAAGGAAATTTGGATTGATGGGTCTTCGTTTACCATACCTAAAAACATAATTTAAACGCATTATCACGATTAGTTAAAAATTAATGTGACACATAAACATAAAAATTGGGATTTTTACCTAGTATACAAGAACAAATTAATTCAGAATCTAGTTTGTTATGATCCTGAGATAACATAGCATTCATACATGTGTGTTGACCACCTTATTTGGTAATTACCCATTTTTCTGTCTTTTTGAACATTATAGCTCTCATCTTCCAAGGACAACCTTGTACACTATTAGGACATCTCATCGACAAAATGGTCGATTTAGATTCAACCATACAAAACGACTAATGCATCTTCATTGAATATTGCTTCATAACCATCTACACGTCATGTTTGCTATCAAAATGTAAACTGACATATAACTCATCTCTTACATGCCATGAACTAGGAACATCTAGCCTAGGAAAATGAGACTCTTAGTCAAGGTGTGCCCATTTGATATATTTGTAATGGAGTGACAAATTTTAAAAATGAATTTGTGTTTCATCTACACACATGAAAACAATGTATGAGTCTGTATAATAATAAATTTTTAAAAAATAATATTTTCTTATAATAATAAAATAACACCAACTTGTAATTAGAGAACTGGCCACAAAAGTAGGGGAACCTCTACATCAATATTGCCATCAAAATCACCTTCCACATTTGTCCCAAATGAGCTTTCATAAGGAATATCACCTTCATTACTATCATCTCCATTTTCACTATGATTGACACAAAGACCATCGTCACCACAATTTAACGATTGAGATACATGTATATAATTAATCTCACGTGATACGTTAACTCTTGTATCAATACACATTATTTCTTCAGTGACAATTGTCTGAACATGTACTAATTAAGACTCAACATAGTCAACATCAACATATATCTCAAACATTATCATACAATTTTATTGTTCAAAAGCATTGATGATACACTGAATATCATCATCATCAAATATTTCAATACTTGAATATGTAATAGGATTTTGAGACACCAAAATTCTACACATTAGGCTAGAAAAAATTTGATTACGTGAAAATTTCAATTTAGTATGAATCTTCTTGTTAAAATCATCATAACTAATGTCATGACTAATTTGAATCAAATTTTTTCACCTTTAAATATTACTCTTTGTTCGCGTTCAAATTTTCTACCACTTCAAAAAATAGGTACAATTATAAAACTCATTTTTAAAACGTATTACAGTTGCAACAACTAATTTTTTTTAAAAAAGAAAAAAGAAAACCAAATGCAATCAAGGATTAATCAACTAAAACAAATTCAACAAAGAAAATAAAGATGAGATGATGAGATGAGAACTGCATTTAGACTAATGTTTCGACCAATTTATAAAAAAATCAACACTAACATCAGCAAACAACCACCTAATTACTTAAAAAAAAAATTCTACCCATTATATAGAGTAGCCTTGCACTTTACACCCCTCCACAACTCAAATCCAGTCAAAGTTTATCTCCAATCTAGTTGGAGCTCCTCTCTAATTCTATTGGAGCTTTTTTTAGTCTTGTCAATCACGACAAACACAAGGGGGAGACTGAGTGGTTGGAAGGCGTGAGGCTAACTCGTGTCTCCTACATTAACACCCACAACATGAGGCACAAGTCTAGCTCGCACCTCCTACACATGCACACAACTCAACACGAAACACGAGGCGCGAGCTAGCCTCACGCCTTAGAAACATACATATGAGACACGAGACAGTCTTGCACCTTTTACACATTGCACGAGGCACCAACTAGTTTGGCACCTCCTACACTATCACACATGCACACGAGGCACGAGCTAGCCTCGCACCTCTTACTCTCTTGGACCCCACCCCATCCTCGATATCCAAAAAGACACCAGTTTGGTAATTTTATTTTTTTTTTTTGAAAAAGTATTTTTTTTATATAATTTGATCAAAGATTCATCAAATGTCGTTTAAAGGATACTTACTTAGACATTAAAATCTCTAGATATAGCCACCATTGTACCTCATATATCCAACTATCCAATTTTGAGACCATTCCTAATAGCACCAAAGTTGAACAATTATATATTTATGTATTTATTATTTGATTGTGTTTTTATCAAATGTTGTAAAAAAATTTGATTTTTAATAAATTTCAGTCAATGGTGTAAAGAATATTAAAATAGTGTCAAAAAGAATATTCAGTAATATTTCTTTTAAAATATTGATAAGAAATCAAATAATTGAAGTTTTATTTATGGCAAGTATTTTATATATATATAAAAGATAAAAATATTTGGCATTTAAATACATGCGACAAAAATAATGCATGTGAATAAAATAAATTATTTTCTTTTGAGTTTAATGTTCATGTACAGGTAGTGTAAAACAATTTTACTCAAAACTTGTTATAACTTATCCTACATTATTTGTTTTATGACAACTACAGAAAATTATTTTATATATTTGGTTTTTCTTTTCTTTCTGCGAATGAAACTATCTAGTAATTAGTCAATAGTAAACTTTAAAAATAATACAAATATTTTAATTTTGAAAAAAAGGTTGAATCTCTTGGATTGAAAGATGGCTCAAAACTTTATGTTTATGTTATGCTCTTTGTCTTCGTCGCAATTTGATGAGTACGAAGTAACTATGAAAGAAAGGTGCTAACATGCAGATTCATTCTACTACCCTCTTGACCGACAAAAGTAAAAGATTTATTACCAAGTCCAAGGTAAAGATATGAGTAAACCACCTATTCCTATAAAATTTCCTCATGAAAAATCCGTGCTTGAGTTTTGTTATACAAGATGGTGTTTGGGAAATTACATTATGACATATTGCGTTTTGCGCATTGTTCATACATGAGGATTGAATTATCTATCAAGGGAAGTTTGAATTCTACATTAGAAAGTTCAACTTGCCGTTAACTACAGTCTGTTCACTATTCGATCCATATGATGAAATCATGAAAACCAACAAGTTGCCGTCTCAATGGCAAATGGCATTCCCAGGTCGACATCCCCTCCACAAACGAAACTCAGGAGATTGATTACTACCATCCATGAATGTGAAACAAATGCCAAAAGTGGACAATGAATTGATACCAAGCAAATCAAGCATGGGCTTAGCCGGTAGATTTTGCCAACGAGATACTGAATTAGACAACATGACTCTGTACAAGTTGATCAAAGATTTGCCCACAAAAACTGCAACTTACCCTTTTACTGGAGCGATAGGGGACAAGCAATTCATATTGATAATGGGGAGCTGTTGGCCAGGCGTTAGCTTGGAAAAGGCTGATAAACTATAATTTTTTCTCCTACCTACCCGTACTTCAAACCTCGCACTCTACTTAGGATACTCGAAAACAAGGCCTTCTGCTACACTTCTTGCTCTTCCATTCCCAAATAGCTTACTCACAATGGCCAGTGCAAAATCTGTTACAGTGGCCAGTCCCTCACCAGTGATCAGTTTGCCATCAATAACTACTTTGGCACCATTTATTGCTTCGTCTTGAAAATTGTCTAAGACGACAGAGGGATGAGCTGTGGCCCTTTTGTCCTGTAACAGCAAGAGAGCTCTCATTTCAGTGAGGCTTTCCTTAAGATTTGGATCAGGAAGCAAGCAGAATGATGAAGTAGGGCGTCAAATACCTTTAGTAAACCTTGTTTATGTAGAATGGCAAGTGAAGAGCAAAGTGCCCCATATATTCTTCCAGCTGAATTTTGTTCTTTAAGAAGCTTCTTCAGAATTTTAGATTTGCTTAGTCTTTGAGCACCAACAGTTCCTCCCTAAAAATTCATGAAAATCTCAGCAACAATAAAT
This sequence comes from Mucuna pruriens, assembly GCA_025330945.1. NCBI lineage: Eukaryota > Viridiplantae > Streptophyta > Magnoliopsida > Fabales > Fabaceae > Mucuna > Mucuna pruriens. The sequence goes on from JAENHJ010000197.1 coordinate 3,412,137, forward strand.
GATAGGTGGGACAAAAACAAGAATTGTCTGATTTTGCAGATAATGACTACCATAAACTAAATATACTGAGTTGATTACAACTGCAACGAAAAACCCTCAATTTGGAGGAACCCCCAAGAAGGATAATAATAGCACAAGATATGATTGCGATCACTCATTTTCACCCTATGCCCCATGCACATATTGTATGTGATTCTTTTTTTTGTTGGGGTGAGGAGGGTTGTTAAAGATATATATGTTTGGAAAGTTTAAAAATAGGGATTGATTTGATTTTGAAATCTTTGTAGTGCATATTTTGAAATCCACTCAAATTTGGTTGGATTTGGGTGGCCTTTATTTATCTTAATTTTGAGTGCTTTAATTGATAATTTTACCTTTATTTATTTACCCACTCTACCTATTCTAATTACAGATAAGGAAGTGAGTGTTAAGACAAAATGAAATCCATTCAATTCTAAGGTGTTCCAAACATAAAAAACAATCATGCAATTCAAATCCTAATTTCTACAATGGGTTATAAACATGAGAATCGATTTCCACATCCAATCAAATTTGAATGATCTAAAACACAACAATAAAGACTTGTAACCATGATAAAATGCAGCAACTTATTTATTTTCAGAATTTTATCTTACTGGAAGAATAATCAAATCATGTGCTGACTCTTGAGCATCACTAATTAATATATCAGCAACAATTTTGGTTCCTTGAGAAGCCAAAACTTCAAGAGATTTTTCAAGTGAAGCAACTATGACATTAGCTTTTGCTCGCCTTAGAATATCTACCACAGTCACTACTTCAATCTCTTCAGAGCCATGTGCAATTGGTATGAGGACCTGGGCATCGTAATGTATGAATGTATGTGTAAGATCCTTGTTGCAGAAGGATGGGCAGCTGAAGTCTTCCCAAATTATACAGATACGATGGTAAGTTAGAAACTTACACTAGGGGTATGGTGGCCAACAGACCATTCAACTTTATTGAACTCCTTCTTAGTTGCATTATCATCATCCGTTCTCATCAACTATTATAAAAGAAGAAAGAGTATTTATTCAGGCACAGAACTTAACTGATAAGACAACATACATCAAACATCAGAATACAGAAAGAACAATAAAAGATGTTAATATTTATAAATGTAAACAAAATAGAGGATCCAAATTTAAGAACATTGATTTCAAGCACATTCATCATTCTGCATTTTTTTTCTGCTCTTCTCTCTTCCTCTCTGTTAATCTTCTTTTTTATTTTAACCTTTTCCACCCCTAGATAAATGTGTTATGGGTTTAGTAAATGTGTTAAAGTAGGATCAAACATAACATATTGGTTTAGTTTTATGTTTGATAGTTGAAAAACATTTTAAAAATAGAATAGAACTAGTGGTACATTTTGGCTCCACTTAAATAGTTGGAACTAAGGAGAACTAAACATAATAGAACTGTTCCATTTTGTTCAATGCTGCTCTATCTGCACACCGAATACTACCTTTGTTAAAATTCCCCAGTTCAGCTAGTTCAGTATCTAATAGCAGTTAAATCTTTGACTGTTGAACTTGCTAAAAGTTTGCTCCTAGTGAGTATCACTGCAATATAGGGCTTACAATTTTAACACATGAATATTGGCTATACAGAACTGAATCCTATTAGAATGCTCTCTTCAAGCAATTACTAAATTTGCATTTCCCTTTGACTGTGATTGCTGTGTATACTAATTCAATATCAGGTTCCATTGCTTTTCAGCACAGTATCAGCCAGTAAAGAAAAGAAACCGCTGCAGACAAGCAAATAATTTGTTTACATGCATAAGGGGAAACAATTTATTCCTTTCTGGCAAAAAAATGCTAATTAAAAGTGTTTACCAACAACTCGGCAACCTCCTTGGCAACAGACTCCCCGAGTAGCTGCTCAGCCAAAGACAAAGCAAACTGATAAGTAGTTCCAGGCCCACGGCTGGTTGTGAGTCCTCTAGAAACCTGGATATTTGATTTAACGGCCCAGAAGGTTGGAAGCTTGTCGTAGAATGCAGGGTGACAAGTTATCTTGCATGACAAACTAGAGCATATTAGCCTTATCCAAATATAAACAAAAAAACAACAAAACAAAACTCTCCTAAATTGCAGTCTGTAACTGCAATTGCAACAGTAATATTATTTTTTTTTAAATAATTAAAATACACTAATAGCATAAAGATTTTTTATTTTGTCATTCAATCATAGATCGTTATGCATGACGAAATTGTTTACTTTTGTAATATTTATTTTAAAAGTCATATGTAGGGTGACTTTTTATTAGTTAATACATGTAATTGTAAATGTATTTTACACTATTATTCAATTACAAACTACTATATATAATAAATTTTGCTAACTTTTATGATAAAATAAATAATATATGTAGTGACAATATATTTTTTTTTACAGTATCATTCAATCACAACCTATCGTATGCAGTAAGTTCATTAACTTTTATAATAATTATCTTAGAAATATATATGCAAGGATGATTTGCAAATGATTGATAATAGAAAAAAAACCTTTTATAATAACTACCTTAAAAGTGTAAGCTAAGATGTATCAAAGATGATTTATGATGTAAACAATATAAAATGGAAAAAATAGGTTATGCATTCACACTATAAAATAATCATTCAATCACAAATTACAAATTACTGTGTATGGTATTGTGTCGTCTGGGACTGCTCCCAACCCAGTCCCAACCCAAGTCACTCGGTAGCGAGATTGATCTCCTGCAAACCGACCTCCCGGGGGCCAATGAGTGCAACCACCTCCCCCCTCTTTCTCGAGGAACGATTCCATGCCCTGTTTCTTCACCAGGATTTTCGCCCTCATTATGGATCATGGTCCATGAAAGTGCGGCTCAACTCACCTATATATACCCACCTTACAGGCCCAAAATGGGCAGATTTTCCACATAGGCAACACACCTAGGATTCAGACTTAGGTGACACTTCGGGCAAGGCGATCATTCAAGACATACCAGATTCCTTGCTCGAACAAGTATATTTGTTGACTTTGACTTTTATAATAATCACTTTAAAAGGCATACTAACAATGATACGTGATTAAATGACATATAAAACTGTTTTACAACTTATCTCTTGATGACCATTGAACTCTATAAAAAGTGTATCCCAATTAAACTCTTGTAAAATTTTTCACATAACAGCAATTTTGATAGGCACCACAAAACTGTAATTTAAAACCATGGTAACAAATATTCATTTAATAAAAATAAAGTTAGGCAAAACACCTTCTTTTTCTTCAAAAGCCCCCATGGCAAAAGGGTGACAGCAGGAGCAGCACAAATAGCACCGTAGAGCCTGTTTTGCTCAGCTTGTTTGCACGTCATTTTTCGTAGCACATCGCAATCCCGTAGTCTCGCGGAGCCAGGCATTCCTCCCTGTTGCTTATGGTTAAAACTACTAAGAACGAAAGAAAAAGCAACAGCAATAGCAGGGTTAATTATGGTTAGAGAACTAACGGGTAAAGCCACGAGATCAAAAATTTCATGGGAGCACGCGGAGATGGAGGCATCGGCAACCAGTTTGATGCCTCCGGCGGCTTCCACTTGGAGCTGCGGCTCCACGGAGGCGACGGTGACGTGAGCACCGGCACGGCGCAGGACGTGAATCAGGATAACGGCTTCCATTTCTTCGGTGCCCAAACCAATGGGAACCAGAACCTTCTTCGGAGGGATTGCATTGGGCGCTGTTGGGGGAGAGGTGGAAAGTGCGGATTTCGGAGCGAGCGTTCTCTGGCGTGGAGGTGTGACGGAGGCGAAGTGTGTGCGCGCGGCGGCGGAGGCGAAGGCGGAGGCGGTGATCGAGGAGAGGGCTGTAGAAGGTTGAGACAGTAGCAGCAACTGCAACGACATGGATTGCTTTCGACTCTCTTACTGGGACTCACTCTTGGCTCTCAGTTCAAGATTAGATTCTGACCAATTTTTCAAATGCTCATTTTAGTAAATTATGTCACTCATCCTCTGTTGCATTTTTCTTTCCCTTTGGATGGATAATATAGCGGCTAAGGACGCAAAATTTTTCCTATGTTTTGTAGCAACTGATAATACGGTTTATTTTTTTTATTTTTTTTAATTTATTCTTATTTGAGTTTCCAAAATAAGCTAAATAAGTTTCTTTTATTTTTTTAAATTAATTAAATAAATTGAGAGGTATCGTAAAAGTTAAATAATAAAAGCATTTTTAATGGGAATGTTTTGTAGCTTGTCTCGAAGCAACGACTTTTAGGACTTACTTTGTAAATTTTTTAGTTTTATTTACTAGAAAAAATATTTAAATTGTATGAAATAATCAAAGATTACACATTATATTAGAATATGAGTTTCAACATAAAATAAATACTAAAATTAATTAAAATAGGAATTTTTTATGTAAAACAAACAATCTATTAAATAACTAATCCTCTATAAAAGACCAATTATCAAATCATTTGGTTGGTCTATTCAATCGTTATTAATTCATTTGTTCTAATATCTTGTATTCATTATATTTTTATATTTTATAATCTTTATTTTTTGGTCTCACATATGAAAAGTGATGGTTGGATGTTAAATTGAGAATGGGATGAATAATAAATTGTAAAAATATGAAGTAGATTGGAAGATATTTTTGTCATCTTATTTTTTTTAAGATATTTTTTCCATTTCTAAACATTATAGTATTTTCATTAAATTCTATAAAATATGTTTTTAGTTCTTTAGTTTATTATAAAAATTTGTTTTGATCTTTTATTTTTTAAAAGATTCATTTTATTAATTTAACTCTTAAATTTGAGTTAATGTTATTATTCTAAAAATAATGATCTTTTTCTTAAGACATAATTTTGAATTTTTTTATTTAATATGTGAAACTTATTTTATTATATTTAAGTACATGAAAACTTTAAAATTCAATGAATATTCTAATAAAAAATTCACATAAAAAGTGATAAAAAAATTCTAACAACAACGAATTCACTCTTTTCAAAAGGTTAAAATGGTCTATTATGTAATTGATTTACAAGTCAACTATATATTGATAATAAAATTTATTAATAAAATATTTAATGGTACAAAAAAATTCATGATATTCTTTTGTACCCAAATCATTTTTTTTACAATATTTATTATTTTATATTTTTTTTTAAATTAGGAATAAGTATGGGTTGAGTTGGGCTGAGTTTAGTTTTGTCTCAATTTCACCTAAAATTTTAGTCAAATCATTTATTCAAATTCGAATTTAACCTGATTAAGATCTCAAAAATATAGGACAAGATTAAGTTGATCTGATTTCATAACATAATGTATAAATTTTAATATTATATATAATTAAATCTTATAATAAAATTTATATCAAGTATATTTTATAATATATATTTTAAATAAATAATATTATTATAGATATAATATTAAGTTATGTAAAATAATATTTATTAAATAATAAAATTTATTATTAATATATAATTATTAAATTTTTTTAAAGAAAATATAAGATATTAAATTGGGTTGAAGGACAACCTAAAATATAATCATAACTCATCCTCTAAATATATTAGATTTAATTTCAAAACTTAAATTCATTCAAATCAATCTTAAAATAAGTTAAATTAATGAGTCAGTTTAGTTCATGACTTTACTTGAAACATGGAAGGTCCTTCATCATTATAAAATTAATGTATGTATCTTAAAACTTCTTTAAAATGATCTTTATCACTATAAAAAAAAAATCTAAGATAAACCTCCATTTTCGATATCTAAAAATTTCATTTTCCAATTCAAACCAATACAAAGACACCTTAAAAAAACTAAAATCAAACTTCAATTGAATAAAAAAAACAATTAAAAAAAACAAAAAGAAAAACAAAATTTAAGTGAGCTAGTCTAATAGCTCACTACAATAAGATATGTCTCCAAATTTAACAAATGCTTACAGAAATATCTACATATTATTCATATTGATATCAATATTTAATTTTACGTCTTTTTATATAAGTATGATATTTATCAACTCAACCAATACTTATCTCCTTTTTTAAACCAGGAAGATTGCCAACCTCATTCGCTCCTCACCCACCTTCACCATGCACCAACTATAGATCGGCTTTTGCTCCGAACACCTTCCGTTCAGTTTGGCACAACAACCACTCGTACTCCTCTACCACTTCGAGAGAAGAAAAGGAAAAGAAGAAACAAGACGAAGAAGGGAGATAAAAAAAAAAAAAAAAAAAACAAGGGACTTTAACGTCAATTTATATTTTAAAAAATAGAATAGAATTATATGTGACTTATATCAAGGTATTGATCCACCCTAAACCACATCAGCGCCTGATGTACAGGAGCACCTGTCCTTTTCAATTTTCAAATTAATCGTAAAATTTATTTTTTTACATAATTTTTATTTTGTTTATCACATTTTTCCAAGATTTTTTAGGTTTCATAATTTTTTTAATAAAATAAATTTTACATTTTGTATTAGTCAAACAATAATTTAAAATTATATTTTAAAATAAAAACAATCACAATTTCAAAGACAATATTAATTCATATTTAAGAAATAAATAATTACAATAAATTTTTTTAAAAGTAAATAAGTAAAACAAATTTTTACAATAAGACAAAAAAACAAAGAATATATTTTAGTCTTTATTAAATAACTTTTATAAATTTATTTCATTAAATAATTTAAATTGCTTTATTAGTGAATTATACAGTATTTTACATAACAGTAAGATAATGTTTTTTTCTAATAAATAATACTCCTCAATTTAGTTGGTCAATTATGTAAATAGTTCCTAAATAATCTATCCATTTAATTCTTAGGTATATATATGATTTCCAATATTGAGAGATTATTATTATTTTTTTAAATATAAATATGTTAAAAGCCTTGTTCTTATATTGTGAAAGACGTGGCAAGTTTATCCGATGGCGACATGAATGTATTTATAAATTGCAGTAACGGAAAGAGGATCCCCGTCATCCGATAGACAGAATAGCTGTAGCTAGAGAGGGCTGCCATCACTTGACAGCATTATTGATTTACGGAAGATAAGGGATGTTTGGGTTAATCGGAAGGAAGGCCAATTTGTTGGGAGGATCAGGAAGAAGGTGGTTGAGCTTGGGAGCCACAGCCAGTACTCATGGCGGGGCCATGGAAGACTTGCTCGCGCAACTTCAATCTCATATCCAAAAGGTTCTGGCTGGTGGAGGACCCGAGGCAATCAAGAGGAACAGGAGCAGGAACAAATTTCTTCCCCGTGAAAGAATCGATCGCCTTCTTGATCCCGCCGCTTCCTTCCTCGAGCTTTCACAGGTTTTCCCTTTTCTGTTTTGTCCTTCCAGAAATATAAATAATTACTATTTTTAATTGTGGTTATCGGTTATTTTTACTTTTTAATTTATATAAATGTTATTTTATGCTACTGAATTTCACCGTCATTATAGTTTTAACACGTCGGTTATCTTTTACAACATTATAGAATATGTATTAGGGATTATAACACTCACACGCTCTTGGCATCCATATTAATTAGATCCACAGATAATTTTTAATCATTTCAGAACTAGAAATAAGATTTTTATTTTTAAAATTAAATTGATTCGTAATTTCGTATTTGTAACTTTAGACATTTATTTGAGTAACTATTATCATTATTCATTTAATGATTAGAATTAAATGTTTTTAATTCTTTAATAAAAATTCAATTTTGGTTCTCATAATTTTTTAAGTAGTGGTTATCATTATTTAATAATTATATCATATATATTTAAGTATATCACATCAATTGACTAGTAACTACAGTGTTTGTGTAAATATATATATATATATATATATATATATATATATATATATATATATATATATATATATATATATATATATATATATATATATATATTTATAACTGATGAGACGTATATTTTTAAAATTTATACAGATTAAAACTAATGTGTTTTTATAAATATGGTAGAGCATTTGTTAGAAGTGAGTCTCTTGAATAAAAAAAAAAATTATTAGCCATGTTTTCATGTTCCAACTAGTGTCTATAACACATTCAAATTTTATAATTTATGAAAAATAATTAATAAAGTTGGATTACATATAATGTGAAAATTAATAAAGACTACGATAATCTCATATAACTTAATAATTTCTTCTTAAATGGATTTCATACCTTGAAACTCTGACTCTCCGTCTAGAGATTTTTGAAGTACAAAAACATTTATTTTTTTAAAGATTAAAATTAAAATTAATGGTGTCTTTTTTTTTTTTCATTTCTCTTTGTGAATGCAGTTACTTCGCCCATCACATAGTTGACTTCTCTTTTCTTCTTTCAAATGATCATTTTCCTTATTCATTTGAGTCTGTGGAAAGTTGGTTAGTTGAACATGGTAGTCATGTCATGTGATTGGAATTAAAAGGTTAAGGCTTGGCAATGGGTGGGAATTGTGAGACTGAGAAATGGGTTTGCGTTGTTTGACTAGGAAAGGTTTTAACTTTTGGGTGATAAAGCTTGCAGGACATGACTTGTATGAAGAACCCTTGCCTTCTGGAGGGATTGTTACTGGGATAGGTCCCGTGCATGGGCGACTCTGTATGTTTGTGGCTAATGATCCCACTGTTAAGGGAGGAACTTATTATCCCATTACTGTTAAGAAGCACCTCAGGGCACAGGAAATTGCTGCTCAGTGCAAATTGCCCTGCGTATATCTTGTTGACAGTGGAGGAGCTTTTCTTCCCAAGCAAGCTGATGTGTTTCCAGATAGAGAAAACTTTGGCAGAATATTCTACAATCAGGCCGTAATGTCTTCTCAAGGAATTCCTCAAATTGCATTGGTATTGGGCTCTTGCACTGCTGGTGGCGCTTATATTCCTGCAATGGCTGATGAAAGTGTGATGGTAAAGGGAAATGGCACCATTTTTTTAGCAGGGCCACCTCTTGTTAAGGTCAGCTCAGCTACTCTTGTGCTCCAAAATACTTTGACAAGGACAAAACTTGCATACAATTCCTTAGGTGTTTTTGCTGTAGTTTTGCAATCAGAATTAAAGTTTCTCTTATTACGTGATTTACTAAGATGAAACTCCAATTTTGATAGGAGAACAACTAAAAAGTAACCATGGAATTACTTCTAAGTTTTGTCCCTTTGATAATCTCTGGCTATTTTGTTGTTTCTTATTTATTAAAACTGTATCTTTTCCGTGTTTGGGATTTCATCAAGTTTTATGTTGGTTGCCAATCGTCTAGCACTAAAATCTGTATCTTTTAAATTTTAAAATTTTAGCACTGCCTGTGTTTGTGTTAATGTATTTTCTACTTGTTTATGACCAAAATTAACCTTAATTGAATGATTTTATAGGCTGCAACTGGAGAAGAAGTCTCAGCAGAGGATCTAGGAGGTGCTACAGTGCACTGCAAGACATCTGGTGTTTCTGATTATTTTGCTCAAGGTATTTGCTGTGGATACTTTCTCTCTCAGCCATTTGAGTGTATAGAAAACGTGATAACTAATGAAATCGGCTTGGTTCCTGTTCATGACATTGTACATGTTTTGTTTCTTGTAGATGAACTCCATGGACTTGCACTTGGGAGGAATATAATTAAGAATTTGCATATGGCTGGGAAAGATGTCTTGGCAAATGGATTGCAAAATATAAATCATGAATATAAAGAGCCACTTTATGATGTCAATGAACTTCGGTCTATTGCTCCCACTGATCTAAAGCAACAGTTTGATATCCGATCAGTCATTGATCGCATTGTTGATGGAAGTGAATTTGATGAATTCAAGAAATTGTATGGAACTGTGAGGGCATATCCACTTTACTTTCTATCTGTTTAACCATTATCTTGATATGCAATGGTTACTATGGAACGACCTTTTTTCTTTCAGTACCTGTGTCCTTGATGATTTGTGACACTTATTGGTTGTTGATTACGATAAATATTTGTAGTCCACACCAAGTATATGCAACAACCAGTAAAAGTTCTACAACTCATCAATATACTGGTAGCCTGGAACAAAAGCACAGTTGCAATTCCCTATCTGTATATTATAACCTTTTTCAAAATCTTTTTGCAGACACTTGTAACAGGATTTGCTAGAATTTTCGGGCAGCCTGTTGGAATTATTGGAAACAATGGAATTTTATTCAATGAATCTGCGCTGAAAGGGGCCCATTTCATTGAATTATGTACTCAACGTAACATTCCCTTGGTCTTCCTTCAGAACATCACTGGATTCATGGTATGAATTTAAGTTATGTCTTCAGTTACTTTTATTACTATGCTTTGTGTCATTATATTCTGTCTGCTGAGTAGATTGGTTCCTTTTTCCTTCAAAACATCAGTGGATTCGTGGTATGAATTATCTTATTATATTCATTGTTTACTAATAGAGATATGTGGAATTATCTAATTTTCTCCATGAGTAAAGCCAGGTGGGTTTGAGAATCAAATTGAAATTCAATAGAAATATAATAATGTGTAGATTTAGGAAATACAGATGGATCAGTGACACTGTAAGACTAAGTCAGGTGAGTTTGAGAACATCAATTGAAATTCAATAGAATATAATGATGGTAGATTTAGGAAATACAGGTGGATCAGTAACCCTGTAAGATTAAGTAAACGAGCATAAGATCTCAAAGTGCAGTATTGCTCCATCTTCTTATTACCTTTTTTTATGATGATCCTAATTTTTACTTTAATAATAGTCCTGTTTTGTCTTAAACATTCTTCTTGATTTGTCTCATGTATTTTTAACTATGGTACTATTTTTTTTATCAAATGGTGTTATGTCTGTGGGCATCCAGGTTATTTTACAGTGTGGGTGTCTAATACTTCATGTCATCCATCTTCTTTTGTCCTGATTATATTTATTGTTGTCTGGAAATTATAAAATGCTGAATGAAAGCATTTACTATTAGTTTGTCTCTTTTTTTTTTTCCGATCAAGAATTGTTAAACTTAAATATTTTTTCTCTAAACAATTCTGAGTTTTGAAACTGATTCTTGTCTATTTGGTAGGTTGGCTCAAAATCTGAGGCAAATGGCATAGCCAAGTCTGGTGCAAAAATGGTGATGGCTGTTTCTTGTGCAAAGGTTTGTAGGTTTCCTTTGCAAAAATGTCTATTTACATATAACATACTCGTTAGCTGTATAACTTAACAGCGACAAAGGCAGAGTAAGTTTAGTCGCTTGTAATTATTAGTGTCTTGGAATGTGATTCCATTTGGGCAAGCAGGTTTTCCTGCATGAAAGAAAGAATTGGAGAAGATGGGATATTAATTAATATATATTTATACAATTTTTTTTATAAATTAAATATTTGGTGGTTGATATCTTTCATTTTTACAATTGTACTTGTATTGCCCCTTTTCTGTACCTTGTGATTTTTTATTTATGCGTGTGAGGTTTTGGAGGGGGGGTAAGTCAATTCACAGATAAGACTAGACAATATAATGGTTCTAAGTATTGTTATGAATAAAAAGGTTGAGTCTCAAAGTATTAGAGATATTTTTCAAGGGCAAGCTAATTTTTCTTCAAATAAATCCGTGCAGGTACCTAAAGTCACTATAATGGTTGGAGGAAGCTTCGGTGCAGGGAACTATGCAATGTGTGGTCGTGCCTATAGTCCCAATTTCTTGTTCCTTTGGCCTAATGCTAGAATATCTGTGATGGGTGGTGCTCAGGTAGTATACCTCTCTGAGTTATGATTCTTTACAAGAAATTATTAGCATTGATTGATCCAGAACATCACTCTGCATGGTTATTGTTCTGTACTTTGGGAGATACATCATTATATAGCATGTTTTGCATGTGTTCTCTCCTTTCTAAATCAAACTGGATTTAAAGATTTGATTGGTCATTAGTTGATATTCATCTGGTTTGTGGGGGGTTCTAATTGTATTCTCTGGAATTTGGTCATCAGGCTGCTGGTGTGCTGGCCCAAATAGAGAAAGGTAACAAGAAAAGGCAAGGAGTTGAGGTAAAATATGATGGAGTAAATATTTTCTTTTTCTATTTTACTTCTCAACTGTCCTTGTTTGTCTTAATGCGCTTATACTTGTAATGCAGTGGAGTAAGGAAGAAGAGGAGAAGTTCAAAGCAAAAGTAGTGGAGGCATATGAGAGAGAAGCAAGTCCTTATTACTCAACAGCAAGGCTTTGGGATGATGGAATCATCGATCCAGCGGATACAAGAAGAATCATTGGTCTATGCATCTCTGCTTCCTTGAACCGTGCTATTGAAAACACCAAATATGGTGTATTTAGAATGTGAAGTTGAAACTTTATTCTGCCCCAAAAGTTGCAGCAGCCTAGAGTTGTTATTAAGAAAGAAAAAAGTGGGGTGTCGGGGACAAAAATATGAATGGGAACAAGCAGAGTGGTGCACCATACATTTTTATAAATTTTAATAAAAATGTTCTTGCACGTCACATTGAATTCACATAAAAAAATCTTGCTTGCGGATTCGTTCTCAAGCAAACTCACTAATGTGTAAGAATTGAATAATTATGAATATATATTTATTTACTCTTGTATCTTCTTTATACTTTATTTTTTTTTCGTAATATTATTTATTAATTTTTCTTTTTCTTTTTCTTTTTCTTTTATTTCTCTTTTATTTTCCGTACACCACATAATGGGGTGTACCGTGTACGTTTATAAGATCTCTTAGAATTGGACCAATGGTAAGAATTATAGGTGCAAGAGAAAAACACATCTACAATCACTGACCAGCAAGTTGTACATATGCATTATATATGAATATTTTAAAATTTAAATAAAAAAGGTTAAAAAATAATATATATTTTATTATTTGATAAGATTTATTATATTAAAAAATAATAAATTAATTAAATATGAGTTTTTTTTAAAATTAAGGAAAAATATAAAGTTAAATTACTTAAAATAAGATACTTTATCTTTATTATTAAGGTGTGTTAAACTTAAAATGTAAATTAAGATTATATTAATTTTAAAATAATTTTACACTCTCAACTAATCTAAAATATTGTTATTATGAATTTTTAAATAATTATTATGAAAAGCAACTTACCATACGGTTTATTTGAATGACCATAAAATTACTTGCATAACCTATTTTTCATTTTAAAATTTAATTTGTGTAACATTTTTTTATTATTTTAAAATTCAACGCATAAAATACTTACTATATATTATGTTTGTATTAACCCTGCTATACATAAAAGAATTAGTAGTCTCCTTTCTTCTTCATTATCAGAGACTTTGTTATAAAGGTAAATGCGAATTACCATTCATTCATTTTGTAAAATAAATGAAAATTTAATTTTGGTGTCAAAAAGTATATTTTTCCTTTAACCTTTTTATTTTAGTTTTTAAATTCATCCCTTAATAATTTTGAATTTATAGAGGATTTTAAGTTTAAATTTTATTGTCACCCTCGTATACCAAACAAATCAATCTTCTAATAATTTATTTTTCTTTAAAATTTGCCTTCTAACTTATGAAAACAACATATCATTAATTGTTCTTGTACTCGATTTCATTATTCTTAATAATATGTTTGAGAGTTAGATTGTTGAAAGAAAATAAAGAAAGAGTAATTTTTTCACTTCTAATAAATATTCTCTAAATTTGATTTTTTTTTTCAAAATAAAAACGATACATTAACATAAACTTAATTTCTTAATCTTTTTATTTTATATATATTGTATATCTTTATTAATTTAAAATTAAGAAAAGCATCTTCCCTTTTTCTTTCAAAATTCATTCTCAAACATATTCTAAATCTTACTTTGTTAGTATCATTGTCTTGGTGAAAAAATTAGTTAGATTTGACGATAAGTATACAAAGTGTGTTTGCTTTCACTCTTTTCTATTTTTCAAAGCACATTTAACAGAAATCCATCTCTCACATGTTATTCGCATTTCATGAAATTGAACAGGAAACTGAACATACCTAAAGTTGTCATATGACTTTGACAAATGCATACACGTAATTAAAAAAAAAATGAAGCACGTGCCATATTCATTTTCATTTTAAAGTTAGGATTCCTATTCTTCCTTTCATCCACAAATAGTTTAGCCAATACAGTTTGGTTATCTCCGTTTTATTCATAAAGAGAAAATCTATCATAGATTTGAAAAAGGTCTCTTCATGAATGATAATAAAAGGGTTATGATAGGTTTCATTTTGCTATTATGAAAATCTAGTTATGTTTTTTCTTTATATATATATATATTTTAATGTATGAGGATAATTTGTTTCCACGAAATTGCTAAACCAAGACTTTTATTACTAGAGAACATGGATATACGAACCTATTTCATAGTTCTACTTTAAGCAAGATTTACGTTGTGTTCTACCCAAAAATTAAATAAACCAGCCCTAGACAAGTTTCATAGTGAATCTAAGCCTTGGAACAAATTAAAATGGCCTTAAAAAAATGTCAAGTACAATGTGGGTCAGCACAAACTTATTTTCTACGTCATGGGGTCACATACGACTTGGTTTTGCTTTATTTGTTGATAAAAATATGGCCAAATCAATCTTAGAACAAACTTGGATGAAATAATCAACTATGAAAAATTGAAAATTGAACAAAGCAATATAACTAAAAAATGGTTTGTTTTTCTGAGTTACATGACCTGCTTATTTCAAATCTGGTCATGTTCGATTTAGTTAGTAACAAAATAAAGAAGACAATGACACTATTTTTTTTTTCCCTTTAACAAATCCTAAATGATAGTATTTGATTCTTTTTCATCCTAAAAGACAATGCCATCATTTTCATCCTATGTGTATATATATACCATTTACCAAAAACAATATCATTTTGATCTCCTAGGAGCCATATAGGATGATTCTTGTAGTATTAAAATTTTGATGAGAGTTAATAATTAGGTAATACATTATAAGACTAAGGAGAAAGTATTTTGAGATATTTTAAAGAATAATTTATTATAAACAACAAGCGCCTGTGGCCTAATGGATAAGGCGCCTGACTTCTAATCAGGCGATTGTGGGTTCGAGTCCCACCGGGCGTGTCTTTATTCTAAATAATTTTTGAATACATTTGTGTCATCAATTTCTAGGTCAAATTGGCCAAATTCTTAATATACTACAAATTTTAGACCCTAACACGTCTTTTAGGTAAATTTTGACAATTCTAAATCTTGATAAGAAAAAAACTTAAATGCATTACCATCGAAACGAAATTTTTTCCCTATAATTGAAATATTTTATTACATAAATTATTGAAATAAAACTCTAATTTTAATAAAAAAATGCTTATAACATTATATAAAAATTTTATTCTTGTATTTGAAATGTTCTTACCGATCAACAATAAACCTACTCGAATCCGTAGTCTATATATATATATATATATAACTTGTGTTAGATAAAAGAATGATACTAAATAGACAGGAGTTATAGAAGTGCATGAATTATAAATTAATATCCGATATAAAAATGAATAATATAATTTGATACAAACATAGTATAATAAAAGTGGGTGGAGAATTGTAACTGATATTGGAGCTGGTGGCAGCGACAAATACTTTGCATCCATCCACGTCCACCCACTGACTCACTGACTCACTCACTCACTCACCCTCGTGCTTTTCTTTTCTTGTTCTGAGGTTTGTGCTGTGCGGTCCCATTGTTTGCGTTTGTCTTCACTATTACTTGTCTCTCTCTCTCTCTCTCTCTTCAATGGCTTCCTTTTCTCTCACCACCTCGCCTCCCCTTTACAAACCCATTTTCTCTTCTTCCCATTCCCTCCTTCACCCTCCCCCCTTCCATTTGCGCATGCCCCACAACCCTCTCCACCTCCAAACCCCTCTTCGCGCCTTGCGTCACGATACTAGAGGTATTTTTTATTTTTTATTTTTTATTTTTTATTTTTTTTCTTTTTCTGTCCTTACGATGCCAAGATCGTTCGGGGTTGTATTTCTGTTATAGGGCGTATTCCGTGATTTATGTACAGTGATGCCGTAAGTTATCGCCGATCACTTGATGTTGTTGCCACGTTGCCATTCTTTTCGTTTTCCGCTTTAAACAATGGCTAAAGGTAATTAGTAATTCAGAATCCAAATTAGGTGATATTTTTAATGCTACCAATACCAGAGGGATCCAACCGAGCTTTTTTTGTTCCTCTCAATTCTTGCTGGACTTTGTTTTCTGGAGGATGAATGATGCTTGTAGGGTTTGGTGAAATGTGCAAATCTCACTGTGCTGCGTATCCAATCTTGGATAGAAGGATAGTAGTTACTGTTACTATATGTTAGTCCTAAACAAGGGCTTGGATTTCATTCATAATGCTTTCTTGCTTTTGACTGATTGTGTGCCCTGTCTTTTGTTTTTTGGTGCCTGTGTTGGTAATGTTTACGAGATTCTTTTTTTCTTATTATGTATTTTTCCTTTTCCACTTTAAGTGTGTTCTTTGACGTTTAACTTGCATACTTTTTAGCATTTTCCAGCTTGGGTTTCTAATTGGGTGTGTGGAATATGTTACCACGTGAATTTAGCTCAGTGGTAGCTTTGGAGTGACTGGAAAGAACAATATTAGGTGTTATTTTGGTACTCTTTTCAAGTTTGAAGAAATAACTCAAACAATGTCCTTAAAATCTTTCTGGGAAAAATTAGGTAAAGTTCTGTGGAAGTGTTGAAATGGTCATGTTGGATCTCTTAAAAATAAGGATGCAGTTCTAGTTTCCTATTTTTTTTTTCTTTTCAGAATAGTATCTACTGGAATGGATTTATCAAACATGACCAAACTACTCAAAATATAAGTTGCAGTTGGAATAGATTCATTCTTGGAATAGTGGTTATGTTTTATAAAACTTTTCCTTGTATATATCATTTGTGCCCAAAATAAACTGTGAAGGTATGGAAGGACAGGCAAGTAACATATGGTTTGTTACCTACTATTATCTTGCTTCAGCCTGAAAACCCAGCATACAAGACCCATCATGATGATGTATTTTTTATAATTACTAATTACAGATCTGAAGCATTATAAACATAAGGATCCTTTTGATCTTTTTATCCTTGCTTATTTAAATTTCAAGGAAATCGTGTAGCTTAGTTTATCATTCGTCATTGTATTAATTCTTAGTTTGAGTTGCTAGCATTATTGTAATAGTTCTTTTTTCCTCTCGTTTTGTAGGACTTTTGGTGATAATTTTGAACTGTCATATTTGTTTGCTCATCTGTGGAGCTTGAAAAGTTCTTTTGTCCCCACCTCCTTCCTCTTCTTATGGTTATTTTAACAATAGGTTTGCATGCTTGGGCTACCTGACCTCATTACTGCATATTCAAATATGTTTTCATTGTTTCCTTTTCAGACTTCTAGTTTGTTTGTATTAAATCCCAATGATGGAGTAACCCATGGAATGAAATACATAATGTCCCATTTGCCACAAAAGAAAAGGATAAAAGTCAATCATGTAGAAGGCATCTGAAGTCATGTGTGTTTTATAATGAGTAGAAAGTTTTTCCTGTCTATGTAACTATATTCCTGACAAAGGAGGGAATTGAGTTGAAATATTTCACTCAGTGATTCAAGGCTCATGCTATTTCTTTCCCTTACTTTTAGCTGGTCATGGTTTTAATTATGTCATTTATGGGATGTCGGTGTATTGTGGCTTGAATCAATAGATGGCCTTTTAATTATTTGAAGTTGTTATTTGGCAGCTGCACCAATTACCAAAGACCTGTGGGAAAAATCGATTCTGAAAAGTGAAACCCCAGTCCTTGTTATATTCTATGCAAATTGGTGTGGCCCGTGCCGGATGGTTCACCGGATAATAGACGAGATTGCAAAAGAGTATGCTGGGAAACTCAAGTGCTTTATACTCAACACAGACACTGACATGCAAATTGCTGAGGACTATGAAATTAAGGCCGTACCAGTGGTATTAATGTTTAAAAATGGCCAGAAATGCGATTCCGTAATTGGTACCATGCCAAAGGAGTTTTATGTGGCTGCTATTGAGAGGGTGCTCAAATCCTAATCATGGACATGTGCTGGCAAAATCTCAGTGAAGGAGATAAGCTCATGCCCCTGCATGTCATGCCCATTTTCGGTTAAATTTTCTGTTAGCTTGTCAGACTACTCAACATTGCTGAGTTCTTGTACATATTTTGTGTACTTTTTCCCATAATAGGTGCGGCTGTGTGACACTGTATTGGCAATGAATGTTTCACTTCTAATCTTCATAATTTCCTTTGAAAAGTCTTGTTCAGCTATAAAGGCATAGTTGAAATTTGATTATTGCTTTGGTACTTGATTTGAATATTCAACCTGTTCTTCTGAAAGTAGGATTTTTTATTAGCTTCTTGTGCTTATTTCCCTTGTTAAACCATTATTCCATTTTTTTGACTTCGCCTGTTTGATTTTGTGGCTATATCTGTTGTTCACTTGTCCTTAAGCATTCTTCATCCAGTACACCAAATTAGTATTACTTTGGCCTTGGATTAAGTCCTGATGGAGGATAATTTATGTATTGATCTCATGGAGTCCTATTAGAATTTAATTAAATTAACTGAAACCTAGCTACTCATGCTGTTGTGTTAGGCGTCTCGATGGAAGCCTTAACAAATTAGTGTACAATTTTTTTATGGTAAAAAAGATCAGTGATTAGAAATTTCTTAGTGGAAGCAGGCAATGGATAAGAAGTTCAGTAACTTGGAATAAATCAAATAATTTTTGCCTGGTGCAGATAGGTATATGAAAGAAATGAGTAGGCAAAACGATGGAAAACATCAAGCCTTTTTTTACCCTCTTGTTCGGAGTTTATACTTTTTTTTTTTAAAGCACACGCATATATTACAGATTAATTTAATATTATATTCCAACATTTTATAAATTTTAATCTATCACATTTTTTTTCTTAAAATACAACTTGATATTTCTATATTATTTTAAATGTTATTATTAATTCGTTTTGAATTTATTATTTCTTATTATTTTTCTAATTATTTTTTATAAGAGTTTCTATATCTGCCTCATAACTAAAAATCGTGCAACACACAGGTTTTATATATATATCACATTTCGATTCTTACATGAATGTTTTAATTATTGAACTATTTTTTAATTACTTAAATATGATCTTAATTTTTATAAAATGAATGAATTTTGACCGTTTCATATTTTTATTATTATTTCATTTTAAATGTTATTATTTTTATATTTTATAATTAGTTCGTTTTTAATATTATTATTTCTTATTATTTTGTGAAATAATTTCTATATCTGCATCATAACTACAAATCATGCAACACACGGAGATCTTTTTTATATATATCACATTTTTTTTACATGAAATTTTTTTTATACATTCAATATTTAAATATATTATTAGTTTCTATAAAGTAAATGAATTTTTATTTTAATTTTTATAATTTTTCTAAAATTTGAAATCTCTATTTTTGGTTTCAATAAAATGAATTTACTGTAAAAAAATTCTTTAATTTTCATTCTTCAAAATCTAAATTTATTAATTTTTTTGTCTTTTCAACATTAATAACATTTATTTTAAAAAAAACATTTTATATGTTATGATTTACCTTTCTTAGAAGTGAAAGATTTCTATTTAAATATAAAATAAAATTAAAATTTTATTTATCTTACGATGATTGTATTATAATATTATTTTCTATATTTTACCGTGTAGTTACGAGCTTATTTGATTGGAGAAAAATTGGAAGGAGAGGAAGGAAAAAGAGTGATTTCTTTTAACTTTTTCTAATTGATTCAAAGAAAAGGAAACAAAATCTCTTCTCATCTAATTTTTTTATCCCTTCCAATATTGGGAGGAGATTTAAAATATTTCAATTATAAAAAATACAATATTTTTATTTATATTTTAAAATTATAAAAATAGAAAAAACAAATTAATTTTTGAAATTACTTCCTTTCCTTTATAAACCAAATAAAAAAATAATTATTTTTCCTTGTAATTAAGTAAAATATCTAATTAAAATCTCTTTCATTATTTTCTTTTCTTTCTCCTCATTCTTTTGAATGAAGCATACCTTAAAAATAGTGTGAGCTTTTTGAGGAACTGATGGCGTTCAACGGTGACCAGAGCGAGCCCACGACAGTTGTGAGTTCCAGGAGGAGATGAAAAAGAGCATGCTTGCCAATGCTAATGGACTCAGACCCTTCTCCATCCAAATGATCCTAGAGGATAACCACAATAGAAGGTCGCAGATCTCTTTGCCTCTAAGATCTTAAATCATCGACAATGTTGTTTCGGTAATTTTCACAGAAGCTATTATGCTTATGTCTTTGCCTTGTGTTATTGCCTTATGTTATTACTGTGAAGTATTTCATTCAGAGTCCTAATAAATGAGATAACAAATAGAATAAGCACACCTAGGGGTGGTTTATCTTCAAAACAAATACTCATGATGGCTACTTAAAAAAGGAAGAACTTGATTTTAGAATTTTAAAAAGAGTACTAAACTATAGTTAATCTCCTTATACTAGTTAGACAATTTTCTAGTTCCTGTGAACACCTTTTTTTGCTTGCTTGGATATTTGGATTGTATGCAGTGTCATAGTTCATATCATGTGCAGGTGTTAAAAGGATTTCGGCTCCCAATCTTAAATAAAAAAAGAGCAAGACTTGAGAGAGGTTGGTTCATAGACTCCCCTAGGCAAAAAAGAAAGACCAAAGAGAGGCCGGTCCATAGACCCCCTAGGAAAAAAAGCAAGACTTGAGAGAGGTCGGTCCACAGACCCCCCAGGAAAAAACTAAAGATCTATCTAAGATGAGTCGGTCGAGACCGTCTAGGACAATTAAAGACCTGTCTGAGACAAGTCGGTCGAGACCATCCGGGGCAAATAAAGACCTGTGTGAGATGAGTCGATCAAGACCGTCCAAGACACCAAAGACTTGTTTGTGACAAGTTGGTCGAGACTGTTCGGGGTCGAAACTTAAAGACCCGTCAGAGACGAGTCGGTTGAGACTGTCTAAGGCCAAAACTTATAAAGACCCGTCAGAGACGAGTCAGTTAAGACCGTCCGGGGCCAAAATCGTCTAGGGTCGAAACTTATAAAGACCCGTCAGAGATGAGTCGACCGAGACTGTCCAAGGCAGAAACTTATAAAGACCCATAAGAGACGAGTCAGGCGAGACCGTCCAGGGCACAAAAAGACATGAGAGAGGTTGATCCATAAACCCTTCCAGGCCGGTCCATAGACCAAAATACCTTTCAGCCAAACCCGTTACCGAATGCTTCTCAGCCAATCGAAAATGATCACCTCACAAATTCAAAGTGCCTATCGCTTCACTCGCCACTTGGGGGCTGTGTACCGGTCGCACCTCAGCCCTATCGAACAGTTGAGTCCACACCGAGGCAGCCAAGTCCACTCTACCATTTGAAGAGTCAGATCCCTCTCGGCTAGCTGAGTTCATCGAAGTTTGAGTTCACTCCCTGTGGCCGACTCCACTTTGCTAGTCAACTCCACTCCTCCAGCCAACTCCACTCCTCCAGTTGACTTCGTTCCGCTAGCCGACTCTGCTTCGCCAACCGAGTTCGCTCTTGGTGGCCGAGTTCATTCTTCCGTTAAAGAGTCAAATCCCTCTCGGTTAGCCAAGTCCATCCCGACTCTCTCGTCTTATCTCGGCCCAACCAGAAAACGACATGTACAAGGTAGCATAACAACTTATACCACCCTCTAGCAATGGCGGATTGTAACTGATATGTTAGGGAGCAGAGCTTAAGCATGCCGTTTTTCACCTGACATGTCCCTAACACCCTTTATTATGTTGTGTAGTACCTTAATTAGCTAGGGGACAAAATCCTAATAGGAAAGAGGAAATAGCTGAGGTATATATGTACCATAAAATCCATAGAGGACAAGTTGCTGGGACTATATTTGTAGACCAGAATAGGCAAGTTAACTTGTTATCCTATCCTAAAATGGAATGGGGTTGTGTTTTCAACCCAATTTTTCAAACAGCGAGTTAACCTGACTATTCTATGTCAAGTCAACATTTGTCGGGTCAAAATAATCTATTTTGTTAATCTTAATTATAATGATATTCTTAAGACGTCAGTATTTACTAGGATAAATAGTGTTAACCTTAGAAAAAAAAAATTACTTTAAAATAAAATAATTTGGTGATATATGATAGTATTTTCACACTTAAGATGGTTGTGTATAAAATATTAATATATATTCAGATACAGTTTAATTTTAATGTAATATAAATAATTATCCATTTAATTTAAATATTAATAAAATATCATGTAAAATTATATTTTTCATATGAAATAAATAATTTCTATTATAATTTAAATACTAATAAATTTACATATAAAATCTTATTAATTAGAATACAGTTTTACCATGACACAGATATTTATTTCCTTGATTTAAAATATTAATATGCTTTATATTATTTTTTCCTTTTAATATAAATACTTATCTATTTTATTTAAATATTAATAAAACTCTATGTAAAATTTATTTCCTATATGAAATAAATAATTCCTACTATAAATTAAATATAATTCACGCTAATATATCTCCGTATTAAACATTATCAATGCAATTCCAATTAAATTACATGTATTTGCGTAAAATCTTAAAATCTGTAAATATAAATGTTAATTATTTCTTATGTATATTTTATGAATTGACACTGCAACTGCTCTAAATGACATTTTATACACAACCATCAAATTTCTTCCAATGTTGCAATTCAATAATATAAAACTTATATTAATTAACAATGTATTTTAATTATAAAAATATTAACTATTGTGCACATCAACAGTTTTTTATGTTTTTATTATTTTATATACATGTGTAAGAAATATATCACATTTACTTCTTAGAATAAGAAACAAACAATATTTAATAAAAACATTAATAGGTTTTTCTATTAGTGTTAATATACATTCGTAATTTTGTATATATTTTCTACTTAATGTAGCATAGATCATAAAAGTTTTAAATATGAGAACGAACTACATATCAAAATGAGAGTGTTTTAAAAATATAATTAATTATTTTATACTTCTAATAAAACCTACATTTAAATCTATTGTTAGTTCCATATTATAGTTCACGAATTTTCATTTATTTATTTGGTGGGAAGTTCACGAAATTATATTACCTATAATTTTAAAAAAAAAATAGACGCCAAAGGATAGTTCATTGATCCTATCCAACTTTATGGATGTCCAAAGGATAGTCCACTCCATCTAAAGCTCTTTAGACGCCTATCGGATAGTTCACCCCATCTGAGGATCTTTGGATGCTAATGGGCACTCCATTCGTCCCATCCAATTCATCTGGCTCTACGCTGAGGCCAATCTAATCGACTCTAAGCCGAGACATCTATCCGACTTCATGTCGAGACCATCCAACCGGCTCCATGCTGAGACATCTATTCGACTCCATGTCGAGACCATCAATCCAACTCCGTACCAAGATCCGTCTATCCAACTTCGTGTTAAGGCTATCTACTCTGGCTCCATGCCGAGACCTCTCTATCCAGCTCCGTGCTGTGCACTTCCATCCGACTTTGAGTTGTGAACCCCTCGTTTCTATTTGGCTCTAGCACCAATCCACTCATCCATAGGACTCCATGTCTGAACCCTTCCCTCGGGCTCCATGCCAAATTCCATCCATCCTTTAGACCCGACTCAATACCGCATCCCAAATTTTTGGCTCTGTGCCAACATCAAGTCCACTGGGCGGAATCAATCTAATCTGGCCCAAGCTAGCCTCAACCCTCTTTGAAGTCTTTATTTTTATTCATTCAGAAGAGAGGAAAATCCTTTCCTGTGAATGAACACAAATAAAGAGGAGGCAACTATAGTACCCCTTTTCTGCCCGGGCACAAAAAAGGGAGAGAGAGGACAGTATAGGGAGAGAGGATGGCAGGAACAAAAATAAAAGGCAGAGGGCAGCAGAAATGAAAAGGAAAAAATAGAGAGTAGGAAGGAAGTAGTAGTGGCAGCTCGCCCAAAAGAAAGAAAAGGAAGGAAAACGTGTCAAAAAAGCAACTTAGGGAAGCAAATCCAGCCACTTTGCTCTACCCAATGGACCTCGAGCAGAAGCGAGCCGGGATGAGGAGTCGTGTGCTCCCTAGCGAGGATGTCTCCCCTATAAAGTAGGAAAACATGGAGGATACGCGTGTGGCGATAATCAGAAAGATGAAGAAACATCATCACCTCATCAATTGTAGGGTCGTCACATTGAATGAGGTAAGACCCTCCTAGTGGCGTCGGAGCATTAATAGGGTCTAAGGGAAAGTCATTGCATTAAATGGTGGGGAGATCCAGGAGGCCAGGAAGGAGCCTATAAAAGGTCTCAAGCTCAAAAGAGAAAGGGGGTCAAAAGTTTGGAGAATCAAAGGAGAGGAGAGGTCGAAAAATCACGATCTGGAAAGGAAGCGAAGTATCTCATCTTGAGAGATCGTGAGAGCTAGCAGAGAAACAAGAAAGTTTGGAAAGGATCTTCGAAAGAAAGGCAGAAGGAATTCACCTACTCTATAGCGAGCAAGTAATCCTTGGATACAAGGTAAGTACCTTCGAAATATCCCCTGCGCATACCCATTTAGTGGTCATAAACCTTAAGCCAATACACTTCCTCGTATAGCCTAGCGAAGTACTGCATTTTGTGGGCCGACTCTGGACCGACTCCCATATAGCTGACTCCAAGTTGTAGGCTGACTCCGGGCCAACTTCCATGTAGTCAAAACCAAGTTATATGCCGATTCCTGGATCGGCTCCTATGTGGCCAAAACCGGGATTGACTAAGAGCTAACTCCTATGGGACCGACTCACACCAATGGGACCGAGTCAGTCTCGACCCCCTCCCAGGATCTAACCTTAAATCCTTCCAGCCACACTTTTCTTCAACCATCTCTAGACATTAGTGGATAGTTCACCTTTTTCTTGATCATCTTTGGACGCCAAAGGAAAGTCTGCTTTTATTCATTTCTTCGGACACCAATGAATAGTTCACCTTTTTAACCATCTTTCGACGCTAATGGAAAGTCCACTTTTTTTCCATCTTTGGACGCCAATGGATAGTTCACTTTCGAAACACACATATAGCCCCACCGACACATAGTTGACACTTCAACTAGGGGAAGTCGGTCTCCGCCCTTCCACTTCAACTGGGTTGAGTCGGTCTCCGCCCTTCCTCTTCAACTAGGTGGAGTCGATCTCCACCCTTCCTCTTCAATTGGGTGGAGCCGGTCTTCGTCCTTCCTCTTCAACTGGATAGAGCCGGTCTCTGCACTTCCACTTCAATTGCACTGAGCCGGTCTCAACACCCCAATTGTGTTGAGCTGGTCTTAGCCCTTTCTACCATCTAACTACCCATCCCTCAGAACTACGTAAACTTTGACTTCTCCATTGCAGTGGGAGATACGTAGAAGCAAGAGACAACTCTTGTCAAGTTATTTATCCAAAAAACTCCAAAAACATCCCTCACTCATATCTTGTAAATATACTCTTCTTAGAAGGGCGTAAACTATAATGCAAGAGTCATTGTCATTTCATGCATCTAGTTAGGGTAACTATCTTTTGATAAACGTGGTGGGATACTGGTGATCCCTATACGTAATCGACTCCCGAGCCTATATTATGATTCTAGATCTACCTTATCCAACCCAATATTTCCTAACGCTTTTCGTAAAAATGTCAGTGGTAACTCCAACTGTGTCGAGTCGGTCTCGACACTTTAAACGAGTTGACTCGAATCCGACTCCAATTGTGCAGAGTCGATCTCGTCACTCAACTAGGCCGAGTCGGTTCCGGCTCTGCACTTCCTATTCCTTCTCCGGAAGAGACTCGAATCCCAAACATTTAAACTTCTATTTTTTGCCATCTACGCGTCACGTTTTATATCGCAACCTTGATTAATGAAAAATGTGATAACATATTTACTATAACTAGGTATTAATTCTAAGCAAAAACATGAGGAAAAATACATAATAATTCATTCAAGTCATTTCCATTATTTTTACTAATAAAAAAAGGTATTCCATGCTTTTCTACATTTTTTACAAATAAAATAAAAAAATAAAGATTATATAAAAAATAAGAAAGAATATAAGAAAGCAGTGAATAATTTTAGTGGATAATTTTGAAAATAATTAAAAAATATAATAGCCTAATAAAACTAAAGACAAAATAATTTATCAAAAGATATATTTTTTTATAGAATGATATAGATAGAAAAATAACAACAAATTCAATTGGCGGAAAATCAAGTAGCCAATTAGATACCATATCTCTAATATAATCTAACAATCTCATGTAGATTGGATGGAAGGATGGACTCTTTTATATATGTACATCTTGTAATTTTCATAAAATACCATTTCAATTCATTTCTTCGATATTTTATAGCAGGAGGGTGGTTGCATTTATTAATATATAAAATACTTTTTAAATAAATTACTTAAAAAATCATAATTGGATGAGAATTAGAAAAAGGAAATTAATGCTACGTGATATTATTTATAACTAGCTAATGTTTCATGCAAAATTACGATTAAAAAAACAATTCACTCAATTTATTCCCATTGTTTTAGTAGAAAAATGATAAAATAAAAGAAGCTTAAATATATTTTTAGTTTATGTAATAAAAACGATTTTTCATTTTAGTTCATACACTATTTTTTATTAATTTTTATCTCTAAAATTTAAATAACTATTTTTTGTTGTTACTATTAAGTGACATTTGTTAGTTACATATATGTTTAACATCATATTTTACACACAGTAATGTGTGGTAGCATGTTAGCCTATGACATCTTTAACAAAATTTAAATTTCTAAAATAAATATTATTTATCTATCTTAAAATAAAAATTATAAATTAAAAATAATTATTTCAAATTTTAGAGAGATGAAAATTAAATAAAAATATTTTACAGGAATCAAAATAAAAATTTATTCATTTTATAGGAACCAAAATAAGTTATTACAAATTTTATAAAAATAAAAATTGATCAAAAGATTTTAGAAGGATTAAAATCAAAATTTACTTATTTTATATTGACTAAAAATATATTTAAGTGAAATCAAAATAAATCAATTTACAAGAAATCAGAGTTAGCCTAAAGTTGACATGTGGCAAGAGATGGGTAGATTTATTAATATTAATAATATATGAATAGATAAATAGATTATAGATTAGATGAAGGGATTCAGCTCATGTTTGTTTTTCCTTTTTCTAGATAAACAAATATTGTTATATAAGACAGAAACTGCCAGATATTATAAGATGGGGCTAAATCGGTCGACCCATATTAATATAATTCTCTTTAAAAAAAAAGGGGACCAAAATAAACACATGACAATTCGTTGTTGGTAAGGGCAGGTGGGGAAGTGTCAGTGAGATTCTACCATTATGATTGGAAAGTATTCAACTATTCATTATTGCATCAATTTTCTGTTTCATGTCTATAGGAAAGATCATGTATATATTATATTTCACCATTTTACTTTTAGTGGAACGCACCTTTCAAAAATTATATATAAAAAAGCAAGTTTTAATATGAGAGGAGGGAACTAGGAATATAAATATCGGATAACATTAATATTTGAATTTAATGGCGATGTATTTAAATATAAAATAATTTTACATTATTATTTAATTATAAATTATTATTATTATTATTATTTTAAAATAATTATTGTCAAAATTAATAAATTTATAATATATAATAATTTATTATTGAAGGATAATATAAAACTATTATACATAGTTAGTATATAGTTTATTCTATCATAATACTTTACGTAGTAAAATATATATTTTTATAAAAATAAAATTATAACATAAGTGTAACTTTATTTTGGAAAATTTTGAGTATCATATAGTTTATCCCCACAATTGGTTATAGTAAATTTCGATCATAATTATTTTATGCTATTTTTTTATTTAAATACAAATGTTACCATATAAAAAAATGTGTTTAATTTCTATATAAAAATAATTACACAATCAATTAATTCTAAATCATGACAAATATAATTTTTAAATTAGTTATTATAAAAAAAACTTACTATGTTAATTTGTAATTAAATAATAATAAGTAATATTTTTACATTATCATTATATGAATTATCTTTTCTTAGAAAAAAATGACACTACAATAAATAGCATATAGAGAAAGTTATGACTTCCAAAGATGTTACGTTTATATTTTAGTGTCCATTGAGTGACATTTACCATGTTGTCGCTTAATTACAGCAATCAAACCCTTGCATAGGCCAACAATAAAAAGCAATAACTAAAACAAACAAAAAATACTTCTAGTTACAACGATGTTTCTCTGATAAAGGCTGAAAAATTAACCAAGCCACCAATACATGCAACCTCCACCATCGTGTGAGGCATCGACAACCTCTGCCACCTACAACCATCACCACCTCCAACATAGTATTGTTGCAACACTAACACCACTTGAGTCACTGCCACTTCCATAAAAAGAACATCAGAGAAAGAGAAAGGAAAGAAAAGAAAAAGAGAGAAAGGAATGAGAAAAAGAGAGAAAACACCACCATCGTCATAAATCGATCACTTACCTCCAATAATGAGGGAAGTACAAAGAAGGAAGGGAAAGACCAAGGTCACACTTGGTTAAAAGGATTTATGCGTAACAACCAACTTGTCGTTAACTCTGATTTTTTTAATTATTTGCTCTATTTTTATAATTGTAGTACGAAGGTAGCAAAAATTCTAATTATTTGTTCTATTTTTATAAAATTCTTAAAACACAGGTAAGAAAAAATCATAGAATACTCATTTAAATTATCATAGTCACACCTCTACAAGACTAAAACCAATATTTAGATTAATTATGTTTTGAAGGGTTAATAATTTAAAGTTATGGCTGACTGGTTCCAACGTGATTGAGTGGGATTTATCGTAGGATAGAGCAATTTATGAAAATAAAAAATTAATTCGAGTCCGATTGTTGAGGGAAAAAAAGTTTATTAATTAAATTTAATGGTCACTGTATAAAATTATTTTACTGCATAATTTATTTTTTTATTAATAATTTTTTTTATAAGCCATAGTTTTCAAAGATAAATTTAAAAGATATAAATATGACACTAGAATAAAATACAATACCTAATATATACAAAAATATATAAATGGAAATTTTCCTAATATGAAAGCAATTTATTTTGGCCGATTACTATTAACAAAAGGTTAAGTTAAAAGATTTTTTTTCTATTAAGTATGAACCGATAGAAACATTCCCAAAAGGCTATGTTTGAGTTGAGTTACCAATTCATAAGCTTCAAAAGTACATTCCCAGAAGGATCTTGCTCGTTACTTATGCGTTACAATTGCATTGGAGGCCACCGATGTTACAACGAGGATATAAACCTGCGCAAAATTTTAGTAATATATTTTATTATTTTTGGTTTAAATAACCTAATAAGTAAAATTAGTTGGCAAAACACTCCATTTGCGGAAGTAATTATGTTCAATTTTCATTTAATACATTTTTAGAGAAGGATGATAAATTTTAAGTATGATTAATTTTTTTTTCTAATTAAAAATCAATTTTACTGTTGGTCCAAAGAACTAAAACATGTGGAAATATTTCAGAATTCTACTTAGAAGCCAACAGTCATAGGGTGGTTACCAAAGAAAAAAAAATATTTTTGATTTAAATACGATTATGATCTCTTTAATTTTACATTTTTCAATTTTAGTCTTATACTTTTAATCGAGCATTTTTATTCTCCAAATTTTATCATACGTTAAAATTACAACCCTAAGTTAATGTGACATCTAAGTTGTAACAAATTATTGATATTAATCATCTCTTACTTGAAAGATTCACACAAGCAAACATATATTTTCTGTATGAAACTATTTCAACTATTGACAGGCACGATGTGTGGAAGGGAAGTGAAAAAACTCACATAAATTTTAATCTAAATTTTATTTAACTATTTGTAAAATAATCTGATATGTCAAATGGTGTTTCCACATTATTAGTTACTCATATTGATAATTAATTTAAAGATTATTGATATTAGTAAATATTATTACTAAATAGATGTAAGACTAACATAGGTCCAATTTTAACATATTATAGAATTTAAGAAACAAAATTGTTTAATTAGAAGAATGAATAACAAAATTACATAAATGTGAAAGTCAAATAATAACATTTTGTTATTGAGTGATAACCAAACATGAGTTTCTTTTAACAAGACTTTAAATTTGAGTTTTGTAGGTGACAAAATTAAAAAGAAAAATTTTAATAAAGATGATAAGGTAGATTTTTTTTTAATAGAGATTAATTATCGGCAAAATTGTTAAATAATTTATATCAATATTATAGTAAAAAAAATATAAAAGTAATATGATTTTTAAGCATATATTTTTTAATGTTTTCTTATTGTAAGTATTCTTATCTAAATTACTTCTTATTCTGTTTGTATTTTTTTCATTTTAATTAATGAAGATATTAAGAGATTTGGATAATTTTAAAAAATGATTTTTTTAACTTTTAAGTAACAGATAAAATGAAATAAAATATTTTTTAATGTGACTAATATTTTAAAATAGAAGTGGCGCCATACTTTAAATATTTCTAAATAATTTTAAAAAATATATAATACATTTTTATTTTAATATAACAAGTATTTATTTATCTGTTCATATTTTTTATGTGATATATGTCTACCAATTTATAATGTGTTTATAATATAAAACAAAAAAATATAGAAAATTATAGAGTTTTTATTTCAATCAAATAAAAATTGTCATGTATAATAAATTTATTAATTTTTATAATAATTATTTTAAAAGTCATACTAAATATATTTTCATTAATTAATATTATAAATTTTTGTATACTAACCTAATATAAAAATAAATGTCATAAAATAATTATATCAATCATAAATTATAAATATATTTATTTATTTATCAGACTAACTATTATTTTTAATATAAATAACAACATATATCATTAAGGAACCAAAATAATCAAATAATAATGATTCATACACTACCCACTAAGAAAAAAAACAAAAACTGAGCGCGAGAGAGATCCCGACTTATATGGAACAGAAAAAATAATCAAAAAAATAATGATTCATGTTCACAAAAAATTTAACGTCTTTAGTTTTAAATTAAATTTTAATATATTTTTAAAAAAATTATTAACTAAAAACTATCTAATATCATAACACAAATTATTTGTTATAAATTTAAAATATAATATATATTATAAAATATTTAATTATTATAAAATTTAATTATATAAAATAAATATTTACTATTTATAATGTATAAATTAAAATAATAATATTTTATATAAATATTATTAGTATATCTCCATCTAATTCATCTAATTTTTTAATCTATAATTTATAAAGATATATTTTTTTAATAAATTAAAGAAGTACTTGAAATTTATCACCCAACTAATTTTCCACTTATTTTGTTGATTTTTTGAGTAAAGAGTTACAACTTAATATCTAAATGGAAAATCAAATCTCGAATTTTACTCCAAGCATTTTGACTATCAACATATAATAAAAATATAAAAATTTTGATGTATAAATTTTTATATTTATAATTATTTCTTAAATTATTATTATTTATTTTTCTGACTATCGTACAAAGTACATATTATTATTTAATTTTGAAAAAGACACAGAGACACACAATACTTTTTTATTTTCTGTAATAATAATAAAAAAGAAGGAAGTAATTATTATGAGGGTATATGTAGTAGAGTAGATGTGGCACGTGCAGCAGAAATAGAAGGTTCGAAAAAGGTGAAGGAGGGGCGCCGAAATGAAGGTTCGTGATACGGTTAGAGCCAATGAAAGGGCACTTGTGTCAGAGGGAGTGAGTGAGTGAGTTGACTGTACAAAAATTTCCATCCTCTTTTACTCCCAAACAAACAAACAAACGAACGAACCCAGTCTGACCTCGGTTTCCGTTCCCCCAAATCCAAATCCGAATCAAAATCCAATGGAATCTCGGAAATTAGCCGCCATACTCTCCTCCCTCATCTCGCAGCTCCTCCTCCTGCTTCTCCACATTTTCCCTCCCAACTCGCCACCTCCCAATTCCGTCCTCCCCGTCCTCCTCTTCTCTCACCAAGTAGCGGCTACTCTCACCCTCTCAGGTAAACGCAAACGCAAACGCCAAGACGACGAAGATGACCTGGGCCCACACAGCCGCACCCCGGATTCCTTCCGCAACGCCTTCATGATGACCTCCTCCACCTTCGAGTGGCTATCGGGCTTGCTAGAGCCACTCCTGGAATGTCGTGACCCCGCCGAACTCTTCCCCCTAAACCTCTCCGCCGGCGTCCGTCTCGGCATCGGCCTCTCCCGCCTAGCCGCCGGCTCCGATTACCCCGAAATCTCCTCCCGATTCGGCGTGTCCGTCCCCGTGGCCAAATTCTGCGTGAAACAGCTCTGCCGGGTTCTCTGCACAAACTTCCGGTTCTGGGTGTCTTTCCCCAACCCCACCGACCTCCTCTCCATTTCCCAAGGCTTCCAAACCCTCTCTGGCCTCCCCAATTGCTGCGGCGTCGTTTTATGCTCCCGCTTCCAGGTCCTCAACTCCACCTCCCGCGTTGCTGCCCAAATAGTCGTCGATTCCTCCTTCCGCATCCTCACCATCGTGGCTGGTTTCCTCGGAGACAAAACCGACGCTCAAATCCTAAAATCCTCCACTCTCTTCAACGACATCCAACAAGGAACCCTCCTAAACGCCCCGTTTAACCAATACTTAATCGCTGATTCCCACTACCCTCTCCTCCCTTGGCTCATGGTCCCCTTCGCCGACCCTCTCCCCGGTTCTCAACAGAACTTCAACGCCGCTCACGAAATCATGCGTCTCCCTGCGCTCAGAGCCGCGGCCAGTTTGAAAAACTGGGGCGTCCTCAGTCGTCCTGTCACTGAGGACCTTAAGATGGCCGTCGCTTACATCGGCGCGTGTTCCATTCTCCATAATAGTTTGTTGATGAGGGAGGATTTTTCTGCTTTGGCTTCGGGCTTCGAAGATTCTACTACTGGGCCCTCTGCCTTGGACGATGAGCCCGTGTCTTCCAAGGCTTTGGCTTTGCGTCACACGCTCGCTGCCGTGTCCAACAAAATTCGTCATTCCAATTCTTGATGCTGCTTCCACTGTGGATGCGGGGATGTAAATACTAATTCTTGAGCATTGGTGCTTTTTTTGTTTTATTATTACTCCACAAATGGTTCTTTTCTTCTAAATCCGCCCCTTGGTTCATATGTTGATCTTATTATTCCTTTGGGGTTCAATTTACTTGGACATGCTGTTTATATGGATGGTTTTGGTTTTTGTTGCCCGTGTGGGAATTTTATTCGAAAGGAACCGTAGTGCACCCAACTTTGGGGTACTACTACGTTTGTGACCCTAGTTTCTTTAGCATTTATGCCAACCATTGCCTGTAAATGCATTCTTGGTTTATTGCTTTACAACTGACATTTTGATATTGGCATGTCACATGTCACAATTGAACTTGTTCTGTGTTGTCCTTAGTTTTGGTTTCACTTTCTTCGGGGTTTTTTTGGGGCTTGATGGAATTTATAGATTTCAATGTGCAAAAAATGTGCTTTGCAGACTGCACAAAGAATTTCATGGGAGTTGCAGTTATGAAGGATTTGGTAATTGGAGGGTAAGTTATGCAAAACTTGATCCCTGCTCACCATCCGTGCCCAAAATGACACCCAGATGAATGAAAGAACATGCAGCCAATGTATGGTTTGCTACCTAAAATTGTATTGCTTAGACCTACAAAACCAGTATACAAGTCTCTTCTTGATGATATATTTTTGTTACTACAAAATTAGGATCCCTCTGATGTTTTTGTCCTTTGCTCATTTAAGTCTCCATGTAGATGCATGATGCCTTGTTGATTATTGTATTGATGTCCATTTTGTTTCCTGTTCTCAGCGCTTGACTAATATATTAGCAAACAATTTTCTCGTGTTTTATTGTCTTGTAATTGCTTCAGTAATTCTTTGTTATTGACATTCCTCTCCCCTCAGTGTTCTGACTATACTCGATGAGATTTGCAACAGAGCAGGCTGGGCGACGTGAGTGTTTTGTACTCCACACACAGTGATATGCAGAGTACTGATAAGACTGTACCAATGGTTTTGTTGTTTAAAAATGACTGGAAATGTCACACGGTATGATACCACGTTTAAGTAGTTTAATGTGGCTGCCATTGATATTGAGATATGAGAGGGTGTTGAGGGAGTAGGGATCTCTGCCGTCACAAAAGTCACGGCATGAAATCCTACCCATTAAAAATAATTTATATACATTCAATTATAAAATAAAACAAATAGCTTAAAAATATTTGGACCCTTGAATGGTGAAGCCTGCAGGGTCCTATAGGGATTGAAAGTAATAGGATCATCACCCTATTGGAGTTGAGAACCTTCTGAATATGCATCAATGTCTATACAGTTGCAGAGTATCGAAATTGATACATAATTTGTTAACACTAGAAGCACCTTTGGCATCTCATCACCCAAGAAATATTACCATAAACTTAGAGGAGAATTGTATAAATAGGCCCTTGAGACTTCAAGTATCACTCTTTAATTCTGCATACTTAACCTCCTCCAATAGATACCGACTCAAGCATCAGATTCCTTACCTGCATATCACTAGAGTTGGCTTGGGTGGATCTTTGAAGATCCTATTCCAAAATTCCATTTCTTGGATTGATGGTGAACAGTCGTAGAAGTGGATCAGTGCGGGTATAAAAATTTGTTCTTGAATTTTCAGCAGGTTATCAGTCTAAACATTACTGAGTATTGTACATATTTTGTAATTGTATACTTCCATAATAGGCGCGAGACTGCAAATGATCAGCCTTGAGTGGATTTGTTTTTTTTTTTTTATCCATAAGAATCGAATACAGTAATAGAGTGTTTACAATATTAATGAATTCTACTCAACTAACTAAGCTAGATTTAACTTATAGTTTATTTGGTTTTCTTTTTGAAAATTTTTTTTCAACTACAAAGATATGGTAAATTTGATTGCTCTTTTGTTGCTTGTTTGAGCAGTAGCTGTTACTCTGAAGAGCCATGGCTGATTACCGTATCATCATCCGTTCACCACCGCAGTATGACTAGGGTGTGAATCTAGGACTTGTCATGATAGGAGAGGTATAATTCCACGTGCTTGCATGCCAGACCACTATCCTAAGAGAAATTCTTACTGAATCAATAAATTAAAGAAGTTCTGTTAGAGATCTCAATAAAATATATAATTGACATCAAATGTTATATTTTTAATATGTATTGTTTTGAAGATTGACTATAGCTTATAAAACCGATATTGCAAATACGGATTTCACACTTTAAAATAAGGAGTTTACTTTCAAAACCAAAATGAGAAATTAAAACTATTAACTGAAAAATAAACCGTTGAAGTTGTTAAATACAAATAAATGTATAATGAATTATGATGTAGTGGTTTGAATTTCGATTCCTGAATAATTATATCTTTAGACGACCCCCCATAAATATAATCAAAATTAACATTCTAAAATATGAAATGAAAAGGTATACTAAAGTTTGTTAGAGTACTTGTTGGAAAATAAAAAAAATAATAATTAAAACATAGATCTTTATAGTTTTTTTAGGCTTTAATTAGGTTCATATAGTTAAAAGCAATTTTAAAATGTACTTATAATTTAAAAATTATATAATTAAATCCTCACAAACTAATATTATTATAATTCCGTTAATTTATCCTGATATGATATTGTAACATGAAAATTTATTTTTTTATTACACTAACATAAAATCTTAATATGATAGTTGTTCTTTTATTTTTATACATAGAAGCCTTATTCTCATATTTAACACTTTTTACACATAGAAAGAGAAAAAAAAGATAGATAAATAAAGAAGACAAGTTTCGTTATAAGTCTCATTTTATTATCTTGTTTTTGGACAATTAATAAAAGGAGAAAAATTAATAAAGTTAAATTTTAAATTAAAGATTTTTTTTGGAAATTTGTATTCTTGTTATAGTATTTTATAATGGTGAAAATATAAATTTTCATACAATTCTTGTCACTACTTTATAACCGTCAAGGAATATAAATTTTTTAAATACCAACTAATTCAAGTATCCATTATATGTAATTGAATAGATGAATATATTTTTTCAATCTGAGATCGTACACATTATATGCAATGCAATGTGTATTTTAATTTTTTACTAATATGAAAATAGTGCGTACCTAGAATAAGTTTATTTCAAGTGTCTTTACCAATAGTTAAAATTAAGATTTTAAAAATCCTTAAAAATAGAAAAGATGAAAAAAGAATAATTGTCATATTAGGATATCAAGTGAGCATAATAAAAAAATAGGTCTAAATATATTTTTAGTTTCTATAAAATAAACGAGTTTTGATTTTAATCCTTATAAATTTTTTTAATCAATTTTCATCCTCTAAATTTTGTAATAACTTATTTTGGTCCATGTAAAATGAGTAATTTTTTATTTTTATTCCTGCAAAATATTTTATTTGATTTTATCCCTTTAAATTTTGAAATAATTATTTTTAGTCCGTAATTTTCATTTTAAGATAAATAAATAACATTTATTTTAAGGATCTAATTTTTTTTAAATGTCATAGATTCATTCACATGATACCATATATACTAATGTGTGAAACTTGTAATGGTCACTTGACCATTCCAATAAACATATATGTAACGATCAAGTGTCATGTAATAGTAAAAACAAAAAATAATTATTCAAATTTTAAACAGATAAAAAATATCCAAAAATTTTATAAAAATTAAAATAAAAAATTATTTAGCTTACCAGGACTAAAAACATATCTAAATAAAAAAAAATTAATTATCATCTCTACTCAACAGAATTGTAACGATGTTAATAAGTGGAACATTTTATTACTAAGATTTTTAAATAATAATGATTTTTTAAAACTGTTTTTAACGTAGAGATATGCAGATTAATTTAACTTAAAATAATATTTGTTCTATTTTGCGCATATATTAAAGTACGTTAAATAGTTTTTTTAATGTTTTAAATCACTTAAAAACATAAGCATTTAACTAATTATTATTTCATGCATTACATGAATATCTTTTCTAATTTAAGTAGAAAAATAGGAGTAATTTAAATTGAATAAAAAATGGAAATTAAAACATAATTAATTTGAAGATATAAGTAATTAGTATTTGAAATAAAAAATTAAATTATAATATAATAAGAAAATTTTAAATTTTTTAATAAATTTTAAATTTTTTAATAAATTTTAAAAATTTTAAAAATATAAAAGTAAATACCAAATAACAGTGAAATCACGTGTTATAAGGAGATTATAATAAGGCACATTCTCACTTTCAAAAATA
This sequence comes from Mucuna pruriens, assembly GCA_025330945.1. Lineage (NCBI taxonomy): Eukaryota > Viridiplantae > Streptophyta > Magnoliopsida > Fabales > Fabaceae > Mucuna > Mucuna pruriens. The sequence goes on from JAENHJ010000197.1 coordinate 3,449,571, forward strand.
AGAAATTAGATTTATACTATAGAAGTTTAACTTATAATCTAAGGGTCCATTTAGTGAGAGTTTTTTTTTTATTTTTAATTATAAAATTGTCATCTTATTTTAATTTATTTCTCATTCTTAAAGATTTGTACCAGAAATAGTAAAAACAATTTTTGTTTTATTTTTTCTGTTTCCTGTACAAATCTTTGAAAACAGAAAATATATTAAAAATAAAGTGACAGCCTTGTAATTAAAAAAATGTGTTCAATAAAAAACAAAAAAATATTTTTTTTCTCATACTAAATGGATCCAAAAAAAATTAGATAAAATTTGATTCAACTTTTTTCGATTTCTCTTTTTCTTAATCAGTTTAATTTCTATAAAAGAAAAGAAAACAATAAAGTTAGGTGAAGGAACTTTTAGAGAAAAAAATGTCTCTTTTCTCTCCCTGCTCTTTCTCATCTCTCTCCCCAATCTCTTTCGAAGCTAATTTCTTTTAAATTAAAAAAAAACTGAAAACAGTGAAACAACTTCTACTTTATTTTAAAATTAGGTTTTAACTTTTAAAGTAACTTTTTAAGAAATATTCTTTTTACCAATTTTATGAGAGAACTTTTGAAGAACAAAAAATAATTAATTTTCTGAATTAATTATTTACCACATACACTTACTCGTTTAGTAAGTAGATTCCTTCAAAAAAAAAATCATATCTGTAACCTATTTTATTTCTTTTTGGTTGGGAATCTATTTTATTCTAATAATCCATCGCAGAAGTGAAAAAAAAATATAATATAGAATTATAATGTGAATAGCTTATACAGACATGAAACTTCTCTTATTAATCGTCACTGTTTCGAAAATCAGATAACCTTGGGAGTTTGATCTCCCAAAAATTAATCAAGATTCACTAAAACCCGTGGTTATTGGATTAAAAAGGCTTTTGTACCTTGGTGAGTTTTTCTAAAATACTAAAGAAGTGTGTTGAATTTTTATTTTTACCAAGATTCAAAACATGAGTCCATCTCCAACACCATATCTTGTTTATATATATATATATTTTGTTAATTCTGCGGTGTCGCAACATAAAAGACACACTAAAATTCTATTCATTATTTTAAACAATATTATTTATTAAAATATATTTTTAATTATTTTTTATCCGGTTAAAAACTTGCTAATACCAAGTGATTTTGATGGTACACCTGCGAGCCACCTACCTCGCTGCTTCACCTTAGAATCATCCTTATGTATCATATTTTTAAAAAATATATTGAACAATTATTGTTTCAACTGTAATCGAACTAATAAATCATACATGAGTGTCTTTACAAAATTTAATGATCAATTTGATTTTATAAGTATTGTTATTTGGTGAAAGTTTGAATTTTTCCATTCATCGAATAGTCCAAGACAATATCAATATTTGGAATGTTGGTTACATTCCATCAAATATAATGTTTCTCTTTCCTAACTTAAGTGTAATTAATATCCAAAAATAAAAGAATGTTCTTACTATCAAATATGTCAAATATGTGTCCTGTACATATATATATACATGGATAGCAAATTGCCACCTACACTGATGAATTAAAAGCATTCATGTACCCTTCCCTTATATCCCTGCGAATATCCGTGTTTCAAACGAGTTTGATTGATATCTACTAGTATTTTAGATACCTGTTAAATTATTAGAAGTTAAGCAATGTAAAATATCTCAAGGACAAAATGAAATTTCGAGGAACTTATGTAATACAAAGTGGAATAATTTAAAAACAACTAAACACTTAAAATTATAGCAACAATGACAAAATATTTTCTTCAAACACGTATCAAACATACCTAATTTGAAAGACGTAATCAATACAAGGATTAGAAGTATTTTTTTCTGGAAAACTGGTCATTCAATGCTGCTAACAAATGTTGGTAGGTGTAGGCTGGGGATCGCTCACTCTGATACTATTTTTTTAATAGGATTTTTTTGTCTATGCTGGTCGTGGTGACTAAAGTTGTTAATATGATTGTTAGTATAAATGAAAACAGAAAAATAAGGAGTTAAATTGTTTTCTCTAAAATATTTTATAACTCCTTTTCAAGGTGTTGCATTGATTAGATAATATTAATACAAGTAGTGAAAATTTGTTTATGAAGTCATTTTCTTTAAAGTAAGAGATTAAACAATATAAAGTAAAAGAGATAGATAAGAGATAACTACTCAAAGATTAGCTATACCACCAAGAATTCTACAATAAGAAAAAACTCTTTTACTTAGAGATACAATAACACAATAGGTCAACCTAGACTTATTTCGAGTATTCTTTCACTTGCTTCTCCAAGCAATATTCCAAGTATTCTTTGAATAGTTTCTTCAAGCAATCTCCTAAGTATTCCTTACAACAAGCCTCTTCAGGCTCAATAGTTTTTACAAAAAGATATTTAAAAAGTTTTGACTTTTAACGTTGTTAAGATGTATAAACACTAAGGTCCAATCAAAGACTTTACAAAGAATAGAAAGAATAAATGTATAGTGAAAGCTTAAGAGAATGTTTTGTGAAAAGTGTTTATCTCTCATATCCTATTTCTTATTCTTCTATCATCAAGGTATTTATAAAACTTCTTTAAGGATGTATCCGTTGAGGGTATTTAGATTTCTTCCTTGTGAATTTGAATCTCATGTTCTTCTTTGTGAATTTGAATATCTCTTCTATAGTTTGTAGAGACGTTAGATCATTTAATATAAGCATTAAATATTTTTTACCAACTAGTCATCCTTGATGTGATAAAACATTGTTCTTATCTTCCTTTTAGGTAATTTTAGCCATGCAGTTTTTACTCTACCATTCCTCAAAAGATACATTGCTCAAAGTTCTTGGGAAAAGTGACTTGATGTGACACTAAATTTCTCAAAGAAATATTTAATGAAACATTTAAATACTTGTAAAACATATTAATATTTCTCAAAGAAATATTTAATGAAACACTACATTTAAGTATAAAGTATCATCTATTGACAAGATAAAGCATTTGTGTTTCGACAGATGATGTGTCTTACCAAATAATTGTCGGTATCATCTAATGGAACAAATGATGCGTGTAAAACTTGTTTGCATATTTATAAAGTGTTTTCTCGTGAAAAGCATAATTCTTTTTATTAAAACTTTTTTATGTTTGTTTTTCAGCTTTAAAACTTTCTTTTAAACAAAACTTTGAGGGTCTAATTGTCCCCCCTTTTTTATAAAAACAAGCAAACATATACCCATTTTAGAAAATTAGTTTGTCAAAAATAGATTATCAATTTATGTTATATCTTTTTAAGAAAACATTTAAAGTTTTGTCATATCAAAGCATATATCATCAAAACATATAAAAGCATATATGAGAGAATAAAAAAATGAAAAGTAAGATAATTCATAGATGAGTTTTCTAATAAAAAAACAGATAGGGTTTTCATAGAAATGGTGGAATAAAGCTTACCAACTTCAAGATTTACTGTAGGATCAGCAGACGATCCAATCTTGAAGGCATTTCCTATATGGTCTTCAAAGGTTTCAACCTTGACTTTAGACTGCTCCATAAACGAAGGAAAGAGTTTGTGGACTCCCATCTTCTTCAATATTGTCATGTTCACTTCAAAACCTAGGGGTGAGACTTCCCAACCAAATTTCATAATCTTCATATCATTGAGTATCTTAGTGAACAACATACCATAGGGGATTAAATATCGAACCTTCTCCATAGAGCTATGTAGGAGGTTAAGGTAGAAATCCAATGATTCAAAATTAGATTGAGTAGGTTGATCTTCTCACCCATGATCATGAAGTACATGTAGAACCTATCTTTGGAAGAGACATAGTCCTTTGCTTCCCGCCTGGGAATAATGGTGTGGAAGAGTATATTGTCAAGCACCCTACATATAGGCTTCAAGTCGATGCTAGACATATATTTTCCAGCTTTAACCTTGTCAGATAGAATGGGTTCTCTCATTCCATAGATGGCTATGTCAACAATCCATGGGGTGATGACTTTGTCCCAATCTTTTGTGAACACTCGTCCTTCATCTTTGCAATTAGTAGTTGCAAAGACATTAGTGGTCATGTTGATTGAGTCATCCTCCTCCTTTCCCACTAGTGCTCCATTCTTCACTTTAACTTCAACCTAAAACTTGGCATAAAGGGTTATGGTACCAAGTCCTTATGAACTTTAAGTAGTTTAGCTAACCAATGTATGCAAAGTATGTCTTGGTGTTGATTCCACCTTTCTCCAGATCAGGCAAATTCACCCATTTTCCCAAAACAAAATCTTCAAGGGGAAAACGTTCAAGATTGTTGGAGGTTCTCTTTGGTATCATTCTTCATGCTCTAGATTTTTTCTAAAGAGAAAGGTTACAGAGAAGAGTTTGGGAGTTTTTGAAAATATGGATAGTAAGAGGGTTTTGATTTTTGAAAAAGGAATATATAGTTATGTTTTAAAATAAAAAATGAAATTGATGACATAGAAACTTTACGGATGATAGGATAGGGAATTAAAAACGAAATAATTAGTTTTAAATAAAAACCTGAAATACATAATAAATGTTTATCAAATGATGTTTGATAGATGTTAGTACAAATGAACATAAGAAGGGGAGGGTTGATTGTGTTCCTTAAAAATTTTCAAAAATCTTTTTCAAGGTGTTGCGTCTTTCGTTATCAAACAATATAAACACATTTAGTGATAACTTTTTTACAAAGTTGTTTTATTTAAGGCAAGGGATCAAATGATATAAAGTAAAAGAGATAGGGAATAAACCACTACTCAAAGATTTTATTTTGGTTCGCCTATAAAAAGACTACGCCTAGTCCTTAACTACGTCTTTCACTTATTTCTTCAAGCAATATTCCAAGTATTCTTTGAATTTCTTTTTCAAGCAATCTCCTAAGTATTCTTTACAACGTCTCTTCAAGCTCAACACTCTTTACAAAAAGATGTTTGCAAGGTTTTAAGGTATAAACACTAAGGTCGAGTAAGGGACTTACAAAAAACAAAAAGAATAAATGTACAATGAAAGCTTAAGAGAATATTTTGTGAAAAGCATTTATCTCTCGTATCTTGTTCTCTGTTATTTTATCATTAAGCTATTTATAGAACTTTTTTCAAGGATGTATCCGTTGAGGGTCTTCAAAGATCTTCCTTGTGAATTTGAATATCTATTCTATGGTCTATAGAGAAGTTTGATCATTTAATGCAAATATTACCAACTATTCACTCTTGATATGATAAAACATTGTGTTTATCTCCGTTTTAGGTAACTTTAGTCATGTGGTTCTAACTTTTCTATTCCTCAAAAGTTATGTTGCTCAAAGTTCTTAGGAAAAGTGACTTAATTTGACATTTTTCGTTTTGCTTTAAAAAGATATGCCCTGAAAATGCTTGTAAAAGATATTAATGTTTCTCAAAAAATATTTAATGAAGCATTGCGTCTAAGTATAAGCTATTACCTGTTGATAAGATAAAGCATTTATGGTTCGACAAACAATGTGTCTTACTATATAGTTGTTGGTATCATTAGATGAAACAAACGATGCATGTAAAATATGTTTGCATATTTATGAAGCGCCTTTGCATGAAAAACCTAATTTTTATTATCAAAAATTTATTATTTTTGTTTCTCGACTTCAAAACTTTCTTTTAACAAAACTATAAGGGTCTAACAATGATAGATGCAATTAAATTAGCCATCAATAATATCATTTGGTGGCATGGTAAGACTGCAACATATATAACTTTTAGCGATATTTAAAAAATGTTACAAAAAATATAAAAAAAGTACCTATTAATTTTGCTAAAATTTTAGCAATTATTATATTTGAGTCATGTTACAAAATATGATTGGTAACATTTTATATTTAATAAATATTACTAAAGAAATAAAAAAATTATTACTAAAAAAGTATTGATAACATTTTTACCATAAATGTTACTAAAAGTGATAAATGTAGTAGTGTGAGAAATGTAAATTGCGTGTTTATTTTGGGACTTGCTTCATCCACTTTGGTATCTTATTGAACAAAAATGATGATATTGTCCCTCCATTGATCAAGAATTTCGATTTTTGGGAAGTATCTTGGTCATCCAAGAATAAGAGTTTCCATTTTTTCAAATGAAGGATTTGAAGACCTATTGATTCTAATAACTGATTACAGAGTGGATCATTCGGACCTTTCAATTCATAGATGTGGATCTCGGACCTATGAATGGGAATACCCCCGAAACTCACAAAGAAAAAAGGAAGTGGTAGATTAATTATTGGAAAATTTTTTATGGTTTAGAGTTTGAAATAGAGGTTTATTATGGTGTACTCTAACTCTTAAGTAGTTGTGAGAAATTTGAATAATAGTTGCAATCACACTCATCTGTGATATAAATTGGTCAAGTAATTCATAATATTCATTGGTATAGATAAGTATTTTTTAGACTCTGCAGTACAAATCAAGTAATAGATGTCTAAATTAAATATAAGATAAATCTTCTGTCTCCATTATGTTTTTTTATGTTGTTCCTTTATCTACTTTCTCCACTATGTGTTTTTTATGTCATTCCTTTCTTTATTTTCAATGCATTGAAAGCTGATCATCTTACTTAAATAAGTTTCTTTAAAAGTGATGTAAATCTGGAAAAGCATGATGATACAAATCTGGTACGGTATGAAGAGCATGAAAATGACACTGAGCATACGGAGACCAAAACCCTTCAAGTACTCATGATTAAAGAGAGTTTAAAGAGGCTTAAGATGGAAGTTCACCTCCTTCGTAGTTTGTAGGAACTTTGTATAGTTTTTTTTAGTTTGTTTACTTTGTATTATAAACCTTAACTTGACCCTTTGGACGCATCTAGAGTCTTTAGATGGCATCTAGAGTCTTTGACGACGGGGTTCTTTGGGACGGCTCCTGGGTCCTTTGGATGCCCCCCTTTGGACGCACTATTGATCAGCATGTTCGAAGCCTTATTTTTGGGCCACGTTTGTTCTAAGGCCCAAGGCCTTTCATTTAGTTCATTTTTACACATTTTCTAAGCAGGATCAATATATAAACTTGATCCTAATTGATTTATAACTAACTTTAGTTCATTTGTGATATCTTGTGTAGCAAGCATTTGAGAGAGTTCTCTTGACTTATTCTTGAATTATAACACTCAATTCTCATCAAGTTCTTCATGAGTCTTGTAGCGAATCTTGTTTTCTCTTATTTAATTTCCATGAAATTAGTGACGAGTCATTTTTGAATCTTATCCATTTTCTTCTTTTTAATTCCTTTCTATATTAAGTTTTTCCGCGAATATACTTTGTTTTAACGATAATCTTATTTGTATCTTTGTAACATTGACAGTTATGTTAAGTGTGAGATCCAAACTTAACCAAAACCTATCAAGAAGTTTCTAGGCCTTTTAATAAAATTCTCTTCACAAGAAAAATAATTATTAAAAATATGAATCTCTACCTTAAACAAAAGTGTATCTTGGAACTATCCTTTAACAAGAATATTTAAAGGAATTTTTCTTAAACAAAGGCATTTTAAGAAAATTGTTGTCACTTTCATTGATTCACATCCCTTATCCTAATATTTATTCATTTCAATTTGATTTAACAACTAGCATAGAAAAATTTATCTTTTTTCACTATTTCAAATTAGTCCCTTTTATCTTTATTTATATTTTGATTTAATTTTTATTTTTATTTTTAAATTAAATTTTAATAATTTTTTATAATTTTTGTCAATAATTAAAAATAATCTTGTATCATAGTATAAAATTATTTATTATAAATTTAAAATATAATTTATATATTTAAAAATATTTATTTACTATAAGTTTTATTTATATAAAAGTAATACTAATAAATAATATATTTAAATATGCATGTTAGATATTTTATTGCTAATACTAGTATTTTAGTTTGTGCATTACACAAAATAAATATTTACTTTTTATAATTAAATTTTATAATAAATAAATATTTTTTAAATATATAAATTAAATTATAATTAAAATTTATAATAAAAAAAATTTATACACATATAAATTATATTTTAAATTTATGATAAATAATTTATATTATGATATAATATTATTTTTAATTTCTGTAAAAAATATTAAAAAATAATTTATAAATAAAAATATTAAAAATGATAGATTAAAAATAAAATAAAAATTAAAAAATCTATAAACACTCACATTGTAAAAAAAAAAAGTAAAAATATTATAAAAATATTCTATTTTAATTTATATATATCGAAGATTTTTGAAATAAGGTAGGAGTAGTATATTATAACAACTGTTTTACGAAAGAAAGAAAAAGCACGTGATTGGAGAAAACAGGCCGCGTGGGCTTTTTCTGAGATAAAGGCTTTTATAACATGAGGTCCATTGTACGTATACGCAATCTAATGTGACAAAAAAGTAAAATATTCAAATCTCGACCTTCCTTTCCTTATTAATCCTTCTTCACTTTCACTCTTTCCGCTGCCACTAAAGTAAAATAACCCAACTCCTTGACGTAACCTTCAATTACTTCTTCAACACTAGCTTCCTTCCCTTCCCTTTCCCTCTATCCTATTCTTCAATTATCACGCGTCTCAATCATCTTCCCGATTCATCATTCATTTTCTTCCTCATCAGGACCTTCACGCCGATTCATGCTTCTGCACCATCCGATTTGATTTCCCATTAATAACGCCTCAATTATTCTCCCACTAATTATTGGTACTTCCCTTGTTTGTTTTTTTCATTACCCCTCCTTTTTTTTTTTTTTTTTAATGAAAAATATTTATCTTATAGATGACGCGTGTTGTAGGATTTTGGGTTTTGTGTTCCCTACAAAAGATGAAACTTTTGCTCCGATTTGGTTCTGATTGGAACAATTTCTGCCCAGTGGCTTGTATATAAGCAATTTGGAAGGAATATTGATGCTTTCTGTTCAAATATGTGTTTTTTTCTAATAGAATTTCTTTACTCTGAATTTTGCTTTGCCAGACCTAGGTTTGTGGAATTTCAATTTTTTTTTTTTCTGGTTGTGCGTTTTGAGTGCTTTGCTGTAGGGATAAGTGTTGGAAATTGCATAAAGAGTGTTTTTTTTTTTATTTGGATTGTTAGTTACTTTTGATCTCAATGGAATTGGAACGAAGTCTTGGTTCAATATATGCTATGGTGCGGGGTAAGAGTTGGGGTTTATGAATATTCGTTTGGAGTTTTGTCGATATCGTTTTCAACAACTCGGTGGGGGGCATCATTGAGTGGTGATAGACCCTTATGATACTGTGATGACTGTGAACTAGGGTTGACCGTTGTCTTATAATTGGGATTCTCTAATTATCCTGTAATATAGGTTAAATACATGGATTGGACTGATGAATATAAAGTAGAGTGATGGATGGAAATCGTTTTATGTTTTGACTTTTGAATATGTTTCAGACTCTTTATTTGTTGGAGGTGGGTGGGTTCATTAATCTTGTTAGTCCTTAGTTTGATATCCTTACCATTGTTTTGCATTGTGCAAAATGTGAAGTAGATCCTGCACTGGGCTTTCTTTGACACCCAGGCAGTTCTGCTTCTTGCTCCAGCAGTTTTAATTACTGTTTGATAGCCCGTGTTGATGCTTGATGGTTCCTAGAGTTGATACTCTTAACCTGCTTCTGATTGAAGGGGGAAAAATCTGTTTTTATCCAAGTTCTGTAGGTATTATTTCTCATAGCAGTTATGGTGCATTGAGTGCGTCTCTTCTTGGGTCTTATGGCTAGAGTTTCATGCCTATAGCATTATCTTCTCACTCTGTTTCAAAAAGATGTTTCTGGGGATTAGTTTTGTTTAATGATGTCTTCACTCCGTTATGTGCAGGAATATCTGATTTTCTGGTGCATTGATGGCTACCCCAAGTAAATCAACACCGATAATATCTTCAGACACTTTGGAACAGAAGGGGAAGACTATGGCTGAATCAAATGCAAACATTCTTCAATGTCCTTTAAACCAGCAACTCCATAGCTCCTTTGATGGCCCAGTTTCAATCCTTTGGGATATTGAAAATTGCCCCGTTCCAAGTGATGTACGCCCTGAGGATGTAGCGGGTAATATAAGAATGGCTTTACGGGTGCACCCAGTTATTAAAGGAGCTGTTATGATGTTTTCTGCTTATGGAGATTTCAATTCTTTCCCTAGGCGACTTAGAGAGGGCTGTCAGAGAACTGGTGTTAAACTTATTGATGTTCCCAATGGGAGAAAAGATGCTGCTGATAAAGCTATCTTGGTTGACATGTTCTTATTTGCTCTTGACAACCCCCCACCATCCTCTATCATGCTTATATCTGGAGATGTTGATTTTGCACCAGCACTTCACATTCTTGGTCAGCGGGGATATACTGTAATTCTTGTCATCCCTGCTGGGGTGGGTGTTTCATCTGCACTATGCAATGCTGGTAAATTTGTCTGGGACTGGCCTAGTGTCGCTCGTGGAGAAGGCTTTGTGCCCCCCTCAAAGAATTTGGTGCCACCCCGTGGAGGTCCAATTGAGCTTGCTGGATATTTGATGGGGTGCCATATCAATGACAACAATGATGGACAAAATGAAGAAGAGGCAATAGTTTATAGAGGGATGTCACAGAGCTATTATAACTCAAGGGAATTTGCAGTGGCATCACAATCTCTGTCTGAATACAACTGTGGCACATCGAACATGACTTGCTTGCCAACAACTATGAGATCACATAGCCTTCCATCTGTATTGAATGATGTTCCAGGAGGATCTATGCCTTCAAGTGACCATAATGAATGCCAGTTATGGGTACAGCCTGGGGATTTAAATGGTCTCAAGGGGCAGCTGGTAAGGTTGATCGAACTTTTCGGAGGATGCCTACCTCTGGCCCGAGTTCCAGCTGAGTACCAGAAAATTTATGGGAGACCTCTTTATGTAGCTGAATATGGGGCAATAAAGTTGGTCAATCTTTTCAAGAAGATGGGTGATGTGATTGCTGTGGAAGGGAAAGGGAATCGTAAATTTGTGTATCTCAGAAACTGGAAGGCAGGCCCAAGTGCTCCTCCTCTCTCTATGACAAAGAAAGATAAGAAAGGAAAGGGAACCCAGGAAGAGAATTTGAATGTTGTCACTGGTGGATGCTCTTCAGATGAGTTCTCAGATGAAGAAAGATTAGTCATAGAAGAACTTGATGAAAGAAGTTGCACAGGAAAGGGCAACCAGGGGAGAGAAGCCAAATGTGAAGTTGATGACCAAGTTATTGAGCAGTTCAAGTATGAGCTGCAAGAGATTCTAGTAAGCTATTCTTGTCGAATATTCCTAGGTTGTTTTGAGGCTATATACCAACAGCGATACAAGAAACAACTGGAATACCAGAGATTTGGCGTGGACAAGTTGGAAGATTTGTTTGAGAAAGTGAGCGATGTGGTAGTATTGCATGAGGAACCAGTAAGCAAGAGGAAGTTCCTGGCTGCTGTGGGTGGTTAGAAAACTTGGCAACGGACTGCTATTTACTTTAACCATTTGGTGTTTTAAACTTGTTCTCTCTCGTAACCTCATCCTTTTCAGTCCATTTATTCCTTAGAAGTCTTGTAAAAATTATATGCTGGGCGTATGTGTTTTTTTTATAGTCACTGTCCTGCATGTATTTGGATCTTCTCTAAAATTTGTGTTATTTTCAGTCTCTTCAACCGATTAGCTACTTTCAGGAGTCGGGAGACATGTACAAGTAGTAGCTTGTAGTTCTATCATGTATTCTATCTCAATATACAATTTTTCCATACATCATTCTTTTTTTCGTTCTGTTTCTGTACCTAGAAATTTCAGTGGGAGTTGATTGATTATGGCCGTTACTTGACATCTTCATATGTAGAAACCAAATGAAAATACGTATCAATACCTAACTCGTAATGTGAAAAAATTAGAAGAATAAAACTTGTATACTATTACTTGTAATACCAAGTGCCCGAGCCTCCCCTTGGGAACCATGCCTAACAAAGAGGAATTTTGCACGCATCACTATGAAATTGAAATCCGTCACTCAAAAAAGCCTCAGTTACAGTCATTGTAGGTTTGAAAGGTCTTCTTAAAAGTAGTATAATCATGAAAATGATCGTGTTTCTTAACTTCAACTATGTGCAACAGCAAGTCAATGCGGACAAGAAAGTACTATATATCTCATTTCTCCCAAGATTTTAATATATGAGAACGTCTTAAGAGTTTCTCCTACTTCTAACAAATCCACAAATTTGAAGTCTAAATGAGAAATTCAAAATTGAAGTCAACTTGAAGAACCTAAAGATTGTTTCAGACCGAGAACATATTTGGTGGGGACTGTGGAGAGCCATTCTCAAGTAAAAAGCTTCTACTGCAATATGACCGAGATGTACTTGAAGATGAAGCAAGATATCTTCCATCTCCACTGTGAAACATCACTTCGTTTCTGAGCATTTTCCCCTTGCTTCTTCTGCCTCTATGTTGGCTTCCCTGACATTCTTCATCTTCAACAGCTTGTAGAAACTCACTGTGCATTGGTTCTGATGTCTCATACAGAAGCCTAAGTACCTGTTTTATTGAAGGCCTTGCCCTTCCTTCTCTGTGGGTGCACCATGCAACTATAGAGATTACTGTTTGGAGCTGATCCAAGTCAAAAGACTCTCTCACATTCGGATCTACTAGCTCCAATAATCTCGTTTCTGATTCCATGTATGGTTGTGCCCATTCTACCAAATTCTTATTATCTTGAATGGCTCGTCTTCCTGTCACAATTTCAAGTAGTAACACCCCAAAACTGTATATATCGCTTTTCTCGGTGAGCTCTTGAGTAATGACATACTCAGGATCCATATAACCTGGAATTGAATTTAACATCCAAAATTAAGTATTGTCAATGGTGAAGGTTTATAGCTATATTTCCCTAATATAGAACTAGAACCATCCTTGGAATCACGTACAAACCCAAAATCAGCCAAGTGAAATATAGTGAAGAAAATAATTTTATACCTGGAGTTCCCCGGATTTCGGTATTTACAGGTTCAAAGCATACTGAACCATCTTTTGAAGCTTGTGCAAGGCCAAAATCAGCTATCTGTGAAATGACATAGTACAGGAAAAAGGAGTTAGTCAACGCTCAACAGCATCTGATGGGACACTGTAGATTTGCACTATCCATATATAACATATAAATTTTTCACTATTTTGAACTCTTGGACTACAAAAAGACAATGAATATTAACAGTAGAAATGGTGGAATGCAGTGCGAGAATCATCCAACCTTAGCAACAAAGTTCTCATCCAGTAAAGTGTTGCTAGACTTAATATCTCTATGACACAAAGGAGGATCGCAATAGAAATGGAGGTATTCCTGCACATGAGTGAATATGAGATTGAAAAGTAAAATCCATAAACTAAAAGAATAAAAGAAAAGAAAAGAAAAGAAAAGTGATAGGTTATTAAGTAGTTATGTTAGTAATTAGTTAGTCGAAGAAATAGAAAGGATTATGTTAGAAAGAAGGGAAATGGGCCTGCCCCATTAAGTGTGAGTTTATGTTAGAAGACTAGTGATGGATATAAATAAGAAGAGGGGTTGAGAGGAGTTTTATTTTGTCATTTGAAAAAATGGGAGCCTTGGGCATTAGGAGGTGCAGACTCTGAAGTTCTGCAGTGTTCTCTTCTGTAAAGTGGAGATTTATTCTTTATTTTTTCTAATAAAATACCAAGTTTCTATCAAAAAGATTAAATGCCGACAGCCAGTCAATTGAGATAAAGCTTGAAACTAAACCAATCAGAGATATTACCAGTGCATTGGCCACATCAATCACAATTTGGATTCTAGTTCGCCAACTTAAAGGTGTTTTACCAGGACCTGTACAGATCAACAAAATATATCCCGTGAGATTAAGGGGTAATAGGGAAAACAAGCTAAGATATTGATCTGTTTCCTCACTACTTTAATGCTATTAGTTTGCTGCATAATAGGTTTGATTGTCATGTTCAGTATGGCTGAAAGTTGTGAGTTAGAAAAAATGCAGAAAAGCACATAAGATCCACATGAAAATGAATACAAGCACAAGGGAAGAAGATAGAAGTTCCATTTGTAATCTGGCCAAATATTAGCCTAAATATGCTTTTCAAAACAATGTGTGTGCAATATTTTTTTGAAGGTAGAACAATGTATAGATATTGAGAGGCATACAATGAAGATGATCTTTCAAGCTTCCATTTCCCATGTATTCATACAACAGAAACCTGCCATAGACATGCAGAAGGATTTGGTTCATTGGTATATATGTCAAGAACTTAATAAGCACACAGAAACAGATACCTCTCACGTTTTTTAATGCAAAACCCTCTTAAAGCAACAAGATGGCGATGGTGCAGCCGAGCAAGAAGCTCAATTTCTCTGCAGAACTCTTCCTCCCCCTGCTCAGAGATTCTGTTCATTCGTTTTACTGCTGCAACCAGGCCATCACAAAATTGAGCTCTATACACTGTTCCAAATCCCCCTTCGCCAATGATAGTGGTAAAATCTTCTGTTGCCTTTTTTATCTCCTTGTAGTTGAATTTTCGGAACATAGATGAAGAACCTGTATACCCCCGCCCCCAAACAGGAAGCAAAGTAAGAAAAAATAAAGTGCTGATTTCAATATATCACTGCTAAGAGAGAAAATAAACAGAACAAATGTGATCAACCTGAACCTTACCTTCCGGAAATTTCCATGTTGCACAAGGAGGTAAGGTTTTCGAACAGGTTTTACCAAAGTTATCAGGCTCGTCTAGCTCTCTGCTTTTCTGGCGAATTAGAACTATCAAGACTATGAGTGTGATAACAGCAACAGCTGTAACTGCAATAGCAATACCTGGAACTAATGTCAAATGATAGGAATGGTGGTTTCCCTTTAAAGGTGCACTTAACAATGGTTGACTTGGGCCATCAGCAACAAGTGGGCTTGGAGAAGCCTTAGGAGCAGGCAAGGATGGGGATGACACTGAAACTGGCATCACAGTTGCAAAAACATTATCAGATAAATTTTACTCCATCGGTAACAATACACAGACTTCATTGTATTCATGGAATAAATATTTAAGAGGTAAAAAGAAAACAAAAAGAGCAGTCATTTGGCACACATTAATTGATAAAACTAGCCTTTATACAGTTTTTCTTTTCAAGCATAATTCAGTTAATATTGTTATTTATTCTAGTCTCAACATACCAATAGAAAGGAATTTGTGCACCAACAATTGCTTATTTAGTGAGAAGCTATTATGAAGAGGATCTATAACATTCTAAAGTAGAGATCTCATCTTATCTTATTGGCTTCACATCATAATAAGTCTCATAGACATAATTATAGAATGTGTGTAGTAGCATTAACAATGAAGGAACTCATGCACACAGAGAGACCTGAAGAGGGAGAGCATCACACTGATTCTCATTAAATTTTTAAATTTGAAACTGTTCTTACCAGGAGGCCTGAGAAGTCCTTGAACCCCAAAGAAACAAATTGCAATGTCAATAGTAGATATCTCATCAACTTGGCTTGCTAGTGCAGCAAAAGTGGCATC
The DNA here is from genome assembly GCA_025330945.1 of Mucuna pruriens. Classification (NCBI taxonomy): domain Eukaryota; kingdom Viridiplantae; phylum Streptophyta; class Magnoliopsida; order Fabales; family Fabaceae; genus Mucuna; species Mucuna pruriens. The sequence continues at coordinate 3,465,112 of JAENHJ010000197.1, forward strand.
ACGACATGTACTTAGTGTTATATTATCTTCAATTCCAAGATGATGCAGATAGCCAATGCCAGCATTTAAGCACTTCTTACATTTAATTTCCTCTCCAAGTGGTGCTTTGCAATTTTTTGTGACCTCTGTAAATCTGGGGGATTGCAGCATATGGACAACACTAGTTCTCCCCTTGCATTCATAATTAACAGGAATTTTTGTACCGAAACCACAGAAAGCTGTTGCATTTTGTGAAACTCCATAAAGTTGCAAGGTTTGAAATATGGTTTGGAGGCAGACATCAGATGCATTTGGAGGGACCCCTAGGTTTCCCGTTGAATTAGCAAAACGAGCAACAGATATTGCAATGTTAGTATTAATATAGCGGCAACATTTTCCCCTGTCACCATGGTTAGAGCATAGAGAGGATGCCAGTGTGAAGTTTGAAACGGTAAAATCCAAAGGGCAATCTGCAAAAGGAGCAATGATATTAGACCATTAAATCACATTTATAATCCTTCACCTGTACTGTCAACAGTTTACTACATTTTAAAAGATTGACCAGTCATGTTAACTCTCATAAAGTTAACATGCAGCTGCAATCCTCAAGATATGAAGATATCAGTTTTGCTAACCATTACCCTAAGGGAAATGGTTCAGGAATTGAAAGTGATTTTTTTTTTAAGAAATGTAATTTTCAAATATTACTAATGGATCTATACCATGATTTCCAATAAAATCTTTCTACTTATCAATTCCTTAATCATTTCCCTCAAGGCAATGGTTAGCGAAACTGTAAAGACATATTCTGTTTCTGTGACAGTATTCAGAATGCAGGAGGGTTTTTGCAGTATTACTTTTGAGTACACAGTTTTTTTATTATTACTGTTTAGTGTTTACAGTCACAATATATGCACCATGAAAGTTTTTGGCTCCCTGCCCATGTCAAAATTCCCCTTGAATAAAACTTGAATATGGAAAAATATTGTGGAAGAGCATCTATCTTAATGAAATGAGCTTACTGCTTAGTTTTCCAGTGAAAGCTCTGAGCCTAATGCTCATAGGAAATAGGTATACATTTTATTTGGGTAAAGCATATACTTTAACATATAATGGAATAAACATGGACTTAATATGATTTTATGGATTTTTTAATCGAGCATTGCTATAATAAGGTTGCAACAAGTTCTTGAATTCCCTTATTATCCTTTTGCTGGGGAACAAATTAAGAGAGTAGGTTATGTGTCAAGGTTCCTAAATCTTAAGCTATCAAGTGGAAGCCCAGACATGGTTATCTCCCTAACACACAATGACCTTTGGACTCAAAGCATGCACAAGCCAAATAAACCTTGTTCTGAAATTATAATTTGATGAATTATAGTCCCTTCCTAGATACTTAAATTATATTGTCCTCCCTTCTTATTTTAAAAATTACAATTTCCTCTCCTAAGAGATTAGTATGTCCTACAATTTAGTCCATTTTTATTTAAACAAACCTCTTACGGTCAATTATTTATCTTTTTATGATTTTCAGCATTATCAACAACTAATTTTGAATCCTATACTATGTGCTATGGGACTTTAGAAGAAAAAATGAAGATTTTTAACGAAGTTTCAAAGTCAATAGTATGAATGAACAAAGCATTATTTTATTTACTGAAGTCCAAAATTTGATAATGGAATGTTCAAAATTAGTTATCAGTTATCTTAATAATTGAAAAGAAAAGAAAAATACTCCTAGGAGGTCCATTCACAGTTAATCACCACCACACACACGCACTCATTTATACTAAAATGGAGTGAAGTGCAGCACATATTGATCTCTCAAGAGAGAGAGGAGTGTAATTTTCAAAATGAGAAGACAGGGGATGAGAGTGTATTTTTCTAATTGAGTAGAACAATAGGGGCAGCAATGATGAAACTCTTGACTATTGGATCAAGGACCAACTTTCTTAGAAGTACTATTAGGTAAAGCCTTCTAACTGTTTCGTATCCCCAATAACATGCCTTAAATTTCATCACAACTCTGAACACTTCCAGTTTACAAAGTTTATAGCAGTAAAAAGTACAACAGAGAATGTCAGATGTACAGGGGTAGCCTTATCGAATTTCTAGTCTAGATTAAATGTGGTCAAACGTTCTCTAGTTTCTGCTCTTTGGAAGGTAGTATATAACTCAGGGTCCTCTATGAACAAAACCTAGAGCAATAATTTGTGAAAGCAGTGGATTGAAAATTCTCTATACGAATTTTTACAACCATTCTGGTGGTAAAACCTTTTGTTATGACCAGAATTCCATCTAGATACTTGTTCCAATGTTCAAGAAACTTCAATTTTGGGAAAACAAGGTGAGAGAAACGCTAGCAACACATTGACAATGCGCATAACATGTCCAGATTCATTAACAGCTGTCAATCAATCCTATTTATTCCCTTTTTAGTTTCCCAATAGGTCATGAATGCAATAGGGAAAGCAATGATAACTAACTATCCCCAAAGTGCAAATGCGGCAAGAATATCAAACAGAAGTTCCATTTTTCTTCATATTCACATTATTAAAAGTGCATTCTCATTCATTCTTAACACGACACCATTCCTTACCCAAGATGGGTAAAAGACAGATGCCAGAAATCAATGCATTAGTTTGTCTACCCAGAATCACAAAAAGGCACAAGGGTGGAAGATATTGAAGCAGAGCTAAGAAAGGAAAGAACTTTCGAATGAACTAACCAGCTATTATGACAGGAAACTGCATTCCAAGAAAAGCCAACAATCCCAACAAAGAGGCAAGCCCGTAGAGCATGGTGCAGTTGGAACAGAACAAGTTAAGGGCTTGAAAGAGTGTATTTTTGTGTGTTAAGTGTTAACCACCCATTTTGGGCACACCATTCACCGCTACCCAGTGCTACAATAGGTTTTGTTAGACTTTCCAGAAAGACCGGTGGGTGTATGGGCGTGTGTGTGTGTGAGAGAGAGAGAGTGAGTAAACAAGTAAGAGGGTTTTGTACTTTTGTTTGTTTACCTCTGAATAAATGCGCACTCAAGAGGAAGAACAACAATTTTAATTGATGCTCTCGTGGGGTACACCTTTATTTGTTTCAGATTCCACAAGACACACACTCCAACTTAGTTTTTGTCATTCCATTCCATGTCACACTCTCAACATCATCATGCCATAACTCCCCAAACCTCAAAGCTAATGAATGACTAATGGCAAAACTACGCACAAAAACAAATTCAAACTAGTTAGGTTTTCAATTAACATTAAAATCTTATTTGTTGAATATATAAATAATAATAAGAAGAAACTCGATTTGTACGAAATCGTGTATAGATTTTTTTGTATAAACTCGGTAATTGAAAACATTATCCTTGTCCAAATTGTACTGTGATTAACTATGTCCTAACAGGTTCCGACAGACAAATACGAAGGACGGGTTGCATTTATGAGGGTAAATTTGATTTGATTTACTGTTTTATTTTATTTTGTGTGTCAATGCACTTCTATTTTGGGCATGGGATTGGTGCTTTGTCTAACCGCCGCCTTCTTTCTGTCAATGCTAAAGCTTCAAACACCTCCATTTCCACTTTTAGTACTTTAATAATGGCTAAATATTTTGTTACAAGTCTTAATTAGTTTTATTAGAATACATGCGTACTTTAATGAATGCATTTATGTTTGAGACGAATAATATTAGTATAGGTGAGAAATTCTTTCTCTTGAGTATTTTAAGATAAATACATATTTAGAATTCAAATCTAATATCACTAATGTTAAAATAATTTTGTCTTAATTGATTCTTACATTTGGATTTTAAGTACATAAAATTTGTTTGACTAAAATGTATTTTTTTCTCTCATTTTTGTAGTTTAATTCTTAATTTCAAAAACTTTAATTTTTATTTTTGAAAGTGTCTCTTGTTAGGTTCTTTTATTAATTTAGTATATTAATTTAATATTTTAATAACACATAACGAATGTGAAAAGTAGCTAATTAAATAAGTATTTGTCACGTCAGTTAAATTTAATAATATTATTAAAAACTTAATTTGATTTAATAAAAATAATTGAAAATGAAAAAAAAGTAAGGGATAGAATTGTTATTTTAGCGTATTTGTTTCCTAGTGAGTGGAGCGTCGGCAGAGAGTGAGATTCTTTTCTTATGGAATGTAAAAGGTTAATCCTTTACGTGGTAAGTGATATTTGTTAAGAGGAAATTGTGAGACTGAATTGAAAGGGTGAAGGGCCTCAAAGCAGAGGTCAGCATCAGGTAGAAAATCATAGAAAATATATGTCATGGATTTAGTTGCATCAGCATGTGAGTTTCTGTGGGACCTATCACCTGTGTGTGCCTATAGACAGTACCCAATGCCGCTCAATGGCGTCACTAACATGGATTGGATGCTGTTAACTGGAGCATGTCTCTTTCTGTTTGCCCACGGATTTCTCTCTCCAACGTGCCTATACTATTTTGCTTTTTACATTTTTGTTATACCAAACATATTATTACACCATTGCTATTCATATTTACTAATGCTATATACAATTAATTTTATAAAATATTTAGTTTTAATAGAAAAAATCATTTCTCAAAATGTTAATATCATTATTTTTAACCTCTATGATATTGGTTCACTACATCACTTATTTTTAATAGAAGATTAAGTGATAATCGCAAGTGATATTTGGTGTATAGTATAGGTTAGCATGTAATATTTATAAAAATAATTTTATATTTTTAAAATAAATATTATTTATTTATCTTAAAATAAATATGAAGAATTAAAAATAATAATTTTATATTTTTGGAAATATGAAATCACAAAAGTATATTTTATAGAAACTAAAAAATAAAATTTGTTCAGTTTATAAGAATAAAAAATAACAATTTTAAATTTTAGAAAAATGAAAAATATAAAAAAATTATACAAAGAGTAAAATTAAAAATCTCTAAAATAAAGTATTTTTGTAAGACAAATATCTTGTCAAAACCTAAATTGTGATGCTGGGCCTCACACAAGTCTCGTCTTGGGGAGAGACTGAAATAGGTCGAGTCAAGGTCATCTTGGCCTTCCGACCGTTGGAACCAACTCGGCTGCTTGGAGTCGTCATTGGCGTTTTCGGAGAACACTAGGAAACCTGATGAGAAAGGCTAGTCTTCGAATCAAGGATGAGTTCGAGAGTCAGTTACGCGCTAGGAACACAGGACGTCTCAACACGTCTATTACCTGATAGTTACCCCTTAAATGGCAAAAGGGAGTGGGATGACGCTTGGGCTTTGGTCATACCTTCCTAGGCGTGAGCATATTAATAAGCGGGATAGGATTAGAACATTTTGGATTTTTAGGGTTCATGACTTGACAAGAGTGTGCCTCCTGTGTGCCTACGCCTCCATGGTTGAAGGAGTCAAAGTCTACATAGTTCTGGCTAGCTATTGGGTCTGAAAAGGGTGAGGCCGATTCGTCCCAGCCAGCCCAGGTGGAGGCCAAGATAGACTCGTCCCTAGTGGAAAAGGGTACTACAGAGGAAGGAGATCGAGATAGACTCGACCCTAGTAGAAAGGGTACTAGAGAGGAAGGAGGCCGAGATAGACTCAACCCTAGTGGAAGGGTGCTGGAAAGGAAGGAGGACAAGATAGACTCGGCCCTAGTGGAAGGGTGCTGGAGAGGAAGGAGGTCGAGATAGACTCAATCCTAGTGGAAAAGGTATTGAGAGGAAGGAGGCCGAGATAGACTCATCCCTAGTGGAAAGGGTGCTGGAGAGGAAGGAGGCCGAGATAGACTCGTCCCTAATGGAAAGGGTACTGGAGAGGAAGGAGGCCGAGATAGACTTGACCCTAGTAGTAGGGTGCTGGAGAGGAAGGAGGCCGAGATAGACTCGGTCCTAGTGGAAGGGTGTTAGAGAGAAAGGAGGCCGAGATAGACTCGACCCTAGTGGAAAGGGTATTGGAGAGGAAGGAGGCCAAGATAGACTTAGCCCTAGTGAAAAGGGTGCTGGAGAGGAAGGAGGTCGAGATAGACTCGACCTTAGTGATAGGGGTGTTGAGAGGAAAGAGGCCGAGAGGGGGTACAACTTCGATCTAAGTCAGGCACACAAGAAAGGTTTCCTAAGGTGTTACTCTGTTGGCATGTTCATGAGTTTTCTCTACTAACCTGGTATCCAGAAATTTGGTGCCAACCTCTCCTCTCTTCTCTGTTTCGCTCTGGTTGTCCTGCTTGTTTTCTCCTAGTCTTAATAGGGTCTTTTCTCTCCTCTCCTTTCCTGAACTTTTTTCAACTCTTTTGTCTTCGTCTCGAGACCTTTTATAGACTTCGTGATTGGTCTGGGTTGGTTACTTCTATAATCCCATGATTCTATAACTTTCCGAGTATCTTGTGGCGACTGACCCTACGTTCCCTCCTCGCGTAGGTCGTTGCAGGTTTTGCAGAAATACAGTATGTTAGAGGCTTTGTCCCAAACGGATTCGACGGTTCTCCACCCATCTCATACGGATTGGGATCCCACATATCTCAAAAAATTTATTTCATTTCGATCATGTTTGTTTAATTTTACATTAATCTAATATCTTTGTATACTCTTTCTGACGTTTTAAGATTACATTTCTATACTTCTTCATAAAATAAACATATCAATACTTTGAACATTAATTTATCATTTATATTTTTAAGATTCCGGTGATGCATTATTAAACTATATATTTGTTTTCATAGTGATTCTACTCACGCAAACAAAATTGTTTTTCATGAAAAATACATCTGGGAATGTACTAAAAATATTATATACTTTTTTTAAAATGTTAAATAACATAAGCATATAAAATATTATATATTTCTACAAAACCGTTAACTTGAAAAAGAAAAACTTATGTACTTGTTGAATTAAAAAGGAAAAAATGTACTTGGTGATTTCCTTTTCTAAGTTGGTCGAGAGCATCTTTTGTAGAAGATATGTTTTGGTAGTAGGTTCTTTCTTTAAATAAAAAAATAAAGAAAGAAAGAACAAACGAACTTCATTATACATTTGCCCTATAACGAACTTCAGCGACGCAAAGCGAGTCAATATTAAGCCCGACACGGGTATAAATTAAGTAAAGTTAATGTTTGTTAACGTGCAAATCAAATTGTTTAGGGAAAGAAAATTGCCAACAAGATTGGATCAATAAAATATAAGTAATTAACAATATGTGTGCCAGCTATCCTTGTCTGTTTTTGGCTAAATAAATTCCTGTTGACTAATTGTTTTCGGAAATATATATAACACAAACCAGAACTATTTTTTTAGATTTAACAATTGAAGTAAAGTGATTTAAAATTAAATTAAAAATCAACTCAATTCTATTTTTACTAACATGTTTTATTTTAAAGTTTATATTTAAAAAATCAAAAACTAAAAAATTACAACCATATATAGCCAACATGACTTAAAAATTTGGATTTTAGCTGTAAAAATAACCATTCAATTTCTCCCAAGCTCCCACCCAAATTGCTATCCCCATCATCAATGTTATTATTTCTCATGTTCTGTAGTTTAAAATTAAACTATACTGAGTGTAGTTAAAATTTTATTGTGAATAATTTTATAATAGTTTTAATAGTTTATTTCAAATAAATATAAAATGGTTTGGATGAGAACTGCACCGCCATGCAATTGATTCTTAACTTAAAAGAGGATTATAATTCTTTCATTGTATTCACTGTTTTTGTCACTAATTATTACTATAATTAACAACAATATCATCATTATTATAACCATTATTATCATTATTATCATTATTAGTCATAATTATTAATGAAATTGTTGTGACTACTATATTAATTATTACTACTATTTTCATTATCATAATTTATCATTATTATTCTTATTATTATAGTCTTAATCATAATTATTGTCATAGTTATTTTTATTATTGTTATTGATTAATCATAATTATTAATATTATCATTCTGATTATTATAACGATTGTTATTATATTATTATCATTATTGTTGTAATTATCACTATTATTATTAGGATCATTGTTTTCACTATCATAAAATTATTGTTATCCCCTCATCACCAGATAAACACGAATTAAAAATTAAGAAATGGACTTATATGGTTAACATTTAAGATTTGATATTAAAATTTAAAAATTAAAAATTATAAAAAACTAAAAACTAATTTTAATTTTTAAAATTTTCAAAACTCAAAACTGTCCACCATACCAAATAGGATTTAAAATTTAACACCAAAACTTATCAAAATTAGATAAAAAAAAGTTATAAGTTAAAAAATTATAAAAATATTGTGAATATTTTTTACTTAAATAAAATTATCTCATATAAGATACATCTATTATATAAAGAAAATAAGGTGATTTTTTTAAATATATATATAAAAATCATTTTCACAACACTTTTATTTCTAAGGTGTTAAATTTGATCAAAATAGAAAGGTTCATTTCAATAACATGTGACATATATTGTGAGTTATGTTCAAGATATAGATCTCAATTTAAATTTAGTTTAGCTCAATATTTTTCTTGAGTCCTTTAATTTAGTTCAATCTGAAAAATTATTAAGCCCACGCAGCCTATTGCACAATGATCTAAACCTTCACGAGGTTCAATTTTTATTTTTATAATTATTTATATTCTTGTTTATTTGGACTGAGTATTTTATATTAGATTAAGATATATTTATGACGAGTTTCATTATGTTATAAATATATTAAATGTCAAATATTAATAAATAATATGTTAATGTAGACGTATGATAATAATAGAATATGATATCAAAATAATAATTTTATATAAATATTATATACATATTAACTGTTATATTAGCCCGCTAGACCCAAAGACTACAATGAACTCAATTAGATTACTAAATTGTGAACAACTAAATCGGCCCAATTAATTTTGAAAATGTATAAACCCGTTACTATAAGCCAACCCCAATTCACAGGTATGTTCAATTTTATTTTTATTTTTATTTTTATAACCAAACATGTTAATTATCATTTTGCTATTTTTTTTTCAACAATAATTATTTGTGTTCCTCGTAATTGTATCTTCGAGCTAAATGCTTGTCCAATTTTGGCTATCAAACAATTATAAACCAATTATTGTACTTGTAATTGATATTTATTTGTCAAAATAGCCCACCTTGTTCTACATTCTGTGAATCCGGCTGTTCCATTTATAAAATCTTATTTTGGAGAGGATGTGTTCTAAGTTAGTTGAGGCCAACTTAAAACACAAACTAATACAAAGAATCTTGATTTTTAGGAACCTCAACAATATTCTCCCTAACACTTTATACATTATTAGCAAATGTACTAAAAATTGTATTTTTTTTTTAAGTCTCAGTTCTTATCTAATGTTTTTTTTTCAAGATTTAAAAATAATTTTTCAAAAATTTATAATTTTAATAGAATTTAACCTATGAAAGCGTGTTAGAGAAAATACTATATATTAACCTTCCTCAATTTTATTTATTTTTAGAATCCTTCCTCAAAACTCTTTTTGTAATGTATCTTTTTATAATTCTTAAAGGCTAAACATTTCACATCCTTAATATATAGGAGTTATTTAATACATCAAAGCTCGCATACATTCAAGGGTGCCATATAGTTTGAGCATTTTTTCTATACCTTTTCTTTTATTTAAATTTCTAATATTCAAATATCATATAGGACATCCAACTAATTTGATTGAAGTTTGGTAAAAAAAAATATTCCTCTTGAAATGAATATTCTACACAAAATGAATTATTTAAAAAACAGAGGATAAATAGCATATCTTTTGAATATATAAGTATTTTCTATTTCAATTATAACATTTATCTTGGGAAGCGTAACCATATATATACATATATAAATACACAAAAAAAAAACACGCATCTACCGTTACAAACAAATAAGATTTTTTATAATGAAAAAAAAAATATTTTCCATATAAAGCTGATAATAATTCATTTTTATATTAGTATATACTAAATAACAGAGTTAGAAACAATTGTATAAATCCTTTTTCTTTTTTTTTTCTTGTTTTGCTTTTTATTCCGATAAGAGGAACATCTTAATTACTATACCAGTTCTATATATGTGTCATATAATAATTGAATAATTCTCCGTTTTATTATTTTTTTCTTTTTATTCTTTGGGTCACCATCATGATATTATTGTTTGTTGCAACTAATTTATTTTTGACAACACAACTAGCTATATCATAAGACCAAATTAAGCACTCCTAAAATACTCTAAGCTGCATAACCCTTTGGAATTGTTTTAGATAAATTGATGGCATCCAACAATCGAAATATGATTAAAATATAGATTAGTAAAATTCAAGATATTCTCATGTAGCCATTCAAATATATGAAGTTTCATTTCCAATATATATATAATATGTATTAGTAGTTTGTCTAAGCAATACGTAATTTGGTGTTAAACCCAAAATAGCAAATGGAGGTACGTGCAATTACATTTGCATTCTTTCTGCTCTGCCATTACCTAAATTCACACTTTCATCTTTATTCTTTTGCAGAATTACCTTCTCATTGCTACTTTGATCAGCACAAGTCTTGTATTTGCTTGTTACATTATTCTCATGGTACTTTATCTTAACTAGAATGTATTCCATTCAAAAACTAAGGCGTGGCAAGTCTTCAATCTTCGGCTTAATTTGTTTGTTCTTATTTTACAATTTATCAAACTTACTTATATAAAGCTCTTAGAAATATTTAAAAGTTGTAACATATACTTGAACCATAAATATTTATTGTCTTATTTTAAAGAAGTAATTCTTAATTAGAGTAGCATTTTATTTCTAGGAATTAGTGCTTAGATTTTGTGTAGCAAAAATAATCGTGCTTTTAAATTTCAGATAATAATAATACCCCTTCCTAATTTTAAAATTTCTAAAGATTTGTTGCAAAATTGAAAAAAAATAAAAAATTATTTTGAAAAACAGACTTCACAAAAAAGTCCACAATTATTTGTAAAACTTTAGCTCAATCTTTTCTACAACCTTCTCTATGATAAAATGAAATAAATTATAATTTTGGTTTTTTATCTTGGTAAAAAAATTGTTTTGGTCTTTATTTTTTTAAAATTTATTTTTAGTTTTTTAATTCTCAAATTTTGAGTTAATATTATCCTTTTGAAAAAATATCAATTTTTTATTTTTAATACTATTTTAAAATTTTATTAGTGAAATTTATTATATTATATTTATTTACATGAAATTCAATTAATGTTTGAAAAAAAAGAAAGTCATAAATATGGTGAAAATCATGTGAAAAATGAGTTTTGTGAACATCTGAAAAAAAATATGATATGTGATTTTTCAATTTTTAGATTGTTTATTAAACTCACTTTTACACGATTTTTACTTTATCTATAAACATTAATTTAGTTATATAATTTTTATATAAATAAATTTAATGAGATAAGTTTCACGTTTTGGATAAATAAAAATAGTTTAAAATTATGTCCCAAAATCTAAATGATCATTTTTTAAAATAGAAACATTGACTCAAATTTAAAAATAAAAATATCAAAATGAATCTTTTAGAAGATAAAAGTCAAAAATAGATTTTTATCGTAAGATAAAATAGTAAAATTACAATTTAACCAATAAAGTATATGTTCAATAAAAAAAAGTTGATAATACATTTTCTAACACATTTTATTATTGACTCAAATTTATTAGAAATTACAATTTCTTTTGTAGATCTCATTAGTTATATGAATCTTTCTCCTTATTTTGTAATTTTTAATAAATTTTATATTTCTACGTAGTTTTTAATAAATTTTATATTAGAATATAATATGTATTAGGGAGTATATTTTCAACGCTTTTCATTTTCAATATACTTTCTGTTGCTTATGAAAAACATGATTCTTAATTATTGCTATCAAGGATATTATCAAAAAAAAATTATAATTAAAGACCATTAAATATTTTTACTTCATGTTCTTTTAAATTTGGCTAAACCAAATACTTTCATATATTTTCCTAGCACTTATAATATAATATACTTAGTAGAAGATAAGACAATAAAATTATTTTTTTCTTTTTTATGACCAAGAAACAATCTTCCTTTAAAAAAACAATTAATTAACCTTACAAGTTTTTTTTTTTATCAATCTTAAGTTTCTTAGCTGCCACATAGGAATGTTCATTGAAGTCACTTATAAATAAATAAATAAATAATAATAATAATAATAATAATAATAATAATAATAATAATAATAATAATAATTATTATTATTATTATTATTATTATTATTATTATTATTATTATTATTATTATTATTATTATTATTATTATTATTATTATTATTATTATAATAGTATTATATGTCAATAATCAATAAAATAAAATTATTAAGTATAAATATTATTTAAATCATTTAATTTTATGGATATATTATAAATAAAATTTAAATTTAATATATTATTAATTAAAATTTACTAAACTAACTATTTTCATTGGTCTTAATGAATTAGTTATTTATTGCTTATATAAAAGACAAAAAAATAGTATTATAATATGAAAAAAAAAATCAAAAGACTGAGACCTTCTTTAGTTTAAGATGTATTATGTTCCTATCTTTTTTATTTTTAGTTAATATTTTTTTTCACTTTTTTTTTCTTTTTTTCTTTAATTATATGAGAAATAATAAAAGCAAAAAATTGTAAGTACTATTGGATAAAAAGCACTATTCGAAAAAAAAACTTTGGAAACTTTATTTCTATTTCTAACAATAGAAAAGAACAATTTGCATTTAGTATTTTGTGCACATATCATTAAAAATATAAAATAGAATAAAATCCATAATTATTAATTAAAAACAAGACAAAACATTATCTTAAATCATTAAAAGAGATTTGATGTTTGAAAGGATTATAATCTAAAAAACAAAGAAATGTAAGGAAATTTATTTATATGTTTAATTTTATTTTGCAACTCACACAAGATACAATACATAAATCTTTGAAAAGTTCAAAAACCGTAACATATGTAAACATAAATATCCACAACTTTATTTTATAGAAATAGTTCGTAATTAGTATAGTGAATTAAAAAAAATGCTTGGATTTATTAATAGAAACATGCACCATGATTATAAATTTATGAATTATATAATTTCTAGAAATTATTTCTTATTAATTATCTAGCTAATATCATATGCTAATTCACTTATAATTTTAAGTTCTTTTTCTTCTGTGAGAAACACTTTCCAATAGGTTGGAGAAACATGTTCTCGAGACATTAATGATTGTGACTTAGGATTGCAATGCTTGGAGTGCAACTCGAAAAACCGGTGTACACGAATTCAAACTATAAGTCCTATTTTAAGGGTCCTTATTAGTCCTTACCTCATTTTTTACTTTTGTCTCCTACCTGCTAATAAATTCTGTATGAGATTATCCTAAATTATTTATAGGTGAAGGAGCTCCCTTTTAATCGATACTCATGGCTTACAACCCATAACTCATTTGCATGGAGGGGAGTGAACTCAAGTATTGGTTTTCCAATTTCAGCCATTATGAACCAAGAAGACTCCATTACAGATCAACTCAGAGTATGTTACATGGTCTCTCAATTTTTTTTATTAAATATGAAGTGAATGAGAGTATCTATGCTGATTGTTAGATAAATATCATTTCGTATTCGAAAGATAAGTTCATATATACACATGCTTATGATTTTTATGAGACATTTTTTTTTTGTTGCAGAATGGTGTAAGAGGATTAATGTTGGATATGAATGATTACAAAGAGGACATTTGGTTGTGTCAAGGACCATGCTTTAAATATACAGCTTTTGTAAGATATTTGTGAAAAATTCTAACCACCGCCATGAACAACGAAAGTATATTAATTTTGTTTGATTTAGTTATGCTTAAGCATGCCTTTATTTCACATTCTTTAGAACTCTGATTTTGATCTATGAAATATGATTTAACAGCAACCTGCCATTTATGTTTTGAAAGAGATCAAGGCATTCCTTGAAATACACCCAACACAAATCATCACCATTTTCATTGAAGACCATGTAACATCAAGGAATGGTGTGAATAAGGTGTTTAATGGAGCTGGGTTGAGGAAATTTTGGTTTCCAGCATCTAAAATGCCTAAGAATGGTGGTGATTGGCCAACCGTCAAAGAAATGATACGTAAGAATCATAGGCTAATTGTGTTCACTTCAAATGCTACTAAGGAGGCTCGTGAAGGAATTGCATATGTGTGGAATTATGTTGTAGAAAATCAATGTGAGTCTTATACCATTTCTCTAAGATTAAAATATATATTAAGTGGGAGCCAGTTCTAACAAGTTCTGATAATATAGATGGATATGATGGGACACGTGGAGGTTCTTGTACAAATCGAGCTGAATCATTTCCAATGAACACAACCACAAAGTCATTAGTTTTAATGAATTACTTTCGAAATGTCCAAAATTCTAAAGAGACTTGCAGGGATAACTCATCTCCATTAATTAGCATGATGAATATGTGTTTCATAGCTGCGGGTAATCGATGGCCTAACTACGTTGCTGTTGACTTTTACAAGGTAAACAAATTTATCACACTTTACAAACCATTACCTTAAGAGCATCAACTTTATACATATGATACATTTTATTCAATGGAGTTAATTTGTGGATGAAAAATTTAGAGAAGCGATGGTGGAGGAGCCCCTGAAGCGTTAGATATGGCAAATAAAAACTTGCTTGAGACGTGAGGAAACAAGCTCATTACAATAATCTGGGAGGTATATAATGAATGAAACTAACTTGCATCATTTTTTTGTTACATGGGATGAAGGATCTTACACATTTAAGAATACGTGTGCTACTAGTTTTTTGGCCCTTTTGTCCTATATATATAAAGTGATGTTATAACTAAAAAAACATTTAAAGGAAAAGAAAGAAACTGTAAAATATTGTTTGATTATTGTGAAGTTCCTATATTAACTAGAATTAGAGTTTGATTTGATTTTAATTTACCACAATGTGGTTTTGCACCTCTTAGCCTAAATTGAACCATTCCTCCAATGAGTTTTAGTGATAAAGCATTCTTCCTGTATTTTTTGTTTAAAAATTATTTAGATAGAAATATTTAGTTAAATTGAAATTTATTGCCTCTATATTAGAATAAAATTGATTAGTTTTTCATGGCCTTGGTTCATTATATGATTGTCTTAAAAGATTTTTCTTTTGCTTTAACAATATTCCAATTGTCTTAAGTATGATACTATTTTTCCTTCTTAAAGGTAAAAAGCTATAGGTCCTTCTACAAGTAGTATTTTAATATTAAGAGTCTGTTTGTCCTAGTTTTTTTTTTAAGTTACATTTAAGCTAGTTGGAAAATAAAACTTCTAAAATTAAGCTAAAGCTATTTGGATATTTTTCAATTTTTGTTCTTTAAAGTTAATTTTTTAATATTTTTCATATTAGACAAGAATTTAAGCTCCATTTTAATATCAAATCCCATAAGAGATATATAATCTATGCACTGTGTTTTTATGTGTATATTTACATTGTAAATTTATAGAAAATAATTGGAATCATTTTTTTAAATGCCAAGTGCATGCTAGAGTTTTTTAATTTTTGTTTTTGATGAATATGCATGCTAGAGTTGTAACTATAGAATTAAATTTCTGAAATGGGATTGGGTGGTTGAGGCGAAGAAGAGACATGGGTTGCTCCAAGACAGCACCGCTTCGTAGTAGCTGACTGGTGATTTAAATTTTTATTTGTTTTAATTTCTTGCCTTTACTGAAGTTGAGGATCAAAAAGAGATTTTGTAAAAAAAAAAAAAAAGCTTCACGTAAGTTAATAACAAGCATTTCCAAGTAGCTATTAAAAAAAACTCCTTAATTTCAAATTTTACCTATAAATATTTGTTTTTTAAAAGCTTTTATTGGTAAGTATTTAAAAAAAAAGCTAAAAATAAGTTGAGTCAAACATATTCTAAATAATCACTCTTTTGAAAATTTTCTAAAAATTGACAAAAGATATAATTATTCATTTAAAATAAACTGAACTAATTAAACATTTACTTATTTAACCTTTTATATATGAATTTCCTCAAGTAATTAACTTTTATTTTTCAATAATTTTTCCTCAAACCATCGTCCTAACGTGTTTCAAGTTATATTATTCATAAAACAATTCTTTACAACACTTTTTACGATGTTAATTTTTCCTCTTAATTTTTTTATATCGTATTATCTACCTCATACATATTCTTTTCTATGTTCTTTCTATTTTTTTCATAAAATATGCAAAATAATGTACAATAAACATTTTTCTTGTATTTCAAATTTCTCAAGAAATTGACTTTTTGCAACTCATAAAAAAGGAAACTTTTAATTGGAAATTAAAAAAAAGTAACAAAAAATACAAAAAGTTGAGTTAAATTGAGTTTATTTTTCTTTTTAAAATCACGTAAGCTTGAAAAAAAAGTTTTGTTGAAGTGTTTAAATAAGAGGCATATGATGGGTTTATAAACTAACTTTTAATTTTTTTTGAAAGATAATTTTTTAAAAAATTTAAAATACTCAAGTCAATATCTCATTAATAGATTCACTTTACTGGAAAGAAGACAAATAGCTAAATATTTATAATAATTCACTCAACAAAATCAAGTCTAACTAAAAAAAATTTGACTATTGATGTACAAATAAAGATTTTAACTAATAAATTTTTCTAGTTTTAATAACCTAACTTTTTTTTTTAAGTCTCTTTAGACTTAACACTCCCAAAATTTTAGAAACTAAGAAAAAAATAGTTAAATTTATCAGAAGATTTATAATTAACTCATTGTTAGCTAATAAATTAGAATAATATGTACAAACTATACAAAGAATAAGACCTTTATAATTAAGGTATATGATCTATTTTAATTCTTTGAATCCAGTTATATATACATAAAGCTCATTGGAGATAGGGCTTGTTATTCTTCGGACATGTTAGGTTAACTTTAAATTCAAGCATTTATTACAAATATGCATGGATACTAATTTCTCTAATAAAAAAAATTATTTAATTTTTTTTGCTTTATAGCTATATCTTATGCTTTGTAACCTTTTAAAGGTGAAATTTTCTATTATAAATTTGATAATCAATTATTTTGTTGAAAGTCAGTTTTGTGATAAGGACTCAATTTAAAAAAAAATCTTTAACATTTGTTTTAAGTGAATTTATAAGTTTTCTAAGATACTTATCATATTCTCTTTATCTTTATATTTGTGAAATGCTTTCTCACTCAAAAACTTATAAAATATTCAAATATTTCTTTTTCTAGTTCTACTTTGAGTATAATATGTACCTAATATACTCAAACTTTTATAGAAAAATCATTTGAATCATAATCCATTGATATGTATCAAAATTTTAGGATGTCAACTATTTTGATTTTTAACAAAAAAAAAATTAGTGGAATTAAAAAAAATAATTGTCGTAGTAATGATGTTTAACTCCCATGCCAAAGCAACACCAAAATTATTTACATTAGGTAAAATTCGTGTAAATATGGAATTATCTACTCCCTTGGAGAGCAACTATAGTGGGAGTTGTATAACTCACTTTTTTACATAAATAGTTCCATAACAAATACTACAAAGCGAGTTTTATGAATTGAAAAAAAAAACATAAACATACGAGCAATGGTTCCAAAGTAGAAACAATGAACCTATTATTGTATGACCAACACCAACAATTAAAAAAACATGCCCTATTAAAATTATATAGATCGCAAGAAGATGAAGAACATCAAGCCCACATCATGGTGCTTGTCGCGATGGGCTCGCGACCTCACGGCGGAGGATTAGGAGTCGCCACCGATGTTTTTGTTTTGGAACATCGGAAAAACCATGGAAATTGAATGGATTGGATAGACTTGGTCTTGGACTAGAGAGATTGAGTTCGGAGGTCTATTACACTGGGGATGCCCAACATCCCGTTGTGCCCATCACACGATGGTTACCTTAATTATGGACATGACTACAATGACACTTGTTCATACAATGTATTCCTAGGGGTAAGTGGGGTGTAGAAACTTTAGTGGGATTTGGACTAAGGTTGGTGTGTGTGTGGATAGATTTGATGAAGGAGTTATTCCCACATGCCTACGTATCTCTTTTATGAGAAGTCAAAGTCCACGTAGTTTTGTGAAAGGATCTGTTCAGGTTACTAATCCGACATAGGTTTGTATCTCATCAGACTAGATAAGTCTCGGTCTTGAGGTGAATCCGAAAGGGTTTCGGATTCGGGGTGGAACCGAATGGGTCCCAGTCTTAACACAACTCTGAATAAATTTTGGCTTGGGTATGAGATTGGACAGGAGTTGATTCAAATAAGTTCAAGCTTGGGAATAGACATTATGGAGGGGTTAGAGGGGCTGTCCAGGTGTATGGTGGCTTAGGGTTTATGTGAGCTAAGTGGGATGAAGATGAGGTGTATGGTGTTGAAAATATCTGAAGAGTTTGTTGAGGTTACTTACCTGGTATCCAGCAGAGTCTCAGGATATCTCTTGGTTATCAACTCTAAGTGACCACATACCAAGTATTCTCTCTCTCGAGTTGCAGATAGTCTCCTGTTGCTCTCTCTTTTTTTATTCCCCTCTTCGTTCCATATTGCACCCTTTTATAGGCATTTTCCTCCTCACCCCTCTCGATTGGCAATATCTTTGGACAATCTTTGTCCATAAATGCGGTGACGATTTTCCCACGTTCATTTAATGCAGCAGCGTCCCTTCTCCCTTCTTTGGAGCAATTTTCATTAATTGTGGTGGCGATGGGTCAGAGCGCGACATTGGGCGTGGTCATCTAAGGGTGGATTCTGTCGTTCTTTTAGCAGTGGAGCCACCTTGTCGAGCATGCTTTCTCATGCTTTCACCCTTTGTTTCATGGCGTTATGTTCCACGTAGGGACTCTGCTTCTGCCTCTTTAATGCTTCCTTACTCTTTTTCTATTTTCAGAGGTACATTCGTCTTGCCCACCTGCCAGGTTCTGTTTTGTCCCCTTATTTCCAACTTTTCCTAAGTTGACTTCCTTCTTCCTTTATAGTTGTAAGTCCAGCGTGGATTCTTGGCTTTCCACGTTGTTCTCTAGATTAAGGGCGGGCCTCACAGTTGGATTTCGACCTTGGGTCTTGCTTGGGTTGGTCTTGACCTTGGGTCGACCTGAAATTGGCTTTATCCTTAATTCTAATTTGAGTGAGATCTGGCACTGGGTCGGATTTATTTGGTCTTAGCCTTGGGCCTAATTAGGATCTTCCAAACTGAAAATAGGTCTCACAGTGCTATTATGATGGTGCAGAATCATCTGTTGAAGGTAATAATGGGAAGAAAAAGAGAGTACCTAAAGATAAGGTGAAAAAATAATAGATATAATAAGGTGGAGGTAATAATGGTAAGGAAAGGGGATAACCTAAAGTTGAGGTGAAAGAAAGGTTGATCAAGGGAGATGGGAGGATTTAAAGGGAACACTTAAGGGAAAAGGAGGAAATGAAAGGGAATTGTGGTGATGGAGGGTGTAAGATGAAGGAAATTTATGGTGATGGGTGGATATAGGTTGGTAAAGGTGGAATGAGATAAAGGAGTAAACGTGGGTCGGGAAGAAGAAAAATAAGAAATTTAAGAGGAAATATATCCCAAAACAAATTCCAATAGAGGAAAATAAAAAAAGAGTTAATCTTGCAAATTCAACGATTGAATCAACATGAACTAATGTAATTAAATCATTAATTAATAATTATTTGAACGTTGAATAAAAATTTTAACCATTTGAAAAATAATCATACCAAGTTAAAATTAAAATAAAAATGAGTTAAAAAATAAGTTAAAATTTTAAATAAAAATAAGAATTAAAGATGTGGAATAACTTGTGGAACCTATTTTGTAAATTTTATAAAATTATATTACTAAAGAAGAAAATCACTTAAATTGTATATTGTAAAAAGAAATTATGTGTCTTGATAGGACCATAAAAAGAAAATTAAGGAACTTTTGATGAGTTTCATCATTAAAATTACTCTTAAGTTGTTATGGTTTGATACACTTGTATCTTTAATAATCATATTTTATATATTTATTTTAAATAACAAATGACATGGAGTTGATCCACGGCTATAAGTGATGTATACAAAATCTTTCATTTATCAGAATTTTAAAAGTTTTTTTTGCACTTTTTCATATTCACCAACTTGTATTTCAAATTTGATTCTTCTTTAAAGACATCAATCATTCCATTTTATTTTTATCTTATCTATTGTATTTGCATTTTAAGTATCAAATTTTGAACAGTTTTCTTGAACAATATAAACTTTTCACTTATACAAGCTCTTGCAATTTTTTTAGGCTTTTTTAAGCACCATTTTTTATTTCAAATTTATTACACAACTTAAAGATTAAAATATTGGTTGTTAAATTTTTTTAATGAATATAATATTATCACTAATTTAGTTACAAAATTATTTTGGTGACTATATATACAAATTAGTTACTAAATCCAAATCATGAATAGATTTATTTATTTATTATTTGGTGATTCTAGTGACATTGATGTATTGCTATTTTGGTCTCCAACATAAAAAATGACCACCACGTTAACAACATATACATTTAACTTCAACGATCAAATATATCATTCGCAAATGATGATAAGCATGTAATTTGGTTACTAAACTACTTAGCAACTAAGCACATTGCTATTGTCACACTTGTATACCTATTTCAATTTCTAATATATTGAAATGTCATTTTTTAGTGGATATAATAAGAGTAATAATTTTTTTAAGATATGTTTGAGAGTGAAATTATGAAAAAAAAAATGAAGGATAAATATTTTATTTTTAAATTAAGAGTTATATAATGTTTGGAAGAATAAACAAAAGATTAAGATATTAAGTTTAAAGTTCAATTTTTATGCATTGATAATATAAAATTTTTATATTGTCAAGTAGTTATGTTAGGTATAACTCTTATACTGGTTATTATAAAAGTGAATAAATTTATCATGTATAATAATTTATTATTGGAATGAATAATAATATAAAAATTTTTTATATTATTAATACATTTAAATTATATTCTTAAATTTATTATTTTTATTTTAAATCATCAAACTATATTATATTTATTAGAAATGAAAATTTTATCCTCTTTTTTTTTTTAATCTCACTCTTGAGCATGCTCTTTAAGTGGCAATTTGGTACAATAAATAATTTAAATTTCTTGGAAATGATATCAGAATAAAAATTTGAACAAAATTTAGGTGTAATATTGATCACCCATTAAATTCATTATGATAACCTATGTTATAAAAGTCATCTAAGGTTAACATGAGAATCTATTTTTTTTTAAAAGAACAACCTTAAAAGTACGTAAAAACAATTGTACCTTAAAATATCCAAAGAATTATACTTAAATTTTTGTCCTAAAATTTTCCTTTTTCTCAGTAGAAGAGAATAAAATTATATTTTGGGAATAAAATATTCTTGTGAATGATAATTTATAAATAACTGAGGATAAAAAAATTCTTAATAATTGAGTATAAATTTATTTAATTTTATAATAAAAATAATGATAAGAATTATTCTTACAAAAGTTGAACAATATTCAAACACATTTTATAAAAAAATTCAAAATATCATCCTTCAAAATCTCATTATATATATTACAAGTTTGAACCTCTTCAATATACAACTGTACTAAATACTCAAAAATATTAATGTGTACATATATCTTAGTTAACTCAAGCGGAGTGAAGAATTATTAAAAATCTCATTACTAGAAGAAAAAAATTGTTATAAGAAAAAGTAATTTAATCATAAATAAAAATGTCCCTGGAAAAAGAGCGCTACTTAGATGTGTGAAAAGCCATAGAATGACTTTGCTAGTAATGAGAATTGCAAACATAGAATGAGTCATTCGTGAATATAAACATATTATGAAGAATGAATCAGCCCATAGAGAAGACAGATTAGGTTGAATGATTGCGTAGCTAGCGTCATGGAATTATTCCCAATTAACCATTGCAAAGTTCTTTTTGCGAATATATATGTTTTATTTTGTTGGCGACGCCGACCATGCAAACAAATGAATGCTCCAGTCTGTGTGAGGTTTGTGACCATCACCTTAACTAAATGGCACGCAAACCCTAATTTCTCCATAATACATATTTATATGTTTTAGTGTTGTATTTTATGCACGCAAACAACACTGCATGGAGTGAAACAGTTAGACACCAAAGTTGTTACAAGGAAAGGATTTTGGATAATCTCGCTTGCCAAGGCTTTCCAACTATGAAATGAAGCAATCTCGTGTTATAGATCACTTCAACCTTACGGTAAAGCAATTTTGGTCATGCTCAGCATGCGTGCGTCGGTTAATTTTTAGTAGGAAACTACAATATAGATTAAGTGATCTTAATCATATGTTCTTAGATAATTTATATATCACATATAATTAAATATTATTATTTTTTATTTTTAAATAAAAAACTTAAATATTTTTTAGAAATTAGTTGAAAAAATAAATAGATTTTTTTCTTATTAGAGATTAATATAAATAATAAAATTCATTTTAAATATTTAATAAAGTTGCATATTCAAAGTTAAATTTAAGTTAATTGATTTAACTAGAACAATTTAACGTCTCCTTCTGTAATGATGAAGCTTCAAAAGAGAGTTCAAAACAAGAATTGCTTCAAGGAAAAACAAGTTCGAAATACTATTGCTTCAAGAAAGAAAATGTTCTTTTGGGTTCAGATAGAGCCAGAAACTTTTTTGTTTTTTTTTTGTACTAAGAAACAACATTCACTTGTACGCATAGCATTAACACGGCAGGAGGCTGGATAATTCAAAGCCAGGCGACCTCTCACTATGTATAGAAAATGATTTTAAAGTACTATTTTTTTAGGAATTTACTTTTTTTTAAAAAACTATATAATTATTATAAAACATTATAAATATTTCTTCAATTAACTAATATTTTCTTTTAAAATATACAAGACAAACTAAGCATTAATCATATATGACGAGAAACCAAGAGACAATGGTCAACTGCCTAATTTTTTCTTCTTTTCCGATGTGGCTAGTTAGGATAATGTACTTATAAAAAATGGCTTTAATTTCAATATATTATTGTTTCTTTATTGTTAAAATTAGTTTAAGTTGTTATCACAAAGTTAACATATTTTAACTATAATCATTGTTATTATTATTTAAGAAGTTAATTTATTTTTTTTTACATATCTGACTAGATATAAATTAAAATTTTGAATAAAATTAGAATTTATCCCTAATTTTATAGATTAAATTATAACTTTTGTGTTTATCTTACCGTAAAATTTTATTTTAATCCTCTATCTTTTAAATTTTTTATTTTGGTTATTTAATTCAAATTTAAGTTAATGTTGTCTTTTAAAAAAAATTATTTTCAATTTTATGACACGATTTTGAACTATTTTTTTATTGATTCAAAACATGAAACTTGTATCATTAGATTTATTTAAATGAAAACTATGAAACTCAATTAAGGCTCGGATAAAAAAAACCATAAGCATAGTAAAAATCATGTCAAAAGTGAGTCCTGCAAATATATATAGAAAAGCATTTTAAAAGATTTTTGAATTTGTAATTTTTTATAAGACTTATTTTCCACATAATTTTTATTTTGTTTATGACCCATTTTATTTGAACATTAATTAGTTTCTATAGTTTTTGTATAGATAAATATAATGGAATAATTTTCATATCTTGAATCAGTAACAAAAAAAATAGTTGAAAATCATGCTCTAAAAATTGAAAATAATCATTTTTTTGGGAAGGACAATTCAAATTTAAAAATTAAATTATCAAAATGAATTTTTTAAAAGATAAATGAGCAAAATAAATTTTTACCGTAAGATAAATGACTAAAGCTATAATTCAGCTAATTTTATATGGAACCCAAAGATTATAACATATATATGAACTAACCCATTTTATAAGGTTTACCAAAAAAAAAAACAGAGTACAATAAAAGGCATTTTTTTGGTGAATAAAAAAATTTTATTTTATTTAGAGAAAAATTACTATTTTATAAGGTGTTTAGTTTGCTTAATATATCTTTGGTATATTTCTGTATTTATAAATTGAAGAGTTGTTACTATTTTATACTTTTTATAAATGAACAAATAATTAAAATCTTAATAATTTTTCTCGTTCAGTTTCTTTTGGTGGCTCAGGATTTAGGGAATAATCATGGATTATCACAAATCACATGCTCATGACTCATTATTCTTACAACCAAACTAATAAATTCAAATTTTCTTATATCTACTCCTTAGATTGACTGCTTTTTTCTAATAAGCAAATATAAACATTTATGTTTATATAAATTAAGCATAACATCTGTGTGTAATGTATATAAAGTTATAAAGTTATATTACTTTTATGTATATTTTTACAACACTAGAATTTATTTATTTTACACTTTTCCGTTTCTCTTCTTTTCTCTTTCTAAGTATAAGTTTTCTAACATATACATGTTGGTGAGAAAGAAGATGATTAGTTAACACCTCGATAGATAAAGCTGCTATAAAATGGTTCACGTTCAGATCACACATCTTGTTCACATGTTGCACTCTTTGGAATTCAAATTTCGCATTCAATCTCTGTGACTGACAGATAAAGGCGAAAATAGCTCATCTTCCCTCTCACACTCTCTCTCCGTCACACTATCAACAAAACAAATAACGATGCAGGTATCTAACTCCCTTTCTTCCTTCTTCCTCATGCTCTGTTTTTCCTCTGTTCCAAAACAGAGACTTCACTTTCCTCTCTCTCTTTCTCGCAGAAGCCAACAACCCTTTTCGCCGTTCTGCTCCTTATCCACTCCTCACTTGCTCTCAAGGTACAAAGTAACAACTTTAACCATTTTCGATAACTCTTTTTAGTCCTCTCTTTGATAAACCGGTTTCTGAACTCAACACTCTTAAACAGGAAGGACAAACATGCGTAGCAGACAAGAACTGCAACTCGGGTTTGCACTGTGAAACGTGCATGGCCAATGGAAACGTGCGACCAAGATGCACTCGTATCCAACCAATCAACCCCACTTCAAAGGTCTCACTTTGTTGTCGTTGTTGTGTTTTTTCTAGTTTAGTTTTGTTGTGCCATGGAAGTGGTATCTAATAAAGTATTGATTTTTGAATAGGAAAAAGGGTTGCCGTTTAATCGGTATTCATGGCTAACGACGCATAATTCATTTGCGCTTTTGGGTCAGAAATCGTTGACGCGTTCTGTTATTCTGGCTCCCACGAATCAGCAGGACACGATCACAAGCCAGCTTAATGTGGGTTCTGTTCTGTTCTGTTTTTCTTTTGTCGACTTATCTTTTAATGTTCTTCATCAATTAGAATTTCCCCGTTCATGTTAAATTTATTAATTTTTATAATAAATACGTTATAAATCATATTAAAAATATTTTTCATTGATTATTAGTATACGTGCCTATAAATATTAAACTTCAATTTTAATTAGACAACCACGCCAAAAACATCTAATAGTTATATCTAAGCTTTGTACTTTTATTTTGTTGAAAATAATGATATTTGGTTCCTTGGAAAAATTTGAATTCCGGAAAGTGGAAGTTAAGAAAAGAAAGATCTTTGAAACTTTAAGCTGTTGTTTGGATCATTTGTCGTGTCTCTCGTTGGGTTCTGTTTCTGTCTACTTACCGGGAAAGTAAAGCTTCTGCCTTCTGCTCATTGCAACAGAACAGAAGGTCCCCACTTTCTTCTTTTCCATTCTTTTTTAACTGAAAAAGTCTGAAAGTGGTTATGAGTTGCTTGCTGCAGGATATATCGCTATTAATTATGTATGAAACTTTCGCCCAAGATTCTGTCATATGAGAATTTATATTTTAAATTAACTGAACAACTAGAAATTCTTTAGTGTTGAATAGAAATTCTTTACTAGATCAAATGGATTAGTTAGGGACTTAATGTGAAATGGAATATTTTTAATTTTTTAATGACATGTTTAGAGTTGTTGAAGCCCACCAATGACGACGATAGGATTATCTGTTTTCCTACATACAAGAATGTCTTGCATGTGGGAATTTATATATTAAATATACTAAACAAGTAGGTTTTTTTTTTTTCCATGGCTGAATAGTTCAAATCGTTACTAATTTAGTTTGATTAGTTAGGGACATAGTGGAACATTAATTTTTTTTAAAAGAATGTTTTACTTTTTTTTTTCTAAGACACGTTTAGAACTGTTGGAAACGCAACTGTGACGAAGGAATGGGTCAAAGTTCAAACATGAGCAAAACAGTAAACACATCTAATTTGTATTCTCACGCATTGAATAACTTGTCAACAATTGGTCACTTGGTGGGAATTACTCACCAACTTTTATACAGATCGAGTATCATCATTTTTATAAAAACAATCTAAGATACATAGTACAAAGCGGATGAAAGAGAAGTTATCCCTTGTGAATTTACCAATGCGTAAAAGAAATCTAAAATTATTTTAGTTCAAGATCTTTGGCACCTTATGCATACATTTTACATTTCCCTCGCAGAATGGAGTACGAGGGTTGATGCTTGACATGTATGACTTCCAGAATGATGTTTGGCTTTGTCACTCATTTGGTGGCCAGTGCTACAACTACACAGCTTTTGTAAGTAAGAAATGGCTTAACTGTTGTTGCTATTCCAAATTAAGGAAAATGCAATTACAAAATTGTATATTTTTATGACTATGAAATATGGTTATTGCAGCAACCTGCCATAAATGTTCTCAAAGAGATTCAAGTATTTCTAGACACAAACCCATCAGAGATTGTTACTATTTTCATTGAGGATTACGTTACATCACCAAAAGGCCTAACAAAGGTGTTTGATGCTGCTGGACTCAGAAAATACTGGTTTCCAGTGTCTAGAATGCCCAAAAATGGTGGAAACTGGCCAACCATTGATGATATGATCAACAAGAATCAGCGTTTGGTAGTCTTCACTTCAAAATCATCTAAGGAAGCTTCTGAAGGGATAGCCTATGAGTGGCGATATTTAGTAGAAAACCAATGTAAGTACTATGAGTCACTAAAATTAAGTTTATTGTGGAGAAACAAAATAATTGAGAGAAAAATGCTAGCAACACACTAAACATTACTTTAAACATACTTTATTGTTAATTAAAATTTATTAGAATTCATAAATTTGTATAAGTCTTACCTTTTATTTAGTGAATCTCAGTTTTAATTTTATTATTTTCAATAATTTTAGTCAAAAATATAAAATGTGTTGTGAATACTTGTCTTAATGGTGAATGGTAACGGAGTTTTGAGAATGCAATTTACAGATGGAAATGGAGGCATGAAGGCTGGTTCATGCCCAAATCGTGCAGAGTCCCCATCTATGAACACAACATCAAGATCATTAGTTCTAGTGAATTTCTTTAGAGACCTTCCTGATGTAACTAAGTCTTGCAAGGACAATTCAGCTCCTTTGCTTAGCATGGTCAATACATGCTATGAAGCAGCTGGCAAACGTTGGCCTAATTTCATTGCTGTTGATTTCTACAAGGTGTTATAGTACTAGCCATGATTGATATTGCCTACTTATAAAGTAAGAGAATTTTGATGTATGTAAACTTTTCTATTACATTGATGTTTCAGAGGAGCGATGGAGACGGAGCCCCAGAAGCACTAGATGTTGCTAATGGTCATCTAGTATGTGGGTGTGATAACATTGCCTCCTGCAAGGTTCGCAGCAATTCATTTTATAGCTTCACTCTTCAAAGATAAATTATTCCATTATTTGAGATTATTTCATCCGATTAATCTATGTGTGACACAATCACATTTTTTTTAATTTATAAAAAGTTAATAACATGTTACATGAAAATTGATCGTGACACGTAGTCTGGTCCATGTAATAATTTTTGTTCTTGGTCTCTTTTAAGTTTGCTTAGAGAGTAATGAATTTGGATTTGTGCAGGCTAACATGACATTTGGAGTATGTCAGCTACCTGAGGCTGAAGCTACTCCTCCCCACGCAGCAGCAGCACATGACTTTAGCATTGGCATTCGAAATTCCAAGCCATTTGATTTGTTTTGGTCTTTTGCCACCACTGTTGTTGGGGGCATGCTCGTGGCATTGACATTGTGAACTTAATAATAAAATGCAAGTAGAAGAGAGTAGGAGAAAGTGTGTAAAGAAAGGATAACGCTGAATGGATCGTGAACATAAATGGTTTTTATTTTATTTTATTTTATTTTATTTTAATTTTGAGAAGGGAGGTTTTGGAGGTGTAGTTGTAATTTTATAGTCATAGTGGGTATGCAATTGGCTCAGTAACTTAATATTGCAAGTTATCAGTGTGCAACATGTGGGGAGGGGTATGGTATCAATATCATTGATTTAACGGCGCACTATAAACAATATAGAAGTGAATTCCAGAGATTCTTTGTTCATGAGTTGCTTATTCAATATCCTTGGGAGACATATTTATACATCTTGTGTAAGATACCACAAGCCTTTTATATACAACTATTTTTTTTATTTTATTTTCCACCTTAGGTAATGTTATTATGAAAGAATGAATTTAAATGTGCCGTAAAATTATAAAATACCAAATATATTAGAATGGGTTACATATCTGTAAAATCAATATTGTATTAAACGTCACCTGAAATTGTTTGGTGGTCATCCTAAAGAAGATGAATAAATTATTTATCTTATTTTAATCTATTGTTAATGTTTATTAGTTCAAAAGTTATTTTTAGGAGAGAGTTAAGGTTAACAACAAATTTTTATTAATGTGCCCAACTTCTCTATTCTGTCATTATTTTCAATATACTAGGTTATGATCATTTAACATTCCTCTAATCATCACCATTATATTTTGGTTCCATTATTATTATTAATATTTTATTATTATTATCATTATTATTATTATTATTGGGATCTTTTATTAATGTTATGTTCATTTTTCCTATTGTCACCACTATTATTATTACTACTATTATTACTATCAAACATTTTTATCATTCCTATCATCACTACCATTACAATCATAATCATAGTCCCACATTGTTGCTTTCATTAGTGGCAGAGCTTGAGAAAAAATTTTGGAGGAACCAATAATATATAGATTAAATATAATAGTGATGATAATATATCTTTTACATACAATTTTAAATATTTTAATTATATTTTCAAATATTAATTATGTTTTTAATTATTTTTCTTTTATGATATTAAAACATTTTTACTTTATTAATAATATTGTCTATGTTACTTATTTTTACAATATTTATGATTTCATTTGTTATTAGATAAAAATATTTAAAAAATAACTATAAATTTATATTTTTTAAATACAAGAAACATTAAATTTTTTTATACAAAACAAAATTTTGATGAGAATACACATAAAAAATAATCCAATGATTTTTTTTTATCAAATTTAAGAAATTAATCATTTTTTACCAACATTATAACAAAATTTGCAGAAAATTGTAGAAAATTTTGCAATGGATATTGTCATTACCATGATCATTATTGTTATTATTGCTACTCTTACTAGTATCACTCTTGTCACCATTATCATTACAATTATCATTGTTATTGATGTCATTATCACTATTATTACTTTAACTACCATCATTATAACTTTTATCATTATTGTCACCATTATCTCCATAACTACTTCTTAGTGTTATCACTACCTTCATTATGTTGTCAATTAAAAATATATTTATCATTTACATATAATTTATATTATTATTTATTAAATTATCTAATATACACCGATATAGGATAAGATAACTGCTATTTTTTTAATGCTCTTATCCTCTTCATTTTTATCTAATACCAACCATTAAACGGGCCATGAAAATGTATATCTTTTCCATTAATCTCAAAGTTATTAAGCTCTCTTTGTTAATAATAAAGAGGGGCTTAGTTTGTACGTTAAAAACATAGAAGTATAAAATGTCCTTTGTCTCGCACTAATGAATAAGCTAGCATATACTAGAACCAAAATAAATAGACTACCCTTCACTCATTCTACATCCATATGAATTAATCATCGATTCTTTTGAAAGATCTAAGTATTATCGATTAGTAGTAGACTACAATAGCATAGTTTCTTATTTGAAACATGCCAATTAAAGAATTTATTAAGAAGAATTGTTTAAAAATTGGCCAAAGAAAAGAAACATAAAATGATGAAATATTAAGGAAAACAACTAATTAATGAATGTCGGCTTAATTTTTTGAAGAGGTAGAGATTAAACGAAAAGAAATCGATGGTCAATATTCATGTTTTTTTTATGATAGTGACACTTCATTAAAACCGACGAGGGAAAGAAATCGAGCATACATCACCCAACAAGGAAAAATACAAAAATTAGGCACTGAATAGAAAAACAAACTACTAATTTTTTATATAAATATAATTTAGATTATATGAACTTTTTATTAATAGTATATTATGAAAAATAAAGAAGCATTTATAAAAATTTACATACAACTTATTCAAATTTATTTTATAATATAAATATTGAAATAAACTTATAAAATTTGCTTATGATGCTCCCTGCAATAAGCTATAATCACAACTGATCTATAGCTAGCTGTTCACGAACCAAATTCTACCCACTTCAAAATCCAAATCCCATAATCCACATCAACAAAAAAAACAAAAACTCATTTTTAGCGTTTCTTCAAACCCGATCTTGGAATCCATCAATATGGAAAGGCCCATCACATTTTCCTCTTGTGTCTCCTCTCTCACCCCGTTTAGGTTGCTAGGTACGTTTATTCTCATAAAGCTATTTGAATAGGTGGTGGGTAAATGCTCAACAACCACCCGCATCACATGAAAACACTCATGCCTATCTCTTCACTGAGCAACTAACCACCTTCTCAGTCTAGATTTACAAACTCTTCTCTTTCACCATTTCTGCTAATTACATTCATATTCATCATTATTTTTTTATGTTTTGCTTATTTTTTTCATGAAAAAATAAAATTACAAACATTTAACTATTTGTTTAAAAATATTTTTATATATTCTATCATTTTTAAATTGAGAGATTTTTTTATAAAAATAAAAATAATTAAATTATTAATCTACTAAACAAGATAAATCTAAACATTCAATTAAGCTCATTTAAATAAATAAATTAAATTTAAGTAATATAATTTTTCACAAGAGTTTAAAGTGTTCAACTCCACTCATTTATGTATTTTATTTATAAACAAATTCAAAAGAAAAAATAGTTGTTTAATAAGTAAAAATAAAAGAAAAAAGAGATTTTATTTTCACTCTCTTTTTTTCACACCTTGTCTATTTTTTATAAAATTATTTTATTAAAAACTAATTTCTGAAACATATTTTTAAAAATTTGTAATATATTATGAAAATTAATTTGCATAACGTAAAAATCTACATTATCGAGTTTCTCTAATATAAAAACTATTTTTATAATGTAGTTATTTTTTAATACATTGCCTAAACTAATTTCTATGGCATATAAAAAATAACTAACTTATGAAAACTAATTTTTGTAATATACTAAAAAAAAATACATTGTAAGAGCTAAATTTCGTAAGATTTGTGAAAAGTAAAAAAAAAAAAAACATTTATTAGAGACGCGAGAGAGTACAAAAAAATGAAAATAAGAGAGCGGCAGTAGCTCATTGAGAGTGGTGCATAGGAGTGAAGTTACAGCCTTACGGTTACAGGGGAGAAGGCGAGAGGAAAGGGGTATTTTTATATATAAAAAAATATGAAGACATTTGAAGAGAAAAAGGGAATTGCAAAAAGAAAGGACTATGGATTGAATCAACCCCATCTTGCCAGAGGGGATGGAGGGTAGTTGTTTAGTAAACAATATTTTTATCTGGGCATTGTTGAATATTTACTTATTTATAATTTATATATAAATAAATTTTAAATTATATTATAATTAATATTTATAATAAATAATTTAATTTTTAAATTAAAATAGATAGATAGTTGAAAAAATATATATATTATTAAAGATAAAATAATAATAATTTCATATAATTAAAAGAAAGACTTTTTAACTAATTGAAAAATACAATCAATCAAATTTCTCATTTAATAAATAAAACTAAAAATACTTGTTGTTTTAGTCTCCAAGTCCAACTACGTCTTTATTGGAGACTTAACCTTTTCTTATTCTCTTTTTCTTGTTCTACTCTATCCTTCTTATTAGCTTTAACCTTAACTTTGATCTTGATATTTATATTTCATTTGGCTCTCAGCGTGATGTGAATTGATGAAACCTACCTTACTTTCTTGGGTTTTTCCTCTTTTTGGCAAGCCTACTAAACTTAAGAATTAGATAACCTTCTTCTATGAGTTAAGTATCATTCATTATAATTTTTGCAAGTCTTTTGTAAATATTAAATGCCCTTGTATTATGCTGGTGAATTCCAGTAAACCAACTGTGGTGGTTTTTAATAAGAATCTCTAATGTGAAAATTTGAGACTTTCTTCAGATCTGAGAATTAATGGACACGTGATAACAAAGAAACAAGTGGGCCACCGAAAAGAAGCACCATCTTGGGGATTCCATAAGGTTTTTCATAAGAAAAACAATTAGATGCAGCACCACGGAGAGGCACTCCATACAGCGAACTATTGAAATTTGATTCTGAATGTGTGTATTTGATTTTGGCTATGTGTTATCTGACTCTGTAAAATAAAGGGACCGTGAACTTATGGACTTGCGTTTCATCAAATAAATTTCAATTTGGGATCAGTTATAGTGCCCATGAGTTTACAGAAAAGACATTCTGAAAATGAATCTTGAAATAAACATTGCAAAATCGACATGTATAATTCATTGATGACTGAAAATAAAATTAGATTAGATGTAGACAAATCCGTAATATACGAAGCAACTTCTCGCTGTGGTGGTCTGGTTCTTCTTTCTGCTTCTCTCAATTTCCCCTTCATGTTCCTCTTTCCCTCTGTTTCTTTCTTCGTCCATTTTTTCCTTTATCTTAACTCTTCCCCCTTCGTTAGATCACAATATTACTCGTGGAATTTATAGGCCATGAATTGCCTTGTAAGTGACGGTTGCGTGAACCATATCGGCGTCTACTCTGATACCCATTACATTGTTCAAGTCTAGTAGCATGCACAATTACATTTTTTTATCTTTAATTACCATATTTTGTTGATGTATATTGGTGCCCAATGGAATTGGGTCTGGCCCAAAAGAAATTTGTTAGGTTTTCTTTTTTTCTGGGTGATTCAGTTGTGCTGGGCTCAGCTGGCCCATTTAACCTTCCTTTTTGTATGTTTTTTTAATTACTGTGTCTAGAATTGAATTTTATTAATCAATCGATTTCATTAATAACCTATACATGAGTAATGCGATTTTGTCTCCTTCATTATATTTTATTGGTATGACTTACCCTACTTTCGTAAAAAAAAAAAAAAATTACACTAATTTATTGTGGTAGTGACGTGGTTTTTCATGTCAAGTGAGAAACAACTAGTTTAAGCTTCCACGTTTTTTACCCAGAATTAATGTGATTCCTCTCATCAAAATGGGTATCCAAACACGTAAGAAATAATTGTTTCATATGAAACAATTACATTTCTACGAGTGAAAGGAACAAGAAAAACACAAATAACTGTTTCACTATTTCTAATTCTTTTCCTTTGCAGTGTTATATTATTTTCTTTTATGGTAATTTGGTGCATTTCTTTTTTCTAATTGGAAGCTAGAGCCTCTCATATTTGGCATATATTTCTTCTTTATTCTTTTAATAAAAGTATCTCTAATATAATTAGTTATATTTACATTATTTGTTATTTCTTAGATATATATGAACTTATGAAGAATCTAATTATGAGTTTTTTTCACATCCGCTACACGCTACAATAGATTATTTAGTTTCTTTAATCGATCATGTGCCTTTTCATTTTGGTAGTACGAGAAAACAAAAAGAAAAAACAAAGAATTATATTCTAAAAAATAAAATTCTTAAATAATCGACTAGCAATTCAGGTATGATATTTTTTTTATATGATAACTCCCTATATGTATTGATATCATTATATAAAAAGTGTCACTGTTGATAATTTTTCAACTAGAAACATAGCTCGAATAAATCTCAATTTATGATTAAAAAAAGCTGAAATTAAAATGCTGTATTGATGAAGACAGAACTTATTGCTAGTAAAATTGGGTGGGTATTTAATTTTTTTGAACATTTTAGGGATCTTAACTCTTAGGTTGAGTTATTCGCAAGTCTGCTATGAGTGTTTCCGAATCCGGTACTGGGTTCCCTTGACCCCAATTTGGGTGTATCCAGTATTTGTTTACACCAACCAAACAAATGCTTTAAAAAAAAAAAACTTCTGCTTTATATGAATGGTTTATACGCATGGCACGAGGATAATAGAGTTTGACCACAAGAGTTCAAGCTCTTCGAAAACTCACGATTTTTTTTTGCAAGCGTCTTATTTTTATTTATTTATTTTTAAATAAAATAAAAGAGAGATAAAGAAAAATAGAATAAAAAAAGATGAGGATATGCAGTTGAGTTGATGGGTAAATTTTTAGTTACAACTGAAGAAGAGTGAGATCAAATTATCATGTGCAATTGAGAGATAAACACGTTTAAATAAAAGTGGAGATCAAATAAGTTTATCGTTATTATATATTGTTATAGATAAATCTACCAACAAGTAATTGATCTCCCAGGTGATGAGTTTAAATTTCTTGTACATATATGGTTCGGATTTTAATTTTAATTTTTGTATATGAACAAAAATATAACCGAAGACAATTCACCTTTGAGTGTTTTCATATCTCCGAAAAAAATATAGTTTTCAAAATTGAGATAATCCTTGTAATCATAGAATTATTAACCTATGCTATTTTTTTTCTGTCATATGAAATCATTGTGGAATATAATTTTGTTCATATTAAGAACATTTATTAAAAGTGTTATTTACTAACTGCTTTACGTTAAATTAGTCTTTATTGATAAGTCTATAACTAACAAAAAAAACTATTAGTATAAATGTTATAGGTCTGTATATAGTAGTGTGATATATTATATTAATAGAAAATTTTGTTAATACAAAATATTTGATAAATACTATTAGAACATCAAATATTAATAATATTTAATATAATGTGTCGTATAGTTATTATGAAACCACGATATTTATATCAATAGTTGAATTTTTATTATACAAATATTATATTAATAAAAGCAATTCTGGATCGCGCCATATTTTGGGAGCTGAGAAAATTGGTCTCTCTTCTTATGTCAAGTTGGACATATTATGTAAAACGAAAAAGTGATTAGGTGTTTTCCCAATCTGATTAACAATAAGTATAAAGAAGTAACGTCTACGCAACATTTTTTATAATATAGCATTGAGGTCGAGTTGCATCACACTAGATCATGCACACGACGGGGCATCATTTTTTTCCGTGATTGGATGTACATTAGAATTTCCTCTTGCGATGCTTTAAATGCACGCCCATATCTTATAACTTACTTATTATATATATAAATAAAAGACAAAGTTGCATGAATTTCTTGAAAAAATAAGTTATCTACGCACGGTGTCATTTCATTACATGCGACTATGTATAATAAATTTATTATTTTTTATAATAATTTTTTAAAAATTTATATTATGATAATTTATAATTAAATAACTTCGTAAAATTGTTGCTGTAAAACAGTGTAGAATTGTTGAACACGGTAAGTAAATTATAATTTATTTGGGAAGATTTTCAGTACTAGATTCAAACTTTGACCGCAACTGAATCTGAATATGCTACGTACCAAAATAAACAATCCGAATCGGCCACTTATGTAATTGCAGGTGGGATTAATAATATTTTAATATGTTTATTTATAATTATATTTTTATTTAATTTTAATTTTATCCTTATTTAAGGTTTTTTAACAAAAACTAAAATCATTTCAATTTATTCTTTTTATTTCATATGAAATACTAAAAATTGGTGAAAATAAAAAATAAATACACATTTTTGTTTTATTTACACAATAAATAAGATCTATAATTGTGGTAGTATAATTTGAATGACAACAAAATTAATAATAACATATCCTATAAACGAATACCATATTTGTTGAATACCCCCAATATTAAAAAATAAATAAATTTATATTAAAAAAAAGTCAGTTAACATCATTTTATTTTACTATTTTATTTTAAAATAAAATATTTTCAAATTTTTTTCATTAGAACTTGATATTAAAAATAAAAAAAAATCATTAAAATCAAACTTTCAATAAATAAAATATATTTTAAAGATAATTTCATTAAATATAATAAAATTGATTGAAATTTATCAATATTTGACACCGACCTCCATAAGATTTTTGTATTTATATTTAAAATGGGAAGAAGTATGTTATAAAAATTAAATTTTAAAAAAATCATTTATAGAAATATTGAGTAAAATTTTAAAAATTAAAATATATTAAAAAAAATTCTAATTAAATAAATTAGAATTTAAACATAATGAACAAAAAGGGCAAAGAAAAAGACAAAAGATTATTCATTTTTAATTTATTTTTCATTATAAAGAAAAAAAAATGTCTAGATGGTATTTGATGACTATCTCATGAATACATTTAATTTAATTCTTTTAGTAACTAATAATAATATAACATTACAATTACTCCATTTCTAGGTATACAAGCTTACATTGATGCTCTTTTTTCGTATATAAGAATATATATATATATATATATATATATATATATATATATATATATATATATATATATATATATATATATATATATATATATATATATATATATATATATATGTTATATAATTTGTGGTTAAGGTTTTATTGACATTGACTATATATGTCAACTATACTTAAATAATGACTCATTTACAATTGTAGTATTTTTGTTAATATAAATAAAATTCATAATCATATTATTATTTTCTAAATAAAAATTAGAGAAAATGAATTAAACGATTATGTTTTTCATTTTATTTATAAAATTGCATTCAATACTCATATAATAGAAAATGATTTTTTTCCTCAAATTTAATTTTTGCAATATAATAATTGAATACAATGTTTTTTATTGGAGAAGTTATTAAAAATATTTGTATCAATTAAATTTTATCACTCCTCTAGATATTTTTTTGTTTTATGTAAATAAAATTAAAATGTTTTTTATTTTATTTATCAAGTTTTAGTTTTAATAATATATAAAAAGGAAGTTAATTTAAATTATTTTAATTTTCGTTCCAGGGAAAAACTAGAATAAAATAAATTTTAAAATAATATTAATTTCAAAAAAATAAGAAGTATCAATAAATATATTGGACTGCAAACAACTTCCACATTTTAATATCAAATTAGTTCGTTCTTGATTATCTACATGCACGCTTTAAAACACGCCGTCGAGGTGTCTATATATATGAAAATTTTCCATTTTTTAAGATTATTTTTTATTTTATTATAAAATTTTGTTATAGTTTTTTATTTTTAAGAGATTATTTTTTGTCTTTTAATTTTTAAATCCCAAAACAATGATATTTTTCAATTTTAAAATACTATTATAATTATTTTTTAATGGATTGAAAATATAAAATTTATCTCATTATATTTATTTATGTAAAAATATAGAATCTAACTAATATTTGAATCAATAATAATTATAAATATATTAAAATTTTTAATTTATCGATCCCAAACTCATTTTTACAATAATTTTATTTTGTTTATTATCTATTTTTATTCAAACTTAAATTCCATAATTTTTATATAAATAAATTTATCAAAACAAATTTTATGTCTTAAATTAGTCAATAAATATTTAAAAAAATACTTCAAAATTTAAAAATAATATTATTTCAGAAACACAACATTAAATTAAGTAAACCAAATTTTTATATTAAAATAAATAACTCAAAATATAATTTAACTTTTTTATTAATTAAAGTTGAAGTAAGTTGAATTGGGACAAACTTTAGGTTGAATAATCATTTTCAGGAATATATATAATTACTAAATAATCTATGAACAAATTTTTGTATACCGACACGAATTTCGATCTTATGATATTAGCCAAGTTGTTAGAAACTAAACCAACTTTATTTACAGTCTTTTCCATTTCTTAAAAGTAGTTTGCAGGACTTTAAATATTAATACATGTACTAGTATATTGTATATAAAGCCATCAATTAAGATATAGATAAATGGCATTGCTAGAAAGTGATGCACCTCAAAGTCTGGCCATGGAGTTAGAGTTAGAGGTGACTAATAAAAAAAATTAAAAAAAAAGGATGGACGATATTAGGGGACCACACACCAATCCACATTGGTACATGTATGCTATGATTTATGAAAGTAGGAGTGGTTTGGACAAAACAAAAGAGAGTAGGAGGGGTGAACACGTGGTGAGCAATTGGTTGAACAGAGTGGAAAGTAAGTTCAATTATTAGTCAAAAGATTAGACTAGATTGTTTGACGTTAAATATATTATTAGATCACACGAATCAAGCACAAAGATTATTCTTACTTAGGGCGAATCACAAGGGCAACTAGGCTTTGCTTAGTTTCCACACTCATTTTCTCTCTCCAGAGACTTTCCATGAGTGGGACATGGTGCCATAGGAAATGCCTCCGGAAATAAGATTCATTGCTTCATTTTGTTATTTATTAAGTTTGTAACTCTAATATAATATATAGGTAATCTATTTGTAAAGTGAAAAGGCATCTAGATTTTATAGAGCTGGCTCATGAATCATGAGGGTAAAGTCCACGAGTCAGCACATTGATTTGCTTTACCAGCACCTCATCCACTAGGATCGCTTTAACTAGAACTAGGGTCACCATTCGTTATATATATTCATTAAAATTACCTATGCGTAAAAAGAACAGAGCTAATTTAGCCACTTCACAGGTCTTGTCACCAAATTAGTAACCCCATTTCACAAATTTCCAGGCACACTTGCTGCTTAAC
Organism: Mucuna pruriens; assembly: GCA_025330945.1. NCBI lineage: Eukaryota > Viridiplantae > Streptophyta > Magnoliopsida > Fabales > Fabaceae > Mucuna > Mucuna pruriens. Next base: position 3,504,125 of record JAENHJ010000197.1, read on the forward strand.
TTTATACAATTAAAGGCTTTTTCACTACGGTCATTAAGCTCTACTCCTATGCTTCATGGGATATCATTTGAGCACTGTGCCAGATTTATTTAGGGAACCGATGGACCACCCTACTTTTTAGTGTCATAAAAATATAATCAATTGAATTTCACTGATTTTAAAAGAAAAATGATACGTAATATATATATTTTCCTACAAAATATTGAATATTCACTTTTAATTATTATTTTTTCAATTTTTTTATTTTTATAACTTTCAAATATGTCATGTTTAATTTAAATCACCATCTTTTTAATGTTAACATAAGTAACCGTATGACTTTGTATTTAGTTTAAATCGAAAAAATTAGATATTATAATATAATTTTGTGTTTGTTAACTTCATAAGAAAGGTGAATTACTCTTTTTTATATATTAACTTATTTATCAATAGAGATCAATAATAGAGAATAAGTTTTCATCAAACATAATTTACAAACTTTTATTGTAATGTACTCTCTAAAAAGTAATTTTTCTCAAAATCTCAAAATGTAGTGAGTTGGAATTCTATTAATAGTGAGTTAGAATTCTATTAATATACATAAAGATATTTTCAATTATATGACAATTATGTGTATATAATATTTTCAATGACATGATGATACGATTTAGTAAATATTAAAGATAAATCTATCATATTGCAATAGTATTAAGGACATGAGTATATATATATCCTATTCAATATACTAATATGTCAATTTTCAAAAATTATTTATGTAGTTTAGACAATTAATTTTGGAAAAGATTTGTGTAATGAAAATAATAAAAGAAACAAATAAAGCAAAAAAGTAAGAGAATATATGAGAATAATTGGTTTAGTCTTTTCCAATTAAGGGTTTTGGTTTCATTTATGTTTTCCCTCTCAACCTCGGTCTTATACAACTTTCTTATATTACCCCCTCGCGTTACTGATTTTACTTCTTAATTCTAATAGGGAATTTTCGTTCAATATCCCTAATAATTTTTACCTTATAATGGTTCCTATTTGGTCTTTTAGACCCAACTATCCTATAGTTTAACCAACTAACTAAGGTAAGGTCTTAACTAATTAGTTGATTAAACATGCAAGAATAATCAAAACAATAAGATAATTTAAGTAGTAAAATGTAAGAAACATAAAATTACATTCAAGAGAATAGTTGATAATTCTAAGCAAACTACTCCATAACTTATAAAACCGATTTAGATACATATACACGTGATAAAAAAGATAAACAAATGGATATAAACAAACAAACAAGGAAAATTGAACATCCATAAAGACCAATAGCTTCGCTACTTTGTTTTATATTGTACTTTTAGCCTTACCAATGCCTTCAAATGCCTTTCAAGAAGCTTCGGAATCGAGAGAAACACTAGAAAGATGGAGATAATGAATTGTTAAGTGTTGATGAGTGATTAAATGCAATGATATGTATTGGGATATCATCTTTTTGCTCTTTGGTTGTTTCTTTTTATATTGTGTGGAATTTGCTTTTTTCAGTAGGCTTGTTTTTTTGTATTGAAAATCTTGATTTTGTTATATTTTCTTAATTTTATGCTTGTGTACATATATTGCATTAAACTCAAGAAAAAAATAAAGTATGCATTATATATGTAAAAAAATATTAAGAATTTTATATTAAAAAATGTAACATTAATATACTAAATATCAGTTTATCACGTGATAATTATGCATCACTGGTATAAATGTGATAAGTGTTGTATCTGTTATATTTTAAAAATATTGTTCATTTTTAAAAAGTTTGTATGCTATGTTTGTTAGAGATAATGAGAATATAGTTGAGAGAAATAGTGTAGATAAAAATAGAAAATAAAGAAATATATACATATAAAAAATAGAGTGAAAATTTAAATTATTTGATAAAAGAAAGAGAAAAAAATAAAATATGAAATTATTTAGTTTAGAAGAGAAAAAACAAAGAAAAAGTAGATGTTAAATAATACAATTTTAGCCTTATATTTAATCGATTATTCTATATACATAGTCGATCACCTATTACTAAAATACATAATCAATTATTCATTTAGAACAAAGGGGTGAACGCTGTTGGCCACTGTTGTGGCAAGACGAAGTGTGCAAATGGGGTAAGGCGAATTTACGGGTGACAGGACTGTGCCAAGGGGATGGGGATAAGGGTCATGACACGAGGAAGCAACATGCACAAGGAAAGGAAAAGAAAGGAAGAAAGGTCAATTTTGTAAATCTATAACTACACCCTTTATCTTTACTATTTCTTGTCTTCAACTACGCATGTGTTTATTTTAATGAGTCACACTATTTTTTTATTTTGTTCCTTTTAGTTTCACACCTACCAAATCAGTTTCTATATGTTTTTGCTATTTTTCTCCTTTCATGCTATTTTGTTGCCATCAAACACAGCGTTAAAGTTTAATTTAGTTTCTTTATAAAATTCCAAGTTTGATTTAGTTTTCATAGAATTTAAAGTTCGATTATAAACTTTAATTAATTTTTATCTTATTTTTTTATCATTTTAAAAATCTCTAATATTTTTTTCATTTATTTTCTTATTTATCTCAACTCATAATTATCAAAATCGGACAGTTCAATTAGGAACAAATCATTAATTCAATTAAATCAACCCTAAAAAATAGTCATATAACTTGTTATTAAAGTTTAATGGTATGACATATTTGATATGACTTATGTTTTAATTTTAAATATTACATGCTATGAATATGAGTAATGATATTTATAACTGAAGTTTGATTTTTAATATTATAGAATAATGAATATTATGTTGTTTTGTTTCTAATATTATGTATTTTAATATTACAAATTAAACTTACTTCATGAGTAAATGTTTTACATTTACTCTTTTAAATAACGATTTCATTTGATTTTGAATATAAGAAAAAAAAAACCATATATAACGCTTTAAAATATAAATAAATTTTAATTAATTTCATCTTATTTAATAATACTACCCAAAAAAAAAATAACATCCATTTAATTAAGATTGTATTTTTAATAAAAAAAATTTCTTGATGTTAAGTTATAGTGAAAGATAGTTTAGAAAAAACAATTATTTTTTAAATAGAATTAATAAAATTAAATAATATTAATTGTTTTTTCTTAATTAAGGTGATTTTTTCTTAAACCAAATCGAGTACTACCTCTAGTCTTTTTATATAGAAAATAAATAATATAATTTATTAAGACTGGTAAAATGGTTAAGTTGGTTAATTTTAATTAATAATATAATTTATATTTAGTTTTAAAAATATCTATCAAATTAAATGATTTAAATGTTAGTTATATTTGATGATATTACTTGTAGTTTAAAAAATAATTTTTCTCATCAATTAATATGTTTCATAAATAAACTTTATTGTAAATTAAGGATATACAAGAAAATTAACATTTATCACATATAAAAGTATGTCTATATTTCTTATAATTAGGGGGAAATATACTCATTCATTTCTTATATAAAAAATTGGAAGTAGTATTTTATAAAAAGTAAAATTACAAATTTAACCATTAAATAATATAATAACATCTTGATGAGTATGTATATAAAATTTTAGTTAAACTAAATATTCATAACTACGTAATTTTATTGTCAACATTTACTTATTTTTTAAAAATAATATCATAGGCGAAATATAGTTTATTGATGAAATGTTTTTTTTTAATTATGTGAAGTTTTATAAACTTAGTCTACTTAACGTGAATTTTCAATCAATTCACTTATCCAATCTTAAAAATACTGACTCAAATTATTATTAAAGATTAGTTGTGAAAGTGAAAGTAAAACTATGTAACCTTAACCACAAGTGAATGACCCAAATCTAAATGGAACATAAAAACCTATTATGCTTGCTCTCAGACACCCTCAAAGTAATTAATGGAGCTACCACACTCACTCACGTATTTACGTAATAGTAGAGTTTTCTGGATGCTTATGTTTATATATACTATAGATTTTAGCAGCAGAGGACATTTAATAGAAAAAAGTTACGGCTTTTAATATGGATGGAAAGAATAACAAAATCATTTACCTTAGCCATGTTTGTAAATCAAATTGATGCGATAAATTCAATAATTCAAACCAAATAAATTAATTTAGTTTGGATTGATTTAAGTAGTATTTCTTTTCACTTTAAATGTAATTAAATTAGTTATAATTAATTTAGTTATCAAATTTATTATTTTTTAATCCGAACTAACCTAATTACTTGAACAATATTTTTTAACTTATATTAATACATTTTAGATTTTAGTATTTATTTTTTCTTCTATTTTGTTTTTATTCTAATTTATTTTTATCTTTTTATGATCTTATCTAATATTTTCAAATGTCTTTACTCGGTCATATTTACGATGTACTTTTTTTTATCATATTTTTTAGGTAAAATCATCGATGAAATATATAAAATAATAATTATAAAGAACTAAATATTAAATAATTAGTTATTGAAGAATAAAGAATAATTTTATCTCATAATCTAAATTGAAAAAGTATATCAAACAGACAATAAATATGAATATAAACTTAAAAATATATTTTTTTTATCAAAATCCGATTATCAGACTCAAACTAGCATTTTCTTAATCAAATTGATTTGGTTTGAATTGGAAAAAAAAATTATCAAAACTTAAATCAAACCAAATAAATATAATTTATTCAAATTTAATTTTATCTTAAATCCAAACCAAATATATTATTAGATAATTTTTTGTATGTATAATATCAACAATAAAGCTTTAATGTAAAATTTTGTATAAATTATCTAAATTCTCTCGCAACTAAGTTAGTTTTTTATATTATTAGTTAATTTAGTTTTTGATATTAAAGGAAAAATAAAAATAAAAAAAAACTTTTCTATGATGAAACAAGGAGAAAGAGACAAAAAAAAGATTATTTTTTTTGAAAGAATAGTACAAAATAAAGTAATATATAACAGCGTTAAATGAGTAATTTCTTACTAGGTAAGTAAATGAATAAATTTGCCATTCAAACAATTTTTATTCACTTGAAAAAGAAAATTATTTCGCAAACTTCATATTTTTCTTTTCCTTTTCTTTCATTAACTGAACAGTAAAAAATCTAATGTTCTGCTCATTTTTTTTTTATTCAATTTTTCTCTCAACCACGTGTGCGATTCTTAAATAAGTTTATGGATATGCTCATGCTACTCCATATCCAAACAAGAATTGGGATTTCGATTGAGATGAAGTTTACGAGAAATGATTAAATAATTGAAGATTATTATACGAGTATTTTTATTGTTAATTTTCACATGAAAGTATCATTAATTATTTTTATAAATTAAAAAAAAAGATAAAAATGAATAAAGTTTATAAACACATGAAATCCTAAACAATTTAATAATTGATCTGTGTTTAGCGAAAGGGCATAAGAGGGGTTTGAATGTGGAAAATCCATGGAAATGGATGGCAGAAGGGTACTAGGGAGTCAAAGAAAGGGGAAAAAAAAAGAACAGCTGGAAACACGTGCGATGGCGTTTAGGAAGAAGCTGTAGCGGCAAAACATTGCCGGGTTGACCGGAGACAATAGGGTCACACCTTGGCTCGTGCCCCTGGACCGCGTTTGTCTCTCCCCCACGCGTGCGTCCAAATCCTCCCCACCTTCCTCTCATCCACTTTCGTACTACACAACACAAACATGCAATGTACTTACCTCCAACCTAACTCTACATACACTTGTACATTTTTATTTAATCATTTTCATTTTCTTTTATGTCCCCTCTATGTTACTACTCCATCAATACTCTAGGTAAGAAACAAACATATCTTCATAAATCATAACCATTGCATTCAATGTGTCTACACATTTCAATAATGCATGCAAAATTTTTATTTTAACTTTAATTTAATATAACTTATCATTTTTTACTATAAAATTATTTATCAAAATTTTTAGGCTATTTTATTTTGTAACAATAATTCATTTTAGTAATTTATCTTTTAAAAATCTTTATATTGGTCCTTTAAATATTAAATTTAAGATAAATTTTTTTTAAAATAAATAATCATTTTTTATTTTGGGACACAATTTTGAACTATTTTTTCATTAATTCAAAACGTAAAATATCTTTTATTAAGATTTATCTACATGAAAAATATAAAACTCAATTAAGCTTCAAATCAGATAGAGTCACAAACATGATGAAAAATCGCGTATGACAAAAAAGTGAGTTCCAACATATATTTTATTTTTTCAATTGTCCACCTGACTTACTTTTCACATGATTTTTGCTTTATTTTTATAGTCAATTCAACCATTAGTTGATTGATATAGTTTTTAGGTAGATAATTTAAGAAACAAATTTCATGTCTTATATCAATAAAAAATAGTTTAAAAATGTGTTTTAAAATAAAAAATAATTTTTCCCAAAAAATAACGTTAACTCAAATTTAAAAGTTAAATGTGTAAAATAAATTTTTAAAAAAATAAAAAATCAAAATAATTTTTTACCATTAAAGGAAAAAGATTATAATTATCAATTTTTTATAATATAATAATCACATATACAAATATTGTCAAAAGAAATTCTAGAAGTAATGCATGTGTGTATGCATTTAAAAAATAATATATTTAATCCTTTTAATGGATTATACATTTCTTTAATTTGAATTTTTTACGATACCTTTATTTTTTAAAAATAAATCAAGATTTTTAATATATAAATATTCACTAGAACTTAATTTTTTTAAGATTAATACAATTTTTATTTTATCTTTGTTTAAATTTTTATTTTTTAGGATTCAAATATGATTTCATAATTTGAAAATTATTCAAATCAACTTTTAGTAAAAGAAGTAAACTAATTTAACATGTATATAAAATAATTAATATAAAGAATCTTTATCATTAATATTTTTATTAAAATATTTTTTATAAATCACACATTTATTCATAAAATTTATACTCTATATTAAATTTAATGACCCTTTATCGAGGAAAAGATTGTAACTAAAATGGGTTTAAATTATTTTCTTAAGGCTTAAATAATTTACGACAATACTTATATACATGTCTTAAGACTATGCAGTTTTATTAATTAAAATATTAGTAAATAATAAATACTTTTTTTGTTAAATATACGATTTTTTCTTTTTGAAACCTTAGATATTTCAGAGCTTAAAGAAAACTGTTTCAGTTGTAATTGTCATGACTTGCATTCATGATGCGCTTATGAACATCAACATATTACATTGACTAATAAAATTTTATTTAAAAAATTATTATTATATTATAAAGTTAAGTATTTACCATAGAGAAACTTTCACTCTTCACTTTGTAAATAAACTTAATTTTACATTATTTTCTTTTCTGATCGCATAATGATCTTTACCTAATTTATGAGAATAAAATTAAAATTTTAATATTTTACAATTTTTAAATTTAAATTACTATTATTACAAATATGTTATTATTTTATAATTTAGTCATAAATTAAATTATATTTATGTCTATATTATAAAATATAATACATATATCGAAGAATAAGATTATCACTCTTTCAATTAAATATTTCAAACTTTTTTTCTTGTTTTCTTCAAATTGCACTTCTCACACTACTACTACAACTTAAAAAAAACTTGTCTCTCAATCATACAAATTACTCATTTTTATCTTTATTTGTCTATATCTTTTAATCGGGTATATTTTTTCTCCATTTCTAGGTTAAATTTCAATAATTTTTTAAAAAAAGTTTAATAGTTAAAGTAACTTTACATTATAATTTAAATTATTTATTATAAATATAAAATATAATTTATACATTTAAGGGTATTTATCTATTATTTTTACTTATAATATAATTTATATTTTAAAATACCTATTTGTTATTTATTTTAATTATATAAAAACAAACATTTATCACATATAATATACAGGTTAATTACTATTTAATACTAGTTTTATTTTAAATTACAACAACTACTATTACTTTTAAATTTAAATAAATTATATTAATGATTATTATGAGTATCTTATTATCATTAAATTCAAATAAATCCTATTTTATTTTAAATAATAAAAAATCTTAATATACTTAAAATATTATTGTTATAATTATAATATTTTCCTATCAAAAAATATAATTATAATATTAGCTTAAAATTAAAATTAAATTAAATACTATTTTTCTATTAATTTAATTTAATAAAATATAATAATATAATTCTAATTTATATAATTAAATTATTATATATATAAAATATTGAAGAACCTTCTTTCTCTTGTTGTCACCAACACTGCCTTAATCAATATCGACCACATTGTTCACCCAACAACGCAAGCACGCAACATAGGTCCCTTTTTGGTTTTTATTTTCAACCAGTGGAGGAGGACATCAAATTAAGTTTAGAAAGTGACATATACTATAGTTTGTTTAACTGCTTGCATCAATTTCCTTGTATATAAAAGGTAAAGGAATAAATGTAACTCATACATTATATATGAATAATTAATTTTTTTTAAGTTTCATGATTATTTAAAAAATTGTGATTTGTTAAAAAATTTCGCATAGCTTTTATATTTTAATATTGATAATTCACAATATAAGATTAAATAGTTAATATTTTGAATAAATAATACACATTAAAAATGTAAATATCTTTAAACTATTTTCTACTAATTAATTATTATGTATATTAAATTATTGACTTTTATTAACTAAAGTTTTTATTATTTGATAGTGTAGTTTTTGTTATACTAACAATACATATTATCTAAACTCTAATATTTATTTCTCTCGCTCTTGCCTTAAAAATAAAATTGTCACTATAGTATAATAATAGTAAAATCAAAGTTTATTGTTATTAATGAAAATAAATTGAAAAAAAGACGAAAAGTTTAAAATGAAAGTAATTAATAAGCAACTGTATCTAGAACTCAAACTTTCAGATAAAACAATTAACTCCAGACTCTTTTTATTATACTTTATTTCGTAGTAGCTACTCATTTGATGAATTAATCTTTCAAGAAAAGTATTTATATAAAAATATTTGCTGAAAATGTTTATATAATAATCTTTCAAGAAAGATAAGTTGCAATAATCGTAAATTGTCGCTGTTGTTTTAAAATTTGTTTTTTCCCCATATGCAGTCTACTAATGTTTATGTGACATTTGATTTGAAGAGCATGAAAACCATAATTCAAAGCCTAATAATTTGCTGATTGACTCATATAGACATTATTATAAGTATTTTGAATATTGTGCAACCTTTTCCAATCAGTGAGAAATTGGATCAAATTAATAAGTTCAACTGATCCTCCCAAAATTGTGAAGTAATTATATTTATGATTTTAATATTACTTAATTCAAGAAGGACTTGGTTTTAATTTTAAAAGTTAAAATGAAATCACAATTTAAAATTTTCAATGGCTGAATGAGAATTCAATTCTTCTTCTTTTTTTGTTAATTATCTCATTCAATTATTAAAACATTGAACCTTTTCCTTTGATGGTTTGTTTGCTGACCGTGTACACTTTTTCTTCATTGATTTGTTGAAATGTCCAAAGACCATCAACATAAATTTCAATGGAAAAACAGTACCACGAGACCAAATTGAAAATTTAGAAGGAAAAGACAAGCAATAAACAGTAAACACTGTTTAAGATATGCTTCTTCGATAATAGACATTAAGGTTGGGGAATTTTGAAATATTAACAAAATAACACAAGTCTGAAAAGTCGCCACCCATGAAACCAAGTATCCATCAGATCCTTCAAAAAATAAAAAGAATTTTTAACAAATATCTGAAAAATTTGCATCATTTCAAAATATAAATGATAATGAAGTTAATATTTGATGCACGCCAAGTAAAAGATAACGTGCATAATTATATGAATAATTCTTCTAAAAATTAATTATGCGAAAAGTCTTCCATATAAAAGTATATGAAAAAACTTGACCACGTATACGAAATGTTTATAACTTTATAATTAAAGTCATATTTAACAAATCAAAACTATAGCTTTTACATTCTTAAAACTAATACATTTCAATTCTTGTTATTCTTAATTTTGTATATAGTCTAAGTGACAAATTAATCAATCAAAATATATAACTGAAGCGTATTAGAATTAATTGTTAAAATATTTCAAATGAAAAAATTATCAATTTAGGTTTTTTTGGTGCATATTATCAATTGGGTTTAAAGATGATAGATTGTTTAAAATAAAAGATACACTATTAAATAAAATCATTAATTTTTTGGTTTAAAAAAAAAATCAGTTTTACCGAAACGACAAGTCATTTTTAGGAGAATTAACCTTTAACATAAACAGAAGGCATAGATTATAAGATTTGTGTTATTGAACTGTTATTTAATACTCTTTTAAATTAATTTTGCATAAAATAATATATGCGTACTGTTGAAAAATAAAATAAAATGGAAGAATGAATATAAAGAATCGTATCTATTATCTATCAATCATATTTTTTCAACACTCTTAACATGTGAAGTTGAGTTTTCGCCAATTGCTTTTACCAAAAAGTAATAATTTATTTTGAATTAATTTTTTTTATGCTTGATGTAAATTTTTTTATACTGTAAATTAATAAAATATTACTAATATAATTTTTTAGATAATTATTATAAAAATTAACAAAATTATCAATAATACTAAATTGTAATTGAAAAATAACGTAAACACTTTATACTCTTATGCACATACTATTTACTTTTTCTTTTTTTTTTTTTCTCACAAATTTCATTCAATATTAACCGCAATCAAAGATCCTTGTCCAAAGTCAAACTAAATTATTGTTCACAAATTTGATCGCCATTTCTTTGTTGTTTTTATTTTTCATTTTCGATTCTGGAAACCAGATAGTTGAATTCTTTTCTTTTCTAGTCGAAAAAGTTGTTTAAACAAAATATACTTATTTATTAAAATAACTTATTTTTATAACTTGTAACATTTTTTTTAAATCACGAGTTTTGACATTTTAGCTCCCAAAAGTATTTCATTTTACTTTTATTCTTGACATTCTTTTATAATCCCTTGTTTACCATTTTTATTTATTAAAACCTAACTCTCTCTCATTCTCTAACATTCGATGCCTCCGTCACCAAACTATTTTTTTAATATTATATTTTTATTTAAATTATTTTATTTTATTTTTAATAAATATATAATCTTTATTGATTAAAATTAAAAAAATTATGAAGAAAAAATACCTTTTAAAATAACTGTTATCTAAAAATTTACTCACTCAAAAATTAAAATTTTAATTGTAAATAAAAATTTATTTAATTAAACTTTAATTTTTAATAAAAAAAGAAAAGAAAAAAAAACACTAAAAAATAAAATAAAAAAATTTCATAACACTCATTTTTTCCGAAAGTAATAAATCGCTAGTGTCTTAAGAAAGACTCAATAAAAATGATCAAATCTCATTTGTCCATAGTATAAAATTACCAAAATATAAATTCATTTATATAATCTCATTTCATTTAATAAAAGTTTTAAAAAATTATTATCATAACTATTAAGATGATAAAAATTCGAAATAATTTATTTAAAAACATAGTTATCAAAATTTAAAATTTGACCATGTTATTAATTATGTAATTTTCTATTATTTTATATTTATTAATCAGTTCAATAGTTAATTTTATGAAATGTTTATAGTTTATTAACTTTTAACTTTAAAATTCAAATTTGAATTAATTATTTAACCTTCAGTTAGTTTTGAAATTCCAGCAAGCATAAATGTTAAAAATGAAGGAATTTCTGACGCAGGTGTCACTTATGGAACCACGTACACTTAGGAGGGACCACTGGTTAAGGATGGCAAACACACGTTATTGTTATCCACACAAAAGTTGTTTTAGCCACAATAAAGAGGTGGATAGACAACCTGGACCCCCCACTTTCCTTCCTAATCTCTTCATCTTTGACCTTTGACTACCCACTATTACCAAACGGTTCAAACCTAATCATATTCTCCTACTTTTTTGCATTCTGCCCCTCTCATTTACTTTATTATCCAAATTCTCCCTTATCCTTTATTTGCATTCCCATTCATTCATACAACCATATAATGTAGCAAATTAATACATCAAATTTATATAATGTTTTTTTTTATAGTACTTTATGATGACAGATTTTTTAATATTTTTTTACTGCATATTTTGAGAATCCTAACTTAATATATTTCTCAATTCATTTCTCTCAAAATTAATCGTATTTAGAATTTAAATTCATCCCTAAAATATACAAATCTTTATTATTGTTTAACTTTTAATCTTTAAGTAATTAAACTTAATTAAAATACAATGATACTATCATTTAATTATGAGTTATCATATAATTAAAATTATTATTTTTATAATGATTATTTTAAAAGTTATATTTAAGATATTCTAATTACTTGACTATGGATGACATTCAAAATTAATTAAACATATAAATCAAGAAAAAATTGATCATATTATTGATCAGATAAGTGTTTGCCATTAACTATACCTTTTGATAAAAGTTACCAAAACAAATACATAGACAGAGTCCATTTATTTTAGTTTATAGCGGTATATTTTAGCCTTCTGTTTTTCAAATTTTCATTTTTTTTTTTTTGACACTGACGAATCATTTGCTTTATTTTAAGTAAATATATAACTCGTAAGTCTCAATCGTAAAACATCTACCTATTGTTGTGAATCTTGTTGATCCTTTTATATGTTTAGGGGGTTCTTATACCCTACTTAGCTACTACCTTTCTAGATTCTACAAAAAAAAAAAAAAGCATTGGTTCATGATGTTTCTTCGTTTTAAAATTTTAATCATTTCAACTTTTTAAACTTACAATTTTTTTTATCGACTTTTGAAGTTAAATTTTAATTTGTTTTAAAAGTTTACTTTTTATCGGTGTAAATTTTACACCGTGAATTATAAAAAAATTATGATTGATATAAATTTTTAAATAATTATTATAAAAGTTAATCATCTTATGAAAAAATATTTTATAATTATCTGTACATAAACTTTTACTCTTTGTTTCATAATTGAATTATAAATGAAATTGAATTATAAAAGAATATAAAATATTTATTTGGTAACTTTTCATTAGTGAAATATACTCATTCATGAAATATAACACAAGTTTACTATTTTTTAAATAAAATGTTCTTTAATATAAATGGTTGAGTGACACATGCTATCCACTTCACATTAGTACTATTAGCAATAGTATTATTTTACAAAAGGTGGCACCTTCCAATTTGATTCTAAATTTTAGAAAAGGCTTTGGTACTTTTTCTTTATTCATTTGGAAAGGTTTGGCAAGATGATTAATTTGGCCATAAAAATAAACAATGGTTTAGTCAATTCCATTGGTATTGAAAGATCTAAGGAGGCATCAGGTAATCATACATTGATATCCTGTACATTACATAGCTTTGATGACAACAAGTTACAATAGAACAGTGTAAAGCTTTCTCTTGAATAGGCAAACAATGAGTGTAGTAGGGTCAAGAAAAGAAGAGGGAACAAAAAGAAAGCCAAGGAAAAGGCTAGGAATACAAAGGTGAAAAAGACGCAGGAATGAAAAGAAAGGAAAGAAGAGGGGGCGATGTGCAAAGTGACGCCCAAACAATAATAAATTGGGGAAAATAAAAGGGGGGAAGCAATTAGTTGATGTTCACAGGAGTAAGATTTTAGGCAGCAAATGTGGGACCCACAAGTGGCATATTTCGTTTGACCAATCCCTTCCCATTCCCCAACCAGGGTTAGATTCCAAGTTAGATGCCACCACACGTGTGGGGGAAGAGAGGAGTCAGATAAGGGGCAGGAGGGTGGCAGGGCGAGTCCCTCTCTGTGCCTGTTGGGTATGTTCCTCTGTTCCATCTCGTATAAGAGAAAGCAAAGCGTGACATAGCTAAAGAGAATTTGCAGACCCTTCAGATTTAGCACAATTATTTTCTTCAATATTATTATTATTATTATCATCATTTCTCATTCATCATTTCTCGTACCACACAGACACAACAACACAACACAACACACTCTTCTCAAATTCTCTTTCTCTCCTCTCCCCTTACAATGCCCGGGAGTTTAGAACCGTTGGATTTGACGATTCACATACCCTATCATTTCAGGTGCCCAATCTCGCTCGAACTCATGCGAGACCCAGTCACGGTGTGCACCGGTCAAACCTATGATCGAGCCAGCATCGAGTCATGGGTTAGCACTGGCAACACAACATGCCCCGTCACACGAGCCATTCTCACCGACTTCACCCTAATCCCAAACCACACCCTACGCCGCCTTATCCAAGAGTGGTGCGTAGCTAACCGCGCTTCTGGCGTCGAGCGAATCCCCACTCCCAAACAGCCCGCAGACCCCGCCTTGGTTCGCTCCCTTCTCAACCAAACATCCTCCGTTTCCGCTCCCATTCACCTCCGACTCTCCTCACTCCGCCGACTCAGACAACTCGCTCGCGACTCGGACAAGAACCGTTCCCTCATTGCCTCTCACAACGTTCGCCAGATCCTTCTCCGTATCCTCTTCGAGCACGCTTCCGACGAGTTGAGCCACGAGTCGCTCGCGCTACTCGTTCTGTTCCCGCTCGCCGAGTCCGAATGCAACTCGCTCGCCTCCGACTCGGACAAGATTAACCGCCTCGCGCGGCTTCTCTCGCACAACTCGTTCGATGTCCGAGTCAACTCGGCCGCGTTAATCGAGATCGTCGTCGCCGGGACGCACTCGCCGGAGCTCCGCGCGCAGGTCAGCAATGTCGACGAAATCTACGACGGCGTCGTGGACCTGCTCCGGAACCCGATCTCGCACCCGCACCCGCGCACGCTCAAGATCGGGGTCAAGGCCTTGTTCGCGCTGTGTTTAGTCAAGCAGACGCGGCACAAGGCGGTGGCCGCCGGCGCGCCGGCGGTGCTCGTGGACCGGCTTGCGGACTTCGAGAAATGCGACGCGGAGAGGGCGCTGGCGACGGTGGAGCTCCTCTGCCGGATTCCGGCGGGATGCGCGGCGTTCGCCGGGCACGCGTTGTCGGTGCCGATGTTGGTGAAGATAATTCTCAAGATATCGGACCGTGCGACGGAGTACGCAGCCGGAGCGTTGTTGTCGCTGTGTTCCGAATCGGAGCGGTGCCAAAGGGAGGCGGTGGCGGCGGGGGTGCTGACTCAGCTTCTGCTTCTGGTGCAGAGCGATTGCACGGAGAGAGCGAAGAGGAAGGCGCAGATGTTGCTGAAGCTTCTTCGGGATTCGTGGCCGCAAGATTCCATCGGAAATTCTGACGATTTTGCATGTAGCCAGGTCGTTGTGGTTCGCTTTTGACCATTTTTAATTTTTGCTCTTGTAATAATCTCCATAATTTTTAGTGAAAAAAAAAATTTCTTTAGATTTGAAGAAAAGAAAAATGCACAAAGATTGTGAAGTCGAAGCTTAATTAGAATCTTTTTTTTGTTTAGATTGGTAAATAAATAGAACTGTAATTCTGTATTTAATTATTTTTCTTCTCTTTGTTTTGTATGTAACGATTATTGTGAAGAAGGAAAGCAAAATGTTTACATCAGAGGTTGTAATTTTTGTAAGATGGAAAATAGAGCTAAGTTTTTTGTTTTCTATTTTCCCCCTTTTTTTGCTTCAACTTTCAATGTAATTATGATTGAATAGGTTGGTGGTTTGGATAGTATTTGTGAATTTTTGCTTGCATGTGGGAACCTTGTGGTTTATTGGGTGGAAAGAAAACATTCACTGCCATTCGGTGAAGTACACGTTTCTGTTAGCTCCATAGACGGAAGTGTTTTTGACTTCCGAGGAACATCATTTTGAATAATCATTATGTTGGGAGACTCCTATCCATGGCTGCTACTGCTCACCAAAGAAGAAAGATGTACCTTTTTTAACCCTTTTTTGTACATCTATTCGAACGTTGTTCTGGACCATACAGCGACCCCAACAAGATTTTTATTTTCTAGTCTTAACCTAGCGTAGTGGTGAAAAGTGATACGTGGATATGGGTTGAATTCGAATCTCTGAAAGTTAACCTCAAACAAACTTACGTGATATTTTGTAATTGACAGAGTAAGTGTACCAAAAAGAATTGCAGAAGACGGTAAAAATATACAAAACTAGAGTTAGTAAACTGCATTAGAATGGAAAGGCTATCCGTATGGGCCATTACTATCAGCTTGTAGTTGTAGCCGAATAGCGTACTAGTCTATGACTACGAAGTTTGAGCAAGAACAAAACAGAGAGAGCAGAAGGCTTGCACGGGTTCAAAACGTCTTTGAATGAAAAGGAAAGGGTGCACATGTGAGGGAACATGGTGGGGTCCAGAGGGTCCCTACTAAAAGGACTGGGAAAAATGGTTTATGTGGCTTGCAAATAGAGGGGATGATGGTCACATGTTGGTGGGAATCAAACCATGGTATCACATGGGTACATGGGTGCTTGCTTATTTGTTATTCTCCTCACCCCCTTTTCAATTTTTGTGATGGCTACTACTACCACTACTGGTGCTCACACATCACATGCCCAGCCCAACTTTGTTTCTGATCCACAGTCTCTAACAGATGGGAATTTATTTTGTCTTCCAACCTCAGGATATGTAGCACTCGGGACCCATCATCTACTGTCACCCTTTTTAGCCCTTTTTCTAATTATCTTTTATTCTCCCTTTTGGGACACCAACCACTCAATTCTTCTCTACTGGGCGAAACACGTCACCTAAGGAAAGAGGTGATGGGGAACCTTTCCAGTGAGTTTTTAACAACAACAAAAAAATATTTCAATTTTCAAGTCAGAGATTGTATAACGTATGTAAAAGATACGTGGGGTGAGATTTTTCATTCATGATTCATCTGTGCCTTGCTGCTTTTGGGTTGTCTCCAAGAAAAGAAGTCAAATTGATTTTTACATTGTTTCTCCTCTTAATTGGAGGGTGATATCATTTATGCTTGACAATGAGGCTGTTCTGTTCATTCGCGTGCTTGATAAGTTGTTTTCAGCAGTCCTACAGTACAGTTGAAGAATGCTTTCTGCAGACAACATTTCAGTCTTCGTCTTATAGTGAGCAATGACCTACTACTACCACCTCTGTACTGTACATAACATATGTGCATGCCATGCATATTGGGTTATTTGACATTCAACTATCACATTCACACACACTATTGAAATTACTAACCAATCACACGTGCTCTTCTTCGCTGCTTTGGTTCTCAAGTTCACATTGACAAAAATTGTTCATTCTAGAATAGTGCACTTCCTGTTTAGAGTTCAGAGACCAAGAGTGGAACTGTTGTTGTCAAGGACTAGCAGTGATTAGTGAAGGCCCCATTGTCCATGATCGTGACTATTGTTCTGGATAATATACTTGCCAATTTTCATCTAAAGTACACACACTGTCTCATTTATATTTGGTTTCACTCTTGATTTTATGACAGGGAGATGAGTTTGCATCTTGTATAGATACATATATTTATAAAACGAATTATTTACATTTAAAACTTGGAAAGCAAATATTCCCTTTTAAGGTGATTAACTAAATAATAATTTAGTACGTGAAGAAATTGTTCCACAACCAAGCCTAAAATTATTGCTTCAACATGATTAGATGTTACTAAATGAGGAAGAGGCAATCTATATTGATTATTTGTGGTCTTGACAGAGAAGACTAAATTTAATTGGGCTGAACTCTCCTCTATAGTTCACTTAAATTCTTAACTGGGCCAAATTATTTGACTTTCCACAGAGTTTTGGGTGGGAAATAATTGACCCAAAAATAATCAGAAACCCAAATTAAATTATTTATTTTTTTATTAATTTTTATCTTTAAGTTATTTTATCATAAATAAGATACAATTTATAACTCTATAGGCCCACTTAAAGTTTTAATTGGGCCTAATTATTTTACCGTCTAATGAGTTTAGGGGTAGGAAACCATTCATCTAAATAAAGGGGTAGGAATTCCTTTTTTTTTTTTAATACCGAAAAAATTGGAATTAAATTATTTGTTTTCTTATTATTAAACTCCAATTAAAAAAATATTAAACTAAGAACGGTTTCTCCTAATTATTAAAACAATTGTTTTCAACACTGTATCAAGAATTATTTCCCGTAAAAATTTGAGTAAAGAGTGATATTTTTGCTATGGGTCATGCGTATGTTTAAGCTCGGTAGAACTATTATCATGAGTGAAAAAATTTGTTCTTTTAAATGTTTTATATAATTATATATTTCTAACTTAAATAGTGATCGACTATTGTGGATCAATTTTTTTTTTTTAAATTATTTAAAAGAGGTCTTTTTGAAAGAATTGATTGTGTGTAAGTTACTAAATATTGCAAGTCTACGTGGTATAATAGACTACTTGATTGGAAGTCTATTTAACATGCCACCTATACATTGTATTGACATGTGAGAGAATCAAAATAAATTTGTTATGGATAATAATGAGTTTTTGTATATATATTTCATGTGTTATTTTTACATGCAACTTGTTATTATTATTGGGTAGCTAAAAAAAGCTATTATTTTTTTACTCAAATAGATAAAAACTTGTACCTCATTAAGGGGGATCAAGCATTAACTCCAACACACTTTCCGCAGTTACAAATGATTTATTATATAGAATCAGTATGAATACCTATTTATTAAGTTATGGGACTAAAACTTAACTTTAATATTCTCACACCTATAATTTTTTTTAGTTAAGTAACTTTACGAGAAATATTTAAAAATATCAAAAAGTATATTTCAACCCATATATCCTTATTCAAGCTGGGCTCTCAAAAGTTGGTTGAATCCTGAAACTCTGAACCCTCCTCCAGAATGAGAACATGTTTTTCAGTTACAAAATTTATTTATTTATATTCTAAAATTGTTTTTCATAAACTTTATGCATGAATTAAAAAATATTAAAATCCGGTCACAATTTTCAATTTTTTTTTGTTAAGTAGTGTTACGATGAATAATTTTTTCTAAAACCAATATACATGCGTGTATTTTATTTTATTTTTATCAAAAGTATATTTCAAGCCATATATCTTTCAAAAAGCGGGTCAACCTTGGAACTCTGAACCCTCGTTCTTTAAAATGAGAACATATTTATTGCATACAATTTTTTTTATATTTTAAAATTAATTTTCATAAACTTTATAGATTAATTAAAATATTAAAATTTGACCGTAATTTTCATTTTTAGTTAATTAATTTTAATGAGGAATTGTTTTAAAAAAATTTAAAACCAATATTCACATTTTTTTAATCAAAAGTATGTCACAATTTCTATCACAATTATATATATATATTAAATATTAAATATTATATTGGTTCATGAGATTTTACTAGTTTAATTCCAGTAATTTGATCGAGTTGATGAACAATCCAGTCTAATAACATTTATATAAACTAATAAATATTTTATACATCATACAGGTATTTTTAATTATAAGAAGAATATACATGATTAACTCAAATAACTAAATCC
This sequence comes from Mucuna pruriens, assembly GCA_025330945.1. Taxonomy (NCBI): domain Eukaryota; kingdom Viridiplantae; phylum Streptophyta; class Magnoliopsida; order Fabales; family Fabaceae; genus Mucuna; species Mucuna pruriens. Next base: position 3,523,621 of record JAENHJ010000197.1, read on the forward strand.
AAAAAAGATAATTTAAAAGTATAAGTGGATGATACAAGAAAGAAAATTTGAATATAATTACAGTTAAAGTTTAAGAAAAAAATAAATGTAAACAAATTAAAATAATTAATAATTGACAATTTTTAAAAATATATAATAAATAGTCACGCAGTTACATGTTACGATAAAATAAAATACAATAAGAAAAGGTTATCGACATTTTAAAACAACTTAAATTTAACGTTGAAGAATAAAAATTTAAATTCATAATAAAGGCTATTGGATTCTATGGTGTCATTCAATAATAGGCTAGCGACTGATGAGGGAGATTGTTAACAACTTAACAAGGCATGCATTAGTAAACACCTACTGTATGCATATTTTAAAATGTTAATAGTACTTAAAATCAAAATAGTCTAATTCTATAACTTCCCACTGGTTTTACTCAAACTTGTGCATGATGGTCTCTAATAAAAAAAATAAGTTAAGTTTAATGATGATGGATAAATATTATAAAGTAATTTTATATTACCATTCAATAATAAATAATTATTTATATTGCAATTGTTCTAGTTTGGTATCTCTTCCGATGACATGACAACTCACACATTAATGTATCATTCGTGGTGAATTAATTACAATTTTCATTTATCAAGAATTACAAGAATTATAATAGTGCAATTTTTGTTTTTTATATTTCAATTCACCAAATTGGATTATCTAGATATTACAATTGTGTAATTTTTAATATTTGATTTATATTATATACTAATAGTATTAAAGTTGATATTAATAAATATATTAATAAATATAAATTAATATTAATATGGAAGGCATTATAAATTTAAACTAATTTATATTTATTGATTTATTAGTTAATATTTATGATATCCAATAAATATATTTGATATTATTAATATCCAATAAGTATATATTAATTTATATTGATTAAATTTAATTATAATATTATTAGTATATGTTTATTAATTTTTTATCAGTAATATATATTATTAATTTATTATTAGAAGTATATATTATTAATTATTTATTAGTTTTTATTAGTATATATTTATTGGATATTAATAATATTAAAATGAACATTAATAAATATATAATAATAGTAAATTAATAATATACTACTAATAATAAATTAACAAATATTATATACTAATAATATTAAAATTGAAACTTGGAGAATTAAGATTATATCTGCTTTAGCAATTATGTGATCTTAATTCACATATATATATATATATATATATAAACCAAAACACATTAATTTTTATGTCATTATTCGATATCACATTAGTAAAATATGTATTAAATTTTTAATAAAGATAAATATTAGGAACAAAATGTATAATTGCAATATCCTAAAATCTCAATTTTCACACTTGAAACATTACAGATCATAATAGCACAATAAAAATAATGGAGGAACTCTGAAGTTTAAAAAAAGAGAAGACTAATTCTAAAAAAAACTAATATATAGGCAGTTCTGCATAGCAAGACATATTTTTCTGCCTTGTATTCACGGTGACATAGTTTATACGGATAAATCCTTTTAAAGTGAGTTTGTTTAAATGTGAAAACAAAATTTATCTTAAAATTTTATATGTTTAAATCACAATACACTTTAAATTCAATCAATGATTGGTATATATTTATTTAAATCACACACATGAAAGCATATATTTATTTGCCTTCAGAACCATCCACGTTTAGGCACATAAGCTTTCTAACATGATGACAACATAAGTTTTATCATTTAACATTTTAAGCGATCCATAGCATAATCTCTTCAGCCGCTTGCTTGTAACTTTCCTCCACTGAATCTGCTTGTTTTCCCTGTAACATAAACAATTCAGTTCAGTTAAATTAAACTATACCATATTCACATTGACACTACTTGTGTAACTATTAAAATACTTTTTGTTTTTGGGTCTTTCATTGTATCTTAAAGATTCAATTAGGAAGGCAAAAAATTTAACATGCATGTATGCACCAAGTATAACATATGCTAAGTTATTACTACTACTCAATTAACATTCATAGTGACAATGGATTTGGCTTATGAAAGGAGTAGTAAATGTAATTGGTCTTTCAGTAACTTTGAATTAAAAACACTTTATTTATTACCTAAATAAAATAGACTAATTATGCATAAGAAAAAAAAAATGGTGAGAGATGGAGTTTGAAACTTACATGGACTTGAATCATGGATGTATTTCCGTTTCCACAATGATTGGAGGAGATGGTGGCAGTTAGGACCTCTATATTGTGCTTGTGGAGCACAGAAGCTATGGTGTTCATGAGGCCGGGCTTATGGGCCGTATAAATGCAGAAATGGGCTTCTTGTCCGAAAGTGTTCAAGACCAGATTTGGAGAAACCCATGTCTTTTCAAAAGCTACTGTCTGGGGCCCAGGGAGTGAAACACATCGGAGCCTTTCTTGTTTCTTTTTCTCTAACTCTTCCAGGCTTTCCTGCAGAACTTTTATGTACTTCACTGCTTCATCCACAATCGTTGATTTATCCGCCTACCAAATATCAAACCATCTTAGACAACACCACCTATCCTTAACTCTAGTATTTGGGTACACATGGTTCTACCACGGTAATTTCTTTTTATTTTAAACCAACTCATTAAAAATTATCATATAATTTTTAAGATAATTATTACAAAATTTAACAAATTTACTATATATAATTATTTGTAATCCATAGTATAAATCTTTATACCATAATACATTCACTGTTTACTCTTTTAAGATAAAATAATTCCATCTCATTGCAGTTTTCCAAAAATTATGAAAAATATTACTTTTTTTTTCTCTTTAGTATATTTAAAATTACTTACAAAAAAATATTTAGAATTATTACTTGAGATTTCTCTCCAAAAAATTATTATTTGAAACTATTAACTTTTACCCAAGTTGCCATCCATCCTATTTACTTTATCTTTAAATGGGTAGAAATAATAATAATAATAATAATAATAATAATAATAATAATAATAATAATAATAATAATAATAATAATAATAATAATAATAATAATAATAATAATAATAATAATAATAATAATAATAATAATAATAATAATAATAATAATAATAATAATAATAATAATAATAATAATAAAATAATAATGTTTTAAAGTACAAATACCAAATTTGTCCGAGCATATAATCAGACTTAGTTTAAATTCTCAATCTTTTCATTAATGTCAAATCCTCCCTCTTCTGTATTTTGTTAGTTTTTTCTTTGTTACATTTCATAATTAGCCATTTAATATGAAATAATAATAGTGTTATGAAAAATGTTTTAAGGCACAAATACCAAATTCATATTATCAAAACTTAATTAATTTTAAATTATTTCTCTTTCCATTAATGGCAAGCCCTCCCTCTTACATGATTTGTCACACATTTTGTATGCAGCAACAATAACAATAATACATTGATGGTATATCCTTATCACTTTACTAACATTCAATCTAAAGTTGAACGAAATTATCTATCAAAACAATGCAATCACCATATAGTTTTCATGATATATACTTAAAATTTATTTTAAACGCAGTTGTAATCAAACCAATTTGAAATAAATTTGTTTTCAAACAAAGTTGTAATTAAACATGTTTTTATTTAATGCAGTTAGAAGAATGAATGATATATGATCTCCATTCAACGATTTAGATTGAGCCACTAATTAGCAATCAATTATATTATTTGTAAATTAAACATGACTTAATCTCAACAATTAGATATAGATCATACGACACACTCTCATCCAACTACACCGTTTCTTACTGCGTTGGATTCAAATTTACAATCAAACATATAACAACTACATAAAATCACATATTATTAATGAGTGGGATATTATATTATCAACATCATTAAAATAATTTTTTTACTATATTTGGACTCAATTTTGGTATAACAGATTTCATGTAACGTTTGTTCAATAATTTTTGTTGTGAATGAGAGTATAAAATTCAAATGCATATAGGTATTTTAGATTTTATTTTAGGAGATTTGGTCAAACTATTTGTTGTGGTCAAATTTGACTATCATCATACTTAAAGGTAAGATCCCTTTAAACCCGTTTAAAAAAAAATGATTCCTTTAAAGCGCTAGAGAAATTGATACGAATGAGGTTTACTTTTGAGATACATATATAGAATATGTAACGATTGAATATTTTCTTGTGTTTCTTTAAAGCTTATACACAAGAAAGGGGGTAAAAACTTTTGTGTAATTTTATAGCCAAATTTTACCCTTTAGTTTTCCTCCCTCCCCCCTCTCTAAATATTTTTTAATTTCAATAAAATGATTGAAACTAGTCTTTCTAAAAAATTGTTTACAATTTTTAAGATACATAAAAAGATACAGAGGTTTAAGTCATTTCTATATTTCTTAACTGTCCTGAAAAAGGATAAAAAAAAAGCCAAAATACTTGACATATATTAGACAAATAAACTTCATTGGATAAAAATACATATTTAAAAAAAATCAAAATTAAGTTGAAGGAAAGAGAAATATAGAGTTACACTATTCAATGATTATTACAGGAAAAATATTTGTAAATAATAAAACTATGAGTAAATTATATTCCTTAGAGATACAAATATTAAATTATTCTTCTATTTTTTATTAAAAATTATACTCTTCATCTTTGATATATTACAATACATGATATTTTATTCATTTTAAAATTTTTTCGTTAAAGTTTCATTATTTTTTTTCCCTAAAACATCTTTTATACTATTACTCGTTCAAAGATGTAAATATTACATTATCCTCTCACCTTTTGTTAAAAATACATTTTTCCTCTTAAAAATATAAATATATTTATTTTACTATATAATCTATATATAAGTATATACTTTTTATTTATAAAAAATTAGTTCATAAAATTTATCTTATACATTTTATTAAAAATTCTCAATATTTTATTTTTATATATAAAATAATTTATCAATTTAATCATTTAATTATTATTTAATAATAATTATGAATTATATTAATTTAAATATATATTTTAAAATATATATTTTTTAATTATTATTATTTTTACAAAACATATTTTAAAAAATTAAATTCAAAATTATATATATTTAAGTAAAATAAAATTAAACACAAACAAGTATTAACATAGTATTTGACTGATGTTATTAATATAATATTTTTATATAAGTATTTAAATAAATTAGCATTTTTATATATAGAATTATTTATTAAATTTAATATATAATTAATTACAATAATATTATTAAATATTATATTTATTAAATTTAATAAATGTAATGCTAATATATGTATATTAAACATACAAATTTTTAAATGAATCTATTTATATTGAAAATATATTATTAAATAGAATGTAATTATCAAAATATTTAACACTTATATATATATATATATGTAAAAATATAATTAATTTTTATTATTTATTAATTTTATAAAAATTAGTTTACAAAATATATTTTTAAATACAAAAATTCAAATGTATATTAATATATATATATGTATATACACATATAATTTATCTAATAAATTTTGTTTTTAATTATTATTTTAATAAAAATATTTATTTTAAATTAAAACATATATTTTAAAAAATATTAAATGAATGAATAATAATTTAATAAATTAAAAATATATTTTTAGAATCTTATAATGAATATTTTTTTATTTATATTAAATTAAATACACCAAATTATATATTTTAAAATAAGATAAGAATTACAATACTTGATGAAAAAAAATATAATTTATTTTACATTTTAATATAAAAGAAGAATAGGACATTACTTGCATATCTGAAAAAAATATAATTTATTTTATCTGTGTTAAATTAAATAAATTAAATAGTATATGTTTGGTAGAAAAAAAGGTATGTGACTTATTGCAAGGTAATATAGTGAGAAATGATTGAAATGATAGATTAGCTTTGAAGAAGCTGAAGGAATGAAAGTGAAGTTAATTGAATAGATAGATAGATACCTTACCTTGGTAGGAAGTGGCGGAAGCAAAGCATGAAGAGTAGCGAACATGTCCTTCATTTTCTTCCTCCTTTGTCTCTCAATGGATAAATGTATTTCATGATCAGATTCTGGATACTTGGCATCCGTCCCTTCACCACTAGTAATAGTTTTCTCCTTATTTTCAGTAGCAATCTCTTGATTTGGCTTCTTATTCATGAGAGGTTCACCTTCTTTTTTCTCATTTGGTGACTTCATGTTCTCTTCGTTTTCACCTGAGTTATCAGTATTGGAAGAACCCGATGAATGGTTTTCCAGTAAAAAGTCCATATCATGTGAACCTTGATCTTCAACCATCAGGGCCACAACAGACAGACAGACAGAGAGAGGTTAAGAGGGAGGAGGAGGAAGATTAGAGAATCCTATATTTATATAAAGCCCACCAAGTTTAGGAAGCTCCAATGGAGAAAATGCAACCTTCCATGTAAGAAATAAATGAGAGTAATTTGTTCAACATAATAATAATAAGAAACAAAACTCATATATTAAATTTTAATTTCTTTTATAATATTTATTTAATATTAAATCTATTAATGAATCATCTATTTTTTCTCACTAAAATGGATATATTTATTGAGTATTTTTATAATAAAATTTAAATGACTTAAATATGTTTAAGTGTTTTTAATTATGATTATGTTTAGTTTTAGTTGTGGTAATTTTTTTTTCTATTAATTTTAGATCTTGGTATTTTCTTACTATTTTTTTAGTGGTTATCACCAACTCTATTTAATTTAGCATTAATATCACTAACAAAATAATAATATTAATTAAAATAATTAAATTAATAAAGAGTATTTAAAATTAAAATAATTAAATTATTTTTAACTGTAATGTATTTATAAATAAGATAATTACATATTATTTATTTTATAATTTATTTTTAATAATATTATAAACAGTGATTATTATTATTTTTCCTTTTCAATTAAATAGTTTACTTTTAATTTTTTACTTTTAAAAAAATATATAATTTAATTATGTGGTTATAATTTAACTTTAGTATATTACTTTTAATATTATTTTTACATTTTAATTCATTAGTTGTGACTTATTATAATATAATTTATTTTTTAATATATATCTCAAGAAGTGATTTTGTTTTTAAAGATAAAAAAAAATTAAAATATAATATATTAAAATAAATTATATTGAGATCAATCAAAATTAATGAAGTAAAATATAAAATAATATAAAAAAATATATTAAAATTAAAATATAAACATCTAAATGAATTATAATTTTATTTTAGAAAATATAATATTAAAAATAAATCGGTAAATTGAAAATTAAGAATAATATTAAAAATAATAAAATCAATGATCATAATATATTAAAAAATAAGGTATAAAAGTGAATTATATATAATTATCTATGTACATTGCGTAATGCATACAAGAATTTTCCATCCTAAACTTCTCAGGTCCACAACATTGTGACCCCACTTGCTTCTGGTCGCTTCTTAAGAAGAGTTTATTTTATTTTATTTTTAAAGAATATAACTAAAATTTCCAAATAAAAGTTAATTAATTTTCTAATTATAAAATACAATTATACTAAATTATATGACATCCCTTAGTATTGTGGGCCTTATAATAAATTTTTTGTGACACTCTTGAAATAGGAGAACAGTAATAATATTTTACTTTTAGACGTAGGAAAGTTACAATTATGAAAATTATTTTTTCATTCCAATTTTTTTATTTTTTGGTCTAAATCCTACCCCCAATCACTTATATGATAATTTTGAAAAAACAAATTAACATTTATGACATTAAAGATAATGCTACTCAAAATTTTTATCTGAGATACCAAGTTTTATTGAATTTTCTTTATCTTTCCCTTTTCTTTTTCACATCAAGTTTTCAACCTCTTCCAAATATAAGTTTTTTTATATTTTATTTTGTGTATATGGATATATGATAAAAAAATTATTAAAAATATTTATAATTATATAGAAAACACAAAAGATACTTAAAACTTATTTTTAAGCGGTTAAAAGTATTTAATAGGATGTATTTAATGCTTTCACATTATGTATCCATACACATATAAAGAACTAGAAATATTTATAGAATGATTTGCTAATTAAGAGGGTAATGGTTAATAAATAAAAATATAACATTTTTATTCAAAAGCGTAATATTTAATGTGAACACCACATTTACACTGATTTTCAATAAAAAAAATGTATTTATTGAATTTGATGTGACTTTCAATAAAAAAGAACTTTGGATTTATTGAATTTGAGAAATAGTTAGCAATATTTTTTTATAAAAAAAGGTTTTGTTTTTTTTTTTTTTGTTCTATGCCTGAGGACACAACATAAAAATACTTAAAAGTGTACTTATTTTTTACATGCATAAAGCTCTTGTCTTGTCTTTCTTTCTTTTCTTCATAATTTAATGAAGAAGCTTGATACGTTAACTTGTTTCTTGCTTGAGGATGCTAGGATAAGAAAGATATTTTTTTATTAATTGAAGCATAGTTGCAGAAATGTATCTGTTTTATAAGATTATTTGAAAATGTTTTGGATTTTTTCTTCTTCATAAAATTGGATATCACCACATATATATATTTACATACTACACCCAAAGACACTTTGTGGCATTGTTTTATCTTTTGGTGGCAATTAAATATAGCCGATGGATGCATCCAGGTCGGTAAAAGTTTTATTGGCAATTACAGTGAATGGTGGTAAAGAGCATTTTAATTGCCGGAAAAATATTATGTACTTTTAGCGGCAATACCAGCGACAATTAAAATGGCCACTAAAAGTAATTTTCCAATTCCTGTTTTAAATATATACATCTTATTTAATTAAAACATGTATAGTCAATCATATATATTCAACTCTAAAAAGGAAGTGGACCGTAATGCATACGTATTTGATTTCAAATGAATGTTGCAATTGATCTTGTAATGGGGTGACAACTACTCAAGCAAGAAATTTATGAGTTAAGTAATCAACAAATTCAATTGATGGACAAGTAGATAATTTTTATTTATCTAACAATAGATCTACACTGCTTATGAACATGAACCAGCATAGAGGTAATGATCGGTACAAGATAGAAGACGAGAAACAATCTAGAAGGAAAATAAAAGGAAGGAAGAGTCAGGGAAGAAATACACATTTCACACTCTGAATACCCCCTTTTATCACTTAATGCTGACATGATAAATACACCATGCAACTCATTACATGATTTCTTCCATTTCTTGATTTATACTAACTTTATCATCTATCTTATTGTTATAATTCCTTCTTCCAAGTTAGCAATGCTCAAGTGTTCACTTTTATTCCTTGTGTCCATCTTAGTCATTGACTTGTCTCCTTTTTCATTCTTTTCAACAGTGCTCTTCATGACTGATTTCAACTTGAATTCTTCACATGTTTCAACACCTGAAATGTAGGTAGAAATGTTATATTTGTAATTTTAAATATTTTAATTTAACAATTTTCCAACCAACTTTTCTAGTTTTAAATATATACTATGTAAATACATAAGTCACTCTGATAAGACTTGAGTTAATGTATCCCAAATACATAATACGAAAAATTAGAACCAGATGGATAACAGATATACCTTTGCCTACATATACTAACGAACTAAAATTTGTTTTCTTTTTATTAGGGCATAGAAGAAAAATGTGGCTTATAGCATCTTTAATGTCTTAACTGTCCCTTTTATCCTTAAAAGAATAAGCCTAATCATTCAAAAAATCAATTTGATATGAAATTTGAAGCCCCCATGTTGCTGACTTTCATGGATTCGCATACAATGTTGTAACATATCGCTATGTTGAGACCAAACACAAGCTACAAAAGTACCATTATTACCATCAGTCTTTTAATCATTACTAAAAGGAATACGTCTAGAACAGTAATGAGAAAACCCTTAAACTTCTTTGGGGTAACTAGTTTGATATCTTGAAATAGATGACCAGAAGAGGATTTCAGTAATAACATATGCGAGAATATTTTGCAGCTCTGTTTCTTGTAAGCTAGATACCATTACTTCAACAAAGCCCAAGACAACTTGTTATAAATGTAAGATTAAACTCAACAATGATAGAATGCTGTTGAAACCCAAAATACGATCTTGAAAAAGCATAACACTCACTTTTATGATTTGAATAATCCAAACTAAAGTCATTATCATTATACAAATATGAAGATCCACAATTTGTTTGATACAAATCATCACCATGTAACCTAAAGTAATCTCTGGCTCTCTGCTACATGTAATTGAAAATAATTAAACTCCAACCAAGTTAATTCCACAAACTACGGTCATTGACATTATACAAATATGAAGATCCAAAGAAAATTCCTTATTCTGAAAATGAAATTGCAGCATAAAGTACTTTACAGATGAACCAATCCTTTAGACAAGGTAAATCAAAACACATTCTCTAAATCTCTCCCCGAGGGCAGGGAGCAAAAGGAGGGGACAAAGAAGAAAAATATTTAAAGAAAATAAAAAAGGGAGATTTCTAAATAATTAAAAATGAAATAACAAGATACAAACCAATGCTAACACTTGTATAACAAAAACAATGTCAGTGTTGTTAATTAAAATGCTTTAGTTGTTATTAATACATTATTGAATGAAAGAGGATCTTGTAGTTAGATAAAATTAGTAAGTTGGGAATAACAATAGAATATAAAAAATCCAGGATAAAATTAGTAAGTCAGGATTAATACATTATTAATACAAGTGAATCTGTTTGAAAGGGTGATAGAGAGAATGACATACCCCGATGGCCAATATATTTAGTTCTTCGTAGGCATCACGATAAAGCTATATAACAAAAGCCATAAAAGTAAATAAGGGATTTTATTTTTTGTTTTTAAAATTTTGAAAGAAAAGCACATGCATAGGGGTTTCATTGAATTCGAACAGAAAAAAGGTTTGTTCTCTGACCCTAATGGCATTGCTGGCAGCTGAAGAGCCAATGCAATTTGAAGCGAGGGCATGTTGAAAATGATAGAACCTGTGAAACAAAAACATAGGGCAATTCATCAAACAATTAGGAGGCAAAAAAATGAACATGGCTTAATGAAGATCGTCATGGTGGGCACTTGCCTGATACTGATTATGAATCCTCCGCAGCATGTCTCCAGAGCAAAGCAAAAGGGCACAGACTTTGCATTTACAATCTGTGCAAAACGACTCTGTGTTTATACAATACTAGAAGTCTAGAAGTAATGTTTTGAGTTGTGTTGAGACACACCACTGACACATCTCAGGCACATGTTATGCAAGAGGCAAAGTTTAATTTCATTAACAAATACCGATAACTTAACCTTACCGCCCGTTCAAATTCCTCTAACTGCATTGCCCACCAAAGATGCAATCATATCATCAAGTGAAGTATGTAGATCTCTACGCAATTCATCAGAGTTCCACATACTAGACCCATCTTTTGTTGTGTGTATCCATGTCCTATATGTAGATTCCATCCTTGAAAAAGACAATGATAACAAATCAACAAGAAATTATAAGATTGTGTCACAATGCACACAAATAAACTTAAAAAAATCCATGCTTTTCAATTCTTTGTATTCAGTAGAGTAGGAAAAGGCACAAATTAAGTAAGTTCTAGTTCTATCCCTATATTTCCCCTTAAGAACCAAATAAATTATAAATTACATAAAGGCAAAAGCTAATTGGATGAAAAATCAAACAAACCTGATGATAAATACGTTAATAGATACTTGTCTGCAGATTCCTCAATTTCTTCGGCAACGTTAAAGAAAAGATCCTTTTCCATCGAAAGAAACTCGACACCATGAATAAATAGGGTTTGCTTCAAATTTCAAATAATAATCACAATAATTTAAAAAATTTTGAGAAAATTAATGAACTTGATGTATAAAACTCCAATTGAGAAAATTTTGGTTGCAATCACCATTCAATAAAAGTGGTTTACGCTTCACAGGTGGATCGTGAATTAAACACAGAAAAGAAAGAAAAAAAATGAGGGATCCGTGAGAACAATTCTCATTACCTGTTAGTTGAATGAGAATGAAGTGAATCCAACAAAGGAGATGATTGAATATAGTGAATTGAACCAAAGTGGAATGAAGACTAGCAAAAGAAACCTAGGGTTCATCGCGAGTTAATTTAAAATTGGAAAGAGACAAAATTTTTTGTGTAATTAGGGAGAGGGAAAGTTAAAACTTATAGAAGATATAAAATCAATAACAAGGGGCTTGGGAAACTAATTGATTCTACTTTAACGACAATTAATACTTACGGCCAATAAAAGATGATATATTATTGGCCAATATTGATTAGCCACTAAAACTATATTTTATAAAAAGAATTAATGACATTTACTTCATGGCCAGTAAAAAATTATCGGGAAATGTAAGAATTGCTGATGTATGCATTTAATTGTTTCTATTAGAAAAATATGTAACCAATAAAGTATCATCCCAAAAGTGTTTTTTTTTTTACAATTTTTTCTTTGAAAGCTTTATAACGACTTATATATGGAAGATGTTAAAGCTTAAATATAAGTAGAAATGATAGGGTCAATTTAGATTGTTGTATATGTAATAGGTAATATAATATAATTTTAATAATTCTTATTATTATCAAAAACATATTTGGAAAATAGACTATTTTTATGTTTTTGGTCTCCATAACATTTTTGCATTTTCATTTTATTATTTAGACAATCAATATATTTTTTAAGTCTTTTAACTATGAAGTACTAATGTATACTTTATACTTTAAATACACCTCATCCTAAATTGTCAAATACTATGATAGTGGTTGAGTGGTAAATCTTCCTTTTTCTCATCCTCAATCTATTCATAATATTCAAGGTAAGGATAGAACCTAAATTGAAATAAATAAAAAATTAGAGAATCTTCCTTAACCCTTCGATTTCTCACTTGGATGATCCTCTAGATGAATAGGGGAGGTATGCTTCTTTTAAAGGAATCGTTGTTAGTGGTACCGAAGATGCATAGTAAGGATTGTGACAATAGTCTCATGTCTCCTTAACCATAAACCTTCCTCCTTACAAGATGATAAATTATCACAAACAATGATTATCTTTAATGAATGATCCAAATGACCTTTTAATCCTTTTTATTTAGACAAAACAAGAGGAAAATAAAGGTTATTTGAAAACAACCTCTAGAAAGATCCTTCCTTGAACTTGGTAAAATGTTAAAAACCTCTTTTCGAATAGAGTAAATGTGCACTAACTAAAAATGAGCAACAACAATAAAAAGGAGAGGAAAACACATGATTTTAAATAACTATCTATTAAGGCCTAACCCAACACAATGAAGACCTAGTCTCGCATGCCCCAAATCTACATAAAGAGGCAATACTAAAACAACCATTATTAATAAGCAACTTAATAAAACCACAATTAGGAGAAATGTCAATCAAGAAAAAACTTTATATCTCAATCATGTCTTAACATTGACCTTAGCCTCCTGTTAGGTCGGAACCTAAATAAAATGACGCTAAAATATCTCATTGAGTAAAAACCTCAATAGAACATCCCTATAACATGAGTACCATGCCAAAACTTAGGCAATTCAATAGTCTATGCTACCATAAATTATTTACTAAGGATAAATTTGTTCTAAACTTCAACCTTGGTCCATAGTGACCTATTGTATCTGCCTACTCACCAAATAGGTTGAATCACTTACTATAAGAACTTGCACATGCACACAAAACTAATTATGGTCATCCATCCAAAAATCTAGGGATCACAATCACTATTAGCAATTAACCATATATAAGTCAAAGGATAAAGTTAACAAAAAGATATAAATTCTTTGAACTAGTAGAAGTAAAATATGTTATTACTTTATCCCTCACTTTTTAATTTTGACTCATATTGACTTAAATATTAGAGTCATGGTAAATGATATACTATCACATGGTAAATGATATATTATCATTAAGTCATTAACATACACATAAAACCATTATTGAAGGATTAGTCTATCATCCAAGACTACAAGATACATAATACCTCACTTGAACTAGTAATTAAAGAACATTAATAATACTTAAAATCAAAATAGACTAAATATATAAGTTAAAATATAGAACATTATGATTTAGATTCACGATTATATAATTTCTACAAATTGAAAATTTTCTTTTAAATTAAGTATACTTTTAATGTAAATAAAAATTATATTTATCTTAAGTTTTATATATTTAAATCATAATATACTTTAAATTCAATCAAAGATATATATATATATATATATATTTATTTATTTTGACAGTAATCGAAATTTAGTTTAAACCTTAAAACACATATATTAAAGCATATATTTGTTTGCTTTTAGAACTATTAAGTTAAGCCATAAAAATCCCTTAATAATTTTAAGAAAATTAAAAAATTTACATAAAACAGGATGATAATATAAGTTTTTATCATCCAAATATTTAAGCGACCCATAACATAATCTCTCCTGCCGCTTGCTTGTAAATTTCATCCAATGAATTTGCATCTAGGAATTGATGTGAAGCTCGTTTTCCCTGTAAATCAACAATTTAGTTGAGTTAAAGTAAACCATATATTACATTTGCATCTTGAACTGCCGTGAAGCTCATTTTTGCTATGAAGCTCATTGTCTCCTAAAGATTCATCTCTATTTTAGGAGTGTTAGAAAATTCACATGCATGTAAATATAATATCTTATTTCATAATTTTTTGGTTAGTGTATATTGATGTCTAGTTATTATTGTCACTTAGTTAACAAATTCAACTCTTAAACTACCAAAATATTATCAACATCATTATGATTCGAATAAAATTGAATTCAAATTCTTTAAGTAAAGTTCTAAGTTCAAATTTTATAAATGAAAAAGTATGATTAAGAAGAGAGACTCAACTAGAGGTTGACAATCAAGTTTTTAAATAGAGAGTAATAATTAGTAAAGATAATGAATATTTCGCATCTATAATACAGTAATAAAAAAACTACCAAAATATTTTTTAGTAATAAACATTTATTTCCCTCTATAAATTTGTTTGAAAAGCTCATATAATTTGACTCAATCTCAACCATTATGCTAAAAATAATTATATTGTTGCATACACTTATGAATAAACTATGACTTTTGAATCACAAAATTAAGATATACTCTTTTAGGAAGTTATATGGTTTAATTTTCTATGTAAAGAATTCATATTTATTTTTTATAGTCTTTAATTTTATTAAACATTGTTACTTAAACTCATTGAATTAAAATTTTAAATTTTGATGTATCACATCAAATTATCCAACATAAAAATAATATACATTGATTCAAACAATTTATTTTAATTTCAAAATTTATAAAATTTTAATTTATCTCCATCTAATGAAATAAAATCTTTATCATTGGAAATGAAGACATATCTTATTATAATTTTTTATTTTATTATATGTGATTTTAAATTAAAAACAATATATTTATTAGCTAAACAGAACCAAAAAATCATGCATAAGAAAAAGATATGGTAGGTATGGAGTTAGAAACTTACATGGGCTTGAACGATGGATGCATTCCCATTAGACGAAACGGTGGCAGAAATGATCTCTATCTTGTACTTCTCGAGAACGAAAGCGATGGTGGTCATGAGGCCTGGCTTATGGGCTGCACAAATGGAGAATTGGGCTTCATCTCCAAAAATGTTCAAGACCATATTTGGAGCAGCCCAAGTTTTATCAAATGCTGCTGGCTGCGGCCCAGGGACTGAAAGTGCATTGGAAGTTCCCGTTCCCATTATTGCATTGGATGATGAATCACACCCTAAAATGGAGGAGACATGTTGGAGCTTTTCTTGTTTCTGTTTCTCTAACTTTTCGAGGGTTTGCTGTAGATTTTTTATGTATATCACTGCTTCATCCACAATGGTTGATTTATCTGCCTACGAAACATCAAATAGCAAAGCATCTTAGAATAAACAAATTATAGTGTCACCTATGCTTAACTCTGGTGCTTGTCGTCAGGTGGGGGGTTGCGTAGAGATTGTTCTACTGATGCTAATCACTTTTTGTTTTTACTATAAAAGAATCCCATTTCATTGTAGTTTTGTAAAAAGTAAGAAAAATAACACCTTTTCTTTTTGGTATATTTCGAAGTATTACTTGAGAGTTTTTCTTATAATAATAATAAAATTGATATTTTGCTATTTGTCTCATAAATTTGTTTAAAAAATAAGTTACAACTAGGCATCACAATTGAACCTAAACACGTGAGTACCAATCCAACTCTGTCCTGACTTTGACGGGGAAAATCTGCTTTGATAAGGGATGAATTAGTTTTTTCCTCTGTTCAAGAAAGTGGGGTCAAGTAGGAGTATGAGTACGAGGATGTAACTACTTGCCTTACCTCCTTGAACTTTTCTTGTTGTAGGTTTATATATATTTATATAATTTTTAATTATATAATTATATATAATTTTGTATATTAATTGTTAGTTATATAATTATGTTTATATTTTATTTTTATACTATTAAAATATAAATGAATTATTGTAATAGTTAATAATTAAAATAATAATAGTAATTAAATAACAAAGATAAAATTATATATAAATAAAAATAAATTTAATTCTTAAATAATTTTTATTTATTAATTTTTATATATTATTTGAATTAAAATATAATTATTAACTTAGTATATTGTTTAATTAAAAATATATAAGTAAAATAAATTAGAAAAAAAATTATAGAATGAGTTATCGGCAAGTGTCTCTAAACCCAATAAAATCTTAAGGATTTGAGGTTGAGTTTTATTTTTTTGTACCGACCTCCACCCTATCCCGCTTTTTACGGCGACCAAAATGGATAAAGCCAAACCCACCTTTACCCTTTACCAATTCTACATCTAACTATATCATTTATCATTACATTAAAACCTCATAATATAGTTTTTAACAATTTCATAACTTATTATTTTTAACAATTTCATAACTTATTATTAGTGAGTGAGATATTTAAATAAGTACTGTATTATCAACATTATTAAAATATTTTATTTATTATATTTGGAATCATTTATGATATAAGAGATTTTATGCCGTAATTATTGCTTATATAACTTTTGACACATTTAAAAAAAATATCATAAAAATATAAAAATATTATTTTAGTTTTGATAACATTTTAGTAAATATTGTATTTAAACCATGTCGTAGAATATTATTAGAAATATTTTAAATTTATTAAATGATACTAAATATATAAAAATGTTACATATTTTATAATAGGAAGTTACTAAAAAAATTATATACTTAATAGTGAATTGCAATATTCTTTTCTAGTGAATGGGATACATAAAATTCAAATGAATAAAAGTGATAGAGGAGACAACTATTTCCATTTTAGAAAATTCATTCAACTTATTATATATATAACAATTGAATATTTTCTAGAGTTGTTTTAAGAGTAAGATAAGAAATCTTAAAAGTTGGGGAGAAAAAAAAATCTTCCATATGATTTCACTGGAGATCTCTAATAATATTTTTGAATTTCCATATAAGGTTGAAACTAATACCCCTAAAAAAATTTTACGATTTTGAAAGTATATGAAACTATGGTGAGATTTGTATTCTTTATATAATATTTATTTGTCAATGTTAGAAAATGATAGAAAAAGGCAAAAATATCTTACATATATCAAGGAGATAAACTTTATGGAAAAAAAGACATCCTTCTAAGAAAAAGGATAAAAATAAGTCGAAGGAATTGGAGATATAGAGTCATGTCATGCAAGGATATTAATAGAAGATAAATGCTCACAAATAATAAAATTATTGATTATCCTTGAACTTATTCAACCTTGAAGAATGAAAATGAAGTTGATTGAATACTTACCTTAGAAGGAAGATGCGGAAGCAAAGCATGAAGACCAGCGAACATGTTCCTCATTTTCTTCCTTCTTTCTCTCTCGGTCCATATATGCAATTCATGATCAAATTCGCGACACTTTTCATCTTTTCCTTCACCATTATCTCGATTTCGTTTCTTGTTCATGAGAGCTTCATCTCTTTCTTTTTTCTGGTTTAGTGGCTTCATGTTTTCTTTACTCTCACCTGAGTTATCAGAATTGGAGGGATCCCACAAGAAGCTCATATCATGCAAACCTTGATCTTCTACCACCAAGGCCATGACAAGAGTGACAAAGAAGAGTTAGATTTGAGGGGAATAAGATTAGAGAAGGATACACTTATATATAGGTGGGTAGAGCTTAGTTGAAAATGCAAAGAGAAAATTAGAAAATAGAAATGATGAGGATGGCTAAAAACACCCCGAAATATAATCATAAAGCAATGCCGTTACTTTCATCATAACAAATATATTTAACATATATCGTAATACACCGTATACAAAAATATCCCACCACAGGGTCCCACCCTGCTTGTTCGAGGAACAACTTAGTTTTATTTATTTCATTTGTAGAAAGTATATAACTAATTTTTTTAAATAAAAATTAATTAAGTTCTCTTAATAAATTCTATGACATATCTTCTTGTGAGGTATAGAATAAATTTTTAGTGTCGGTAAGATGGAAGGCAAGGCAATAACAAATTTTCCTTTTAGGTGTAGCTAGAGAAGTTATAAATTATGATTTTTTTTCCAATCCATTCTTTTTTTTAAAAAAAATTATACATCCATCCCCACATTCACTTATATAGTAATTTTGAAAATATTAAGATTTATGATTAAAGAATATTTTACTCAAAAAGCTTCTCAAAGATACTAAATTTTATTACTTTTTGTTTTTCTTTTCTTTTTCTTCTTCATATTAAGTATTTAACTTATTTAAAATATGAAGTTTTTTATTCTGTATTTGTTAATATATGATAAAAAAATAGACAAAGTATTTATAATTATATTAAAAACACAAAAGTTGTTCAATACTTTTTTAAGTAATTAAAAATATTTATTAAAGTATATTTAATCCTTTCATATTATATATTTACATATAAATAATAAAAATCCCTTGAAATATTTACAAAATGGTTTTATTAATAAATAAAAAATACAAATATTTTATTAAGAAATATAGCATTTATTTGTAACGATGCATCTCCACCATGATTTTTAATAGAAAAAATTATTGATTTTGAGAAATAGTTAACAAAAATGTTTAATAAAAAAATATTTTTATTGTGTTTCTATTGACATTTAATGTGAACGTATTGAATATGCACCCTATTAAATACTTATTTTAAAAAAATAAATACTTAATGACTTTTGTATTTTTATATAATAAATATTTTTTATCAATAAAATCTTCTATTTTAAACTTATAATAAGGTGTGCATATACACATAATAGTTAGTCCTTTATAAAAATCAAAGATATATTAATAATATTCTCTTTTAACACATTCTTTTCAATTCAATATTCAATATTAAATGAAATTAATGTGAATTTTTTTAAAAAATATGTCACTAATTAATAAACATGTTTAATTAAATAAAATAGAACTCATCCATATATTCACCTCTGTGTATTACCGAAATAACTTTCTTATATAAAGATATATAATCATGCATAGAAAATTAAGATTTGAAGACATATTATCACTTAAAAAGTTATCTGATTTGTTTTTTTTTTTTTAAATTCATTACTTCTGTGTTTTAATCTTAATAGTTATTTAATGGTTAAAATATATTGGATTTTTTATTTTCACATTAAAAAAATCAATATATATATATATATATATTTATTGGTGCATGGTTTATATCTCTCTCCAAACAAATACACATATTATTAATTAAAACTTAAATTTTGACAGTTAAATGCTGATCTCTTTTAAAAGTAATATATTTACATCTTTACTTGTTTGCATTAACAATTACTTATATCTTTAATATTTCAATGCTTCTTCTTTGCGTTATTTTGGATGGATAATCTAAACTGATAAATTTTATATATTAATTTTGTTTAAAATATTTATTTTGTATTGTCTTTCTAAACGATGAAATCATATCTCCTGTAACCATTTTTGTTCTTATCTGCAGGTCCAAATGATGGATGAGTTTTTGTTCTTATATACTATATTACGCATTACGCAATGAGTACATTCTTAACTGTCTTCTTAATGAGAAGAAAGGATGGTAATGTTAAGAGAATATGTAATGATGATTTAGATCCATTTTGTTACCATTCTCCAAGTAACTTATAGATTATTCAGCTTAATTTATGTAAATAACAGCTAACTAGTAGTAATGCACTATTCGTGATCATATCATCAGTTCAAAGTTCAAACGTCCTGTTTTCTTTGAAAAAATGAATATATTTTTTTTAAAATATCACTAATTCTTTTTTTGTTATTCAGTTTTTTCAATTTAAGGTGGTCAATATTTTCAACTTTTCCAAACACATTATTAGAATACTAATTTTCAAACTAACCAGCGATGCTCACCTACTTCTTACAATTATGTCAGTGATTATATATGAGAGAAAATAAAATAAAAATAAAAACTCAAAGTACCTTCGTTTGCCTAGTATCCAAGTAATTTACCGACGTTTATGAGCTAGGTTACTTAGGTGAGAAGATGTGTCTTAAATTTTTTATTTATTCATTTGGTAAGGAGAAAGTATTTGATTGTATTTGGAATATGATTCTCTCTCTTATGAAAAATATATGTAAAAAAACTAAAAATAATTGTGTCACATATTTTAAACAAGAGCAAAAGAGATAAAAATTCATAGTACATTTTACAATAAATCAATTTGTAAATACATGAAGTAAAAATTGAAGAAACACATAACTAAAAATTGATGTCAATTACATGATGAACCTTTAATAAAAATGTGCACCTTTTACTTAAAAAAAAGAAATGTGTATACTTATTTCACATACCATTCATCAAAATCAACCGCTGAGAGTTGGTTATAATTAAAAAATATCTAAGATACACAAATGTTATATATGTGCATATAACTAAACTATATAGGCCTTCATATTTTCACAACATGAATGTAGGCTCGTGAACATGTTATCTAATTTTAGATCATAAATATTACGATCTCTTGGAGTGATATAAATGTAAAATTGAGAAAATATAAAAAGCTCTATAATCCCAATGATATTTGAGCTACGTGACAATTAGTTCACTTAGTTTTTATGAAGTTAGAAAAGTTAGCTGTTCATAAAAATTAAATTGTTCACTGCTTAAAACGCAACACGCAAAGCCTCTAGTGGTTTGTTCTGACTTCAGCCCACAGGTTCGAAACTTGGAACTCCAAACCAAGAAAAACGCAACACGCAAAGTGGCCATTACGAAACGGTCTTGTCTCTGTTGTGTTTGTATCTTTTGTTTCGGTTTGATATAAAAAAAAAAAGTTTCACTAACTTTTCTTAATATGTTGATTAATCATCGTTAAAGAATAGAGAACAAGTAATTAGTTGAAGTCATTATGATCAGTTTAAAAAGTGAACTTAACAATCACGCACATTCTCACTGTAATTATGATGGTTCTAAAATGTTTTCTACACGTCACTCTGTGTAAAACACTCATGTTTATTATATAGTATTGTAATTGTAAAGGCATATTCAGTTTCCCTTTTGAAGGGAAAAAAAGTATAGGAAACATGGTGTCATCATTCATATATACGGTAGTACCGAGTACAAGCAACAATACGAACGTTATACATATCATACAAGACAAAATACTATCAAGTTTGGAATACACAAACTACGGTTTCACAGGGGAGTTGTTGAACCTGAGAAAGATAGTGTGTTCTTGAATGATGGCAAACCCAATACTTCTAATGATGAGGTGCAGTGGTTAAGGTATAATTGAGAACCCAATTATAACCATGCTTTGCCGTAAATGAAATAGACGCGTAATGTGGTTTGATTCGAGATGATAAGATAATCATTAGAAGTTGATGTTAGTTGTACTTAACTAGGACCAAACTTACAGAAGTTTTAATTTAATTATTTTAAAACAATATGTAAAATTGGGTGATTATGTGACATGCACGTTCGATTAATTAGGATAATTTTTCATATTCATAGGACAACTTTTTTTTTTCCTACAAGTAACTCTTGAATAAATACCATAAAGTAAAAAAGCAAGGTATATTAAAGTAATAGTAAAATGATAAAAAATTGTATTTTTAAATTTGGTTTAAATATACTTTGTTGTCTCTAATATATTATTTTTTAATTGTGATCCTTATAAAATTATTATTTTTAAATAATATTTATAAAATTTATTTATTTTTATTTTAATCTTTTTGTTATTGTTTTTAGTCTTTGTAATATATTTTTTTATTTCTTATAATATATTAATAACTTAATTTTAGTCGAGACGATCTCAAAATAAATAAAATATTATAAAAATAAAACAAAAAATAGATATATTATAAATACTAAAAATAATAACAAGAATTAAAATAAAGTTGTTTGTAAGAACTATTTAAAAAATAATTTTACAAGAATCAAAATAAAAATAAAAACCCCTTACGCTCTAATTACATTTTTTGAGGATTTAAACTTTGGGCTTAAAATCCAAATTTGTAATAAAAATAATTATCAACAACATACAAAGAAGTGCTGAGTAATGAAATTAAGCAACGACTCGAAGTAGCATTAACAAGACAATCTTTAAAGAAAAAAGAAAGACAAGGCTAAACCGCCTTGGAAGTCAAAATGCAGTGTTTCTGCTATTCTTTAAGTGTCAGTTAGAACAGTCATTAAAAGACAGAAACTAGGCCCAATTTAAATGAACCTTTCAATAATTTCTAAGAAAATAAATTAGTAAAATCAAATTTCTCTCAAATTAAATAAACTTCTAGAAAAAAGCAATTGAAAAAACTTCTGAAAATATTAGAAATACATAAATTCATTTTCACTTGGAAAATAAATTTTATTTATTTATTTATTTATTTACATCCAGGTATTTATTGAAAAGCTTGTTGAAAATTAGGCATAAATGAATTAAACAGAAGACAATCTACTAATTTATATAATCCTCTCAGCAGCCACCAAGCTTAAATTTATAATGAAATTTAATAATATTGTGCTTATAGCTTATCATAAACGACATGTAATCGTCCATTACGAACAGTATAAATGAAACTCTACAATAGTTCACCCACCAATGTTTCTTTTGTTTACTTCCTTTAGGGGTATGTTTAGTCCCCAATCATGACAAATGAGAGGTGCTGTCCTCTTAAGAAAGAAGTTCATAAAGTAAAACAAGTTATAGATAGAACCAGCCAAAGATCAAACTGAAAGAAGATAGAGGTTCTCCCAATCATGTAGCTAAGGCTGTTGTTTTGCAAATGGGACACAGGTTCTTCTGCATTAGCCACTGCTTGATGCAAGCACTGTGGAACTCATGCCCACAATCCAGTGATCCAACATTCTCTCCATCAGCAAATTCCTCCTACCATCATTGATTGGATAATAAGAAAAATAATGCAGTCAAGTATCTAGCTCAGAATCAGAAGATAAACACAACATTGTATTTGTTTTCATGTCCTCTTTACTTTTACTACTAACCGAGACAGGCATTGCTCATACCTGACAGATACAGCAAGGTTCCAGATCTGTAGAAGACTCTGTCATGAAAGGCACGTAAATTTGCTGTTTCATCAACTTCGTAATAACATCTTCACTCAATCCAGTGCTCACATCTCCTATACGCTCCTCCAATGCCAACAATTCCTGCAAAACCACAGTTGAAGTCAGAAGAATTAACAAAGAGCAATTGATGGATGGAATACCATGTATCCCCATTTTACCTCATAAGACATGTTGTCAACATCAAGGCGCATTTCTCTGTGCCTGTCATGCATTTCAGCCATGCCATGATATAGGAAAGGGTCAAAGAGCATGTAATCCTGACATTTCACAAGTGTCAAAGGAAAATGTTAAGCTAGCATTCTCAATAGTCTAGAGTATTGCAAAGTCCACTAGAACATGGCCTACACAAGCTAACAGGCTTGTGCTTGCTTCAAATGCAAGTATTTCTTTTCCAACATAACTATAGGCATAAATAAACGAGAATCATACACAAAATAAGTTTTATCTAGAAAACATGTAATCAGCATTGCAAGAGAAATGGGGTCTACTATCTAGTGGTCATTATTGATCACGTATCAGTGTTTTATCCTTAGATGAGTTTCTCCCTAAGATGAAGGAGAAATAAGCACATTGAAGTCCATCAAGGGAGATCCAATGATAATACATACTCTAATATTAATTTCACAATACAACGAAGAAATGCCATAAACTGTCACGAGATATATTTATACACCAAGATTCGAACCTCAGCTCGTAAGTTCTCACCCCTCCGCATTGCCATCAAGACTTGGCGAATCTGGCACACAGAACAATGAGATAATTAGTTCGGGTAGGACAATGATGACACAAATTTACCTAATTTGTTGATCAAATTTCACTTTTATCAAGATGCTTGTTAGTTGGCTGCTATAAATAAGCTATTCTGCTGAAAAGTAAACTGAAAAAGGTTATGAAAAAATGAGGCAGCACTAGAAACTGGACAAACATCAAGTCCATAAGTATTATCAAATAATATTATTAATCTGGAAAAATAGTATTATTTATCCACTCATGCATATTTCTTCTTGTTTAAATTGAGAATCCTGGCTACAGGAACATATTTTTAGAGGAAAATCATCATACCTGCATGGTGTAGCCTTCAAATAATAGCACCATATATTTAGTAAAAAAGGAAACAAAGAAATGATACCTCAGATATTAGTCGGCGTCTCCCCTCATTGTCAAAGGTTAATGCTCTTAGTGAATGGGGACCAGGAAGAAGATCACCACCCCTTCTTTCCATCAACAATGCAGTTCTTAGATATGGTTGATTGCTGCTAGAACCCTGGGAATATGAAGGAGGACCAGAAGGAGATGGGGTAGAATGGCCATTATGAACACCAGATGCAGAGCTAATTGATGGAAAAAGGGACCAAGGACTGAACTCTGACACACTCTGCAGATTTTCTGCGGGGACTTCATGATTAAAAATCCAGCTAGGGTTAGGTACTGAGTGGACATTTGAACTAGATCCAATCCAGGATGAAGGAGGTACACCTCCAGAATTGTTCACATTACCAGATGGTGTATGCCAACCTGCAGGTTCATGTCCAGAAGATGCAGGCACATTCATGGGGTGCTCAGTACTATCTCTTGGAAACATTCTCAAATTAAAATCTTCTCGGACAGCTCTTTCTCCAGAGTTATAAGAAGTTGAAGATCTGGACCCTCTAGGATTGGCAGTTCTGTTCCAAGGAAAAGAATGGATGCGCAGGGCAGGTGACTGGTTCAGAGCAGCACCAGAATTAGCAGTTGTTACTCCAGCTGTTAACCTCAATTCCAATGAATCATTGATTGAGTGAGAGCCAGGTATTTGATGCAAAGAAGAATTATTATGATGCCTAGCACTCCCTGTGGATGGTAAATTGGGAGGTATAGATTCCTGATGCTGTAGTTGGCTCATTCTTCTATCGAAGTTTCTAAGAGGCCTTTCCACATTTTCTGCAATACTTACCAAAGGAAATGCATTGGAAGCTTCTTGTCTCATTTCATTTCTTGCGTTCTGCATTAACGAAGGACTAGTAACAGGAATATCATCTAAAGGTGTAGAATCACTTAAGTTGCTAGAAGCATTAAGATCAACAGGATCAGTAGGCCAGCAACCATTTTCAGATTGTACAAGAGTGCTTGAGCTTCCTCCAGTGCACAATTGCCTAGAACTACCTTCAAGAGCCTTTCTCTTGCAGGAAGGACCCCAATTAACTAAAGAAGAGCTTGAACTAGTACTATCACCCCAAGCCATGTATCCAGAGCTTTCAGATGAAGCTCCTACGTGATTACATGAAGCACTGCCAAACAATGTCTTTTCTCTATCTAACCCACTAGTATTGTTGTCATTAACACTACTACCAGCTTCTTTTCCCTTCCCCCGATCAGCAGCACTAGCAATGTGCCCCATATCTAGACTAATATTCTGGGTAATATGATTAGAACTGGAACCTTGCAAAAAGGAAGGGTGAACTCTAGATTGATTGCCATGTAGATTAGCATTTGAACTAACAGGAAAAATCACATCATTTGGTTCAAATTGTCTTTCCTCAGACCTGAGACCATCCTCGGTAGTAGCATTACATGAAGAAGACAGCCCATGGTCTGATTTTAGACCTTCATCATTGACTTGGTTGATCAGATTCAGTCTAGAACTAGATTCACCAGTATTCCAGCCACTGAAGCTTTGAACATTATGACCAGAACCACGTAAACATGCTGCCTCACCAGAAGATCCCCTATAATCTGACAACCGGAAATCCACTGCATTTTGCACATGATTCAAGGAAGACTGATGATTCATATCAGTGCCACTAGAACTGGGCCCTTGCATCATACTAACAATTGCTGGGAACGATCCAACAGTCCTCCTTTGACCTTGCATCAGAATCAAGCTATCCCACCTAAATTAATCAGCAGAAAACATATATTAGATTCTCAAATCTCAAGCTATAAGTAAGGTGGCAAAGAGCCGTATTGAAACCTGCAGATGACAACTTTGGCCCTGAAATTGAAGTGTATAGCATGCTTTGCCACAGATACAATCAGAATTTAGCTATTTAATCAATCCAATAAAAAGAATGAGGTAAGATATACAAACATTAGAGAGTAAAATAGTTCACTGAAAAGCCTGAAACTGCTCTAGTAACACATAAATCAGATAGAGCTAGCCCAGAGAGCTCAAATATGTGTTTTACAATTACTTGGACAAAAAATTATTTTTTCAGTGTTATGGTGCACATAACCCTCAACAGGAGATTTAGACTGAAAAGAAACAAAAAGAAAATAAACTTTTTGCAGGTAAATAGTCACTAAGAAAACCAACTACTCTAATATTATGTTGATTACTGAATATTTCTGGTAGATAAGCATTAGTTAGTTATCTGGGCCAAGATGGATAGAAGAATTAAGGCATGTTGTCTACAAATATGAAGAGGGTTTAAGAGGGAGAGATATCTGGCCATTTGTGAGAGAATTGGAGCCTTTGGGCATTGAGAGGTGCAGACCTGTGAAGTTCTGCAAGTGATGCCCTGTATTCAGCAGGAAAGTCCCTTATTTTTTCAAATAAGATACCAGGTTTCTATCAACAGGTACCAGAGCTCCAATCTTGGAGCTGAGGGTATTAAATCTTAAAGCTGATTCCATAATTTGAAGGAAAAGGAGCCTATAGGTGGTTGATTAATGTGGAGCAGCATTTTGAGGTCACAGGAATAACCAAGGAAGAAAAGATACAAGTGCAACATGGTGACAATTCTCAAAGGCTTTGCTCAAAGTGTTCCAGCCAGAATTTGATCCAGATCTACAAGTGCGAGCTCAAGATGAGGAGCAAGAATCTTAGATGCTGGAAAATAGCAGAGATGGTCTCAAAATCAAATCAGGCCAGGGAAGAAGCAACCTATACTGTGTAAGCAGAGAATGATGGAAAGTTAGAGCTGATGGTATTTCGAGAAGAAGAATCAACATGTTGGAAGGAATTCAAGGTGACGCACATGGAGGGTCGATTAGAGACATTGGAGAAGAGTGTCGAAGCTCTATGGAAGAGCTTGGAGAAAGATCGGAGGGAAGCAATGCTTGCCCATGGGGAACAATCCAAATGAGATGAGCTCCAAGAAGCACAATTGCAGAAACTTAGAATTGGTGACCTTGATGGCATGCAAAAAGCCAGGAGAATGCAGTGAATGGTAGCAATACCCAAATTGAGTGGGAAGATGAGTGGAAAATGAGGGGTTTAAGAGCAAGAACCAAAATTGCGGTGAGGGAAGAGAATCTCGGAAGCAAGAAAACAATAAGGGAGGGAAAGTCTTGCAGGAGAGAGAACAAATTGTTAATTCGAAAATTGAATCAGTGAGCGAAAGATATGAAAATAGATGTGGCGGATGAAGACCTTGATCGCCCAACTTAAGTAAAAAAAAAAAAAATTAAAAACAACATGCAAAGTGCACCTAGAAGCATGCAGGGTGAGGTTGACTTAGTCATCATGCTTCAATCAATTAGAACTTCAGTGGGACTTTATTTCAGCAGCCACAAGCTGTTCACATTGAGGACAAGGTGAAATTTTAAGAGAAGAGTATTGATTGATACACATTAGTTAGTTAGTTAGCTATGTTAGTTAGTTAGTTGAGCCAAGATGATTAAAAGAATTAAGGCATGTTGCCTATAAATAAGCAGCAGGGTTGAGGGGGCGAGATATTTGGTCATTTGTGAGAGAATCAGCACCCTTGGGCATTGGGAGATGCAGATACTCATAGTTCTGCAAGTGAAGAACTGTATTCAAGGGAGAAATCCTGTCTTCTTTCTAATAAGATACCAATTTTCTATCAATTTTCATGATAATTTTACACCCCTCGTTCCAAGCATGACAACTGTAACAAATTGGCAGGTTCCTCACGGATACATGTGTAGTTTCCACCAAGAGATAGGATGGAAATCAGAGGAGGAAATTGCCAACTTTAAATTCATTGACAACTATTGAAATTTGAAATTTATGGCAGAGGCAGAAGAAAAATGTCAATTTTCTTTGGGGGTTATACAGAAGATGCAACACATGGGGAGGAGAGGGAGAAAGGTGGCATCATAGAGGATTCAACCTCTAAAATCAACATCACCTGAGCCTTAAAAGACTTAGTCCAATTGGGAGACAAGTTCAGTGGCAAAATTCCATAGTTTTGGAAACAGATAATCTCACTGCAACAACATTAGCAGGAGCTAGGAAGTGTTCTCAATGAATATGCCCATTAAGAGGAATGATTGGAGAAAATATATTATGTATTTGTCAAAAAATCAACTACTCCAAAACCAGAAATGGCCACAAGCCGATTTACTTGAGTTGAAAATTTCAATTCAATTACACAGATGAAGCGGTTTGGTCTAAGAGGCTTAGACACAATGTCAGGAACAAACCATCGCAAAAGCTAAAGCTGTTAGAAGAAGGCCGGGATCAACACTTCAGACAATATTAAGAGGTACAAAGATTTTTGTCTCAATGCAAAGCTTTTACTTTCCCTCATTTCTCACCTATACCAAAGAGGGTAATATGGCAACACTCAATGTCTGAATCCTAAGGCACCAAAGCTGAGACAATACACGAACTTGAAATTAATCGGGCTAAAATGGACAAGGATAAAGAACAACCAAATGATCAAATGAGTGAAACTTCACAATACCCAACCCTACATTCCTGAGAGCAAAATCCAGCTGGGAAATTAAAATAAACTGAATCCAAACTACAAGAATTGAAACTTAAATTAAAATTATAAGAAAGAGAAGGCATGCTTTCGAATCGATTAAAATTGCCAAAAGGGTAGGGTTGAAAATTAAAAAAGAAAAAAAATAAAGGCAGAAAGGAAGAAAGAAGAGAAATCGAGGATAAAAAACCTACAAGTCGACGCGATCCTCCACCCCCAAAACAGGTAGAAGGGTGTGAGAACTTGCCAAAGGAAAACCCCAAATTCAAAGCCCAAAAAACAAAAAGGGATTTTTATAAGCATAATCACCTTTAGCATAAGCATTAACGAAGAAAACTGAGGTTGAGATAAAAGAAGGAATTAGAGTTTGGAAATGGAGAAATTATTACCAGAAGGGGATCCCTGGATTCAAATGGGTGGGTTTGATTGGGAAGCGATGACGATTATGATGATGATTCTTCAGCTGTTTCAATTACTGTTTTTCTTTTTCTTTTTCTTTTTTCTTTTGTTAAATTATTAATATTGAAAGCAAGGAGGCAATGAGAAGACGACAAGGGAAGAGAAAGAAAGATTAAGAGAGAGAGAGAGAGATTAAAGGGACAGAGTACCTAGCGCACAGTAATCTATAAACTCTAATTTAAGATTTTGGGAAGAGAGAGTGGGACCCATTTGTTTTATTTATCGCCTTTGGGTTCGGGTCTCATACTGTCAAATTATTACACGTAGCTTGCATGCAGATGCTGACACGTTTGCTTAATTATGTTGCTTATAACACTAAACGTTATATTACTCTCCTTAATTCAGAATATTCCCTCGAATCTAATCTTTTTCTTTTTTCATTTCCATCAGCAGAAGGGGTCATTCTAAATTCGCTTCATGGAAAATGCGACAATTTTATTTTATTGTGGTTAATTATGTGTCCACTCTTTTTTTTTATTATTAAAAAATATAATAATGATAATAAAATTAGAACTTCAGAGTTTATACGTACTATTCAATCTAGATTGTTCTCTAATCTTATTTCTTGCACCCCAAAGATTAAAAGAAGAATTAAATAAATAAATACTTGTTATAATGTAAGCAGGACATATAATTTTACACAATTTTACGCTAACTTGCCTTAACCTTTATTGTAGTAACAACAAATATAACTAAGTCAATTCAAAGACAAAAACGTCAATTTAGAGTTAGATAACAAACCTACATATAATCGTTTCTGAACACGGTGTGTGTATGTTTGTGTATCATTGAAAATTTTTAGAAAAATATTTCAGTTAATATTATCGTATATATAAATTCATAATTTACATTATCTTGATATGTGAGAAAATTAAAGGAAAAAGTTGGGGAAAGCAAAAAAAAAAAAAAACACTCTACCTTATTCTTTTCTATTATTAAAAATTGCTCAAAACTTAAAGAATTTTTAAAACATAATTAAGAGGGAATAACTTATTTAGTTTTTAAAATTGTAGTTATATGTTAAATTGATTTATAAAATTAATAAAATAGTCTTTCAAATTATATATTATTATTTAATTTAATCCCAAAAATTATAATAGATAATCAAATTTATTATTGAAATTAAAATTAAAATTATCTATCAATTTACTTCTTACCTATATAAAGATATATTAATTTAATCCTTAAAATTAAAAAAGATTAATTATACCTTTTACTTCGTAACTTTTATAATTTTATAAATTTTATTCATAATTTTTTTTAACATTTTGACTTTGAAATTTATAATTTTACAAATTTTATATATAAAAAATTTCAATAACTAATTTATCTGATTTTAGGTAAAACATACAATTAATTATTTTAAATTTTATGATTAATTTGATTGACTATTATAATTTTAAGAATTAAATTAATAAATAATTATATTTTAAAAATTAATATTTTATTTATTTTAAGGATTAATTTGACTATCAATTATTATTTTAATGACTAAATTCAATAATAATATATAATTTGAGAAATATTTTATTATTTTATTAATTTTTAGAATAATTTAACGAATGGATTAAATTGATTATTCACTTCATAATTAACTCATATATATATAAATAAATAAATAAATAAATAAATAAATAAATAAATAAATAAATAAATAAATAAATAAATAAATAAATAAATAAATAAATAAATAAATAAATAAATAAATAAATAAATAAATAAATAAATAAAAAGTGGGGTATGGAGGAAGGATTCGGGGCCATGCCCACCCCTCTTTATCCCTCAGTGTAAGGTCTATTTATTTATTTTTTGACACCCATTATTATAGAAAATAATAATATCTTGGTCGAACATGGAGATTTTTATTGTCCCGAGAGAATTGCTCTCTCCTAAACGTACTAGTTGATATTCAAACTCTTATCCATATGTTAAGTTCAATTTGTTTGTTATTCTTTTCATGGAAATTTCTTTTTGAAATATGTTTAAAATCATTTACAAAATCATTATTTTATTTTACAAGGTTTTGATTTTTTTTAATTATTTTCCACTTTAAGATTTAAAAGACATCAAATTTATTTTTCCTTTTAGTATATTTCTTAAATAAAATAAAAGAACATTAATGGAGTAAGAAATAGAGGAATTAAAGAATTTTTTAAATATAAATAATTAAAATTTTCCAATTATTATTTTAAATGATAATTATTTTAAAATGAAAGCAATAATATTCTATAAAAGTAACAGCTCAATGATTTTAATGAGGTACTATTATAATTTTTGCATGATTTAAATATGTTTTAAGTTCTTATACAAATAATTTGGTTTGATTTTAGTATTCACATTTTCTTAGTGTTCTTTTTTCCTTATAATTAACTCTAATTAGTTTAATGTTCGATGACTAACAAAATAAAAAATATTAATTGTGATAAATAAGGTAATAAATAATATTTTAAATTAAGACTATTTTTAGATGTATAATTCAATTAAGTAGTGTATTTATTATTTTATATAAATAAATAATTATATATAATTTATTTTTAATATATTATGAGCAATAATAATAATTATTTTTAACATTATTTTTACTTTTCAATTAACTAATTTAATTATGTACTTATAATTTAATTTTAATTATAATATAATTTAATTTTAAAAAAATATATCACAAATAGTAATTTTGTTTCTGAAGACATAAGTAAAATGAAATGTAATATGTTAAAAGTAAATTATATTATAATTAGTCAAAATTAATGAATTAAAAATACAAAAATAATATATTAAAATTAAATTATAAACTCTAAACAAATTACATTTTAAAAAATACAATGTTAAAAGTAGATTAGTATATTAAAATTAAGAATAATATAAAATTAGGGCTTAAATATATTTAAATTCCTTGCATATATAACTCTGTCTGCTTTTATTCCTTGTAAAAAAAATTGTTTTTTTTTAAATTCTTAACATTTTCTTAATGTTTTGTTTTAGTCTTTATTACTAACTCTAGTTAGTTAATATTAACATGATTAATAAATTAAATAATATTAAATAAGATAAGAAAGAATGTTTTAAATTAAAATAATTAATTATTTTTAGTTGCATAATGAAGAAAACAAGAAATACAAAAGAATGAGGTTAAATTGTGTGTGTGATTTTTGACACTTTTTGAAAAAAAAAATGTAAGGTAGATACAAGTTCAAACGTTGTCCGAAGGGTGCAAAAACAAAAACAGAGATAAGGAAAAGAAAAGCAATGTAGGGATTTATCCTAATTCACTTTTTCACAAGTGTTACATTTAGTTCCTTTAACATGAAAGATTTTTCATTAAATCAAGTAAAACCTTACAGTCAAAGTATTCTCAAAATCTTGTAATCATCTTGATTATAAGCAATCCAAATATTCTTTGACACTTAACTTCTTTAAGCTATATTAAAAATATAGAGTTTTACAAAAATATAACTCATTAATTGAGCATATAAAAGTACAAAATAGAGTTTAACTTTTCTTAGCATAACAAATATAATACAATATTAGAGCTATATAATCTAGAATAACTTTTACAAGACTTTTCAAATATGTTGTCCAAAGGTGTTGACACTATCTTTTTGTTTTTCAAACTTTGATTATCGTAAGTTTGTATTATTGTTGTGGTTCTCTATGTATCCTTTTTTGATGAGGATATATATAAACAAAAGGAAGATAATTGTTATTATGCATGAAGAGATAAAAGTATTTTTGTATTAAATGTCAAAGATAGTCTTTTTGCATGCTTGTAGTAGACCTTTGTCTTCTCTTGAGAATGGAGAAAAGGTACTTTAGAAAAATTTTCGACTTTCCTTAAACATAAAGAGATAAAAGTATTTTTGCATTAAATGTCAAAGATAATATTTTTGCATAGCTTTTGTCTTCTTTTGATAACAGATAAAATGTACTTTAGAAAAGTTTTCGTCTTTCCTTGAACATGTTTCCTTTGACCTATAAGCAAAAGCACATTCTACTTGATCATTTCCTTATGGAAGCTTTGATCGTAACATATCTTTATTAGAGTTAACTTGTTTCTTCATAACTTGATAATGAAACTTTTCTTTTTTGAAAAACAGAGAACAACAACAAAAAAGTAAACGTTTAAAAATATTTTTTAGAAAAACATGATCTTTGATTATACGAAATATCTGATATATAAGTTAAAAAAACAAGTTTCAAGATAGACATGAACGTTTAAAAGCAAAGTGTCCTTTTACGTGTTTTGGACGAGGTCCTTCTATTGGACAACGAAATCGTTTGGATAATGTTGACTAACTTGTCCAAAACCGATTCCTATTGTTGGACATATATACTTTCTTTTATTTAGTAAATACTTGTTGTTTTCAAACATCTTATTACTATCAAAACACATTAGTCATCATTCTTTAGTTATAATGTTTGTTATCACCAAAATATATGGGTCTTCTGGACACAAATTAAAATTGCTCCAACACGTAATTCAATTAAATAACATATTTATTATTTTATATAAATAAGGTAATTATATATAGTTTATTGTTAATATATTATGAGTAATGGTTATTATTATTTTTAGGGTTAAATATGTTTTAAGTCCCTACAAACATGACTCTATCATGTTTTAGTCATTGTAAATGTTTTTTTTTATGTTTAGATCCTAAACATTTTCTTAGTGTCATTTTTTAGTTTTTATCACTAAGTCTAGTTAGTTTAATACTTGCTTGATCTTCAAAATGAATAATATTAATTAAGATAACTAAGATAACAAATAATATTTTAAATTAAGATAATTAGATTATTTATAGATACATAATTCAATTAATTAATATATTTATTTATTTATAGTAAAATTAATGTATTTATTATTTTACATTAATAAGATAATTACATTTAATTTAAATTTATAATTTATTTTTTAATATATTGTGAACATTAATTTTATTATTTTGAATATTATTATTCTTTTCAATTCACTAATTTATTTTTAATATTGTATTATTTTAAAATTATAATTTATTTAGAAATTTATAATTTAATTTTAATATATTATTTTTATGTTGTTTTTACATTTCAATTTATTGATTTGATTTATTGCAACATAATTTATTTTTAATATATTATATTTCAATTTACTTTTTTCTTTAGAGATAAAATCATTGCTTGAGATATATTTTAAAAAATATATTAAAATAATTCAAAATTAATAAAAGGAAATATAAAATAACATTGAAAGTAACATATTAAAATTAAATTATATATTTTTTAAAGTACAATATTAAAAGCAAACTAGTGAATAAAAAATAAAAATATTAAAATATTATTATTCATAATATATGAAAAAATAAATTATATGTAATTACCTTATTTACATAAAATAATATACATTAATTATTGGAATTGAGCACCTAAAAATAATTGAATTATCTGAATTATGTGTTAAATTAACTAAATTTAGTGATAAAGATTAAAAAAAATACTATAAAATATTAAGAATTTAAAAATTACAAAACTTTTTAAAGACTAAAATCAAACATAATAATATTAGAAGAGATCTAAAACTTATTTAAGCAATATTTTTAATATTGTTCTTACTTTTTAATTAACTAATTTACTTTTAATTTTGTATTTTAAAAATATATAATTTAATTATGTGCTTAAATTTTAATATATTACTTATGATATTAGTTTTAGGTTTCAATTCATTAATTTTGACATTTGATAATATAATTTATTTTTTTAATATAGTTTAAGTTGTGATTTCTCTCTAAAACAAAAGTAAATTGAAATATAACATATTAAAAATATTCAAAATTAATAAATTGAAATAAAAAATAAAGTAAAAATTATATATTAAAATAAATTATATTTTTCTTTAAAATAATGTAACATTAAAAGTAAATTAGTGAACTAAAAACAACACAATACATTAAAAAATAAGTTATAAAAGAAAATTATATATAATTACCTTATTTATATGAAAGAATAAATACATTATTTAATTGAATTACATACCTAAAAATAAAATAATTATCTTAGTTAAAAATATTCTTTATTACTATGTTATATAATATTATTCATTTTGTTAGTCATAACAACATTGAACTAATTAGAATCAGTGATAAAGACTAAAAAAACACTAGTAAAAAGTTGAGGATTTAAAAAGAATAAAATTTTTTATAAAGATTAAAATCAGATAGGGTAATACTTGTAGGGACTTAAACATATGTAAGCTTAAAATTAGTAAAATCATTTTTCATAATATATTAAAAAATAAGTTATAAAAATAAATTATATATAATTACCTTATTTATATAAAATAATAAATATTTTACTTAATTAAATTGTGTATGTAAAAATAATCTAATTATCTTAATTTAAAATATTCTTTATTACCTTAATTATCTTAATTAATATTACATATTTTATTAGTCATTTCACCACTAAACTAATTAAAGTTAGTGGTAAGGATTAAAAAAGAACAATAAAAAAAATCAAGGGTCTAAAAATAACAAAAAAATTGCAATGACTAAAAACATACATATCCATATTTGTAAAGATTTAAAACATATTTAAACTTTCTTGCGTCCATGAAATAAATAAAAACAAGAGTAAAGACAAGTTATACTCCATAGAATTAGGTCTTTTTGATCTAACCTGTATAGCCCGGTTGACCCATTAGGTCAAGGCTAGGCTGACCTATAGATTGTTGGGCTAACTTGAAAGAAAAATTAAAAATAAAATGTCTAGTAAGCAGTAGCAAACAATAAGCCAATAACTCATTAAATAAATTACTAAATATATAAGTAACCTAATAAATACTAAATAACTCCGTAGCATTCACAATATGTTATTTCCCGTTGTACACTATTATTCAAGATTGTTTGTTGCGCTACTGCTTACGATAACTACTAATTGAACGATAAATATTCTTTGAATGATGAATAATATAAATATAAGTTTACGTGGGATTTTTTTCCCCAAACCTCGTTCATACATATGCAAATTAGATTTAGCTTCAATGTTTTTTTGCCATTTATATTTTGACTTCAACTCCTTAACACTTAATGTTTATATTCTAATAGCTTAATGTTTGTATTATTAAAACATGTTAACCTTACATTTTACACAAAAAATTGTTATTTAAATAATAACTAAAAACTTCAATTTCATTCATGTGACTTATTTTAAAAAAATATTTATATTTTTTATCTAGAATTTTTTAACTTTTAATTAAAGATAATTTGCCTCGATGACTCAATGGCTTGGCATAAGGTCAACTTGAGCTTAAATAATTAGGGATGTCAAATGGGTCAACCTAACTCAACCCAACCAACCTTAAACTCGCCAAAATATTGGTTGAGTTAGGTTGGGTTTGTTTTAAAATTGGGTTGAAAATCTCAACCCAACCTAACCTGTGATGGGTTGTGGGTTGGGTTGAATTGACCTACCAAAATTATTTTATAAGAAAAAAGGTTATAAAAAGATGAATGACTCATAAATTGACATACCACGTAAATAAACAAATAATGATATAAACATAAGTCAAAATCACAATAATGTTATCTTGTTAAATTGTCTTAGCACAAATTCTTTTTAAAAAAATTATCATGAATTACATAAATTTAGAGTAAAACAACTAAATAACATAAAAACTACAATACTTTATAAAATATTGTGTCCAATAAAATAATATTTAACTATACAAGCTATAAAAAAAATCTAAAAAAAAATCAACCTGGTGGGTCTACCCAACCCAACCTACCTTTTAATCCATTGGGTCTACTCAACTTAACTCTCGCTTTACCCATTAGGTTGGCAGGTCATATGGGTTGGGTTATGCAGGTTGGAGGGTTGAATTTTTCAACCCAACCTAACCCGTTTTGGCAGGTTAAGTGGGTTAACCCGCTAGGTTCAACCCACTTTGACACCCTTATAAAAATCAACAGCCTAAAGAAAATATAGGTCAAGCTAGGTGGGTTTGATTTTCACATTTTGTCCTGCAGGTTAGGCCAAACTACTTGTTTTGTTATCTCTACATATTTTAAGACATCCAAATTAAAAGGATAAAATATAATTGAACACAAGTATTAATGAATTATTTATATAAATATGATATGTTCAAGATGGACATGGATGATGTGTCCAAAGTGGATCATTCACATATTCAAGATGGATTATTGACTTTTGGTTATATTTTTGATGAATGTTAGTGTGCTTCAATAGATTGAGGTCTAAGTTTTCTTAGGCTCGATTGGGGTTCCAATATAATGGGTACCTACAAAAGACAATCTAATGTTCAAGTTAGTAAGAATTGCACTAGAGTGACAATGTATATTAATGTTCACTTGCTACAACGATGTTGATTGTATATATAGGCGTCAAAGCTGGGTTAGACTCCCTACACAAGGCATAAGGTATCTCGTGAGCAATTATATCCTATTTTTATGTAATAACATGGTAACTTTACTCTTGATCAATGTGTGATATATTGTTTATGAGTGTATGCTGATTTTCCTTATATTAACATTGACTTTGATCAATGTAATGACCCAATGTCATTACAATTGTTCACATTAGAAAATTAAACATGTGGAAGTTGGTTTTAAGAAAAATCTTGTATTAACACTAAGTCAATTGTCTAAGCTCTTTTGGGACCCACCGTAGTTTCCTAGAAGTGGAAGCTGAAAGACCCCATGTGCACTTCAGCCATAGGCATGCGTGTGTTCCAACTTCTTGGTGACCTAGACATATGCTCCCAATGAACATGTTATTCGAGGTCATCTTAGTTACATATACGAGAGTACATAAAGGTAAACTTACTCTAGAACAAACTTATACATCAAAATATAGAAGCATCATCATGCAGTAGACATAAATACTTACAACACTAATCACAATCACAAAGACATTAAAGTCATTCACAATCACAAAGTCTTTCATCAAATTATGAAGATAACATGTTCTTCAATATTTATCTCATTTTCTCCTCTTCACAATTCTCGTGAACAAAATAAATGTAAAGAATGTCAAGTCAAAGTAAGTCAATTTTTTTTTATCTTAAGGATTTGAAACAACACATGATTGAGATTATTGTTGATAAGAGAAATTTTATCTCAGATAAGAACCAATTACAAAAAAAAATTGAAAAAAACTAAGAAACGGTAAAGGCAATCTAGCCACTCTCTAAGTTGGAAAAGGTTTCTTTAGAAGGCAAGAACACCAAAACTATCTCATACTCCAAGGCAATGAATGTTAGTTAATCTTGTTATTACTATGAGATCTTTTATCGCATAATCTTTTAGCAATGTTGTTGAACAATAGAAAGTTCTAAATCTAAACTAAAAGCATTGCAACTCACAACCTTGTAGTTAATGGTCACATAGGTAATTTAAATGGGGACATTTCTTTCAGTCCCTTTCATTGGGCTTTTGGAACTTATTTTGATAATATTTGTATTTTGAATTTATGATGTACCACCATTTTGAGATAAATATACTAGTATTTTGCTTCATTTGACCCTTGTATCATAATAGTTTAGAACATCAATTGAAATATACTACTAGAATTCAACTTTCATGTTATTGTCTATAGTAAATAACTTCACTTTTATGTTTCTTGTCATACTTGAGCTTCCTTCTTCTTTTTATTTTTTTTTACTTTGAGTTTGCCTATAAATTTCACTTTAATTTCTAACTTTATGAGTGCTAGAGTTCTTGCAAGTGATAACTCAATTATCATAGAGCTTACATATATACATAGAAAAATTGCATGACTAAGAAAAGTCTTATAAGAAATGTGAATGCAATAGTTGGGTTAATAAGGAACAATTATATTATAGTTTCTTTTTTATTGATAGTTTTTCTACAACTTTAATCTTTTTCAATTTCATTGAATTCGTTAAATGTGAAGGTACTCAATGTTCATTATTTCTTACATTATATGCACTATAAATATTCAAGAATAGGATGAGACAACATACCTTGCATCCAAAAAAAGATGGTTTCTTATATTTTTGCCAAAAAGAGATGTTTTTTTTACCCTTTTTTTCATGAGAAAATATTGATCTTCCAAAATGTCATTTGTCAAAATTTTCTACTTTGTTACGTAACGAGAAGAAGCTTTTCACGTTTTACTTTTACATATAATAATTCTCTATATTATTTACCTTTAATGTCAAAATCAAATAAGATCGTAAATTATGATTATAATTTCGATATGATCTTTGACATTAAGAAAAATTGTTAGTAAATATGGCCAATACAATTACAATTACGATTGTGATACAACTGTAGAGACCCAAAAACTTTAATGTTACGATAATAATTAGAGTTGCAAACCCTTTTTTAAATTCTTAAAGAAAAAAATTGTAATTAAAAATAAAATTTTCCAGTTCAAAAATATACCATAGGAGTGTGGAAATGTATTTTTTATTAAATGGTTAAATGAGAAAAACTTTAATGTTACAATAACAATTAGAATTACAAACCATTTTTTAAATTCTTAAAGCAAAAAAATTGTAATTAACAATAAAGTTTTCCAGTTCAAAAATATGCCATAGGAGTGTGGAAATGTAAAAAGTAGAATGTATTTTTTGTTAAATGGAGTGTGGAAATGTAAAAAGTAAAATGTATCTTTTGTTAAATGAGAAACTGAAATTGGAGGCTAATGTTTGTTTTCGTATTAAAATAAACAGAAAATGTAAAACTTGCATATTGGAGATGCAGGGGATCGAACCCTGTACCTCTCGCATGCAAAGCGAGCGCTCTACCATTTGAGCTACATCCCCGGTTGGAAATATGGCTGAATTTTGGCTAAAAACGCCGATT
The DNA here is from genome assembly GCA_025330945.1 of Mucuna pruriens. Classification (NCBI taxonomy): domain Eukaryota; kingdom Viridiplantae; phylum Streptophyta; class Magnoliopsida; order Fabales; family Fabaceae; genus Mucuna; species Mucuna pruriens. Next base: position 3,564,186 of record JAENHJ010000197.1, read on the forward strand.
AACTGATTGGCTTTTGGGCAAAAAAACACTAATATTTTTGAATAAAAGCTTAGATAAATTAAATTCAAAAAACTTAACAGGATGATTGTAGGTCTTAAAGTTTTGTAAGCATTTATAAAAATATTTTAAAATTATCTATCAATAAAAAAATTTATTTATAGGAAAACTCGTATTTACATGTTTATAAAATATGAGCTCAATCATGATCAAACTAAGAAAATTTAAAATTTATTAGGAGAGAATACAAATTTAACGCATAAATTAACAATGATTAATAATTAAAATTATTTTTTCTTATATAAATTAATTTATCTATCAAATAAAAAAAATTAAGAACCTAACATATAAATTAGAAAACCTGTCTAAAAGCAATTAACGTATAATTGTTATTGATATAAGAAAATGTTGCTATAATTATTATTAATATAAGAAAATGAAATAATTTATTAGCAATTAACATTAAAAAAAAATTAGCATAAAATGAAATAATTATAACTAAAATTAATATTTATTTTTGGTGTTGTTCGAAAGAAAAAACAAGGAGCAAGAAAAAACTAAACAAGACATGGAAGAGAGGTTGAAGTCTAAAGTATCTAAGATTCCATTAGGCAGGTAGACCCATTGTTGACCCATAGTTGTAGTGCTCAAGCCCCACCTTGCTAAGGGATCGACCACAAGGTTTGCTTCCCTGGTGGTATGAGAAATTGGTGTTTTCCAATCTAGTTGGAGGAGGTGTCTAATGTCCATAATAAGATCCTTTGTGTGGGCCAAAGCTAATATGCAACATACCTATAACTTTTAGGATACTATGCCAGACATAAGAGGTGTCCCGTGTTTGGGTAGCTATAAAAACAATGGTGTTTTACAGGTACTTATGGTGAAGGACTTGAACCCAAGGCTTGTCGTATGAGTGTAAAAGGTACCAAATCAAATTGCACAAAAGTGAGATGTTTGCCATATTTGTGTCACGAATACCAAGACCATTGCAACGTTTGGGGTCTAATGATAGTGTTCTAGCCAACCAAATTTCATCCTATTAGAGCCATTTTGAGACCACAACATGGTTCTACATAATTTGTCAAGCTTTTGGCACACACCCTGTGGGATCCAAAAAGGGTTGCATTATATGGGCTGGGATATATGCAATAACAAATTGAGTGAGACAAAGCCTACCTACTTTATTCAAGAGTTTTTCTTTCCAAGATGCAAGGCATGTTTGGACCTTTTCCACCACATAGTTGAAATCCTTCGTCGTCACCCAACCAGAAGAAAAAATGTACCCCAAATAGATACCAATATTATTCATGCTTTGAATACCCATGATGTTGGTTATAGTGTTTTTTTTGTCTCAGAGTCTACCCCTATCGAGCTCACAAAGCGGGATTTGTTCAAGTTAATATTCAGGCTAAAGACATACTAGAACTACTTAATGGTAGAGGAGACAATTTGTGCTTGTTCTATTGATGCCCTACAAAAAGTAACACATCATATGTAAATAAGAGATGAGAGAGAGGAGGACCACCTTTAGAGACTAATATGGATGTCACACATTAGTTGGTGTTAGTTCGTGAATTCTTAATGCTAATTTCTCAATATAGAGGACAAATAAATAAGGTAAGAGGGGTTCGCCCTAGTGAAGGCCACGAATGGGGAGAAAATTCTCAAGTCTGGATCCATTCCATAGTATGGAAAGATTTGAACCTTGCACACCCCACATGATGAGCCTGATAATGTTAGTAGGGAAGCCAAATTCCACGAGAGTAGTCTATAAGAAGTTCTAGTTGACTATGTCATAGGCCCTTTCAAGGTCAACTTTGACCACTTGGAAACCTACTTTGGCATTTGATTTATGAATGAAGTGTAACACTTATTGGGCTAGGATTGCATTATCAAGGGTGCCTCTACCTAGAATGAAACTGCCTTGGAACGGACCAATCAAGCTATCAAGGAAAAGGCATAGATGGGCTACCAGAACTTTAAAGATCACTTTATAGGTCACATTACATAAGCTAATAGGGCAAAATTCCATGAGGTAAATAGGGTTGTCCACTTTTGGAATGAGCACAAGCAAGGTTTCCAAGAAACAAAGGGGTCAACAACGCTATCTCTTAATGTGTTTCTCACTATCTTAAAAATATCTTCACCAACAATGCTCTAATATTTCTTAAAGAAGAAAGATTGGAACCCTTATGCCCTTAGTGCTTTAAAGGATATCATGCCCATGACTACTTTCCTCACTTCCTCTTTAGACACCGGAGCGAAGAAAGCATTAGGCCTTGTCTTGCCCAATTAGGAAAGGTTTCCAACCTGAAAAGTTGAGCAAGAAAGAAAGCCCTTATTAGAGAATAAAGTTTTGAAATACCTATTGGCCTCTTGCTGAAGTGAGTTTGGATCAGTATTCCATGTACTGTTATCCATAAAAAGCCCTTGAATTTTATTCTGTCTATGATAAACTAGAGTTTGAGTGTGGAATAATATGGTGTTTCTATCACCAAATTTGACCTACTTCTCTCGCGACTTTTGAAACCATAGGAACTCTTCTTGGAGGAGAATGTCATTATACTCCTTTTGAAGCTCTCCTTCTAAATAGGAGAGGCTTTCTGATTCCCTTTCCTCCAAGCATCTTTTCACCCCACTAAGTCTAGCTTGGACAGTTAGCTTTCTCTTGAAAATGTTGCCAAACACATTTGTATTAAATTGAATAGAATTGTGTCAAACTTCCACCAAGCCTCTAGAGATAAAGGGGAGCCTCTTCTCCAATCTTGATGGACAACACACTCGATGCTTGAGTGAATGGATCAAGCTGCTTGGAATCTAAAAGGATGATCACGATTATTTGAACTTGTCCTTCTGTATGTAACTAGTAGAGGACAATGAACAAAGTATACATGAAAAAGCTTCTCGGCATAAGCTTCGGGGAATGTAATTTTCCATGCCCAGTCAATGAGAGTCCGACCAAGTCTCTTAGTAATGGAGTTGCCTGATTATTTCCTGTATCAAGTAAAATTGTTGCCTATGGTTCAGACTGATACATAACTGAATGTAATGCTAAAATAGGAATGTGATGTGCAAATACTGAACTGCCAAACAAAATTAGATAGCAACTACTCCTAAAGAATAGGAAACCACTGCATGGACTTGGTCTAAAATAAATAACAACAAATAACATCTAACAACCGAATAATTTATTTCTAACACACTCTCTTAAACTAATGTTTCCAACATAAGTTTAATAAACTTCAATCTTAAAGCACCTGCCCTACCTAAGATGGTTCCGTTTTGCATACTCCAAGTAAAGCTAATCTTTACTTTTGCATTAAATGAGGTTAACAACTTTTTCTTTTGTGTGGTCGCAAAAGAAATGATATCTTACATCAATATGTTTGCTTCTTCCATGTAAAACTGAATTTTTGGATAGCTTGATTATGGAGCTATTGTCATAGTAAATTGCAATTGAGCCTTCTTGATTAAAGTGAAGCACCCCAAGAATATTTCTCAACCAGATTGCTTGGCAAGCATATGCTGTTACTACTACAAATTCCACTTCAATGGTTGAAAGTGTGACAATAGATTGCTTCCTTAATGACCATGAAATAGGTTTTGACCTCAACATAAAGACATAGCTAGATGTGCTTTTTCTGTCATCTTGATTTCCTACATAGTCACTATTTGTGAATCCAAGCAAATATGAATTTTCTCCCTTCTTGTAAAATATTCCATATTCTGTTATTCCTCGTAGATACTACAAAATTCGTTTGGCATCCATGAGATGTATCTCTTTTGGATGTTCCATGAATCTACTAATGAGACCTACAACAAGCATGATATCTGGTCTTGTTGCGGTTACATAACAAGTTTCCTATAAAAGTATTGTCATCCTTTTTGCCTTTAAGGTCTTTAACAAGCTTCACTCTTGTTTCTATTGGTGTGCTTACAGGATTGCAACTTTCCATCTGAAATCTTTTCAAAATTTCGTTCATGTACTTCTTTTGAGAGATAAAAATACCACTTGTGTACTGAACAACTTCTATACTATGGAAGTAGTGTATTAAACCAAGATCAAACATCTCAAATTCAAACATCATGGATTTATTAAATTTCCCAATCATCACATCATCATTGCTAGTGTAAATCAAATCATCTACATACAAGCAAACTATGAGAACTTTTCCATTAACTTCAAACTACACAAAAAATGTATGCTCATAAGGACATTTTTGAAAGCTTATTTGCAAAAAAATAGGCTTCATGCGACTATACCAAGCCCTCGGTGCTTGTTTTAGTCCATATAAAACCCTTTTCAATTTATATACATTACCTTCTTGTGCAATCATAACATAGCCAGGTGATTGATCAACAAATACTTGCTCATCCAAGTCTCCATATAAGAAGGCAAATTTTATTTCTAATTGGAAAATAGGTCATAAGTGTTGTGCTGCCAATGCAATTATGAGTCTTATTATGTCAAGTTGTGCAACCGAAGCAAAGACTTGCTTGTAATCAACACCAAATTCTTACTTATAACTTTTTGCTACTAAGCATGCCTCTAGCTTATCCACTTCACCATTATGTTTTAGCTTTATCTTGTAAATCCATTTCACACTAATGGTTTTATGTCCTTTTGGAAGTTCAGTTAACTCCTAAGTATTGTTCCTTTCTATAGATGTCATCTCTTCATCCATTGCCTTTCTCCATTTTTGGTGTTGAACAACTTCGTTAAAGGTTAAATGTTAAAGGATCACAATCTGAAAACAAAACAAGATTTGTGAGTGGGTCTTCCCTTTGATCAAATTTTGTTACTTCATAATTAGTCATCCACACATGTCTCCGTCTATTCCTTTATAAGTGCCTTTCAATTATGGGGTTAGATGATTCTATCATTGCTTCTTCAAGTTCTTCTATCATTGCTTCTTCTTCAAGTTCTTCATGTGGTTGTTCACCATCTTCAAGACCAACATATATATTTTATTGAGTATCATCTTCACTCTATTTCCAAAATTTATCTTCATCAAAGATTACATCACGACTTATGACAATCTTCTTAGAGCGAGGGTCATACAACTTGTAAGCTTTAGAATGATTACTTACTCCTACAAAGATGCATTTCTCAAACTTGTCATTTAACTTCTTTCTCTTCTCATCTACGACATGCTCATAGACTAAGCAACCAAAAATTTTGAAATAATCCATTGGTTGGTGACCACTTCATGCCTCTTTAGGTGTCATGTTTTGGACTGCCATAGTTGGACTTTTGTTCAAAATGTGAAGACTCCTATTTACAACTTAAGGCCAAAAACTCTTTAATAAATCATTCATTGCTAGTAGACTTCTCATTATATTTAGGATTATGCGATTCTTTCTCTCGCACACACCATTTTGTTGTGGTGTTTAGGTTGTTGTTAGTTGATGTTTAATGTCATATGTGTTGCAAAATTTGGCAAATTCTTGTGAGGTATATTCTCCCCCACAGTCTGTGAGCAAAACTTGAATTGGACATCTAGCTTCTTGCTTAACCATTGCTTTGAAATTTTTGAAAATAATTAAGGCTTTTGATTTTTCTTGTAAAAAAATACGCCCAAGTTTTTCAACTCAAATCATCAATGAAAGTGATAGTGTATCATTTACCTCCATTTGAAGTAAGATTGATCAACCCACAAAGGTCTTAGTTGTTTTCCAATAACATTCCTCACATACCTTCATTGGAATTGGAAAGTTTGGAAGACCTGCCACCATTTCCTTTTGTCAAAGTGTCTTCGAGCCACCAAAATTTAAATGACGATATTGAAAGTGCCACAACCAAGCATCATCTTTAAGTCGTGTTGAAAGGTAAGTATGTGGAACATTTAAATATAAAGGAAACATTCCATTTATTGTCATTTTAACTTGAGCAATCAGGCCCAATTTGACATCATGAATGCGGCACACACCATCTTTGATTGTAATCTCATACCCCTTTTCTTATAATTGACCAATACTTAATATATTAGTCTTTAAATCTAGAACAAAAAGAACTTTAGAGATTGTTTGAGTATTGCTCCCTCTGGTTTGTATGCTTACCTGTTCTTTTCCTATGACTACGACTTTGGCATTGTTACCAAACTTCACATCATCTCTTTATGACTCATCTAATGCAATGAAAATTGTTTTGTCACCACACATATGATTGCTGCAACCTGTATCCAAGTACCACAAATGCTTGTTGGCTTCCTCCTTAGTGTGGCAAACCATTAATAAGGATATCTCTTCTTCTTGAGCTTGAGAAAAATTAGATTTTTCTCCATTGTCATTAGATAGGTTAGTTCTACATTCATTTTGATAATGTCCATACCTTTGACCGTGATAACATTTCACATTTAACTTGTATGCTAATTTTGAGAATTCAACTGTTGATTGGTGGCTTCCATTTCCTCTTCCCTTACTGCTATTTCTTCGCCCTTCCCTTCCTTGGAATATGATTGTTTGATCATTTTGAGATTGTTGATTTTGTGAGTATTTTCCTTCATTATTCCTTTGGAGACCACGAGTCAAAATTCTTTTGATATAAGAAAATTCTCCATGAGTATGCTCCAACGATCGTAGTGACCATTAAAACGAGAAATTGTTGATTGAACAAAACTCTTAGTTCTGATTATTTGTTCACACTCTACTTTTGCTAACAAGTTATGATACCATTGTTGTCTCCAATAGATGGTATATGAGAAAAATATTTATTTAACCTTTTATTTATGATTGATAAGACCTTTTAATAAGCTGATCCTTAACATAATGTAACGTTAAAATAAAAATGCAATGTGTAAATATTGAAACTATCAAACAAAATCAAATAACAACTGCTCCTAAAGAATAGGAAACCAAATAATTTATTTCAACACAAGAGTCAATCATACATGAGAAAAGAGAGGACTTGTTCAAGGAGAAGTTACTTCCCCTCACCTCAAAGGGTAATGTAATTTCATTAAAATCACCTAGCATAAGCTAGCGATTGACCATACCTGCCCCGAGAGAAGTAAGGTGATTCCATAGAGGCAGCCAGTGTTGGGAGGTGAGGATTAGCATACACTGTAATGCACGTCCAACACCTTTGGCCTTTATAGATATCGAAAGTAATTGCCTGTGGAAAAACATGTATTTCTCTAGTACAAAAGTTCCGACGTTTATCCGATAGAACCCAAATACCTCCTGCATGACCATTAGCTTCCACGATGTGAAAAATGCCAAAGCCTAAGCCTTCCCAAAAACCTTAGCAGTAGCAAACTGACAATGGATTCCAGAAGAATGAAGATGGAAGGCTAATAAAAGCATAACCAACTCCTACATCCTGAGTCTACCCTTCGCATTCATAACGCCACGAATGTTTCAAGCCAAGATATTAAGCTCTTTAAACATAATCATGAGGGGGGGGGGAGGAGCAAGTGACAAGCGGTCATGTGCTCATCTCCACCTTAGCCACTTGAGGAGTGGTATGAAACACTTCAACCTCTTGCATGGGGTGCACCACAACTGAACTGCTCCTATGTCGGGTGGCTTTCGTTCTTCATGCATGCGAGTGTTTGTTGCCACTAAGATGGAGCACTCACCATCTTCATTATCCCGGAACTTAAACTTGCGTCCGTCAATGTGTAGAACGTCTATTGCAGACTTGAATCCCTATGTCTTAGCATTCAAAGCCCCACCTTGAGTTTTATATCTATGTAGCATGGGTGTCCGGGTCTTGGAGGTAGTACCTGGGGTGTTGCATGGGCCTTGGGCGAAGAAAGAATTTGAGGTATGGTCGTACTCGTCTTACCACGTACCACGGGATCAGCTCGGATCCTTTTCTTCTCATGCTTGCGTGGACCCTTTCCAATAGGTCCAAATTCTCGTGCATTTGAAGACATTGAGTGGTCTAAACTTCCTTGTGAGAACAAAATATGGGAGGTGTTAGGATCAATTTCCTTATTAAAAGGATCAAATTGATTTGCACCCAAATTAGAATTACTGATACGTGATCTATGGTTAACATAGTTGTTCAAAGGCATGGGTTTCTAGAGTAAACTTAAGTAGGCTATTTCCTCCTTCATAGTCCAGCTTCATCACTCCCTCTTGGAGCAGATTTCGGGGTTGTTTTGGAAGGGTAGAAACCCTCAGGACCTTCTCTTTAAAGGATACTTTCAAGTTATTACCCTCCCCACCACCATCCGGAGGTTTTGGTGGTATTCCGGCCTCCAAAGAACAAGAGGAATTTTGCCCCAGCAGAGACATGCCTTCAATGGAAATTTTTTCTAACAAGCGAATTATGATCTAACTAAAATTAATATAAACAATTACAAGCAATTATAACAATTAACGTATATTTTATCTTCGAATGTAATATGCAAGTATTCATTTTGAGATAATTCTTCATTCTAAGCAAAAACTTAGTATTTATTTACCACAATTGTACGGTGAAGGAAGTAGAATGGAGTAGGAAGATAATTTCCCCACTTGCATTATGATTCCCTTTTTGGAACTGATTTATGATACTTGTGTCAACTCTCTTGCTCTTATTGATTTTGTTTAGTAGTTTTCTATTCTATTTTAAATAATAATAATTTGGGGAAAAAATGACTGTACATGCTAAGCAAGGGAGAGAGAGCAGGACTGGTTTTTTTTCCCCTTGTTGATGTAGCACCAAATTATCCAATTCAAGGTTTTATCATTCAGTTATTTATCCACTAAGGCAAGGAAAATTTTAACAATTTACGTTGTTATCGTGATCGAATCCAAATGGGGTAAAGTCTAAAATCAAGTCCCCTTGAAAGGGACAAGCAGCAACGTTATGAACTTCATACCTATATAAAACTTTGTAATTGTCACGGGGACTGGTGGGTTAAGTGCAGAGTGGGTTTAGTTTAGTTTACTAATCGAAGTATCAAACTGTAAAATAAGAGAATAAAAAATTGAATGGAATGTGAAATTAGAAACGGGTTCATTTTATTTTCTATATTATGATATTTTTGTTGTATTAAATAACTACGAATAGTTTTTACTTTAATATTTTGTTTTACCACTCTCAATATACTCAGCTATTCACGAATAATATAGATGGCGTTGACAAAAAAAATCAAAGTAGATACAAAATATCAAGAGAAGCATGTGCACCAGGCTATAAGCCATGGGATAGTTGGAGCAGGCAAATTGGAAACTTTCCCATCACTTTGACTCGTTTCACAACAACCCTACTCTTCTATAATTCTTTTGATTTCAACCACTTACTTTCCCATCACTTTGACTCAAAGCAACGAAACTTTCCCTTCTATACATTATCACCTAACGTTGGATCTTTTTAATCCTTCTCAATAATCTTACTGTTCTTTATATTTTACGTTCACATGACTTTCGTAGTGCGTCAAAGATGGCCTGCGAAATTTTGGGTCCACCATTTATAGCCTTCTGTCATAATCTAATGATCGAGATAGTTCAAGTTTAACCGGAAGAACCCGGAACAGGGATAATGTAATAGAATTTGTATAGAACAATAAATAAGACTTTTGTAATATGCTTTTTGCAAGAAGATCCAAAATCAATATACTGCAAAATGGTTAGAGACGCTTGGGTATGTAACAAAAATATCATTGCAAAACAACAAGAGTCTACATGGAGCAGAGAAAATTTTGTGATAAAGTTGGTAATAACATCATGGTGAATTTCTGGTCCATCAATGATATATGCGAATTTATATAAACTTATAGAGAGAAATCAAGTTATTCATTCAAAGTGTAATTTTAAAAAATTTATTTTTTATTTTCTTAATTTAACAGTTTTAATAAATTTTTAATAATTTATATTTGACTGTTAAATAAAATAAAAAATAATTATTTTAAAGTTATTCTTAAAATAACTTGATTTTATTTATTTATATATATATACATATATAACTAAATTATTTTTTTAATAAGAAGCTTCGGTTTTGAACAAGATGAAAGATTGTTTTAATACTTTATATTTTTGAATAGAACCTGAAGAAGGCGAAGGGTTACTTTGAGTATTCTTTTAGAAAAATATTTGGAAATCAGGAGGTGAAATTCATGACATATAGATTTGTCATGATACCAATAAAAAAAAAACTGTGATGATGACGCAGTATTAACAATTCATTTATGAATCATGTATATTTTGATGCACTTCATTCGATTTGTCGAAGGTGAGCATATTCCGCTCTGTCTCATTAATTCTGTCCGGTTGGATATTGATTTAAAAAATTTTAGATTTTAAAATTAGATCTAATATATAATCAGAATGAGTCTAGATTATATTTTGCATCGATTCATCTTATGTTTTTTTTTAAGTATTCATTTTTTTAACGATAACAAATAATAAAAATTTAGTAATCAAACTCTCCAATAATAATGAGAAAATAGTTCTTGTTATTATAAAATTTTAAACAATTATTCAATTATAATTTATCAATATAGTATAGTAAGTCTATTAACTTTTAGGATAGGTAACTTAAAAGTCATACCAACGATCATCATTTGTGATTTAATAACAGTATAAAACTATTTTACATATATTGTTAATGTATGACTATTAAACTCTAATTATATATCATGTTATTGAATGAACCAATAATTTAGTCTTGAAATTATAATGATTCGTTAAATTGATCCCTAAAATTAATAAAATAACAAAATAGTTTCTCAAATCGTATTTTACTATTTAATTTAGTTTCTAAAATTATAATGGAGGTCAAAATGATCTTTAAAATTGTAATTATCTATCAATTTAGTTATTAAAATTGTAATGGTCAATCAAATTGGTCCAAAAATTGAAAATAATTAATTGTACATTTTGTCTCAAGTTAGTTAAATTAGTCTTTTGAATTTTTTTCTTATATAAAATTTGTAAAATTATAAATTTTAAGGTTAAAATGTACAAAATAAAATTACAGATAATATGCAAAATTTTTAAAGTTATGATACAAAATGTGCAATTAAATCTTTTTAATTTTAGAGAGCAATTTGATCAACAATTACATTTTTAAGGATTAAATAGATAGATAATTACAATTTTAATGATCATTTTGACATTTTATTTATTTCAGAAACTAATTTGACCGTCCATTATAATTTTAAAGACAAAATTAAATAATAATATATCATTTTAGAGACTATTTTACTAATTTTATGAACTAATTTAACATACCATTACAATTTTATGAACTAATTTTTTGTATCATTACAATTTTATGAACTAATTTTTCATACCATTACAATTTTATGAACTAAACTGGTAGTTTATTTCATATTATTTAATAACATTATCATACCAGATCAAAGTAAGAATATATCATAATTAGTCAATAAAAATTATATATTTTTATATTATAAATTAAAATACATAATTTAAAAAATAATATTTTTACTTTACTTACTCTTTTAATTAGGCATATTCAATATTATTCATCTTCACATTTTACATGTTATCATATAACTGGTTAAAAAATTCTCCCTCGATCAATTTAAAATACATTCTTTTATTTTTTATTTTAAAATTAAATTTTAATATTTTTAAAAAATTAAAATTAAAAATAACATTATATTATAATTTAAATTTTTTATTATAAATCTAAAGTACAATCTATATATTAAATAATTTTTATTTATTATATTTTAATTTATAAAAATAAATATTTATCCTATACCATTCACATACTAAACTAGTATAATACTCAATAATCATCATTGGTGGATTATGCCCCACTAGCACTACTATTTATCTCTCACATACTAAACTACTATAATACACAAAGCTCTTCCGGATGTAAATTGTCGTTTATATGGTTAAAATTTATTATAATATAAGGCGAGAGAAGACCAATTCTTCACGGTCGGATGTTATTTGTATTTATTAAAATTTATTCTATACAAGTTTTTAAAAGTAAAAAGAATTGAATTACCCTATAAATAAGGAATTTAAAAATAATTCAATAATTATAATTTAAAAATATCCGTTGGTTAAAAAGAACATCATTGATGCAATTTAGATACGGCAAACTTGGTAAAAAAAATTTAAAAATATTAAGAGTAGTTGTTGATATTTTTTATTTATTCAAAGTCTCGCATAATTATTTTTAGAATTTATTTTTATTGTCTTAATTAATTTCATTTTTTAATTCTTTTATATTATTTATTCATATTTCAAACTAATATTTTAGTGTGTACATGGTACAAAACATATATTTATTTTAAATAATTAAAATTTATAATAAATACATATTTTGAATATATAAATTATGTTTTAAATTTATAATAAATAATCTAAATTGTGATATAAGAATATTTTTAACTATTTACAAATTTTTTATAAAAAATTATTGAAATTTAACCTATAGATAAAGATAACAAAAGTGAGAGGAGAAAGTATAAAGATAGAATAAAAATGAAAAGTGATTTAAGATGATTCAAAAATAAATTTTTGTTAATTGCAGAAATAATGTGAGAAACAAACCTTCAAATGAGAAAAAGGAACTTAATATATTTAATTATAATAGGCTAATAGGGTAGTGAGTGGAATCTTGATCGCCTATTCTAATTTATAACCGACTAAATATTGACTTAATGGAAGGAAATTTCTGATCAATCAAATTTATTATGAGAATCTTATTTCTTATCTTTCAATTAGTGCATGTGTCGAAAAATGTTTGTTTTTATGAAAATATTATAAAAAATAATTTTTTTTATAATAAACTAATTTCAATGTCATAGGATAGAAATTCTATAATAAATAGACACTAATGCACTTTTAGTGCCCCAATTTATTTATTTTTTACTCCCATATGAATTGAATCCAAGACATATGTTAAAGAAAGGTACAATTACTAAACTAGTTTATTTGTTTAACAAAATATTATATATACCGTTACAATACGAGATAATTACACTTTTATTTCTAAATATAATTAATGTACGAATTTAATTTTTATTTAAGATTATATATTTAGTATTTTAATTTTAAAAGTAATATAATTATTATAGAATTTTATTAAATAATATAGCGTAATAGTTCATATATATATATATATATATAATATTTATTTATTTATTAAATTGTATAAATTTATTAAACTATACTAATTTATAAATAATATAAATTTATTAACTATTTAATTAAATTTAATCTAGTATATTCATGACTTAAATTATTTTATTAATTTAAATTATTTATATATTTTAATATTAGTCTTTTTTTTATTAAATATTTCTTATTTTAATTCAAAAAGTAATGTAATTATTATAATTTTACTAAATACTATTGATATATATTTTTAAATACTACTAAAATAATATATTAAATGTAATTAAAATATTTTATTAAGTATTAAATTTTTAACTATTATTTGATATTTTTAGTTTTTATTAACTATTACTAAAATATTTATTAAAAAATTTATTAAATATTTTATTAAATATATTTAAAATATTTTAATAAATATTTGAAAATATTGAATAAAATGTTTTGATAATTATATTAATTTTTATATTAAAATAATTTTTAGTATTAATATTTTAATTTTAAAAATATAAATAATTTATAAAATAAAATAAATTATTATTTTTATAATTATATTAATTTTTAAATTAAAATAATAAATATTTAGTTTTAAAGAATTAATTTTAAATAATATAAATAATTTATAAAATAAATAGAATTATGTGTATTCTAGATTAAATTTAATTAAATAGTTAATAAATTTATATTATTATATTTAATAAGTTTAAAAATTAATAAATAAATAAATATGTATAATTTATTAATAAATAACCATTTGTACAAACTATTTAATAAAATCTTATAATGATTATATTACTTTTTAAAATTAAAATACTAAATATTTAATCTTAAATACAAATTAAATTCGTACACTAATCATACTCAGGAATAAAAGTCCAATTATCTCACATTGTAATGATATATATAATATTTTGTTTACATTATAATTAAACAAAACACTTTGTTTAATAATAGTGTCTTTCTTTAGCATATATTATGTCTTGGATTCGTTCATGCGTATTACCATATGAACATGTCACATCATTTTAATGTATCATGTCAACAATCAACATTTAACTATGAATGGTTAACTGATGACATAATTAAAATTGTAGATTTTTTTTAATTTAGAAAATTAAATACACGTAAAAAAAATGAGATCAAGTTGTGAATTTTGAAAAATAAGTGAACAAAGTGTATTTTGGCAAATGAAATTTAGAGTATGCATGATTGCATGGGACATAACTAATGATGAACTATCCCTCTGCCAAAAGCAAAAGCAGAGTACTACCAAGTCTTGCATGCATTTACATCCAATCGGAGTAACGAAGGAAAACATTTCAATCCCAGGGTCCAATATTTAACTCTATATTCCGTTTCATGAATTTGGTAAACTGAAATTAGAAACATTAGAAGATGGCCAACTCTTGCACGTCCAGACACAGTACCGTCACCAACCCCATACCAACTTCAATTGCCATGTATACTTTTCAACCACACCCGTGGGACCCGCCATTCCAACCAGCCACTCAGTCGTTGATCACCAACACCCACTGTCTACTTGTGTTTCTGAATTGTTATTTACACAACTAAGAAGAAGAAAATAATCTATCAAAAGTACCCTACACTTTATTAGTTAGCAAATAACGATAACCTTATATCTAAGTAAATTTAACTTTTCTTAAGGAAGGTTTTAGGTTTTATATATAAAATATTCTACCAGCAGAATTGAGGGTAGGAAAAAAGACTAATCATTCTTAATATGGTGAAGTGACATTTAAATATTTGCTAATAAAAGATGTTCGTATTTAATGTCTAATAAAATAAAATTGTTTCCTACCATTACAAATGTTTCAACTTAAAAAGAATTATCTAAAAAAAACTATCATATAGAAAAAGAAATTAACCTTATTTGGTGTGTGAATAATCTATTTATGGAAAGAGCTTCAACTTTTTAAAACTGCCAAGGTTGTGACAGTGTTTGGCACTAACAAGTTGAAGAGTACCTGGAGTTACTTTAAAAAAGTGAGCAAGGGGTTCTTCTTTGAGTTCATTTTATGGCATAATAAATTAATTTGTTGGTAAAACTGCAATTCAATGACGGATGAATGAACAGTATATCTCGCAGAGGTCATAAACATCACCACCGCTGTTTAGTATTTTTAAATCTTAAGTAATACTTTTTAAAATTTTAAATGTTATGTAATACTTTTTAAAAATAAATATTTATTAAAAATAAAGATATATATAAAATAAATGTGCGAAAGAAATCAGAGTTTCTACCCCTGTCGGAAAATTTAATTCCTACCTCCCATAATATTTATGTTGCATTTAAAATGTCATAATTAATTAAAATGATGTCATAACCTATTATAAATGCAGAAAATCCCTGCCAACAAATGAAACAAGGCCAAATGGGTTAATTATTAAGTGGAGCCTGATCATGCTCATTTCCCAAGCATCATGCTCATTTTCCAAGCATTGGACAAAAAGCTCACCAACCCCGGACCGGACGCCAACCGATTCAACCAAACACCATAGTCTTTTTCATTCTGGCACCGGTTCGAACCGGCCTTTTCCTCCTTATATTAACCACCCTCCTAGATCCCCTTCGCCAAGCACCAATCAACTCTTCAATTCAACGCACTGAGAAGGGAGAAAGAAAAGGAAAGAAAACGTACAAGGATTATAGCAATGGCAAACAACGGTGAACAAAACCAAACTGAAGCTGGAAGGCATCAAGAGGTTGGTCACAAGAGCCTTCTCCAGAGCGATGCTCTTTACCAGGTACACACCCAATTGCAACCCTTTCTTATTTTACTTTTTTACCCCCAAAACTTTGTAACATGTCCTTCTGATTTTTTGGGGTCTTGACAAAATGGTTATTTGGTTATGCTGTGCAGTATATTCTGGAGACAAGTGTTTACCCAAGAGAACCTGAAGCCATGAAAGAATTGAGAGAGTTGACAGCAAAACACCCATGGTATATATAATTCATTGTTCCGCATAATTGACCTTACTTTTCCATGTGATTGTTTGGTTTCTCTGCTCATGGTTCGTTACTGATTGGTTGAAAACAATAACAGGAACATCATGACAACCTCTGCTGACGAAGGGCAATTCTTGAACATGCTCCTTAAGCTTATCAATGCCAAGAATACCATGGAAATTGGTGTCTACACTGGCTATTCTCTGCTTGCCACTGCCCTCGCTATTCCTGAAGATGGAAAGGTATTAACAGCAGCAGAGTTTAGCACCCAGAACAATAAAGCCATTTTTTTCCCTGACAAAACAGTTTTCTATGCAATTATAGTCAAGTGGGTATTTATTAATAACAGCCAAACTCAGTCCTTTTCTAATTCTTTTCTTCGGAAAGAGAGATTTGATCTTCTTCCAATTTGGAATAAAACCTGAAACATAAAACCTAGTTCGATCCAAAAATTAACTTAAACTCTATTTTTATTACAAGATCTAGTCATCAAACACGTACAATTTTGGCATGACAAGTTAAAGAAAAATGGCTAAAATACTGGTTGTACTTGGTGCAGATCTTGGCAATGGACATTAACAGGGAGAATTACGAGTTGGGTTTGCCTGTGATAAAAAAAGCTGGTGTTGACCACAAAATTGAATTCAGAGAAGGTCCTGCTCTCCCAGTTCTCGATGAAATGGTTAAAGACGTAAGTTTTTCAACCTCTCATTTTCCCTGTCCCAATTGCGAGATGAAAAAAAATGCTAATTGGGTAGTAATCGTGTGCGGTGAAATGCAGGAAAAGAACCATGGGAGCTACGATTTCATCTTTGTGGATGCGGACAAGGACAACTACATCAACTACCACAAGAGGTTGATCGATCTTGTCAAAGTTGGGGGCGTGATCGGTTACGACAACACCCTGTGGAACGGATCTGTGGTGGCACCCCCTGATGCCCCTCTTAGGAAGTATGTTAGGTACTACAGGGACTTCGTGTTGGAGCTCAACAAGGCCTTGGCTGCGGACCCCAGGATCGAAATCTGCATGCTCCCGGTTGGTGATGGAATCACTCTCTGCCGTCGAATCAAGTGAATGCCTTCGGTTGGCAATCGTGGACCACCGTTGCTTCTTTTACACCCCTCTTTATGATTGGCCATCATCGGGTGGCGGATATTGCATTTAAAAGCAAGCAAGACTTTTCTTTTTCTTTTCTACCAAAATATTCGTGTCTGTATTTTTCTCTTATTATCCACATGGAAAACGGTGGACAACTACACGTTCTATAATGCAAGTGACTTCTCTCTTATTTAATGTATTTCCACCAACCTTGGGTTAATTTGAAAAGTATACGTGTTTGTACGCGTGTGCTTTACCGGGAGAATGGAATTGAGGGAAGAGGGTGGATCAAGAATATGTGTTTCAATATTCAAATAATAATACATTGCCAAAAGTTTATTCATTTTCTCTCTTGGAATTCAGTAATTAGAAACAAGTATTGTGTACTTTTGAATCAGAGGTTATGTGATTTAAAAATATTATATTTAAACGAAGCATTAGTTATTTGTATAAATAATACACAGACATTGATATAAATGATATCAAAGCGACATTTACCTACAATTTTGATGACTTACTAATTCAAGCGTATTTTGATGGGATTTTAGAAGACTGCAAAGTTTTGTTATCACAATCTGTTCAACCAACACATCTCCTTTTCACCAAGAGTTGCTGATGATGTATTAGCAGATTTAGCTTTATATTGGATAGAAGAGTCACCTTTCCAAGTGGACTCTGGATAGTGGAGCCACTGTACAGCATTTTCTCAATATTATTGAATAAAATTAACCAGTATTTCCACTGCAAAAAAAGAGATAGAACTACTATTGAATGGATTTAATTGTTTAATCATTTACAGTTAGGGTTTGAGGTGGGTATTGGGTTTGTGGTGGTTAGTATATATATCATATATGATTCACTACAAGTTGTTAAATTTTAAAAGATGGTTAAGTGACACATTCGAAGTATCCCCCAAAAAAAGTTTCATTGTAAGAAAATTTTCCGGACTTTTTTTTTTTTTTTCACTTTTTCGTTTAGCACTCTATTTCTTTCCTACTTTCAACTAAACATATTCCTACCTATTCATTCACATTTTAATTTTCAATTCCTTCTGCTTCACTCTTTTGGCTTTTTGTTATAACTTCAATTCTACCAACCACCAATTGCACTTATGTTAATTTACTTTAATTAACTATCTTAATCATAAGGACAAACTAGATATGATACTTGTGTGGTGCTTGAGTTTGTTTGAATATGAGGAAAATATAGTTTAGAATATAAAAACATGTTAAAAAATGATTTCCTTTTATTAATATATAAATTATTATAAATAATTCATTGTAAATATATGTATATTTTTTATTAAGATTAATAATATGAATGGTTAACTCTTTTTAGTGAGGTTAAGATTAAAAAATAAAATATATCAAAGGTAATTGACGTAGCTCATTAAACATTTCACCGAAGAATATATTTTTAACGTATATATTTTTCATTATGCTTAGTAATAATTATTAACTCTTTTGATAATATCACTAGTAAAAAAAAGTTTAACATATATTATTTTTATTTTCTAAATCAATTATAGATGAATATAAAATCAACTTATACAGAAATTGAGTATATTTTATATTAATTTCGAAATAAATATAAAAATTTACTTTTTAGATTAATTATAGAAAAAATTAATATAAAAATTCACTTTTTATCTTGGTTATGGCTACAATTAATCAAGAAAGTTGAAGTTTCGATGTAAGTTATCGCCACAGCTAATATAGAAAGTGATTTTATATATGTTTTAGAAAGTTTTCTTTTTAAAAGCAATTACACTAAAATAGACAATTTTCCTGGTACATAACAAATATATATTTACAATATATTCTTGATACATAACAAATATATTTTTACAATATTTTTATTTACACATAATTGATTTAACATAAACCACTTTCATAACTTAGTCATATGGGTGGTGGTTGAAATTTTATGGGTCAAGAGCAAATTGATAAATAGAACTCTTTTATATACAAAATTTCTTAAAATAAACATATTTTATAAAAAAAATAGACACATAATTTTATTAAAAATAATATTTTATTATATTAAATTAATGACATAATTTAAAAAAATGTATTATATTTTTTATTTAATTTAGTTTTGTATTATTGTTTATCATCGACAAACATCATTGTCTCGTATTAAATCTTATATTATGTTCTTTATTAATATATTAATTTTTAGTTTTAATTAGTATTTTATCCTTTGTATTACACAAGATAAATATTTATTTTTTATATAATTATAATTATTTCATAACAAATAAATAATTTTAATATATATAATATATAATATATTTTAAATGTATATAAATAATTTAAATTGTGATATAAATCTATTTTTAAATTAAAACAAATAGACAATTAAGAAAACTATGTGTATGTGTGTGAAGATAAATTGAGATATCTTTTGTGTAATTGTGAATGTGTGTAAAATGCACTTCCCAATAAGAAGAGAAAGTGTGTCAAAATTCCTAGTTGAGAGTGAGAGTATGAAACTTCACTATCTATGTTAGGGGTTTTAATTTATAGTACAAAATATATTTCTTTATAATTTCATTTTTAGTTTGTTTATATAATATGAAGATAAATTGAGAGCTGCCTGATATGATTGAGAGATATTTTTTGTTTAATTGTGAAGATGTATAAAATGCACCCCTAAAGCAAAAGAAAAAGAATGTCAAAATTTTTTAATTGAGAGTGAGAGAATGAGCTTCACTATTCAAGTTAGGGATTTTAATTTATAGTATAAAATAGATTTATTTATAATTTCATTATTTATTTATTTTCTTATCTAGTTAAAAAAAATAATGACAACTTCAAGTTTGGACATTATCACATGTTGACTCTATTTTTTTGATAGTAAGTTAAATGAATTTATGAATGTAACATATTAGAAGAAAAAAATAACAACAAAGATATTTTATAATCACATTTCACACTCTAATTTAAATAAGAAAAGGAAACATGATATTGTAGACAATAATTTCAACTATTTATAAAAATAACATAAAATAGCCACATAATTATATAATTTAAAAAAAATGGGCCCCATTGACCTTGGATCCTAAGTATTTTTTCTCTAACCTACCTTCAAGTATGAGTCGAGTTGAGTCGAGTTAGAAAATATTTATATTCAAATTGATAAATAATAATCAATTTGAATTGGTTTAGTTTTTCAAAAAAAATGACAACCTAAATCGAACCAACTCGATCATACTTGGGTCAAGTCATTAGCTAAAAAAATATATATGTGTGCATGGTAAAAAAAATATGTGTGTAAAAAAAATAGGAAAGTATGAAAAGAATCATAATAAAATAAAATAAAAAGTTCATAAATAGTCTCACCGAGTTCGCAATTTTAAAGTTCGAACCAATTTAGATTTTTCACTTCACTTTTGGTTCGGATTGATGGGTCATCAAGTCAACCTAAACATGTGTCAACTCTATTAAGTAATGAAATGTTCACATAATTCATACACTAACATTTATAAATTTATACATTATGACAACCTAATTAAGTACTCAATCAAATTAGAGAGAAAATGGTAGTAGTTATCCTCTTTGGTCTCGTATATAAGCAAAAAAAAAAAATCATTGTTTGTTGGTCTCAAATATAAGCAAATGTTAACTACTTTTACTTTATTTAATAACATCATCTCTAAAATATCCTTCATTTAATTTACATATTATTTCCAATAACTCTCCCTTATAATTATATCAAGTTCCCAAGAGTCTTCCATCAATGAACAATTTCTCAATGAAATATCACACAAGTTTTAAAATGGTTAATTTTTCTTTTCCATACTTCGTCTTCTTTTTTCCTAATTTATACCCCCAAAATATGGTAACATCAAATAAGTGGTTCAGCGAACCCTCATTTTATTTGGACATTGAAGACGAATTTTTCATGCTATGGTGGTTGAGGATTCATTAGAGAATCATGTTGAGCTACAGTACAAAGATCCACTTCAGTTTGAGGATGTGCCATGTCTCATTGTTGAAAACTCATTAGATAAAGATGAAGAGGGCAACCATGTTGAATATGACTTGTCTACAGATGAAGTGAATTCTCACCATGATGTTGAGGTCACAACAAAGAAAATTGAGTTAACGAATGAGATTGATATTAAATGTGAAGCATTTGCAGGCAAGTCCAAACACCCATTTGACTTGAACAAAGTTCCTAGCATTAACGTAGAATAAGCCATAGAATTTGGTAGAGTGACAAATTTGCATATTTAAATGGGCTAAGCATCACTAGGTTCAGGGTTAAATAAATTAATATGTATACCACGACCCGTATAACCTAATTCTATAAAGAACTACAATGTTTTTCACAAAGCATGGAAATTTCCCTATAATTGGCATTGGTCTAGGCTCGTAAAGGCGAGATGTTAGGGAGCAAGTTGTCTTGTGGGACTACGTTTCGTGTCATAATACTTGGAATTGTCTCTCAACCACACAATACTGCCTATTGAAACCCTTCACTACACGCATGAATCCTCCTTTAATAAAATTCCTTCTATTTATGTCAAAATGCTCACTTACCCCCACATTCCTTGTATAAACCCACCAATTGATTTTGACAATGATAAGAATGTTCAACATGACTATACGACACATTTTGGTTGAATAAACTTTTTATAAGTACTTATAAAAAATAATAAAATAAAATTAATTAAACTTATTTTATAAGTTAAAATTAATTTATGTACTTTAACTTTTGTAGAGGTTTTCTCATCTAACTTATTGAGAAATTAAGATAAATAAGGTGTTTTAACTCAAGTTTAATTAATTTTATCTTTTTAATTTTTTTTTATATTTTTATGGAGAATTTATTTAAACATAATTATAGTCTTCTAATAAGTATGAGATATTTCCACCATAACAAGGAATTATAATGTTTAAATATTATTATGAACACAATTTTTACAATAAAAAAGTAGGATTCATAGGATATTTTATCCGTTTAATATTTGTTTTAATAAAAAAATTAATATTTTGAAAATAACTATTAAAATGGATGAAAAATGAAAATTACAATAATTTATACTAAATTATGATTCAATGAGATTAATTTGATATAAGAGAGTAGAAAATGTAACTAACCTAACATTCAATAGATGTATTTAATATCTTCATACCATGTCACCATCGGTGCACAATAAAAGAAAACATATAATTATTTTCTTTTTGTTCCTAGAACGGGCCAAACTGTACGAAACCTAAGCCCAAATGTTTGGAGTATCGTGTTATGCTACATTTTGGGCTGGGCCCATGTCAATGTGAAGCCAGTAATCTCTAAAAACCCTGATATCGTGTATAATCTTCCTTCAGCCCCCTCCCGCAACCCCCATTTCATTCACTGCGCGGAATTAGGGTTTTTGCGAGATAGAAAGAACAATGTCGCAGCCGCTGGAGCAGGTTCAATGCTTCGGTCGCAAGAAGACCGCGGTTGCCGTGACGTACTGCAAGCGGGGGCGCGGCCTAATCAAGATCAATGGCTGCCCCATCGAGCTGGTTGAGCCGGAGATCCTCCGGTTCAAGGCGTTCGAGCCGATCCTCCTCCTGGGGAAGAGCCGGTTCGCCGGCGTGGACATGCGAATCCGCGTGAAGGGTGGTGGCCACACCTCCCAGATTTACGCCATTCGGCAGAGCATCGCCAAGGCCCTCATCGCCTTCTACCAGAAGTACGTCGACGAACAGAGCAAGAAGGAGATCAAGGACATCCTCGGCAGGTACGACCGCACCTTGCTCGTCGCTGATCCCAGGCGCTGCGAGCCCAAGAAATTCGGTGGACGTGGCGCTCGTGCTAGGTTCCAGAAGTCTTACCGTTGAGAGCGAAGCGAAGGAAGGTGTTTTGGTCTTGTCTTTGGTTTTCGGTTCATGTTTTATGCTGTGGAAAAGTTTTGTTGTTCGTTGGTAGTAGTTCTATATTTTTTATTTTTTTTTTTTTAATTGTCGGATGGGTTGTTATTTTAATTCGAATTTTTGTTTAGGTACCAATGAAATTATGAAACTATTACGGGTTTAGTTTGGTATGTTAGGTCTTTTTGCTGGAATTGTGTTCCCCTTCTTGTTCTCCGAATATTGGAATTAAGTGCGATTTAATCCTTATAAACCAACACTCTTTTAAGTATTGGATGCCAATGCATTTACTAGGGCTATTAATTATAATTGGCTTTCGTGATGTTATGCATCACCTTACAGGTATTTTGTTTCACGTGCGGTTATTGTTTTTACAATTTTGAGTCAAATTGACGTGATTATTGTAAGAGTTTTCAAACATGCACTTAGAGTGTTCAGATTCACGTTTCATACTTGATTTTTCAAGTCTTGAAGCTAATGATTTTTAGCTGTCACGCCCTAAATGAAATTCCTTCTTTACCGTATTTCCAAAACACGCCATTAGTCTGTCTATAAGTAAGTTGAATCCAGAAGAGTGCATATTCTGTTCTCAAATTAAAATTAGTTTCGGTTGGGTTGTAATTGCTGTCTCTGATCCATGTTTCCCCTAAAATTAAAGTACGGGTTATACATTTATCTAATTAATTAGTTCGATTTACCAGACAAATGGATGGATCGTTTATGGGTAACCATGTTACAGTTATAGGTGTGAATATCAACGGGTCTGTCAAATGACTCTGGAAAACCTGATTGTTCATTCTTTAGTGGAATTTTCCTTCCTAACCAAATTTTGTGCTCCTTTATTTAAAACAAAAAAAGTTCTATAAAAGTTCATATTAATATTAAATTTTAATTCAATATTGTTGGTGAATTACATTATTTTGCAACGAGTAAAATCATAAGAATGAATTTGAGAAAATAAACGAGAATAAATAAATTACTATCTTAGAGATGTTAAAGCCTCTTTGCTCTTTCTCATCAAGTAATGATTTGTTCGTTTGACATGTTATATAATATAAATTAGTCAGACTTGTTTGTTTGTGTTTTTTTCTGAGTTTTTTTTAATTAAAAGGTATTTTTTTTAAAAAAATTAAAACACTTATATAAATTATTTGAAATAAAACTCTAGAAAAAGCAATTTCAGTATTTAAAAAAAAAATAAAGAACAATAGCTTCATAAAATAAATGCAAACAACCATTCAATATATAAGCACAGCTTAATCTCAAATACCAATGAAGTAATGAAAGTATTTACACCAGCTATATTTACAGAAAACCTCTCCCTCACTCTTTGGTTCTCAACTGCGAACATCAATCATCTCCATTGAAAGAAGCCATTGCCAACCAATAAAAAGATAAAAACATGCTACACCAGAATCTAATAAAAGTCAAAAGCTTGTTACACCAGAAGCATGGCTTAACATTATCTGCAAGATCATTCTTAGTCATGCTTTGGCTATTAACTTAGTTCCTTTACCCTTCCCTTTCTTTTGTCTTGACAGCAACTTCCTCAGAAAATCAAAGCCAACTTGTCTTTTAGTCGGTACAATTGCCAGAGAACCTGTGGCTTTGCTTCTATCATTTTGCTCTGAAGTGAGACTTGTAGCATTAACCAAGTTGTTAGGACTTTGCAGAGTTTTTTCGTTTTCAGATTGAAGAAGGGGTGGCCTCTCCGCATCTTTATCACTTTTAGTTTCTTCAGTTTGGACATACTTTTGGATCCTTCCTTTAGCCTCATCCTCAGCTTGCATTTGATTGCGTAGAGAGGATCTTTTGATCAAGTTCTTCTGGGTTGGATTGGCCATAGTACTAGTTGTGGAGACAACCCTGTCAAAAAGTGCTACTTCACTAGATGAAGCAAGTGCCTTCAGTTGTTTCCCAAGATTTAGGATGGTTTCTTGGCACTCTGCCAACTTCGACGAAGCTGTTGTGATCTCCCAGCCCTGAATATTTGTTTAAGATTTATTAAGTGTTTATTTCAAAAGATAATAGAAGTAAAATTGATGAATGATAATGCTAAAAATATATATGACCTTGCAACATACAGAACATACCAAAGCCAATGACAGGTTGATAACAGTTTAAGATATCAGTGTTATAAATTTATAATCATATAACTCGAATTAAATGAGATGTCAACTACTTACAGTACGATATATCTTTTCTACTTCGTATCTGCCATATGTAGGAGATTCCTTCTTTGCAATGCTGTAAAGGTTTTTTCATGTTAAATCAGATTCATTGTGCATGGCAAAAGAAAATTGCAGTAAGACTAGAAACCATGTAAGAGAAAGGAAAAGAAAAATCATTACCTCTCCAGTTGGAGTTGAAGCTCTAGACATGTTGCTTCCAATTCCTCACAGGAGTTCTTTTTATCCTCTAATTCAACTTCTAAGGATGAAAACTTTTGAAATATGTCATTTAACTTGGCCTGAGCTATTGTAAGCTGTGTATCAAGATCTTCATTTGTGATCTTTTGTTTCTCAATTTGATCTTCCATAGCTTCTTTGGATTCTTTCAGTGTCTCTATTTCTGATTCTAAACTTCTGATGTTATTTTGAGCTTCTTGACATTGTTTTGTCAAGTTCTGACTCTCATCAGTTACTGACACAAGCTTCTCTTCCAAATCTTTCTTCTCAGTTTTTGAGTTCCTCAAATCATCTTTTAACTTTCTAATTTCTTTAAGGAGATCATACTGACTATTCTTTGTGTTGAAGAGCTCGCACTGATCGTCAGGATATGCAAATGAGGGGGAGCGAGAAGACTGTTTATCTTCAACATCTATTTTATTTTCATTTTGTGATAAATGGCTGCTAAAGTGCTTCTTGATCTTATCCCTTGCAATTGCAGCATTTGTGGAGGTGGCACAGTTATTAATGCTCCAGTCCAAAGCAAATGCCACTTCCTCAATAAAATTTTCAAAATCAGCTCTCCCTGTTAACAAATCTTTGCAGGTGTGAACAAGTTGGTGCAGGAGAGGATTTAAGTCTGAAACCTTCCATTGGAAAACATGAACAAAATAGTCTTTGGATGTTGGTGATTGGGATATGTCTGAATGCTTATTCTCCTCCAAGCAATCTGGACAATTGTTGCACATAAATGACTTGGGAGCAACTCCTTCAAGGAGGTTGATAATTCTGTGGACTGACTTTGTCAAATTAGAGTTGAAGTGTTGTTTGCTTTCTGCTTCTGTACCAGATTTACAAGCAGTTGGGTGATTTATGAAACCCAAAGCAATTTTTATGTCATCAAGCAGTTCATAAAGACTTCGTTTTGATATCCGTTTCTCCTCCAAGATTGCATTCAAAACAATCTGAATCCAGTCAAATGATTTTTCAGTTACATGTTTGAATTGGATCACCTGTTTCCTCTCACTGAAGCCAAGATGATCTTGTTCAACTGGCACTAGTTCCCTACCACTTATATCAGAGCAGCATCCCCTTTTAGGTGTGTTGATAGAAACTATAGCTCGCTTTTCCATCTCAACAAAATCATCCATGAAACTCATGTCTGGAACTTCAGTGGCCTTACTGCTTTTATGAATTTTAGGCTCTGAAGTTCTTAAATGTTCTAGTTCTGAAATAAGAGCATTTGCCCAGGATCCAGAAGAGAGAGCCTCATCATCACTATAGATGTCAAAATTTGACATCAAAGGAAGTTCATTTGATGCGGGATAACACCTAGCCAGCTCCATAGACTTCTGATTTTCAGAAATCTTTCTAAGCAGAATCTCAGCCTGTGATAATCTGGAAGCTGTTTCAGCATACATGAGTCTTGAAGATTCTAGTTCAGAGTTTTTCTTGGTTAAAATCCTTTTGAGAGCCTTGTTCTCCTCATCCAGATCTTGCAAACGTTTGATCATCAAGCCGAAACTTTTCTCAGACACATCAGTAGAGTTTCCAATATCATTGTTTTTGTAGATCAATTCTCTGGTAGGATTTGACTTTCTTCTTCTCATCATTCCAGCTTCATTCTTCATATTCACCAAACCAGAAGAACCTGGTGATCTTTTTTGTAGCGAATGACGGAGTCTCTGACACTCAGCTTCTAACTTTGAGACTTTCTGAGAACACTCAAGGTACTGTTTATGTGATGAATCTGCATACTGACGGCTATAGTCCATCTCCTCCTTCCGGATCTCAAGTTCCTTCTCCAGCATGTGAAACTCGTATCTTAGGAAAGAATTTTCCTTCTCTGTGGTGTCTAACCTAGCCATCAATGTATTAAACTCGGCATCTGCTTCTTGTTTACATTTAACCAGGTCCCCAATTGATTTCTCTTTGGTGAGCAAGGCATTAGCTAGATGAGTATTCTCAGCAGCTAAGTCATCTATCCTTTTACTTGTTTCCCTCAACTTCTCTTCAAATTCTTTCTGAATCCTCTCATGCTCTTTTGATACCTTTGGAATGGCACCACACAACTTTTGCTTTTGTTCTTCTTGAACACAGCTTGATGGCTGCAAAGGTTCCTGCAATGTTGCATCTGCAGGAGTAACAGTCTCAGGAGATACTTTTTCATGTAAGTCTTCAACAGATTCTACTTCCTGTTTTGTATTGTCCTTGCCTAAATTTTTGTCAGAAATTTAGTAGGATCAGCCAAAACCAAATTTTATGCCCAAAAAAAGGAAGATGAGAGCATGATCAGAAAACATGTATTAAAAAAGAAATCACCATAGTGATAAAAGTTGAAGGGAAATGTGACATTAGGATACCTCTAATTTCCTTTTGGGACTTTTGGGCTTGTTTTGCTAAAGGGTCATCTCCAGAATGAGAATCAAGGAGCACTGTTGCCAACTTCTCATTTAGACTTCTCGATGATCTTTCCAATCCAGTTTCCTTATTTGTTGGAAGTTTGTGTACCTGAAAAATATAGTACTATCAGTGTAATAATCAGATCAAGCATTTCTTCTATGAATTCAGTTCTGGTATTTGCTAGATTTTTATAGATCAACACTTCGGCAAAACTAAGAGCAGAGGACAGTGTCGTAACTGGTTTGTGGTTTGCAGAAAACCAGAAAACAAGAGGATATAGATAACCAATTGAGGAAAACAAACAACAACATAAAAAATTGAGTAAGATAAAACTCTGAGTACCTCTTCTTCATTGGTTCTAGAAGGACTGACAACTTTGTCCACTGCAAAGATTGTTTTCTCCATAGATCTTTTCCTCCAAAGCCATGGCTTGTGGTTCATGATTTCAGCTACTATACAAGAACCAAGAGAGAAAACATCAAGCTATTGCACTATAACTATCAATTAGGAGATTTTCTTTTCCCTACATTAGTTTATCTATTTGGTCTTAAAAAATTTCAATGTAATAATAACACACAAGAGACTAAACCAAAGAAATATGGGTCAAGTTACATAATCGCGAATTTCAAGGTCCACTCCACTCATTTATAATTTGATGACAAGCCATAAATACTCCAGTCCACTACTAACCAACAGTTCTACTGACATGACATCTTATCAACCATTTGAAGCGTTTTGCAAGCTCATCCTTTATGGTTAACCTTTTGGCACGATGAAGTGAAAACTAGCTTTGAAATTGCTAAAGAAGCACGCAATTGTTAAGAGAGTAAAAAGCCGTGCTTAAATCTAATTGGATGGGTATAATAAACGTATGTTACTGATCTCCGTTCTGTTAATTTCCTGAAAGAAAGAGGAACCAGTAGAGTTTTTTTTTTCTTTTGTTAAAATTCAAATCTCAGTTAATAAAGCTGACCTACCTAACACGGATAAAGAATCGTGAAAATGTGAATACTGCAACACAAAAATGGAAACAGAAAAATCCTAAAATAAAATCTACTCAAGGGGGGAGCATGAATAAATGAATTAACTAAGCATACTCATTTTCATCCTTTAAACCTCGAATTCCAGGGACCAAGACCAATACATACATGTTTTCACGCATCAATGTTTCTTCATTAAATTTGGCTACATTAATTAGTATATTTCAGTTGAAGTGAAACA
Source organism: Mucuna pruriens (assembly GCA_025330945.1). Classification (NCBI taxonomy): domain Eukaryota; kingdom Viridiplantae; phylum Streptophyta; class Magnoliopsida; order Fabales; family Fabaceae; genus Mucuna; species Mucuna pruriens. Next base: position 3,593,163 of record JAENHJ010000197.1, read on the forward strand.
CAGCCTTTTAAATTCCATACCTTCTAAAGCTTATAATCACCCATAACAGATATTTTTGCTCGAAGCTTATACTTAAAACGTGTCACATGATTCATGTAGCTGATGAAGTGTCTAACATGGAAAACACTGCATTAAGGCTCTATCTTTCTGAATCCCTTCATCGTTGACTATAAGACACTCAAATTAAGCATCTAGAACCACCGAAAAATATATGAAGATAACGACAAGAAATGAAATGGAAGCAAAAAAAGGTAGAAAGACAAGTACACTAAGGGGAGTTGCGAGTGCAAACTGGTACAACAACTCGTACCTGGCAGAACGTAGCATGAACAAACTTAAAAAGGCATTCCACCAATGGAACTTGGAGGTGAAAGTAAAATAATAGGCAGATAAGTTATCAGAAAACTCCCAACGGATATGACATAGGATGCTCACGCTCTCCACCGACAGCTAAAAATCCTTGTCTGAAGGTGTATATATATATATTAATAATAATAATAATAATATTCTATTAAAAAGTTTCACGTATGATATGATGATACCAAAAGGTTAAAAATGAAAAATAAAAAGAAAACCAAACCCACATTCACATATATGATGGAGTGAGAGAGAAGTAACAGTAACAGTAACGAAAAGGAGAAGTCATCAAATTGACCCACAAGTGGTAGGGGAGGGTCATAAAAGAAACAGCATTAGCATAGGTGAGGTGAAAAGACTAAAGAAAACACACATTGAATGTTCTAGCTATCTGTTAAATGTTGTCGAGGTTGGGATCAAATAATGAAACTAGCTAGTATAGATGCCACATGTCCAAGATATTCTTGTACCATATTTTTTTTGGTTGCAACTTGTACCATAATTTATTTCTGTACTCAACATAATTGCAAATATATTTTGTGCAGTGTAACTTTTTGTTTTCTATACAATTTTTTTTTATGATAATTCAAAAATTTATATTAACAATGAATCAAACACTACACAAAAAGATATCGTATACTAATAGTAAACAAATGTTACGTCAATATAATTCATGTCTAAAACAAATTAAACTATTAGTATATATTTTAAACTATTGACGCCATTGTTCTAAAGGTCCTAAATTTTAATTTTTAGTGTCATTATTATGTTTTTTTATAATAAAATAAAATAAAACTATTTGTATATATTTTAAATCTACACCTTTTGTTAGTGTATAATAATGACAAAAAATTTCAACCTAACAAACTACCTAAACTTCCACTATAAGGTCAACTTAGCGGGTTATATATTTTAAATATACACGGACAACATGTGATGTAATATACGAAGTATTAGTATGATATACAACATTAGCAAGATTATATATATATATATATATATATATATATAACCTTATCTGTTGATATATTCTGTAAAACTGTAATGTCTATAATAATAATTATTTAATAAAGAATCAAAATCGGAGAATACTATGGAAACTGTCTCCATGAAATGCGGGGTCAGAAGGATTGTGAATTTATTATAGCATTTTATCATAGCCTCTATAAAAACCATGATGCCTTGTGTGTTTGTCTTGTGTTGGGCTACCCGATGAGTGTCAAATTTAGTTATTTTGAGGAAGGAGAACTTAATAGCAAAGAGGACGAGTGTGTGTATATATATATATATATATTAAATAATGTTCAAAATAAATGAAATAAAATAATAGATTATCATAAAAATATCACAAATTTTTAATTCAAAATAATTCTTTTTCTCTCTATCACTCCATAGTGGATCCTCGCATACTCGAGGGTTCCCTTTCTTATTTATTGAACAAAAACAAATCCCTTTTAGTCGAAAGCCAGAAATTAACTTCCCTGCATGTGTATATATATATATATATATATATATATAGTAATTAGAACTTTTTTGTGAAATATTTTTACGAATTTTGACTCTTTAAGCTGCTTAGAAGACAAATATTTAATTTGAACTTTAGTCACACTTAAAAAATCCTTCTTCAAATATATATTATATAATTTTTTTTCATAAAATCAGCGTGTATTACCAACTCAACCACATCTATAGAGTAAAATATCATGCCTAGAACTTCTATGAAAATAATTTATAAAATTAAATCGAAACACGGCTATCAAAATCAAACCTTTAATCATGAAAGATCTAAGAGAATATTGATGATTTTTATGAAAGCTTTTTCTTTTCCTTTAGTTTATGAATGAGGCCCATGGCCAACGGTTGCACATTCACTCGCTTCAACAGTAAGAAAAAAAAAAAAAGAAGTAAAAGGAAGAACAGGTAATTATCTCTCCAATTAGACTATTTGAGTTGATAATGGAACCTACATTTCTTGTTTCTCAATTGTGAATATATAAACTTATGGTAGAATGTTAACCACTATGCATTAACTGGTCATTAAGTCATACATAAATATTTTACTATTGTTTTATTTTTTTTTTCCAACGTTAAGTTACTTTGGCAGATAGCCCCACACTACCTTCCAATAAATCAGCTTTAATAAAAGTGAAGACCATAATGTAATGATACTTTTGACTTTGAAAACATGAAATGCATACTTTATCACAAAGGGTTTTTGTCTATCATCTTCTTTTTACAAAGAGGAAATTAAGGGAAATTATGGTATAGCAACAAACAATGAGTTGCTTTAGCTGCGCAATACACAGAAGAAATGTAGTTGAGAGATTAAAAAAGGTAGTTCACCAGCGCAGGCTATATATAGTGTATTAGACTATTAGGTATAAGCTCGGTTAATGTTTAAATAGTTCGGCAGTGCTATATGGTACCAATACTACTATTAGTAAGAAAATGCAGGAATCCTACTTGTTCACTTTTTATTGGATAAGTATGTATTTAGAAAATAAACAACATTAAAGAAATGACAGAAATCATCCTGGATTCTTCGTGTACAAGATTCGTACAATATAATTCATACCAAATATCATTCTCCAAAAAGTTTTTAGATATATTGTAGTTTGTATTTTAACGGAAACCGATACGGAAAATTAGGAGTTATGAAATTGATATAAAAAATTTATTTTTTAGATGGTTATATTTATAATTGATTTAGAAAGTGAAATTTTTAGATCACTTGTGTAGAATGTAAAATATCTATAAATAAAAAAAATTATAACCAGATCATTATGATATATCATGTAATCTAATATGAAAATTATAAATATAATATTTTCAAGATGTAAAATAACAAATGAAATTTTAAGAATTTTAGAATGATTTTCTCGACCTACCGTTATATTTATATTTTTGAGTGAGATTTCTCATTTCTCTTAATTAGAGTATTGACTCTCAATTAGGATTTCTATTTCTTAGGATCCTCACTCTTGAAACTCATTCGTCCTCCTGAGGATTCTCCTTCTTGACTATCTATGAGTAAACATTCAACTTCTGATACATAATGTCCTTTTGTAAAGTCAACAACATGGTTTTTGTTCACTTTTGGACTTGTGAATTTGCATGCACGGCTGTGCTCAATTGCTGCACATGATCCACTTACAACTTGGGTTTTAAAGGTCCTTTTTGTTATTTTTTTTACCTACCAAAAACCTATCCCAATACTTATTTTTCCCAATATATCTTATTAATAAATGACAAAATAACCTTTTTAAACATGCATATATTTAAATAAATAATTAAAATACTATATAATACATGCAATGAGAAACTAGAATTACAACTCCCTCCTCATTATAAGAATTTTCGTCCCAAAATTTTACTTTGTGTAAACATCTCAAGATATGAAGCTCTCATCTAACTCTCTAGCTCTCACATAACATTGTCGCCTGGAGTTCCTTTCCACACAACCTTAACCAAATGAATCTGTTTACCTCTTAGCTGCTTGATCCTATGATCCTCAATCCTCATAGGTAACATCTTATAAGATAGGTTATCTCATACTTGTACGTCATCCAACTCAATCACATGGGAAGGATCCAAAACGATTTACGAAGCTAAGAAACATGGAAAATGTTGTGCAAATTTGCAAGAATAAGGGGATAAGACTACTTGGTAGGTAACTTCATCGATTTCTTTTATGATTTGATAAGGACTGATAAAACGATGAAAAAACTTACGAGATTTCGAAGTCCTACCAACCCTAGTCCATGGAGTGACTTTCAAAAATACATGGCCCCCTTCTTTGAACTCGAGATCCTTATGTCTCTTATTATGGTAGTTCTTCTGCCTACTTTGTGCCACTCTTATATTCTCCTAAATCAACTTGACTTTCTTGGTAGTAGTCTGTTGAATTACCTCAGGTCTTAACACTAGGCTTTAGCCTGACTCAAACCAACACAAGGTGTCATCCCAATACTGGAATAGTAACTTTTGTTATAGGCGAACTTCACTAAGGGCAACAAATTGTTCCAACTACCCCACTGTTCCAAAACGCGAGCCTTAAGGAGATCCTTTAAAGATTGGATGGTTCTCTTAGTTTAACTGTCTGTTTGTGGATGATAGACTAAACTCAAACTAAGCTTGGTTCTTAAGGCTTTGTGCAAACTACCCCAAAATCTAGAGGTAAACTTGGGGTCTCTATCTGACAATATACTAGAGGGTAAATCATGTAATCTAACTATCTCACTAATGTACAAACTAGCTAGCTTTTATAAACTATACCTCACATTGACTAGGATAAAATGAGTAGATATAGTCAACTTGTCCACTATAACTCAAATGGAATACATGTTCTTCTAGGCTTTAGGCAAACCCAACACAAATCCATATAGACGCTATACCACTTCCACTCAAGGATATGCAAAGGATACAATAACTATGATGGTTTTGTATGCTCTATCTTAGCCTTTTGGCAAACTACACACGCATAGACAAACTCAGCCACCTCTTTCTTCATACCAGGCCACTAGAACATTTTCTTGAGATCTTGATGTAGTTTTGTGGCACCAAGGTGCACACTCAAACTACTCTTATGTCCCTTCTTTAGGATCAACTTCCTATGATCAAAAACACTAGGGACACAAATTTAATCTTGGAGTCTTACAACTCTATCTACCCCCATCACAAAACTACTAGCCTTTCCTTGAGTTATGGCCTTTATCTATCTAACCAGAAAAGGGTCTATCTGTTGACCTACCTTGATTTTATCTAAAACACTACTAGTTATCTTAAGCATACCTAACCTTACACTCTTAGGAGTTACCTAAAAAACAAAACTAAAGCCTCTAAACTGCTTTATGAGGTCTAACTCCTTAGCCATCAATGTAGACAAGTGCAATGATTTCCTACTCAAAGACATCAAACACTACATTAGCTTTACCTAAGTGGTAATTAAGGTCAAATCAAAATCCTTAAGATACTCTAATCACCTCAGTTGCCAAATAGGTACCTAAGGCTCTTATGATGACTAAACACCTCAAACTTAGCACCATACAAATAGTACCTCCACATTTTTGGCACAAACACCACGATTGCCGAATCTACAAAGCTCTAGGAAACTACTTTCACACTTAGAGCTCCATACAAACACTTGATCTTTACAGGTCAACCGAGTTAAGGGTAAAACTAGCTTAGAAAACCCCTATATAAACCTCATATAGTAACCAACTAGTACTAAGAAACTCCTTGACACGATCTTAAACTTGGACCGTCTTGAAATCAAACGAAAAGAGGAACTTGACCCTAACCGCGACCTGCCGGTAGAACCAAAGTTATCAGAAGTGCGACCCTAACCGCGACCTGCCGGCAGAACCAACACTATAAAAGTTCTTTAACCTAAGAACCAAAGGAAAAGTGCTCACAAAGAAACACAAATATTATTCAAAATATGAATTCTGTCTTCTGGATGGTTACAAGAGTTTATTTATAGGCTTAACTAGACAACCCTGAAATCAATGCCATTAATATTTTAATTGGCATAAAATCTCATGGATTTAATGTCCATTAATACCTTAATTGACATAAAATCCCATCCATTAGATCTACCCACTAACCTTTTATTTCCATCATTAATGACCTTCCTATTTTTCACCAACTAGCCAACTTTCCCTTTTTTCTACTAACTATCAAAAGTAATTTATGTGAAAATACATGTAAATAAATCCTAATTAACTACTCAGCCCAAATTACATGACAATGACTTTGGGCTTCATACATGTTCTTCAATATGGGCTCCAATCTTCATCAACTTGTAATAACATGACCCATTTTAGTGCAGCCTCCGATTCACTTTTTTCTAAACTTTTTCGTAATTCCCAAACTTAGGCCCTGGCAATGATTGCTTCATTATTTGGGTTTTGGGCCTAGTCATGGGACCTCCAATGTCATGCAAGTTATCTTTGACTTTGTTGGTTGGGTCTCTATCATTCTCTCCCTCTTCAAAAGGATTCGTCCTCGAATCAAAGTCCTCACCTACAACAAATAAAGATAAATCAGCAACATTAAAGGTAGAACTTATATTACCATATGTGGTTGGTAAATCCAGCTTGTAGGCGTTGTCATTAATCCTTGCTAAAACTTGAAAGGGTCCATCTCCTCTTGGTTTCAACTTGGAATTTCTTTGAATGGGAAACCTTTCTTTCCGCATATGAACCCAAACCCAATCTCCAGGTTCAAAGGTGACTTTAACATGCCCTTTATTTGCTTGCCTTGAATATTGTTCATTCATCTTCTCAATGTTAGCTCGAACTTTGGCATGGAATTCTTTAACAAATTCTGCCTTCTGCTTTCCATCCAAGTTAGTATACTCATTATTTGGCAAAGTTAAGATATCCAAAGGAGTTAGTGGATTAAAACCATACACAACTTCAAAAGGGGAATAAGAAGAAGTAGAATGGACAGTTCTATTATATGCAAACTCAACATGGGG